>BKCH01000068.1:694800-1389600 GCA_008635985.1 Ficus erecta
ATGAGAATTGACGAAGAGCGGGAGGGGGAGCCTCAATATTAGAATTACCTCGAACTTGCACAAGACTAACCCGAAAGTGCTAAGAATCCAACCATCTTCTGCGACCGCACGAGATAAGATGGCATGGAGGGGACACTAGGGGTAGTTCTTGCATCTACCGCAAAGGGAAGAACAATTCAAACCTCTCCGAACCGGAGTTGAGAAGGCGGGCCGAAAGCCATGAAAAGCATTCCATTGGAAAATCTTTACTTTGTGAGCAAAACCAATCAATTGATCAAAACACATACATAAGACCATGAAGTCTCATTGCATTACTGTGTAGTTGTTCTACGGTACGATATGAAAAATCACCCTTTTAGTAGAACCATATTTTAAACCGTAATATTTCCAATATATTCTGTCAATTTTACATATTCTATTTTGATGTGATTTAAACATATCTAACGTTCAGAAACATGCACTATCGATAGTGATGGTCTATTATAGAAAGTTCTTTAATCATTTGAAGTTTGAATTTAGTGAAATAATTGTTGCAGATGTAATTCATCTCCAATTTTCAATTAGTTTTTAGTTTTTGAAGAGATCTTTATAACCCATAAAGTTCTGTAAAATTACTGGTTGGAATTGCTAGTACTTCTGTGTAAAAGTATCAAAAGTTTTGTTTTAGAAAATACGAGTTTAATACCCGTGCGTTGTACGGGGGAAGGAAGAAAAAACAAAAATGAAAAAAATTGAGTATTATATAATAAAAGCAGTTAATTAAGATATAGATTATAATTACAGTAAATATTTTTTTTTTAGTATTTACTATTATAATATTAAAGTACATACATTCATGTTTATAAGCATAATTTTCTTGAAATAAAAAAGTACAAATAATAAATAAAATTAAATAAATTTGAAAAATCAAAGGGATAACAAAGTTGCGGGGTAAATTTAATAAAATAAAAACCAATTAAATTAACAAATAAACGTAAAAATGAATAGAAATTTTAAAAAATTTATTTCTAAAAATTATAGATATTAATATAACAGAAACTTATTGAACTTTTGTTTAAAAAAAAAAGAAGAAAAAAAAATAAAAGAAGTCAAAGAATAAAAAAATAATAATATCAAATATTAAAATAAAATTTTAAGTGTAAGAATTGTTGTTAATAGAATAAAATATAATAATATATTGTTATTAAAAAATCAGAAAGAATAAATAAAATAAAAAACTTTTAAACTTAAATAGTCAAAAAAATTTAATAACTTAAGTAAATTTGTTAAATTTAGACAAAATTAATTAAATCAATAAATAAACCTAGAAATAGATTAAATATTTTTTTAAAATTTAATTTTAAATAATAATATTAATATATGACATAAATAATAATTTAGCTATAATAATTATAAATATACATTTTTGATAATTACGTTTCATTACAGTAGAAAAATTATTTATTGATTTTTAATTTTATTGTAATTTTATTGACCTTTTTATATTTTGGAATTTCTGTAAATTATTATTTAATTTCAATTTTTTTAGTTTGTTTGTTTATTTTGAATATTATAATTTAATTATATTAATTTATTCTTTAAATGTATTATTCTGTTTTTTTTTCGTTAAATTTTTATTAATTTAATAATTTAAAATTTTCACATATTATTTAACGTATATAATTTTATTTTTATAATTGGAAATAATTTAATAAAATATAATTTTTTAATTTATGGTTTTTCTTTTTCTATCTTTATTTTTTAAAATTTTATTTTAATGCCACACATCACACCTCCTTTTCTCTTTCTCTTTCTGTCTCTCTCTAATGACGGGACAATGTCAAAAAGGCAAAACCGGTAACTCACTGTACAACCAGGAAAAATACAGGAGATTTAAAGGATAAAAATATCATTTTACTGTACAGTATTATACATTACTGTAACTCACTATAGGTTACTGTAGCAAAACAACGAAAATGAAAAAAAAAAAAACCCCCAAAAAATACTGTAGATTATTGTAGAGTGAATAGTAAAAGTATGCATCCTTTTAATATAATAATAATAATTTGGTAACTGAAACTTTATATTGAAATATCAAAAGCTTATAGTATCCACTCTATTATCATGTCAGTTAAGTTCATTTTTTGTTCTTACCAAAAATAATAGTAATAATAATAATTTATGATGACAATGACGTTTCAGTTGATACACTTTTGTTTACAAATAAAGCAGATATAAAAGAAGAACCTAATGGACCGCAGATATAAAAGAAGAACCTAATGGACCACATCCTTCATGCAACTTTACTGAAAAGGAAAAAGAAAAAAAAAAAAAAATCTTCTCATTTGTTAAAAAAAAACAAAAAATTCTTCTCATTTGTTAAAAAGAAACACTGTCGTTGAAGGCGTAACAAACACATTTAACCATGCTTTTTGCTATTTCAACCAAAATTTTTTTTTATTTTGCTCATAACTTTAATGTCTTTCAATATAGAGCATTATGTGGATAGTGTACGGTTTTTGACGGTTGAATTTGTCAAAATCATTATCAAAATAAAAAAAAAAAGATTTATAGAATACAATTTTTGATATAGATTTAACGGTTAAAAAACCAAGTCATATCAATTGTATATTTTTTTTTTCAGATTCGACAGTTATTTTCAATAGCCGAATGTATTATATTAGGCTTTCGTGGGTGGAAGCCATTAATGAGTTAGGCTACAACAAATGCTGCTATATAGTGTGTGTGTATATAGATAACTATATATATATATATATATATATTTTTTTTTTTTCACTTGTGCCATGCTTCAGTTCCTGCTCATCTCTCTAATAAATGTTGCTCAAATTAAAGCGTTGCAATCAACATAATGATAGAAAGAACCGTATTGGAATACATTTTTTATTCCCCATTAAATGTTCCATGAATTTAACGTGGATTGACGAGTTGCATGGCGAGACCAAAAGGTGATATAAATTAAGCTAAAAAATTAAACAGGAATTAAGATATTGTCTAATTCTTGATCATCTGTTCCATGTTAACTTTGATTCATGTCAAGATCAATGAAACCGACTTGTAATTAGAAATTTCACGAGACTCCCCTAGAAATGAAAATTAACTCATAATATTCTTCAATAATTTATTACATGGTTATTAGATCTCAGGATGAAAAATTCTAACTCTGTCACCGAACTGGTATCATGAAGTTTTGAAGGGAAATTAACACATGCATTGCTCGTGGAACTTTAACGAGGGGTACAACTTGTAATTTTGAAGATTTTTTTTTTGTTTTTTATATATATTTTTTAAGCAACTCTCAAGATTGTATTTCTCTCTCCCTTTCCACCCTTGACACCAGTTAGCTCACTAGCTTTTTTTTTTTTTTTTTTTTTGGGCCACAACAGTGTCACAGTCAGTGTCCATATCCAAGGTCTATGATCTTTATTAATTGGTAACCTGGGGGTTGCTCGTGGGACCTTGTGTTGGAGTTTTTCGCTTGCTTTTTGGTTTTTGGTTTTTAAATTTTAAATTTTATAATTTGGTGTATAATTTTTCGTTTGTTGTTGGATAGTAAATACAATTGCCAAGATTAATACTTAAGCTTAGGGTGGTAATGAACAAAACTAAACAAAAAATAGATTGTAATTTACCAATCACGAAAAGATTCAGGCCAAAAAATAGTCAAATTTTCAATGTTTAAAAACTTATTTTTTGGGTACCCATTAAAATCTTTACATTAATAAATCAAAAGCACGTATAATAGATAAATTTATTAAATGTATAGATAGAATTATTTAATCACGATACAATTGGAAAATATCAAGCGAATCCAATGGCTATAAACTAAATGAATTAGGCTAGTTTTTTTACCGTCTAAATGGGTCATTAGTTAAGATTTCTCTTGTCAAGTTAATACAAAATATTGTTAGGATTCTCTATTCGAATTCCATCTTTTCAATATCAATTCTTGTGACATGTGAATTATCATTTTTTTTTTTAAATTTTATTTATTCAAAAGTGTTGCATCCTTTTATTTGTAAAAAAGTTATACAAATATGAAAATAAACCTGCAATGTTGGTATTAAAATTTAGTAAAAAAAAAAAGTTTATATTCCTAATACTATTCTTTTTGTGAGTTGTGCACAGAAATTGGTGACTAGTCGGAACCACCAGAATTGAGGCCCTGCGATTTGGTGGCAATCTAGCACGGCGATCATTGCTTCCAAACCAAAAGATTTGCCAACATTCTGATCGTTGGTTTCACTTTAGATTTTTGGAGGCTTAGGTTTTAACTAATTATTAGACTCAACTTGACAGGATCGATATATTAAATATTATTTTTGGCCACTCTTGAGTTGGGACTGATATGATAAATTAATAATATAATACATTTAAGGGGAAAAAAAAAAAAAACACATAGGACCCACTTGATATATAAATTAATAATCTCCTCATGCATCAATATTATATATACATATATATATATATATATATATATATATACACGACTCAATTAGCAGGCCTTTTGTAAAATAGAACTCTAATGTTACTTGTTTCCTCTTGAAATTGATGTCTGATTGGACTTCATGATCTCAAACTTTTCTTAGTGCATTAAGAAGTTCTGGCATAGTGTTCTCGTGTTGCAAGAGAAAATAAAGCAATATGATTGTTGCTTTCATCACTGCATCTTTGCGCGAGACAAGCTCCAGTATAGAAGTATCGTCTGCAACTTCATCTTATGTGTCATTTGGCGTTCTCAATAATAAGACTAATTACATTTGTGAACTTGTTTTTGATTAAACAAATACATAGAATAATAATTTGTAATTCGATAATTAGGTAAAATTCGTATAATCACAATACACAATATCAAGTCCACTGTTTTAGAGGGGAAAAAAAAGAAAGATAAAGAATACCTTGATAAATTAATTTTTAATTAATAAATGTATTCATTATAAATTTATCGATTAAATAATATCTCGATTAATTGCTAAATTTTTATGGTTCCAAGGGTATTAATTAATTGAGAGTTAACTGTAACTAGTTGTTGAAACGAGGATTAAGGGTATCATTTGCCATTCTACTTGATTAAAAAAAAAAAACACTAGTTTATAAAAATTATTAGTCCTTGCTTTCTCTCACTTTCACTAGCTTTCATATCTTCCTCATTGTCGCCATGAAACCCGAGCATCTCTCAGTGTCATTATGATCGATTCGAGCATCTCTCGTTGTTGCCTTAAACATTATTGGAAATCGACCAAACATGAACTTCTAAAATTTTGCAGTTTCAGTTCTTTCCCTTGACGGGTCAATTTCAATTTCAATATCATGTGGATTATTTATGTTACTCAATTGGTTGGATGAAACCTAAAAATTGTCCAACCATACACACGATCAGTCCTGATTTTATGTGCAGAGACATTCAAGCTCTACGCATGAGGTTGAGCTTGGTGGTCATGGTGCTATGTAACAAACAGTGTGGTTATTGATGGTAAGACATTTAAGGATTTCGAATGGGAGATGTTATATGTAATAATAATATCTGGATAAATTTTTTTTTTTTCTCGTTTAGGCTTTAAAATATCACTAATTTTCGTTTCAAATCCAATTAAGATGATATTTTTACTGCATATCCTATTAAAATTTAAAAAGACATTAAGATTTTATAAGATTTGTAAGAACTCATGTCTTATACATATATCTAAATGCATAATCAAATGCTCTGGTTTAATATTTTTGTTTAGATGCGAACATCCAAATATTATTTTAAATGATAATTCAAATATTTTTATTCGAAATGTTATCATTAAAACGGTTTAAACGAGCAGAGCTTTTTAAGATTGAGTTTAATGCATCGATTTGAAATGAGATTTTTAAATTTAAGTTGATTGATTTTTCAAAGCTTAATTATACTTTCTGTTGATGTTTCAAAAAAAGATAAAAATTAATATGAAAATCTTCAGATCAAACGAAAGTTTTTTTAATAGTAAACTTACGTTTGATTCACAGATTGAAAATGAAAATTTTAAATTAAAATTGATTAACTTTTTAAAACTTAATTATAAATTTTCTTAATTTTTTAGAAAAAAAAAATATAATTTAATTAAAATTAAATTTGAACCAAGAACAAAGCCCTTAAAATTTTTTGTCTCCGTCCGTTACAAAACTGAGGTGCCGGTAGCGCCGCTCAGAAATTATAAAAAGATAATGTGGGGTCCACTAGGAAACTTCAATCCTATCCATTTAACTGCTAGTCTCAATCTTTTAGACCCTCCACGTGGCATGGAATCATACGTCCAAAACGCTGACATAGCGTGTGGAGTCACTCACAGTCCCGTCGGAATAAAACGTGAAAGCGGCATTGCCCGATGGCGTGGAGCCCACGACTTGCTCCTCTCTACGTGCCGACGTTGCAATAGGTCGTGAGTCGTGACTGTGATTCAACTTCCTAGTCCGACGGAACTGTGACCAAAGCAAGCGGGGTCCCACTCTGATCAGTTTTTGTTTTTGTTTTTCTGGGTCCCACAACTGCCGGTTTCACTGGCGCGGGAGCAGAAGCAGCCAAGAACATTAAGTCCGTACTTTTATTGTCTGTCGGCAACATGGATTAACTGCCACGTACGGTTAAGGCTTCGTTAGATTCTACCACGTGTCATTCAGTTTCTTTTTTCTTTTTTCTTTTTTTCTTTTTTCTTTTTTCTTTTTTGTTTCCCTCTCTCCACGGGTTAGCTACTTGTGAACTACTCGTCAAAGATTTTTGGAGCTAGTTGTGAGCAATTATTATAGGTTTGAATTTAAATTTTTCACATATTCAAAAGCTTTCTTTGTATAAATGGCATTTATTCGAGCTATAAAATAACGGCGTTGAGAGAGTGTGTGCAACTAATTGAAGATATTGATGTCGGCTTAAAAGATTTCAGGCTCTTAGGCAGAGTTTTGACTCTTAAATCGATATAAGAAAAGAAATAAAAATTATATGAAATCATTTTTTTTTTTTTAATTTAGTATTAAATTAAATTTTAAATTTTTTAATAAATAATAAAAATATTAAAATAAAATTAATAATATTTATCTTAAATTTTGGTCCCAATTTCTAAATTTTATTTAGAATATTTTACATAACAGATTTTTTTTTTAAAAGATTTTAACATAAAACTCTTTGTTAAATTAGAAGCTCTTCTGATGAACCATTTAAATACTTTCAGAGGTTTTAGTCAATAATAAATCAAAAAGTAGCTTTTAGGAATATGCCAAACAGCCCTTCATGCATCATCTCATAGAGCTTTGATGGGAGGCGTTGCTAGGTTGGGTTTTAGCACTTTTATGGTTGGTTTTAAACTAAACGGAAGTTATATAATCTAATCATAATTTTAAACCTGATATTATTATAAGATATATAATTTAAATCATCTCATTTTAAATTATAGATTAAAAAAAAAAGCTTAAAGCCAATTGCATAATTTTAATTTTAATTTTACTTATAACACTATAAACATGTTGTCACGAATAAGAAACAAAAAGAAAGAATGCCATCCTTTCTAATCTCTTTTACTCACAAAATTTAAAAGATAGCAATTTGTTGGACCACGTCTATAAATAATGAGGAAATGGAAAGCTAAATTAAATTACTCCTCGTATCTTTTTTCTTCAATATAGTATAAGATCGAAGACGTGTCTTATCCGTGTCCCCATCTTTCCCTAGCGTATTTGACGTCAATTGACTAAATTACCCCTGAAATTGTGTTTCCTTTTATTTGAAACAAAGCCAAAACTGACTTTATAGCCACTAGTAGAATTTATATGTCATTGTTAAAAGCAAGTAAGCATTATAAAAAAGGAGTTGGACTTCCTATATCCTAATCAATAAATACAAACTAAAAAATATATCAATGATTCCCTTTTTTTTAATCCTTTTCTTTTCTATTTCACACCTTTTCCTTTTCCCATTATATTCCATTACAAGTAAGCAAAGGTTGATCCCATTCCATATCTATTCATCCTTGTTAGCTTTTTTTTTTTTTTTTTTATTTTTTTATTTTTTATTTTTAATCTTTTCTTTTTCTAAATATTAAGATTTAGCATGCATTTGGTTAGTCTATATGGGTTGAAAAATTTGAGTTAGAGTTGAATTGTGCGTTTGACTGATTGAAGTTAAAAAATATTAAAACTTGAAATATATATTTTTAAAATATCAAAATGTATCTTGTTTCATTTATCTCGAAATTCTATGCAATTGAAAAAAAATTTTGGACTTGTATATGCAAAATTATGAACTTTTAAAGTTTGAGTTTTAAGTTATAGTTGAAATTATAAATAGTGAAATTGAGTTAATTTTTCAGAAGATGACAAAACTGAGTTGAGTTTTTTCAACTTAAATTGGTGAACCAAACACATGCAAAGGAAGATTTGGAGTTGAAAATATTTAATTTGAGTTAAGTTGGAGTGACTTTTGCTTTTGGTGTGCATCTGTGGTTGATTGGAGTTAAAAAGTATAAGAAGTATTAAATTTGAGTTAGAGTTGAATTGTGAGTTTGACTGATTGGAGTTAAAAAGTATTAAAACTTGAGATATATATTTTTTTAAATATCAATTTATCTTGTTTCGTTCATCTCGAAATTCTATGCAATTGAAAAAAATCTTTGGACTTGTATATGTAAAATTATAAACTTTTAAAGTTTGAGTTTTTAAGTTATAGTTGAAATTATAAATAGTGAAATTGAGTTGACTTTTCAGAAGATGACAAAACTGAGTTGAGTTTTTTCAACTCAAATTGGTGAACCAAACACATGCAAAGGAAGATTTGGAGTTGAAAATATTTAATTTGAGTTAACTTGGAGTGACTTATGCTTTTTGTGTGCATCTGTGGTTGATTGGAGTTAAAAAGTATAAGAACTTGAAATATGTTCATGAAAAAAAAAATCAATATGCATCTTGTTTTATTTATCTCAAAATTTTATGTGATTTTTTTTAATATCTCATTTGAACTTATGAACTTTTAAAATTTGAATTTTGAAGTTATAATTGAAACTGTAAACAATGAAATTAAAATTGACATTTAAACAAAAAAAAAAAAAAACCAAAAATAAACTGAGCTTCGTTTTTTTTTTTTTTTACCCATCCATCTGGATGAGGGAATCAAATGAATGCTTAGTTTAAATTTGTTTTCTAGTCTCATCAATAATAACATATCATCCTTATAATAATGGCAATTTAAGTAATTAAATTATGGCTATAAAATAAGAGGAGCTGGGTTAACAATATATGTGGGAGGTGTAGGTAAATAATATTACGCATCAAATGTGCTACTCTTTCCCCAAAAAAAAAAAAAAAAAAGATTAAATCTATTATGTTTTAGTGGAAGGTAATAAAGATACCGACGGTTCACTTTTGACTTTCATGAAATCTTCTTAAATAAGATGCGACTCTTCGTTACCTTATCCACCAAATAAATTGATTTGAGTATTTATCTTATTTGTGCTTTAATTCATTTTCTTAGAAAAAAACAAAGAGAAATGTTAAATTCACCCTTTATAGATGATGATCATCATCAATGCTGAAAATGATCGATTTAAGAAATATTTATAAATTCCTCGAATTTTTTTTTAGTAAATTAAGTTTTTATCCGTTATGCATTAAACCCAAATTTAATTTGTCAGCGGAATAATAAAAAAGTGATTAGCACAAGTTGTAAGATATTTTGCTTGGTTGTCTATCAAATGATTAATGATCATTCATACCATTCTCTTTCTCCCTCTTTCTAAGCAAACTAAAAATAAATAAATAAATAAATACACGCTTTGATTCATGATATTATGTATACTAATTGTATTAATTAATTGAATTAAATTAAGATTCGCTCTCCACTTTTTTCCCTTTTATCTTGTTTCTGAGCAATTGCTCGAAACACGGAATATATAATATAAGAGGTTTGACGTCCAAGTAGTTCATTTTGTAGTGAGGATATAATTAACCCAAAAATATTATATCTAATCTCAAAAGAAGTGATAATTAATTAGTATCTGCCCAAAAAACAATGCTTTTCAATGGTCAAGGGTGGATTTAGGGACAAGTAGATCAATTACACAACAAGTAAGTTTAAAATTTCGGAAACATATTGATCACCAAAGTGTGAAAGAATATTTATTAAAATTTCCCATTTATAAAAAGATGATTTGTTAATTTCACTTTTTAAAGTTGTGATCTTCATGGATAAGAAATACGGAAATCCATCCAATTAAATTCCTTCAATTTCTTTTCGTGCACAGAAAAACATGCCAAAAGTTTTGAGAGAATTATTCCACTTTAGATGTTCGGGACTTTGTTCTTCATGCCTTTCCAATTGGGTCCAAGTTTTGTCGATATTCTCACCCAATCCAACAGAAATGGTTTTGCTCAAGCTTAAGAACAAGATCTGCCTTTCTTTACGCCCACTGAACTGTAGAATATTTACTCTACATGAGAGATAGAGAGAGAGAGAGAGAGAGAGCTACAATTTGTCCGAATATTTCTGGACAAAAAGAAAAACAAAATTTACGTACACATACATATAACAACAACTGGCAGTGAAGAATTCAAATTCCAAAGATCCATTTGGAATTAGAATTGGAGTTTTGGATTTTTTCGAATTGAATACGAGTGAATGTTTAGAAATATATGTTTGGTTCAAGTGTGAATTTGAAAGTGTAAAAATTTAAAATACGTTCAGGAAAAAATATACAATATAGATATTGTTACGTTCTTCTTGTTATCATGAGCATTTTGATATAAGAATCATTTTATTTTAACTTAAAATAAGAAAGTTATAGACCTTTAAAATTTGAGTTTTTTAAAAATGAAATAGAGCGAGAGAAAAAAAATATAGATTTAAAATGAGATGATGAAACTAACAACTTTTGAAAAAAAAATATATTACAATAATTTCAACTCTAGTGATTGTTTCAAACGACCCCCAAACCTCTATATTGGAGGTATTAATATGGATTTATTGTTAGATTAATTACGCACTCATAGAAGTTTGAAATATATATCGTATTAGATAATCGATTCTCTAAAACAAAAATTTAGACTAACTACAAGAGATTCACCTACGATAATTATATATTTAGGGTTTCTTTGGTATACCGGTTCAAACCAAAATTTTCATATCAATTTTTATCTTTTTCTGAAAAAATTTTTGTCTTTTTTTTAAAAAGTTTTTGTCTTTTCTAAAAAGTCAACAAAATTTACTATTTAAACTTAAAAAACTTAACTCAAACCCAAACAACAACAAACCCTTATACTATATATAATGTGTGTGTATATGTGAGTGGGGCTTGAAGAAGTTAAGATCCCCCCCCCCCCCCCCCCCAAACCAAAAAAAAGTAGTTAGGACTTAAAACATGTTTATTCCCCATAATTGATTCTTCTTCCACTCAAACTCTCTATCTATATATAGCAAGATTGATATCTATCTGGGATCAATAAATGATTAGATAATATGATAAAATGTCACTCACAATTGCAAGTAGCACGCAAGCTTGTCTTTTTTATTTTTCTTCTTTGGGCTTGTAGAGATATATTATACATATTTTGAAAATTTTTTTTGTAAGCTAATATATAATTTTCACTTCTGAAAAAAAAAAAAAAACGTTGAGAGATGAAAAGTATGCATTTCATTGATCCGCTTGAGTTGAAAATTTTGAGTTAGAGTTGAGTTGTGTGTTTGGTTGTTTGGAGTTAAAAAGTGTAAAACTTAAAATGTTTTCAAAAAAAAAAAAAATATGGATATTGTTTTGGTTGTCTAGAAATTCTATGCAATTTATATAATAAAATCATCTCATTTGGATTTGTATATACTAAAATTATGGATTGGGGCCAGTTTGGGGGATATTTGGAGATGTAGTTTTGAAGGTTGGGTCGGAAACGAAGTTTTGGAGCTTGGGTTGGAAGTGTGTGCTGTGATATAGAAAATTGTTCAAAAATTAGAAATGTGTTCAGATAAAATGTGCAAAATGGATTTTATTCTACTCTCTCGTCGTTATGAGAATTTTGAGACAAAAATTATCTTATTTCGATTAGAAATGAGAAAATTATGAACTTTTAAAATTTGAGTTTACTATTTATATATTTGGAAATGTGAAGTAGTTTTAAAATAAATAAATAAAAAGTTGGAGATAGAATTAGAGATGCCCCAAATGGGCTAAAATTTGAATTTTTAAGTTATTATTGAAAGTGTAATAATAAAACTAAGTTGATTTTATAGAAAATGACAAAAATTGAATTGAGTTTTTTTCAACTTAATTACATTTACCAAACATAGGTGATGAGTCCCATTTTGTGATTTTGTCATTTCTTTTATGCTGTGTGTTTTGTCCTTTCTAACAGAAACTGATAAAACATTTAAAAGTCTCCCTCCGACAGTTTTGGAATTAGTTTTGAAAGTTTTTTTTTTTTTTTTTTTTGTTAGTTAGATCGTAGATGTAAGTGTAACCACCAAAAAAAAAAAAAAAAAAGAAAAAAAGAAAAAAGAAGGTGTAACCGCGATGTGTCTATTCGAATTATCAGCTTTTCTCTAGTCCCCCCCTTGTACATGCAATTTCTCAGACTTTAAATAATATTGGTGGATCGTGTCGTGATAGAATTTTTTTATTTTTTTTCCTTTTTAAAAATATGTTTTTTAAAAAAAAAATCATAACATGCATGCAATTAGACATTGAATAATAGTGATCTCTTAAGATTGAGGATTATTTATCCTTTTTTAAAAATATTATCTATTCTGTTTTTGTTCAAATTAGTATTTTAAAATTTTACATTTTTATACGATTTCTAAGAATTTTGACCTAAAAAACACATAAAAAATGGTTTATAACAAAAATTTTAAACAGTGATTACTTACCTTTTAATATCCCAATTTGAATTTTTAAAAGCATACCTTACATTTTGAAATCCCGCATTTTTTTTAACCATATATTATATTTGATTCTACTATACATATATTTTCTTTGTAAATACTTGATTTTGATTAAAAAAAAAAAGAGTCCAAAATATCCTTAAAAGAAAAAATAAACTAAAGAATTCTAATTTAAATAAAAAAAACTAAATAAAATCCTAATCACTTTTAATTTTTAGTAAAAAACCCAAACACTTATCGAACCCTAATTTAAGGATGAGATTCGCCTCGCAACATCTATGGGCGAGATCCCTGATGGGTCTCCTCATCACGAACCTAGAGATGCCCACACACCGTCACTAAGCAAGCCTTGCAAACCTAGCTCCGTCAAGTGTTGTCCTCATATACGCGACAAAGATACGCAAATCAAATACCGTCCCCAATTTGCCTCAACCCCCCTGCCACTTTCTACCCCCTTGTCGACAGGTATTTATTCTGCTCTCACTAGGCGAACAAGAAAGGTACTCGGTCAATGGTAAGGGTGATTGCGGTGGGGAGGGTGGCGACTAGGTGAGAAGGGCCGGGGAGTTGTTTTTTATTCCAATTTTTTCAAAATATAATTATTCTTTTTAAGGCTATTTTTTCGGTATGTTTGAGGTCAAAAATTTATTATTGATCAAGAATATATATATGTATATATGTAGTAAATATAATTTGATGATAAAAAATACAGAAATTCAAAAGGTATGATATACTTTCTAAATATAAGCAGAAAAAGTAGATAATCCATCTTATTTAAATTAGAATTTCTTTAATTAAATTTTTTTGTAAGGGTATTTTTAGATATTGTTAAGGTCAAAATCAAATATTGATGAAGAAAAGATCTGGATTTCTATATTAAATGAAATAAGTTGTAAATGTATAAAAATGCAAGACTTACAATTTCTTTCAATAATATAGACATATTTTAATCTATCATTCAAGGTTTGAAAAACATTGTGCGGTGAAACAAAAAAATAACTGATAGTAACTCGATTCTACATTAATTTTAGTACGTTAGTGAAGTTAGCCTTTTTTTTTTTTTTTTCCCTTCAATTTAATGTCGTCCTTTCAGCAGAAATTTTTTTTTTCAAAAATCAGGTCGTGGTCTACACTCTCGGGATCATTATGATATGTCGCAATCATTTATCATAATTGCTTTCTTATAATTCATCACATCCTTACAGCCAGATCCACAAACTATGCGCTCCATATAAAATGATCCACATATCATACACGTAAATCCACATAAATTTAAACAACAAATACATATCAATTTATTTATTTATTTATTATAATTATTTTTTTGGGAATGAAAAGAACTGGGAGTGTTCCCATCATTTCTAGGTTTTCAGCTTCATAGGCAAGATCCCCTTTCTCTAGATCTGGCAAGGAGACAGATTCTTTATACTAGTTTCTGTCAGTCGGCTATTCGGGGTCTATCCTGTAATCACCAAGCAATACTTTAACATTCAAGCTGGAGTGAGACCTAAGGAGAAACAAATGAGAATCGAACATGGGTGGACGAAAGGAAGAAGTTAGCAAAGCCACCCACCATTGTTAACCCATCCATCCCTGTGGTTGTTAACAAATACATATCATTTGGCTTTTTAGTTATTCTCCCTACTATTATTATTATTATTATTTGGTTGGGGTAAATTATCCACCATATTTTTAATTTTAAATTAACCCTTAGATTTATCAAACAGTTACAATACAATAAAAAATTTATAAGGTAGCTTAAATCGATGAATGATGATTGAAATATTCACAAACGCTTCACATTTTTAGCACTTTACTCCCTGAATTTTTGTGCTTTGGTAAACTATTACTTAAAATTTTTCACATTGATAAGTAACCCTCTTTTTTATGCCAATAATTTTAAACAATATTATCAATTGGATCACATTGTAACTGTTTGACAAAATTAAATGGTTAATTATCAAAATTTTAAAAGTTTAATATACAACTTGTCAAAACATCGAAAATTAAGGGATATAGTGAATGCCATTAATCTTGGTATTTTTGAGTTGAGATATGATATCTTGTTTCTCTATCTTATTGACTATCCCTCAATACTAGTTCAACAGCTAATTTAATTGCTTAAATTTCGACATTTATCATGTGTTTGATTGGTAGACTTAAGTTGAAAATTTTGGATTGAAATTGTTAGACTTTTAAGAAATTATTTAAAAAACTGATTATTTTTTAGAGGAAAAAAAAAAAGAAAAAGATGAGTTGAGTTTTTTGGATTTCAAACTATAGTACTAAATATGTTTAGTAATTATTAAATGATTAAATTCTTACAGAGAGATAAGTTATTAAAATATTATTGAAAAAAATATCATATGAGACATGTAATTCCGATCAATACAAATAAACTCAGTAATTTACCAAAAACACAAATAAACTCAATTTGTGTTTAGTTCGTCAGAGATGAAAATTTTAAATTAAAATTAATTAATTTTTTAAAAATTAATTATAATTTTTATTAACTTAAAAAAAACTAAAACTAAAATAAAAAAACTATAATTTAATTAAAATTAAATTAAAATATCAAACAAAATTTATCTATTTTTGTCTCCATCAATGTCTCCTCAGCGAGACCTTTGGCCATCTCTTCAAAGCATCAAAAAAATACAACAAAACTATATAAAACAAATAAATAAATAAATAAACCCTCTAAAGCAGGGAAAAAGCAGAAGCAAGAAAACCCCACCAGCCAGCTAATCCCAGCTCCCAAACACGGCACACAGATATTTTCTCTCCCCTCTTTCTCTCTCTAGCTCTGTGTGACGTTCTTCTAACAAACAAACGGGCATTGGCAATGTTTTTTTATGTTGTTCTCTCTCTCCTCTCTCTCTCTCTCTCCTCCCTTTCTCTCTCTAAGCTGCAAAGTAGCATCCCAACCACCCTCCGTTCCCAAGAAATCAAATCAATCATTTTCTTTCCTCTTAAAGCTCACACACACACACACACACACAAACAGACACTCTTTTCCCTCTTCTTT
The DNA here is from genome assembly GCA_008635985.1 of Ficus erecta. Classification (NCBI taxonomy): domain Eukaryota; kingdom Viridiplantae; phylum Streptophyta; class Magnoliopsida; order Rosales; family Moraceae; genus Ficus; species Ficus erecta. The sequence continues at coordinate 710,697 of BKCH01000068.1, forward strand.
CACACGCATTACTACTGCCTTTAATACCCTTCTCTCTCCTCAACGGTTACTTTTATCTCTTCTTCTTCTTCCTCCTTTGTATGCCCTTCATCCTTCAACGTTTCTCTGTCACTGCACTTTCTCTCTCTAGAAAACCCTGATGGATTTCAGCTCCTTCGTGACGTCCGTGGGGACGTCGTTCTTGATCTTCGTCGTTTTGGTTCTGCTCTACGTATGGCTCTCCAAGAAGCCCGGAAACGCCGTCGTTTACTACCCGAACCGGATCCTCAGGGGCCTGGATCCGAATGAAAAAGGATCCAAGTCGTGGATCCAGGAGGCTCTCTCCTCCACCGAGCAGGACGTCATCTCCATGTCCGGCGTCGACACCGCCGTCTACTTTGTCTTCCTCAGCACTGGTTGGTTTCTTCCCTTCTCTCTCTGTCTTTTAACGTTAGTTTTTTTTTTAATATTTACTTTCTTTTTTAAGGTTGTTTGATAAGAAAAGGTAATACTTGTATGGAGAATTTGAAAGGATTCACCTTTTTATTTTTATATTTTCCCATCTCTTTATTTATTTATTTATTCTATTTATTTGAGTATTTTATCCCATCTCTTTGGGAATATTTTAAGAATTTATTTATGGGAAAAAAAAAAAAACTTTCTGGGTTTGTTTTGTACGACGGAAATTTTTTGATTTTTGGGTTTATTTTAATAGTTACAGGTCCGGCACATGTAACAATCTGTATAGAAATATTAGTGCAATACGATATTATTCGGAATAGAAACTCTTTCTGTAACTAACCAATTGCGGTTGATTTTCTAAAGTAATTTTGTTTTTGTTTTTTAGTGTTGTGGACATCAATCTTTAAATACGAATGAATGTTGCTCTACTCCATGGATGAGGAAAAATCTTACCAATTTGGTTAAGAACAAATCAAATTTTTAGTTTGATAAGCTTTTTGTGTCGAATTATAATAAGTGGAGTTTTATTTCCCTAAATATTTATATGATTGTTTTGTCCATTGATGAATCTGCAAATCATGTGCTTATAATAAAATGTACAAATTTTCTAGTGAATTCTAATTTGTTCCTCTGATTGATGTGGCCAGTGCTGGGAATATTGGTTATCTCTGGCTTAGTTCTGCTACCAGCTCTCCTGCCAATTGCGGCCACCGATCATGAATTGCGGAACGTGGTGCTGTCCGGCGAGGCAAAAAATAAGACTTTCACTGAACTTGACAAGTTATCCATGGCAAATATTCAGGTAAATAACAGTTAATTTATCTTGAATGAGGAAATTTTCTGCATCTGGAGCTAGTGGTTTTTATGGCATTTCCTATTACATTTCTAATTTAGCTCTCCAAACCTTGATTTCAAACTTTTTGGTGTATTTATATGTATATTTGTTTCTTCCCAAGTACAGAAAGAGAGTCCAAGGTTGTGGGCGTTTTTTCTAGGCGTCTACTGGGTTTCTTTCGTTACTTATGTCCTGTTATGGAAGGCGTATAAGCATGTCTCCGCGTTGAGAGCTAATGCATTGATATCCCCGGAGTTGAAGCCCGAGCAATACGCGATTCTTGTTAGAGACATACCTCCTGTACCCGAAGGGCAAACCAGAAAAGAACAGGTCGATACGTACTTTAAAACCATCTACCCGGATACGTTTTACAGATCGATGGTGGTCACAGACAACAAAGAGGTGTGTTTTTCGTTTTCGTTTTACTTACTGGTGTCTATGCTGTTGTCCCTTGTCTCCGTTTCTTGTTTTCCTTTTCTTCGGTTTTTGCAGACAATTTAGTTGTTTCTTTTCGACTTATGTTGAGTTTGTTTCTTACATAGGTGAACAAAATTTATAAAGAGTTAGACGGGTACAAGAAGAAGCTCGCACGCGCTGAAGCAATATATGCCAAGTCGAAAGCAACAGGCAAGCCGGAAGGAACGAGACCGACCCACAAAACTGGCTGTCTTGGTTTAGCCGGAAAGAGCGTAGATAGCATAGAATTCTACAACGACAAGATTAACGAACTAACCCCAAAGCTGGAAGCTGAACAAAAAAGTACTCTGAGGGAGAAACAATTGGCTGCCGCGCTGGTTTTCTTCACAACCAGAGTAGCTGCAGGCTCTGCAGCTCAGAGTCTACATGCCCAAATGGTCGACCATTGGACGGTCATTGATGCTCCCGAGCCTCGCCAAATAATATGGTCTAACCTTAAAATCAAGTTCTTTGAGAGGCAAGGGCGGCAGTATGTCGTGTACATCGTCGTGGCACTGACCATATTGTTCTTCATGATTCCTATCGGGATTATCTCTGCATTCACGACATTAAAGAACTTGAGGAAACTTCTGCCGTTTTTGAAGGTGATATTGGACAAGAAAGCAGTAAGGACAGTGCTGGAAGCTTATCTCCCGCAGCTCGCACTCATTATCTTTTTAGCCTTGTTGCCCAAATTTCTTTTGTTTCTATCCAAGACCGAAGGAATTCCATCTGAGAGCCATGCCGTAAGGGCTGCTTCAGGGAAGTATTTCTACTTCTCGGTGTTGAATGTGTTCATTGGAGTCACGATTGGTGGAACTTTGTTCAGTTCATTCAAGGCCATTCAGAAGGATACGAGCGCCATCGTCCGTATCCTGGGAAATAGCATCCCAGAAAATGCTACATTTTTCCTCACCTTTGTGGCTCTCAAGTAAGATACAGTTTTCATTTTCATGTTTTATTTCCATATCGGTTCCGAGTTATTTTGAAATTGCCTCGGGTTAACAGAGATCTGATAATTTTATTGGTCTCTCAGGTTTTTTGTCGGCTATGGGCTTGAACTGTCCCGATTAGTTCCTCTCATTATCTTCCATATCAAGAGAAAATATCTTTGTAAGACAGAAGATGAGGTAAAAGCAGCTTGGACTCCAGGAGATCTTGGATATGGGACCAGAGTTCCTGGTGACATGCTTATCATCACCATTGTCCTTTGCTATTCCGTCATTGCCCCGCTTATTATTCCATTTGGGGTGGCATATTTCGGCCTTGGATGGCTTGTCCTTCGTAATCAGGTAATTGCCTTATCCACATTTATATATATATATATATATATATATATATATATAGTACAACAGCTCATTAACTTAGCGATATGGGACTAATTCACACTCATCTTATCGTGGACCTGGCCCACAAACCTACCATCGCTTGTAAAATCTGGTTCTGATACTATGCTAAATAGGCTCGGGTAGAATTGCTAGCTCAAGAGGAGAGAGAGCCCAATCTACATATATAAAGCATAATAACAGTAGCCCATAACTTAGTGATATGGGACAAATTCACAATCTACAGTTTCGTCTTTCCTTAACAGGCTCTCAAAGTGTATGTTCCAGCATACGAAAGCAACGGAAGGTTGTGGCCTCACATCAATGTGCGCATAATTGCGGCTCTCATATTGTACCAAGTTACCGTGTTCGGTTACCTTGGGGTGAAGAAGTTCTTCTATGCACCATTTCTCATTCCACTTCCCATCCTGTCCTTGATCTTTGCCTTCATCTGCAACAAAAAGTTCTACCGTGCCTTCCACGACACCGCCCTTGAAGTTGCTGCCCGCGAGTCCAAAGAAACTCCCAACATGGAGCAAGTTTTCAGATCCTTCATCCCACAAAGCTTGAACTATGAGAAGAATGATGATGATCAGTTTGAAGATGCTTTGTCCCAAGTCTCAAGAACAGGATCATTTGTTTGAAGAAACAAATTTGTGTATCTGACAATCTCTTTTTTTTTTTTTTTTTTTTTTGGTTGTTGTTTCAGGTTGTTGTTTTTTTTAAATTATTTTTTTTTGAACTTCATATTCAGGTAATTTGTTGTTAATATTATTATTATGTAACTATAGGAACCATGGCATTTGGCTGTTTCTTGTAATAATATGTCTGATATCCTGGTTTCTTGGTGTGGAAATTTTCTCAACAATCCTGTGCTTAATAATACAATTTTATGTTTTGGAAATTAGAAACAATAGCATTTTTACGAGGAAGAAATAGTGAAATTTTAATTTAAAATAAATTAACAAATTTATTAGGCAAACAAGTTATTTATTTCAAGTAAAATTTCAAATTAGTGCTCTTTATTTTAAATAATTTTAACTAAAAATGCCATTCACGAGAGTAACCTTTTAATTACAATTTTTTTTTTTTTTTGGGAATATGGGGACAATTTACCAACCAAATTGTTGACTTGCTAGATGAATGTCATTAACAAAAACACAAAGGAGCCACAAAGGAGCAGTACAAAGCCAAAACAAACTTCAAAACAATTGAACTAACAGAGATCACACAATGGCCTTTAGGTTGGTTGGTAAGGAGGTACTCATCATTCTCGCTAAATGTTTGGGTTCGAATTGCCCCTATTGTGTTGATTGGGGTATATGGCTTGATCAGCAGATAAAGTTCTAGCTTGAATTAGTTCAAATCTTATAGCCAAAGCTTCTGCAGCTAGAGGGTCAGATGACGGAATTGTTTGTACAGCTGCTAAGATTAATTTTTCTCTAGTCACAAATCAGTACAGCAATTGTTCCGTTTGTTTGGGCCTAATGAACCGTCTGAGTTGATTTTTGAACCAACCCGGGGGTGGGGCAATCCAATTAGCGGGAAAATCATTTCTACCAATTGACAAAGAAAGATTTTCCATACATAGCTTTGAACCTGGGAAGTAAAAGCTCGGAAAAGTCACCGTGGCACAACTTTATTTCTAGCACGCCAGATGACCTCCCAGGAACTTGAGGCAAAGAACAGCAGGTCTTTGGAGGAGGGGAAGTGTTGAGATTCACAAAGAAAGAGTTCTAGAAACTCCAACGTAGCAAGAGCAGTTTAGATTCTCCGTTCTTAATCACCAAATGGACATGAACCATAGCGGTCTCGTACACCTGCAAAAGAGAAATATGCGAGCAATAAAACTACACTAGTTCACCACAAAGAGGACACCAACACTCCTCACCACCTATCCTCTGATTAACCGCACACCCTTCACCGGGATGACACCGCCGACCACCAAAGCAACTTGTGTCTGTTATGAATCTTTGTCAACCGCAGCTTGATACGCAGATTTAACTCTAAACTTTCCATCAGAGGAGAGAATTCCGACCAACAAAAATTTTCCTAATGTATTCGACATCAGCAGGGGAAAAGCACTCACGCAGCCGCTCAATAAGCCAACCGTCATAACCGTCTAGTAACTCATTCACATGATGATAGCCTAGCGCATTCTCATAATTAGGTTGAGGTCTAAAGTTGTCCACATGAGGAAACCACGGATCAATCCGGAAGTTGACGGACGATCCATCCCCGACTTGAATGCATGCTCCTTTCAGAATCAGGTCCGTAACACGGAGATTGTCCTTCCGAAACTTAAAAGAGTCCGATGGCATTGCAACAGCATTCTTCAAATTTCCCCCACGTAAGTACTTCTCCCTAATGATTTTTGCGCATAAACGATCTGATCCTGAGATCAATTCCCAACCCCTTCTAGCCATAAAAGATCTATTGATATCCGAGCAAGTTCAAAACCTCCTGACCAAAAAAAAAAAAAAAAAAAAAAAACCCAAAAAATTAACTATTAAATTCCATCAAATTGATCAAATTTACAAAGATAGGCTGATAATAATCCGAAAACTGCGTAGAGTAACTTTTTTAGTGCCTTTGTCACACAAAAGTTTTCTTGTTATTTTGCCAGAAAACATTGTGTACTAGTGCTTCCAAATAGTAAAAAGGAAAAGAAATATGCTTTGGCTGCTTGCCATAGAAATTTTGGTCAATCTCTTCCTAACACTTAAAAAAAAATGATAATAATAATGCATAGTACGGATTTTTTGATTCTTTTTTTGAAGGATGTTGAGGTTGAAATTTGTATGCCATCTCTTACAGTACATGTGTCGACTTCGATCATCCAAAAATCAATGATCAGCATCATCAACTAATAAAAAAGCTCGACTCCTTAGTCGACATACATTGACTCTGCGCTAATCGACATCATTCAAGGACAATCTGAAGGTAGGAATCAACTGGAAGACAACTCAGATCAGCTCGCCAAGCATATCGACTCAAGGGCAGATTGACACGAGAATCGGGTCTACTCAACAAATCGAGTTGCTAGGTTGACTCCCTGAGTCGACTTGATAACCATTATGAGATTGAAGCGAAATCAGATCAAAAAAGTTTTCAAATTCAGTCCTGCAAGGAAATCAAGCAAAGATCTCGCATAATCAAGTCAAAAATCAGGCTAAAATAGTTACTTACCTGTTTCTAAGAAACTATGATCTGGAAAAAAGGCAACTTCCCATATGCAATTAAGCCTAATCTGCACAAAAGCAAACAACTAAATACAACAATCACTCCCTATAAATAAAGGACATCATTACATGCTCCTACAATCCAACTTTTATCACCATTCACGACCATCTTGAGTAGTTCTCTATCTCTCTTCTCTTTCATGCTTATATAACATACATTATAACAGTTTACCAACTCTAATGATATCTCTGTGAAGTCATCACACAGCATTAGTTTTTACATTAAAAGTAAATCTCTATAAAAATATGTTTTTTTTAAATTTATTTTCTGCACTTTATTTTGTCGTTTATGCGCAAACACACTATATCAATTTTAAAGGACGGATCACAAGATAAATGAGTCATTCACCCTCAATTCAAATAGATTGTAGTTTTTATATGTACACATCACAATACAAAACTGATATAATTGTCAATTGATTTCATGTGCAAAATAACTAGTAATAATTGATGTAACTGGTGAAGCAAATTAAATGAAAGAAAATAATCAAAATTTTACTCCTTAAGAAATATTTGTTCGTTGATATTTTACTCATCTCTCGAGATATTTATTAGTTTATTAATTAGTTTTTAAAATGATTTTATTCTTATTTTTTTTATGGAAGAGTGATTTTTATTGTTATTATTATTTGCTAGAATTTTTTTTCCCCTAGAATACTTGACAATTATTTGTTAATAAATATAAGGTTATCAATTAATATTTATTGAACGTGCAAGTTGTTTTTTCGTTTTGAGTTTGGGGATAGGAATTCAAATTTTACATTTTATAATAAAATCAGATATGAAATTACCTCTAAATTATGGTTATAATTACATATGCACGTTCTTTTGATGTAGAGGAATTCTAGGATCACTTCTATTACTTTTTTGTCTCTCTTAATTTTGCACTTGCCACATGTCATCTTTTTTTTATTTTTTTTATTTTATTCACACAAACAAAAATACACTTATAAAATCAAGACACAGATAAATCAAAAACATTCAGGAGGAAGAATTTCAATGAACAACCACATCCATGCCATCTCTTTTCTCATGAAAATGAAGATTAATTAAAAACAATAGTTTCATTTGTAATTACAACTATGCCACTTTATTAATATTACAAGAGATTTCTATTACTTTTTTTTTTTTTGTCTTTTCTTTACCATTTTTTTAAAAAACATATATAAATATTTTTTGAAACAAATTAGGATAAGCTGTATTACAAATTATGTAAAGATGGTCATAAATTTTCTGCCGTCGGTAATAAATTAATAAAATGACGATTACAATTTTACATGATGCATTGCTTATGTAAGGAATCCTTTTAAAAAAGTGTTTTTATTTTTCCGCTCAGAGAAAAAGAAAAGAAAATAAAAGAAAAGAAAAATACCTTGCGGTTGTTACCTAAATTTTTGCTCTAGTATAATAAGAAGGGCATATTACAACTAATTGATATTATTATAAATGAGAGAGACTGTGGTAAAGTTTCTTTTAGAGACACTACCTGTGATTATTATTTTGATAAGCCCTCATGCCGGTCATCGCTCAACTCGCACCATCGCTGGCAACCTCTATCCCTGAACTAGGGCTTTGATGGCGAGCCAGAGAAGTTTGCAAACAGCGTCGTAGCCCCAGACCCACGCACATTCCTACAGACCATCTCTATCTCCAAACTAGATCCAACTGGATTTTCCAGCAGTGTCACGTGACGAAGATGAAGATCTGTAGTGAGCTTTGTAGTTTGGCCACTTCTCTCACGGATGCCTCGCCATCGTCTTTGCCATTTTTTTGGTGGGGTGTTCGAGAGTTGATATAAGTGACTTCATGAGGGGCTCAGAGCAGCCCATCTGCCAGACATTGAAGGCGACTTCATGAGCCATCCAAGACCACCAGACAAGGCCATCGGAGATCGAACGAAACGAGAAGAATCCACAACCACAGCATCGAGAAGAAAAAGAGCCGGAACCAGAACCAGCTTGGTTTCCTCGTCGAAGTTGGAGGGGGACGAAGCCCGCGAGCTCGGAGTAACCCTTGTTGATGGAGAGGAGACGCTCTCGCTACTTTGTGAAGTTGTACCTGAACAACCTGAACTTGGCCTTCGTCGAAGGAGAATTCGTAATTCTTCCAACTAATCAAAAATTTGGAAGCACTGTTCTGCCGCTTCCCATCTCAAATAAAAAACTCCATCTCACCATCCATCTCAAGTGGACACCAATTATAACAATTAAAGGGATAACAGCCGGTAGTGCCTTTAAAAAAGACTCTACCTCTACCATAAATAAGCAATCCTGATTTAATACATTTTGCAACTTGAATTTGGATTACTTGAAAGACAACAAAAAAATTAATAGAGTTTTGTGAAGTACTTCATTTGAAAAAAAAAAATAGTGACAATGTTAATAGTTCTACCAACGGAGAAATTGTAATATAAAAATAGTAGAAGAATGGTCCTTAATTAAGCTTTATTTTCTTGAAAATAAATTGACACATGATAATTAAGTAAAATAGAGAGTGACAAAAAAAAAAAAAAAAAAAGCATATGATCCTAATCCTTCTCTTTAATGTCTTCAATCCGTTATTTATTTTTCTGTATAAAGTAAAATAAAACACTTGTTTTGACAACTGTTTTTAAAAATTAGAATAGATTACATATTTTGCCGTTGAACTTTAGGCTTTATCATAAAATATCCCTCGAACTTCAATTTGTAACATTCTTTCATCATGAATTTTGGAAAAGTTTGTAAATTTTCCCTATCAATTAAATTTTTGATGAAAAAAATACATCTAACACTAGTTGGAAGCATCAGTTTGGGGTATTAAGTATAGAATCATGAAATGACAAACATTGATAGTACTCTTGACACCCGTTAACCTCATTAAATGTGAAATAACGAAGTTACCTATAAGAAAAAAATATGAGGAAAAAAATGACAATCAACCCTAAATATGTATTTTTTAAAACCTAATTATAAGTGTTTCACATTTAATATCCACAACTCATGCTTCAAACGAGTGTTATGTGTATTTTTTCGTCAAAAAATAAATTTAGGGGGCAAATTCGCAAAGTTTTCCAAAGTTCAAGGGAAAAATGGTAAAATTAAAGTTAAAGGGGTATTTTGTGACAAGACCTAAAGTTCGGCGGGAAAAATGCAATTGGTCCTAAAAATTATTTAACAAATATTTTTATGAAAAATTAGGTTGAGCGAAATTTTTAATCAACTAATTTAATAGATGATCAATTTTTTTTTTAAAAAAAAAATGATCATTTGTCATTTTTTCAAATTTAATTGATCAATAATTGATTATGAAATTTAGTGATTTACGATCAATGATTTCTGGTTGACTATAATCAATAACTATTTGATCAAATTAACTATATTATATGTCAATTATTGATTGATTATTTTAAAAAATGATTATTTTAATTCATTTTTTAAAATATCGGTCATTATTAAAAATCTTTAGCCATAAATCTCTATTTTTTTTTAGTTTTTTAAATAAAAATTTAAAATACAATATATTTGTACATTGAGAAAATTAAAAAAAAAAAAAAAAAAATATATATATATATATATATATATATATATTAAAAAACAGTCTTTGTCCTCTTTCTCGCTTCTATGTCCCATTTCAAACGCAAAGACTGAAACCCAAAAGCCCCCATTTCTTGTCTGAAACAATCAAAAATCAAAACCCCACAAAAACCCCCCAAAAGACAAAAAACCTCTCAGAAATGCCCACCTCAGTTTCTCCAACACCACCACCACCACCGCCAGAAATGGTGGTCAAGAACCGCTTTCTCTCCTTCCTAATATGGCAGTCGATCCCTTCCACCACCATCTTCCTCCTCTCCAAAACCTTCCTCTCCTCTCTCTCCTCCTCCCGCCCCTCCTTCCTCACCGTCTTCCTCACCTTCTTCTCCTTCCACCTCTCCCTCCTCCTCTTCTCCGCCGCCCTCTCCCTCCTCTCCTCGCCCCTCCCCCTCCGGGGCGCCCACCCCCTCCGCCTCGCCTCCTTCCTCCTCCGCCTCCTCCTCTTCTCCGGCCCCCCAGGCTCTCCGGACTTCCGACGCCGCGCCAGGCTCTCCCTAGGCTTCTTCCTCTTCGTCGCCGTCTCCGCCGCGTCCGGCCTCGTCGCCGCCGTGTCGGTCTGCTTGGTGGCCTCCCTCGGAGATTCCGATGATGGGTTTGTTGGCAGAGTTGGGTTCAGAGGGTTTGTGATGGGTTTGCTCTATGGACTCCATTATGTTTATAATCGCCGCTGGGTCTTGGAGTTTCCCATTATTCAGGTCTGTTTTTTTTTTAGCCTTGATTTTTTTTTTCTTTTCTTGTTTATGAAGAGCATGAGGTATGACATTTGTTATGGAATTTTGGGATTTGAAAAGATTTTTATTGTTGTCAAAATGCTAAAATGTAGAGGAGCTTAGATGAGTTCTTGAACATTTTTAGGCTAAAGATATGGGATAAGTTAGGTCATTGAAGTCTTCTTGAAATGAACTTTTTTGGTCTTGTTTGCTATTTACTATCTAGGATTCATTTAGGAACTCTTAATTTTGTTGCTGACTGACTCGGGGTGAAGCAAAGCTTCTACGACGGATCCGCTTCCTCGCCTTGCTTCTGGTACCTAGCCATTGCTAAGAGTGAGATGTAATGAATGCCTTTCTAGTTGGGTCTTTTAGGCGGCCCCAATTGTATTTTTGACCTTCCCCTCGGTTCTCGGTCTTGCATTGCAGTGTTTTAATTTTGTTGCAGTGCTATTTACTATCTAGGATTCATTTAGGAACTCTTAATTTTGTTGCTGACTGACTCGGGGTGAAGCAAAGCTTCTACGACGGATCCGCTTCCTCGCCTTGCTTCTGGTACCTAGCCATTGCTAAGAGTGAGATGTAATGAATGCCTTTCTAGTTGGGTTTTTTAGGCAGCCCCAATTGTATTTTTGACCTTCCCCTCGGTTCTCGGTCTTGCATTGCAGTGTTTTAATTATACCTATTATTTGTTTTTCATTGTAGTGATGATTCCATGTTCATGAAGTTTAACGAGTGGTTCGAAGCGTAGGAACTATGGCATTGATCTGCGACGTTGATTTTCATTTTAACTTTGTGTGTTTCTTTTAGAAAAAGGGGAAGCTGCACGACTTTTGAATAGAACCTGTTACTATGACTGAATGCTGTCCAGAGGAGCTTAATTAATTTCTTAAACATTTTCCAATCATACCTAGGATAAAATAAGCTAAACAAGCAATTGCACTTGGTAGTTTGATGTTGGAATATATATTTTTTAATTAATTATACTTGAGTATATGCAGTGGATCAAGATCACGTATTGGTCCAAAATTCTGACAAGTTACATCTATTTTGTTGGCGTTGCTTCATACTACCATTGGAAAAACAAAAAGTTTCAGCAAGATTGTGAGCATTAGCTAGTGATGGCTTGTTTATGTGTTTTTAGGTTGAGATTCATTTGAAATGATAGCCTGTGCTTTTTTAATATTCTTGTCGCCTTTTCACTGTCTGCCACCAGGCTGATGGATGATAATTTTAATTGTTTGTATCAACAGCGCCCGCCTTTCAACAGCTTCAAGATGGGGCTCCCACCAGCTACTACTCGAGCTTTAAAGCTTTCTGGTGCTGCTTATCTATTATCAGCTGTCCTCATAGTACTTCTGTCGGACCAATTTGCGAGCCATGCTACATTCGGAAAATTCATTTCTGAGCAAATCATATTTTTCCTGGGAAGTTTTGCTGTGTTTCTCAGTTGGGAATTAAGTCACCACTTGCATTGGGTTGGTTCTCCAAGCACATGAACTTAGTTTCTACTTTCTGTTTCTATAGCACTCTTTTTCCTGCATATGGTTCACAGAAGCGTTAAATTCCACATTATTTGTTGATCGAAATGAAACTAAAGTATTGTAAGCTATTTTTTCACTCTTTTTCTACACATTTCTACAGCACCGTGAAATCTTGGCATGCTTATTTATTTCAATTGAAATAATGAAAGAGTCTGGTATAAAGTATTAATCAGTATATTATATTACAAGATCAAATAATAGATATTTCGGATGTTCAAAGTTTTAGTAAGAGATAAAGGAAGAATCATAGTGTGTTTTAATATTTTCCTGGTCATATGATTTTATGCACCATTATAGATATTCAATGCTTAACATACCCATAAATTATCACAAGTCTTGTTTGTTTGAGTGATGGTGCAGTCATATGTTAACAGCATGTAGAATATGGTATATGCCATTTTATGACCACATTTTTGTGATTACAACCATACTGCGTTTTCTTCTCATCTGTGCTTCAGTGATGTATTGCTTGGTAGTCAATATTAACATGAATGATATAAGTCGTACCAACTAATGTAAATAATTTCATTCACATTGTGTACTGTTTGTCCTCTACTGTCGGGAAGATCGGAGAATATCTTTAAATCCCCAACCATTTGGTTAAGTTTGGTGGCTCATAGGTTTTTGTGGTTAATGAGAACTTGGTTGAATTTAATAGCGGGAGAACACCTGCACGTTGGTCATACATTTTATAAGCCTTTTGTCCTAGTCATGCCTACTAATTTATCTTCCCATTACTATTAAACCTTTTAGTCAAAAAATTCTTTTGATTTCTAGGGCTGAAAATGAGAGAATTTTCTTTTTGGCCATTGTAACACATTGGTTAACTTGCGGCAATATATTCTTTTATGTCTCTCATTTTCCTTGTTTGCAACTTGCAACTCAGGTTTCATAAAGATTTTGTTTTTCCTCTCTAATATATATATATATTTTTATATTATTAGGTGTTGCATACAAAGAGGTTCGTATTTGCACCACCAAAAGGATCAGCTGCAGCGGAAACAAATCCAAGTGAACCCCTCCTTGCAGCACTGGAGGAGAGCGACCCGAGTTCTCTTCTTCAGTATCTTGCATACCTCGATCTCTGCATGGTTTGTGAGAATAATGTTGATGCGTGGAGGAGAGCTGCTTTTTTTGAAGAAAGTGGCGAGACTTACGAAAGAGTGAGAGCAGTAGGGTTGAGGCCTCTGGAGCAGCTTGCATCAAGGCTGGGTGAAGCTTTGGAAAGTTCTAGTGACAAAAGTTTGCAGCTATCAAATCAGTTGCGTTCTCCAACTGACGTAAAACCGGATCCAGATTGCTCAGCATTGTTAAACAATTTCCAGGTAAATAACTTTAGTATACTACTCGTGTTCTGGCTTCTTGTTTTAACGTCATATATTTGCTTATCTAAACCACCCCGGGAACTTCCAAGTAAAGTTTACGTACTTTTAAGTAAAGAGAGGTTCTCATCTTTAAATGCGTTATGTAGTATACTAGACGAATAAACTAATATTTTCTCCAACGCAGCTATATACATGGTGTGCCAGAATCGTTGCCTCACTGACCGCATGCTCGTATGAGGAGGATAGGTTCGGTGTAGCTCAGCTCTCTGGTAGTAATGCAGCTGTGATCTCAACACTAGTTTCTTGCCTTCTTGCCATCGAATCGTTCATGGGGAAGAATATCAACGTGCAATCCCCAAATAGCTTGATGGGACCAGCAGGTATAAAATGGGCAACGTCAAGCATGAGAAGAGCAGATGTCGGTATGCGCAAAAAGAGAGGTGGCCATGTACATTCGAAGGCCTACCCCATTGCTGATGTTCTGAAGACCTCGATCTACGAGATCGTGTCTGCTTTCCACGGAGAAATGGCTGCTAGTGCTAAAGTAGGCCTTCTCGAGAAGGATTGGATCATTACTGGTAAGCCTCCATTCGGCAGCCGCGAGCTGCTTCTGCAGAAATTGCAACTCTTCCTGGATTTTCGAGCCACCTAACTGCTAAGTTCGCTGGGGTTGAAGCATGCTTTGCTCGTATTTTCCTGTCAACCTGACCCCATTTGCGGAAGGGGGTTCTTTTACCCTAGTGGAGTCAAGATGCGTTGGAACATGAAAATGAAGGAAATTATATCAATTTTGCATTAAACGAGAATGTCCGAGGTCAAGATTAAAGCCTAGACGTTAACCGACTTTTGTGAGTTGTCAATTTCATATGAGGTGATGATTTTTAATAAAATGACAAAATTTTATTAGAGGGACAAGAATGAGAATATATATAAAGGAAAATGTAAAAACTGGATCCGTTTAGTATCCCATCCCCACCCCATAAACCGCCTACGACAAGACAGGGCGTAGAGGGGATGGTGCACCTTTATTCCGATTCACTCGTTTTAGGTTTTAAAAGAATAAAGAGGTTAAACAATTTTCATGAAATAAAATATGCTTCTAGCATCCAAAAATAAGTTGATATAACACAATAATAACAACAGAAATATTGGCTTTCTACTCTGTTAGTGCCCTTAAGTGGTAGGTTAAGGTGTCAACTGATAATTGGCCGGACAAAAGAATTAACAGAATAAGTTGATAAAGATGGGTTCATTAATTATTTTTTTTAAAATTTTTTTTTTAAACCAAGTACAATCATATTCTCATGGTCTTGTAACGCAAGTCCACAAACTATGTATTAAGAAGAAATGTATTTTTTTAAACTTGAATTGTTTTGGTGGTTATCCTAACACATGATTTGCGGAGCAATTAATTAATTTGTTTTTGTCAAAAAAACCATTGAAAATGAATTAAATTTTGTGGGAGACTATGGTTTTCTGGTTGTACTTATTTAAGTGCGAGATGAAGGCATGCTAATGGGAATCTTGTACCAACACTAATGGATAAAAAGTATTTTCATTTTGCCTTATTTTACTAGGTCGTGATTAAAAAAAAAAAAACACTTGTATTAAATTCTACAAAAATTTATAATTTGATATTTTACATTATAAATATTCGATGAGAATTTCTATTTTAGTTCAACGAGCTTATCTATAACTAAAATAATTATGTATCGCATGTTACACATTTTTAAAACATATTCTTACAGAATCATTAAAAATCTAATTCAATAATTAAAAAATAATTTATATCGATAATACAAAATAAGAATTCTTATTGAAAGTATCTATTGTGGAATTGAGGTAATCTTGATCTTGCAACGTCACAAGATTTTAAAAGGTAAGTTGCTTTGTTATTAATTTATTAAGAAGAAGCATCTCCCTTGAAAATAAATTCAATTCCAAGTGGACAATTCACCAGCTAAATAAGTTCATAATCCTTTTAAAAAAAGAAAACTTTTTGAAATCATGAGCTATTATATTCGCTATTCTTAACAAACAAGGGCAATAGAAACTCTATAATATGGTACATATATATGTCCAATTAAAAGTCGTCATTAATTTTTTAGTTAAGAACACCATAAATTCTTATATCTTATTGTATTATGTTAATTAACTTCAAATAATATTAATTTGTAAATGACTTCAAATAATACTTTATTCTCATCTTTTTTAAAGAAATATTTTACACATTTAAATCTTAAAAACCTTCTTTTGACTACAAGTACATATTTTTTTACATTATTTTCTACCACAAATATTTACGAGAGTATATATGATCTTTTGATTAATTAAAAAAAAAAAAAAAAGAAAGAATCAACTTTTCCTTTCCTAATACTAAAACCAATCTAGTGCGTATTTATTTGTAAAATTTATTAACGAGATTCTCAGATATTAAGTTTTCGAGCCAATTATCACTATCATATTCTACAAGTTGTTATCTCTAATTTCATTGGGAAAAAAAAAAATAATGTCATTAACAACGTAAAAGCTTTAGTTTACGAATTCAAAAAAAAAAAAAAATAATAAAATAAATAAAGCTTTAGTTTACAAGTAATTTCTTCCCACTAGCGAAGAAACCTCCTCACTTGAAAACTATTACCTTTGACTATTATTATTTATTTATTTATTTATTTTTTTGGTGCAAACTAGTCAACTAAACAAATATTTA
The DNA here is from genome assembly GCA_008635985.1 of Ficus erecta. Lineage (NCBI taxonomy): Eukaryota > Viridiplantae > Streptophyta > Magnoliopsida > Rosales > Moraceae > Ficus > Ficus erecta. The sequence goes on from BKCH01000068.1 coordinate 726,860, forward strand.
TACACGTTAGGAAGGAGAATAGATAGATTACAAAGAGTTAATGTGAACAAATCATATCCAAATGTTAGACAAATTTTTACATGAATATTCAATACAAGTACGATAACATGATATACTCGATCAATTAAATAATTTCTCGTATAAAAACAAGATAATAATAAACTTGATATATCTAACACTCTAAAAAAAAACGTGTAATTAACACTATTATTCCTCAAATTATAAATATTTTATGTCAATGATTTCTGGACTTTTAATTTTGATAGATTAATTTCTGAACTTTTATTTTTATTTTTAACAATTTTGGTCCATTATACTAAATTTAATAAAGGATTTACGAAATTTAACAGAAGTAGTCATGTGTCAATTGTGTGACAAAATAAAATTTTGCAATTTTAATTACACAGTACAAAATGTTATCTTTCTTACCCTTGAAAACTATAATATAATTTTACACTTGATGTAACAATTATAAAATGTTCAGTTATCATGCGACATAGGAGATAAATTTGTCTTTGTTTAATTTTAAAAATCTCAGAGGTTTCAATTCATAGGAAATTCAGCAGTTTAGACCGGTGTGAATTGAGTCCTTGAACAACATAATCCAAGGTCTCTTTTCACATTGGTTTGACTAAAAAGTGCTCATTTAAGAATAAATCCTTATGTTGTGGTACACTTCGTGGAAATTTATTGTACCATATATTTGAAATTTATTAACTGGACTGACTTTGTCATTTGAATAGTTAATTATTTCATTTGATATTTTTTTATTCTAAAACTTAAGAGTGACTGATAAGCTACGGCCTTAATTTGCAATTTAAAATCCGTAAGAACAACAACTAGCATCACATTTATGTAATGATGATGTCCGTTTTGTGCGTCACCTTCGCAGTCTGAACATAACCATTAATGTGTAGGGTTGGTTGGTAATCATACAAATTTAACAGATCTAATTTTTGTTTTAGATACATATAATTATTAATTGATTTATACATAATTATTTTTGTAACTTTCTATACATATATAATATTGTATTATTTGGAGTGTGCATAAGTAATCTTAATGTTACATGTTATTTATTTTATATTATACGGTTATGATTGTCATATGAGACCTTACATATAAATAAACTTATTTATATATTGATATAAAAGCTCTTTATATATTACTATCGCTGGTGATGATATGAGGTAAGGAGGTCCTATATGGAGCTCTCAGTTCTATCAGATCAAATGGTTCAAGTCATACATGATATGTTAGAATTTACCTTTGATATATATGGACTCTGTAAGCCTCAATAACCTTTTAGCTAATATATGCCTTGGGCTAGAATCCTCACCATCCCTTCTATTAATGGTGCAAATGATGCTGAGTTGGGATATGAGGACACCATTATTATTATTTTTTACCGAGTAAAAAAATCTCTTACCTAAATTTAAAAAAGTCAATATCTCTTTTGATCATGTCTTTTTTGCTTGTTACATGGTCACCACATCATCATCACGTGATGACCATATCATCGTCATGTGAATTTTTATATTTATATTTATTTTTAAAATATTTTTTTTTGTTTTATTTGTCTGTTCTGCACGCACAAATACAATTAGTTATTATGAAAAGTTCTTTGACGCTTTTTATTTTTGGCTGGGAGAAAAGTTCTTTGACAGTTAAACTTAGAAAAACATACACGAGAATAAAATATTAAATCACGATTGATGGAATTGTTCATGTGTAGCATGCAAAAGGAGAGGACTAAAGTGACTAGCAAGAATTGGATGTTTTTTTTTTTTTTTTTTTTTTATTTATATATTTATGTGCGTGGTACACATTTGGATAGAAAAACATGGCGAAGTGGTTTTAACGTGTTGAAAGTCAAAAGGTTTAATTATTTGTCAACTTCGTGGAAAATCATAGTTCTCCATCTAATTTTAGCTCTTTTGTCTAGTTGTCATTTGAAGAATAATTTAATTCCCGATATTACGTTAAACTCCTCTTTCGAAACTCTTATTACCTAAAATGCCATTTCGAGGAAATAAATGGTTTTGCCATAATTAATTCAAATTATATAATAGCTTGGGCTTTTTGTTATGTTTGGTTTTGTTTTTTAATTTTCCTTCTCAAAATTGCAACATATGAAGAAATACTACTATATTGATAGGGTAATTCATTTGTTTCTAAGAATAATTGTGCTATTATATCAGTAAATGAAGTCACTATATGTATCGCCACATGTCTAAATTAAGAGATTTTTTTTTCTATTGAAAAGTAACCCATACAATCATGTTAATTTGGAAATATTTACCTACATAGAGTAATTCATACATCATTAAATCTCTCCATGTTTAGATAATACACACATATATATATATATATATAGGATCTGTCTCAAATTCGGTTTGCTCATATATGTTTGATATACAACGGACGCTTATGGGCCGCCCGATTGCAGATCAAGGGTGAGATGCGTTGTGTCTGATGGTTGAGGGCAAGCTATAAAGATGTACCGACATAATCTGCACAATTAGCTGTAAACACAGTACATGTAGTAAGAATATTTTATAAAAAGAAATAAAAAAAAAAAGTTAAACAAAGGGGGGAAAAAAAAAGACGAAAGGATAAAAGAAAAAAAAAAGGTTGAAGAAAGTGAGAAGGGTTATAGCCTCTGGGTTTCTTTTTCTCTCAGTTTTTTTCTCTAAAAGAGGAGTCGGTTCTGGAAAGAACATCAGTAGTGTGGGTTTTTTTCAATTATTGTCTAGTTTAACAAGGGGAAAAAAAAAAGGAAAACAAAAGGATGTGGTGGGAAAATTTTTATTTTGTTCGGTTTTTCTATTGTGGAGGAGTGGAGAAGGGACTGAATAGAGACCATCTTAATTAAACTTTACTTCAAATTCCGTTTAATATTCTATTACAATTCTACCATTTTTCGGAAACATTCAAACTTTCCAATTTAGTCCATCCTATTTTGCCACACCCTATATACTAATGTAATTTCAAATACTCATGTTGTTATATAATTACAATTCATATTTATTTTCACACTTGTTTACAGTTTTGCGATTGTTTCACCACATTCATGATCGAGTTTAAATAAAAATACATCCTCACATTTTTTTTTATTAAAGTTGAAGTTACCTTTAGGCCCTCATTTTGGGTAAGCAATGCATTAAACTTCTGACTACACAGTATATAACTATTGTTTACATAGTAAATATACTCGGAAATTATCTTAATTCACTGACACAGTCCACTCTTGTCTTCACATTTGTAAAACATTCATCACTTGTAGACCTCCACCTCATCATCGCTTCCCGTGCGCCACCGGATCATTGGATAGACCTCTCGTTTATATATATTTTAGTATTTCCCACTTTGTTATTGTCTCTTTTTTTGGTGTCCAATCATCTTCCGTGACAATTTCTGTTCATAGGCATCTTATTACAAAAATGTAACAATGGTCAAATTTTTTTACATAGGATAAATTACTAAATTGGTTTCTAAATTTTTTTTCATAATTAGAATGTTCCTAAACTTTTAAAATATTACTACAATAATTGTTTACGTTAATTTTTGGATGAAATCCGTTAGTTAACATTATTTTTTGACAAAGTTACTAACATAATCCGTTTAAAAATTAACAAAAATAACTACTGTAGTAATATTTTAATAGTTTAGGGACATTCCCTTTCATAGCTGAAATGATCATAAACTATTAAAAACGTTGTTACAATAGTCTTTTTCGTTAATTTTTTGACAGAATCTGAAGTTAGCGTCACTTTTTGACCAAATTACTGACAAATTTCGTTCAAAAATTAACGGAGATGATTATTGAATCAATATTTTAAAAGTTTAAGGGCATTCTAGCTATAAAAAAAATTCAGGGACTAAAGTTGTACAATATTAAGAGTTTAGGGACTTAATGAACAATTTACCCTTTTACATATCAAAAGTAGGTCAATATTTCACCTACTTCATGATTTATTAAATGACCTTTACTTGGAATTTAATTGAAGACAACCTCAAAAAAACAAAAAGTGTAACATAATATTTCTCACTTCAATCATAGCACTGTGGAAATTGATTCACAGATCCAACCTCTTGTAATTTTTTATTGCTAAAGAAATAATGAGTTATAGGGGTAGATGTTCAAATACCCAGATAATCCAAGCGAGGTGGATGTCCCCCAAAAATGGGTTATTGCTAAATTTGAATTGTGGATCATGAGTTTAAACTCATGGTCTAAATACATGCTTAGTTATATTATAAATTTAAGTTATTATTACTTTAAATACTTCTATTTCTTACGAGTAAGTCTAGATCTCTTGTTTTAATTTCCTATTTCAAAGGCTGTCCACTCAATAATATTTTGACAATTCATCAATTTATTCAAGAATTGTTAATATGTAGTATTTTTTTTATGTGGTTAAATTTTTAAATTTAAATTATGATATGAAACTATTGGTATAGAAAATCTAGGACAGAAGATCTTGGTGTAAAAATGGTTCTTTCCAATGACAAGAAAGTCATATATTCGTAAATAAGTCCTATATACATACTATGCCAAAATGGAATGTAAATCTCTATTTCATGCAACTTGAAGTGGCAATTTGGAGAATTTCATCTATAACAAGGGCAAAACTTGAAAAACACATGTACATAGTATTAAACACATAGTTGAAGTGACATGATACCTGATACTAAAATTCTTTAATAAAATTTACACGTAACTATGATCCCATTTTGCAGGACAAGGTCCAAAAAAATATGCTTAGAATTCAACCAATCCCCTTATATTCGTTCTAGTCAAACATGCAATATCCGCGTGGCACATTCTATATTATAAACATACTAGTCTTGGTTCTCTCTCTATATATACATCTCTCTCCTTCATTCCTTTTCTTCACCAAATTCTTGAATCTAAGCTAATCCACCACAAAAGCTTTTTCTCAAGCATTTCATCAGTCATTTGGTGGGCAATTTTGAACTACTGAACATGTCTCTGTCTACAATGATGCACGGCAATTTTCCGGCGACGAACGGTGTCGTTTTGAGCGAACGTCGTCGTTTCTCGATCCGTGCCCACCAAGAAACAGTCGTCGACCACTGCCCACAAACGAAAAGGCCGCCATTAACGAACACTGCCACCCGCTTGGCCGAGTCGCTCTCGAATCTCCTTCACCTCCACATAGAAGCTCCTTCAAAACAAAACGTTCACGACTACTTCTCCAATTGGAACTCTAACGTTGTTGATGTCGAAGAAAAACATTCGACTCCGACGATGTCTCCGAAGGAGGTGATCGCCGAAAAATGGCGGGAAATTCATGGATCAAACGGTTGGGAGAATCTTCTTGACCCGCTTCATCCTTGGCTGCGGCGAGAGATTGTTAAATATGGTGAATTTGCGCAGTCGACTTACGACGCTTTCGATTTCGATTCCTTTTCGGAGTACTGCGGGAGCTGCAGGTATAATGCACGCAAACTGTTTGATAAATTGGGTCTGAGAAAGAACGGGTATAATGTCAGCAAGTACATCTACGCCATGTCCCAAATAGATGTCCCCCGCTGGCTGGAGAGGTCCCATCTGGTGGATTCGTGGAGCAAAGACTCCAACTGGATGGGCTACGTCGCGGTCAGCGATGACGAGGAGACACGAAGGATCGGGAGGAGAGATATCGTTGTAGCGTGGCGGGGAACGGTGGCTCCGTCCGAGTGGTACGAGGATCTTCAGAGGAAGTTGGAGCCGATTGGGATTGATGATGCTAAAGTTGAACATGGGTTCTTGAGCATCTACACGTCTAAGTGCGAGTCGACGAGATACAACAAGTCAAGCGCCTCGGAGCAAGTCATGAAGGAAGTGACGAGGCTTGTGGAGATGTATAGAGAAAAGGGTGAAGAAGTTAGCCTCACAATCACAGGGCATAGCCTCGGTGGTGCGCTCGCTTTGCTCAACGCTTACGAGGCTGCACACACTTTTCCTGGCCTTCCCATCAGCGTAATCTCCTTTGGTGCGCCGAGAGTTGGGAACATCGCCTTCAGAGATGAGCTGCACCAAATGGGTGTCAAGACATTGAGAGTTACAGTCAAGCAAGACATAGTCCATCGAATGCCGGGACTAGTTTTGAACGAGAGTTTGCAGAAGTTTGATGAGATCACGGGGACATTGGAATGGATATACACCCATGTTGGGGCTGAGCTGAAACTCGACGTTCGGTCATCGCCTTATTTGAAGCACGGCTTCAATCTGATCGGGTTTCATAGCTTGGAGACGTACCTGCATCTTGTGGACGGGTTTCTAAGTACAACGACGACATTCCGGAACAATGCAAGGAGAGATGTAGCTTTAGTGAACAAGGCATGTGATATCTTAGTTGATGAGCTCAGAATCCCGCAGAGTTGGTTCCAATTGGCGAACAAGGGATTGGTTTGTAATGCTCATGGGAGATGGGTTAAACCAAACAGAGAGCTTGAGGACATTCCTTCCCCTGTTAGAGAGGCACAACAAGCCCATTCCCTAGCTCTTTCTTTGCAATCAGATCACAATGTACTTCAACCTGTATTTAGCGCCTGAAATCTTTGCAAAATATATAAATGAGAAAAAGAACCTAAAGTTGTTGATAAAATCTGCCTCCAATCCTACACTATATACGTTTATATATAGCATAAATTATACACATCATATAAAAAAAAAAAAAAAAAAATCGACTGTACATTATTGAAACTAAATCGTAAATTGTTCCGAGTAAAAAGGTTGAGACGAGACAGTAATTTCAATTTGACAAGATTTTAAGAATATTTAAAAGTGGTGATGATTTAATTGCTGGTGTGATGATTAGGAATTTCTATGGGCATCAATTTTGCCCTTGTGCTTCTTGGTTTGAATTTGATCCTCAAAATTCTACACACGACATAATTTCAACTATGCTAGGATTTGGTAACATACGAGTTTATTATTTTTAAGTTCGATCCATTCAAGATTGTAAGAATAACCTCTTAATTACCATCCATTGTACAAGGGAAAACCTTTTGATTCCGATTATGATAATGTGATAATTACTTGTGTTGTTTTTAATGGGAAAGGGGAATTGGTTTGAAATTGTAGCTGAGCTCGAGGATTTTGCCGTGTTCCCTACAGACCCCGTTGAGGGATCGAACCACCTGTAGCTCAAAAGATTTACGGGTTTTTTTTTTTGGATAATTCCCTAGTGTAATAGTGTCAATGATCAATCCCTAGAAGGAAAAAGATAAGCTGTGTAGTCCCGTATCGCTTTGGAATAGATGTAAGTGATAATTCATAAGTAAAGATACCACCTTCTAATGATATGAATCTTTTTGGGGTTAAGCTCAAGAGCAAAACCATGCGGGCACAAGATCCAAAGTGGACAATCTCATACCAAAGGAAAGCATGGGTCGTTGCAAATGATATCAGAGCCTATACCCAACCGGAAGTATGGCCAACTAGGACATTAGCCCCTAAAAGGAGGGGTGATTGTAACAATCATTAGTCCCTACAAGAAAAAAGGTAAGCTGTGCAATCTCATATTGCTTGCGAATGGATGTAGGTGATGATTCATAAGTAAAGAGACTACCTCCTAATGATATGAGGCATTTTGGAGTTAAGTTCAAGAGCAAAATTGTGTGGGCAAGAGGCCCAAAGCGGATAAAATCATACCAAAATGAGGCATATGTTGTTTCAAATGACCTTATGAGCAATTGAAAGAAACATTTTGGAATTTGATTTGGGATTTAAAATTTGGATTTTGGAATTTGTGAATTGGAATTTGACATTAAAATTTGGATTTGTGACTGCACCTAGTTTTTTGTAACTAGGTTACCTACGTATTCGTTTATTGAATCAAGTCTCCATAATTCTTTAGTTTTAATATGTTTTTAGATGATTTCCCAGTGTATGGCCTAATGAGAAATTTAACGGACTTTTGAAATTTGATTTGGAATCTTAATTTTGATTCTTGACTTTTAAAGTGAATGCTCTCATTTAGACTTTTGAGAAATTTCACTTGATTGTTTTGAATTTTAAATTTAGATAAGAGTATTTGGCTTAAATAGTCCTTGAACTCTTTTAAAGGTGATAGTTTGATCCCTTTTTTATTTTTTATTTTTTGTCGAGATGACCCTAAACTTCTATTTTCCTAGCCATTTCAGTCATTTCTGTCAAACTCCGTTAAATTCCTAATGGAATGTTACTCAAATGATCATTTTGTAGTAAAATGACTAAAATACCCTCCAATTTCTCAAAATTCCTCCCCCTTCTCTCTCTTGCTTTCGTGCCTCCCTACCCAACTAGGTTCAGCCCCCTCTGGCCTTTTCTGGCCTCCCCTCCCCCCGCGATTGGGTTCGGCCTACCCTCTCCCGCGATTGGGTTCAGCCCCCTTCCCTCGCGACTGGGGTTTGGCCCCTTTTGGCCTCCCTCCCCCCCAATTGGGTCCCGCACCCCCCACCCCCCCCCCCCCCCCCCCTGCTACTAGGTTCGACACCCTTTGGCCTTCTCCAACCCCCTTCCCCCCACGATTGGGTCCGGTGCCCCCCTTCTGTGATTGGGTTCGGCCCCCTCCGGCCCTCTTTGACCTCCCCCCCCGGTGACTGCGTTCGGTGCCAACCCCTCCCCCCTGCGACTGGGTTCGGCCCCCCTTCCGGCCTAGGCATTCCCCCTCCCCCAACCCTTTACTATAGGGAAACCCTAATTTCTCAAAATTTTGGTGAAATTACCTATTTGACCTTCAAAAACCATGAAGCATGCTCCTCATGTGATCAATCCGTTAATTTTTTTGACTGAAATGACTGAAATGACAAAGAAAATAGAAGTTTAGAGTCATCTCAACGAAAAAAAAAACATGCACCAAACCATCATATTTAAAAGTGGTTATAGACTATTTAGGTCAATTACTCTTTAGATAATTCCTCGGTATATAACCTTACGAGGAATTAAAAGTACATATTCGAAATTTGATTTAAAATTTATGACTACACCTAATTTTTGTGACTAGGTTACCCAGGTATCCATATAGAAATCAAGTCATCATAGTTCAAGAATTTAAAGTTTGTATTTGATTGACGAAATAACCACACAAAAAGTCAATTTTTAGAGTTTTGTTTCAAAATATGTCTGTTTTGTAACAATATTATGTATATGTCTATTTTTAATAAATAAATATGTATAGTACCTATTTTGCCCTTTTATTATAATTGACATCGTTTCACTTTTATACAAATTGTTTCACTTTACTTTTTTTGCTTTTTGACTTTAATGATGAAAATTTTTGTTGATAAATATAAACTACCTTTAATAAATCCAAATTAGCTATAGACATCAAAATAATTATAATAAATATAAAATATTTAATATAAAGAAGATGGTTGTCATTTAAAAAACTAATGAATTTTTTTTATGTAAAAACCTTTGTTTATATAATCTATTACTAATCATATGGTTGTCATTCATACCACAACCAAACAATTGAAGAATAACATAACAAATAATATCGAATTCTTTATGATAAAACCCTATGTTTATATCGAATGTATCTTTATGATAAAGACTGATTCATTATATGAAGATTTTTTTAAAAATGTTCCTTTTTCTTTATTTAGCTCATTCTCGTTAATGTTAAAAATGATTTTGAGAAAACATGTCTTTTTTTTTTGTTATTATGAAGATATACACCTTCTTTACAATAAATAAGAAAAAAAAAATTTTGCATTTCCCTTTTATATATTTTCTTTTAGCAATTTCATTAAAACAACTTTAGCCCTCTTTAATAAACATCTTAGATTCCTTTTTTTGTAATTTCTTTATTTGTTATTCTTCATTTGTTATGAAGGGTAGTATTGTCTTTATAGTTATTTTTTTAGATGTTTACGTAATTAAAAGAAAAAATGGACATATTTCAAATCCACGCATTTAATTTGGACATCTATATACATAACCTTTGATTGGCATCATTGTTTGCTTTTTTGAAATAAGAGTTAGACTTGTTGCTTGGGGATATAAGAAAATTACCTAACCAACTACATTTTTTTTTTTAATCTATTAACTAACATGACACAAATTCTCCACTCTTGACCAACATGACATAAATTTTAGCTAACTCTAGTTCAATTTTGTGTTATATTGATCTAATTTTAACTTTTTATGTCATATTGGTATAATGGTCTCTAAATTTGTTACGTTGCTTTCCTCCTTTCTTTTTCATGTATTTGCATAGTAGCCCAACAGTTTTCTGATGTAGTTTACTACCTTGTTTGGGCCTATTAGGAGTCTAGGCCTTCTTGGAGTGGTTTAGGCCTTTTGGAATTTTTTTGTGGTTGGAATGACAAGACAGTTTACTTTTCCATTACCTGACAGGTTACTGGTCTAATTTAGACATCAACGGGCCTGTTTAGCCCAGTTTGTTTCTAGGCCTTCTGAATGTTGTTGGGCCTGGGCTTGTCTGTGGAAAAGAACACATGCATCCGTGTGTGTGTGTAATTTTGCATGCCATGGCACTGTCTTATAATTTTACCCTCCATGAGAGTTAAGTTGATAATTTTATTATTTCTTAATATTTAATTAAATAATTAAATAAAAAAATAGTAAATAGATTAAAATATCCCTATCTCTTTTTTTTTTTTTTTTCTTTTTTTTTCTTCTCTTTTTTTATTTATTCGAATATTTTATATATAAATATATATATATATATCCGATTCCGTTCGCCGGTTGTCGACAATCGGTGGCCGGCTGCGGGTTATCGGAGAGATTCTATTAGAATCCAAATGGATTGTGACTGAATATAGAATTTTTTTGGATTTCAATATATATGGTCGGACGTTTTCGATTCCGGTCGTCGACGAAATTTTGTTGGAATCCTAAATGGATTCTGACATTTTTTTTAATATTTCAATAAAGAGGACCAGGCGTATCCGACGATGGTGGATCGCCGGTCTCTAGTCGCTGGTGTCGATCATCGGATAGATTATGATTTTTGGATTCTATCAGAATCCGAAAATCCAAAACAAATTTTGATAGAATGCAAAACGAATCCAAGAAGACAAAACAGATTTTGATGTGCAAAATGGATTCTATCAGAATCTAAAACGGATTTTATCAGAATCCGAGAAGACAAAATGGATTCTGATATAATGCAAAAATAGTTTTTGATAAAATACAAAATGGATTCTATCATAATCCAAAATGTATTTTATCATGATCTGAGAATGCAAAACGGATTCTAATAGAATCCAAAAATAATTTAGATGTACGTACGCATATATATATATATATATATATATTCATGAATACATCGGGAGAACGAGCAAAGTTACATTTTTCAAGAGAGTAACAGTAAATTATAACATAAAATTTTAAACATTGTAATTAATGGCATGATCAAATTTATGATAACATAATATTAAAAAAAAAAAACGCACTTCCTCTTCTCTTTGTCTAACATGAAACTATGCACATAAATGTAGTTAATAATTGATTGTAAATCTGAATTAAAAAAAAAAATTCAAAGAAATATAAAAATTTACTAGAAATATATGATATAATTTATCATCTTTTAAAAAATATACTATAAATTTTAAAAGTACTTATAAAATATATTATTAGCTATAATTTTATAAGTACATATTGGCAACACCATATGTACATGTGTAAAACATTTTCCAGCATTCAGATATGTGTAAGTTTATATTCGGCTCTCTCTCTCTCTCTCTCTCTCTCTCTCTTCTTAAGTCCATACGGCACTGTAACCATGGTGTACACATGATGTATTCGTATATATATATATATATATATATATGCAATCATGTCCAAATTACTAGAATATACTTTCTCGTTTTATAAATTTTTTTTACGTGGATATTATGTAACATGTATTACATACTGCATATAAATATACATATATTTATATATATTTTTGCTTTGCTGCGAACCATGCAAGTGTGTATCGGACAATTTTTATTTTTATTTTTATTATTTTTTAGGTTCATTCGTTTATAACTTGGTATGCATGTGGGTATTTTTATTCTCAAAGCAAAGTGTTGTATTCTCATGGACAAAATAACAGCAAATTTAAGACCCATACCCAGAGTGTACATGGGACTTTATAGTTAGACAAACATTTCAACTTTTATGAATTTCTAAAAAGAAATCCAAGTCTCAATGACAACATAGGATATGCCAACCACAATTCCCACGTTTTAAGTGTTTATGAGATTTGCTAATTTTTGAAAGAGATCATGTTGCCCAAAACGTCCCACACCATCAGGGGGTGTTTATGAGACTTGCCTCCTTAACGTGAGAGATCCAACTAGTCTCACACCACTAGGATGCTTCTGAGACTCGTACATTTTCGAGAGATGGTTTATATGGATTCATCTTTTCTGCATATATCAAAAGAAACAAGATTGTGAGAAAACAAGATGAAATTTAGAAAGAATGAATATACCTCGGTTTTTTTTTTTTCTATCACTTTGCCGTGCACTTTGTTGTCCTCTCTTCTTTTCCTTGATTTTTTTTTTTCCTCTCCTTCTCTCCCTCTCTGCCGTGTACGTTGTCCTCCCCAGCCAAAAATTTGCATGTCATGTTGCCTATTTATAGGCGCACGGTGGAATGGAGGTTACACTCCATCTCGAGCAATTAGTCCCACGTTCCCTTTTTTTTTTTTTTTGGGTGTAAAGTGGCATCACTTTTTTTTGGTGGAATGAGAAGGATAATGGGTAGGTTTTTTTTTTAATAAGAAGATAATGGATAGTTTTTTTTTTTAATAAAAGAAAAATCTCTTTTTAATTATTTTTCTTTTATATTTTTTTCGGTTCAACAACCACCACGATACCCAGTATTACTCCGGCCATGATTACGACCACGACCACGACCTTGGTCACGACCACGCTGACGATTAGTAACTGATACATCATTCACTTTAGGGAGTGTTGTAGAATTCTTCTCCAAAGATGCATCATTCACTTTAGGAAATGGTGCTGAACTAGTTGGGCGTGATGGATGATTTTTCACCCAGAGTTCAGTATTTTATTCAGCTAAAAGCAAACATGATATCAACTCAAAATACTTTTTAAAACCACGCTCTCTATATTGTTGCTGTAGGAGCACATTCAAGGCATGAAAGGTACAATATAAATGTTCTCTAACATATCTGAGTCAGTAATATTTTCTGCGCACAATTTTAATTAAGAAGTAATTCTATACATAACAGAGTTATACTCGCTAACTGTTTTAAATATCTGCAATTGCAAGTACATCCACTCATAGCGAGCATGTGGGAGTAATACAGTCTTTTGGTGGTCATATCTTTCTTTCAGGTTTTGCCAAAGGGTAGGAATTTTTTACAATAAGTTTTTCAAACTTTAATGCTTCATGGAGATGATGACGAAGGATGTCATTGCTTTTGCGCGATCCTGCAGGGATCCTTCATTTCCTTCTTTAATAGTATTTTCAAGGTTCATATCATCAAGATGGATTTCAACATCAAGGGTCCATGCCGAGTAGGTCTTGCCCGAATTATCAAGGGCAATACGAACTCAAATTTTGTGATATTTGACATTGCAAAAACAAAAAATGAAAAAAATGTAATCATAAAGTATAAATTCACAAAATTATCATAAAAATCAGAGATATTGATTATTATAATAAATATAAATGGAAAACTATGTAAATGACATAAATTATAGTAATTAATGAGAATTAATAAAAGATGATAGGATATGCATATACCAACCAAGAGGTTACATGATGAACTTTTCATCAAATATTCATGTTGTTGTCACCAGACATATTTAAATAATGTTCATATCAAGTATTAAAATAAGAAATAATAATAGTGACCTTTGAAGAAGTTATTTGGGTGCGTGATTTGATGGTAAGAACTTATAGATATGAAGACAATTAAGCGATCAAATACATATCAAAGATTGTATTTTAGACAAGCACTATTAGAATCGATAATCTAATAAATTTAACTTACCAAAATACCAAAGAATATAGAAACTCATGCTAACGTGTTATAATATTATAGGAAATAATAATAAGGCAGAGAAATAGAAAATATAATAAGAGACAATAAATGTGCAAACTATTTTTCTTTCTTTCCCTTATGTTTCCAATATTAGTTCCAAAGCCTATTTATAGGCATTCTTTAACTTATCAAGTAAACTTCATGTAATTTCCAAGAAGCCTCTCAACATTTGCTTTATGAATACAAAAGTCTTCTTAGCTTAACAATTTTAGTATTACTTAGCTGTTAGTATTTTGAAAATTTGTGAAGACATTCATATATTAAAGTGTCATTGGAAAGAAAATTAACATCTTATTCATCATTTTAATTTTTTTTTAATCTTTTATAAGTTTTCTCTCCATTTTGTTTTCTTTCCATTCTTATCAAACGGAGTGTAAAATACATCATGCTGAAAGTTGCTTATTTTCTTTGCCTTTTTTTTTTTTTTGGATCCATGCAATGATTCACTTTTCTTTTTTAAACGAGAATTCTCAAGAAACGAGGATACATAAACCAATAATATAAGGCCACAGGCAACAAAAAGAAAGCTGGAGCCTTTTATGAAGTATCCATATTTTACTATTTAGTTAAAAATAACCTATATCTATCTATCTAATATATATTAAAAGAATAATATTTTTTTTAGTTTTTTTTTTTTGAAGTTTCGTATAAGGGTGTTTCAAGAAGTTTTGTCCTAGTTCTGTAATTTAGTTAAAAAGAATTTCGTCAAAGGTTTTATTTTTTTAGAATTCCATAAGGGAGTTTCGATCAATCTTTTTTTTTTTTCCTTTCACAAAGGAGTTTCGATCTATCTTTATTTTCTTTTCCTTGTTTTTTTCTTTGTGCTTTTTTTATTTTTTATATATTTTTTTTAAATTCTTATATCATTTAAATAATATATTATTTTACACAGGTAGAGTGCGTGTTTCAACTAGTAAAAACAAGAAAGGGGAACATTCTGAGACTTGTATAGAACTTGTTCAAGTACTACAAGTAGAAAAAGCAATCCCATATGACTGGGGAAAATATGCAGGGGTGAGAACTGGTACCTCTGAACATGTGACATTACGGAGTTTGGATTATATTTTATTTTAATAGGAAGACTGGTAATGGGGAGTTTGGAATATACACTCCAATTAAAATTTTTGAAATCTTTTGATTAAAAATAAATGAATATTTAAAGTTGTGCGTTTGGTTGAAAATGAATTGTGATAGTTAAAAAATGTAAAAAATTGAAATGTGTAAAAAAATCATTTCATTTCAACTTGATCAAGTAAGAAAATCATGTACTTGTAAAGTTCAAGTTTTTAAGAGAGATTTGAAAATGTGAATAATGAAATTGACTTCCTCTTGGAGAAAAGACAAAAAATTTTTAGAATGCTTCAACTAGAATGTACGCTCAAAACGGATCCTAGCTAAGAGTTTTTTTTTTTTTTTTTTATAATTATTTTTTATAAATAGTTTTTCACCATTGTTACTTTTTTGTTTAGGTTCTATCAAATTCTTGCCTTAATATTTTTCATGATCATTACAGATTAAATTTTAAAAGTATTAACATATTAAAATACCAATGGTATATGTTAATGCAACATATATAATTTATTTTCTTGTGTTCAGTGATGTATCAAACATAATAATCCCAAGAAAAAGAAGTAAAGTTCGCATATAATAAATCATTACAAACGTGTTCTATTAAAATTTTATTAGTTATTTTTCCTCAAAAAAAAATTTTTTTGTTAGTTATTGACGTTAACAATTATCTAAAAGTAATCAAATCTTTCTATATGTACAAGCAGAGTAGAAAAAAAAAAGGTATAAGAATATAGAAATCAAATAAGAGGTTAAGTAAGAAAACCAGTTCGGTAACTTAAACATTAATGGGGTATGTTCAAGAAAAAAAAAATGAAAGAAGTTACTTTTGAGGGGGAAAAAAAGTATTTTTAATAGGGGTACATTTGAAAATGTAATGGTACGATTGGAAACATAATTTGTTGTATATTATATCCAAATATAATGTAATGTATGTTTGGATATCTCATATATTTTATTATAATAAAAATATATTTGAATAGTATATTCACTTATTTTACTATTTATCCATAAAATTTTTTATATATATTTTTGCCAATCACATCATATACTCTATTTCCCTCACCAATATACATTAGAATAATTATTCAAATATAAACAACCAAAACGCACATAACATTTAAATACTATATGTAAAGGGACATTCAAATATATATTATATTCTGTTTATTATATTAGAATATAACAAAGGGAATGCATTTTCTAAACAAATCATAAGTAAATATGTAAGGATATGCTAAATCATAAATTCAGAAAATTTGGGGGCACCAACAAGGAATGCACGACAACTACGTTCTCCATGATTTTTAGTTGCATGTTTTCAAAAACTTAATTAATTACATGAAAATTGGGTCCTACAAGGAAATTTTATGGATTACTTTTGTCGTACCAATATTTTAGTTGTGGGACAATCTATTCGATGTTAGCTTCCTAATCAAGCATTGAAATGCTTTTATTTTTCTATACTACAACCAATAAAAACATGACCAAATTGATCAATTCAAAAGTTCAAAATTTGAAATAGATAGCGTAAAGAGCAATGTGCTAAATATATTATTTATAGGACATGCTTTCACACGAGGGCAGGCACCACATGCTTAAATCCGTGTGTGTGCATATATATATATATATATATATTTCTGTACATATGTAATATATTTAGTACTAGAAAAATATTTTAAAATATCAATAATATTAAACAGTACCATAACTAATAATTAAAAGTGGATCCCATTTGTGAATTTTATATTATTCTATAAATAGACTCACTCTTTATTAAATGTATGGTGTTTAATATTGTCGATATCTTTTAGTATTATTGTTTAATAATAAGAGGATAACGCGATAAAGCTTTGAATTGGTAGGGTTATTAAGGTAATACAACGTCCAGGGGTTGAGGGAGATACAAATTCGGAGCCCCCACTGAACTTTTAAATAATAAAAAAATTTCCTTTAAAATTTTATGATTCTTGCTTTTTGTCCACACTTGAAAAGTTATCTTTACATGTGCCCTAACTAAAAGCTATATTATGCAACACTTTTAAGGTATAAAAACTCATCATAAATATTATACTATTTTATGATTCTTCTTTATAAATATGTATTTGATAGTTCTTGAAAACCATGCAATGTCTTGTTGTTATTAATTTCTCGAAAGAAAAAAAGTTTGTGCACTGAAATAAAAAGCTAACTCTGTCATTTACAATGCCATGATTATTTAAAAGCGAACACGTCGTCGAGAAAAAGTAAGGAGTGTTAAGTGTTAATGTTATCAACCATTAAAATTAGAATTATAAGTAGATACAATTTTTCTCTTTTATCAAAATGTACTCTTTTATATCTTGTATTATTTTAAGATTCTATGACCTTTAGGATATGTTAGGTTTGTAGAAGAGATTGACGGAGAGGGGTGGAAGGGAGAGAGGTGGAAAAGGGAGATGTATGTAATCCACTTTTTATAGTTGGAGGGGAGATATGAGGGAGAGGAGAGGTGGAGCTAGAGAATGTCCCTCCGGGCCTATCAATTTGTGTCCTTACACTAATAGAAGGATGCAATCTCTCTCTCCTATTTGAGCCTAAAAAGACTATTATACCTTCAAAAAAATACATTTTATATATGGACAATATAGTAAATGATAAATTATCATCATAATATGTCATTTCAAAGTCTTCCTACCTCTTATCAAACAACATAAAAGATTCTTATAATCCTCTCTGTCCTTCATAATTTCCATTTCTCCAACTCTCTCCTTTTTTCGTCCTCTCCATCACTCTTACCGATCCTTTTATTTTTTTTTTATTTGGTATTTATACAAAATAACATATTTTTAAAGACCTTTTGAACAAAATAACAGGTTAGTTTAAGAATGTGAATAAAATAACATATACATTTTAGAGATATTTTGAAATTATGGTGATGCCCTTGTTTTCTTTGTCTCCTGTGAGTCAGTTATTCTCCGTCTCTGGGGACTTTCCCACATCAGGTCTTCCCCATCTTCGGCTAGAGAACGCTTGCGCTGACGCGATTGTTTTGCTCGTTGGCTTAAGGAATCACGATGGTGGCAGACGAGGTCACGGTTCGCGAGATCGATCGGTGGCAATGGTGGTTTCAATGACTGATGCTCATTTGACCTAAGGTTCGCGAGATCAATCGACAGAGGCGGTGGTGTCGATAACAACGGCGACAACGGCAATTTGGGATTAGGGATTTTGGGTTTTAGGATTAGGGTTAGGGTTTGTTGAATTTGGGGCTTTAAAATAGGATATTTTGGGAAATATTTACTCTATAAATATATAGTTTTATTTAAAAAATGATTAAACTATTTATTTAATGAAAATTAACATATTTACAAGTAATTATTAATATTTATATTGGATTTACGAAATATACAAAAAAATATATATAAAATTCAATGCAAGTAAAGATTTTACGTGTAAATACCATATTTACTTATTAAATATATGGATTAACTAGCAAATATCACAATGTAAATATGAGAATTTACTGAAAAAATAATGCAAATATTGAATTTAATTACATGTAATTAGCAATATTTATATTGGATTTATGAAACATACAGAAAGTAAAATATTCAATTACGTATAAATATCATATTTACTTAGAAAATATGTGGATTTACTAACAAATATCATAATGTAAATATGAAAATTTACTGAAAAAACAATGTAAATATTGAATCTACATAACAAATATTATTTTTACAATATAAATAAAAAATCAAAAATAAAATGAATATTGTGTTTATGAGAAAATATTTAGATTTACTGTAATAAATACTGAATTTATTAATACCATATTTACTTATAACAGTAGATGTTGTATTTATTAGCAAATACTTGAATTTACTAGTAAATATTGGATTTACTAGATTTAATAATACGTGATTTACTATTAAATTGAGGTTAAGTTGGAACTATCAAATAATCATAACTTAAATAGGCTTTTTTAATATTTAAATTTTTGTAAATCAATGAAAATAATTGAAAAGAATACTGATCAAAATATTTTAAAATTTTTTTATTTAACTTATTAACCTGTAAGTAAATATATTTACAATTGGTAAATATTTATATTACTTGTAAATATAGTTTTTTAAATAACAAATTTAGATGATTTTTGACATTTTTTTTACTAATAAGTAAATTGGTAACTTATTAACTTGTAAATACATTTGTATTAACTTCTCTTATTATAACAGTTTTTGAACAAGTAAATATCATAATTACATGCAAATATCACTAATTACTATAATAATTATTCACTCCTTTATATTTAAGAAATAAAAATTTTTATTTGAATTTAAAACTATCCTCAAATTATTAAAAATTCTAAAGCTAACCCAAAATTATTAGAAACCCTAAAACTAACCCCAATCATTAACACCCAGATTTCTAGTCAATCAAGCACCGCTGCTAGCTGTTGTAGAAGATCTGACGCTGGAGAAGAAGTCAAAGTCTGTGACAGTCACGTCCAATGACCTCGCAGCTGGAGTCGCTGATTGTTGCTCACAGGGCTCCAACGAGATCGTGAAATCGCCATCAAGATCGCGAGGTTTCTGGACGACATATCACGACCACCGGCGTTCATAATTCTCCCACCGGTGTAACACCCCAACTTTTAATTAACCATAAATTACTAACCTGACGTTAGATATTAGCATAGAAGATGTGGCGAAAATATGTTCAGTTATTTCTGATGTTAGTTGAGTTATTTTTCACAGGTGAATACGACGAGGACTTTATGTGCAAGAACAAGTTCATGGAATTCAATGAAAAGTTTTATGTAATATTATGTTTTAATACGATGATTTGATGAATAATGATATGATCATGATATGATGTGTTTTATGTTATAATATATGGAATTAAGTATACAAGAAAAATTATAAGTTTTCCTTAATCTTTCCTTTTTCAACAAAAGACCTATTTTACATGATGTTAATTTCCAACTCAATTATGAACATTTAATATCCAAAATTATTTCTATAATTTAGATAAATTATAGAAATTTTCATAAGCTTTCCAACGCCTACTTATTTGTGCAAATCCGTTATCGGAGTCAGATTTATGGCCAGTGTACTCTCCGAATACCTGCTATTCACCAGCCAGTTTACTATGTGTGATTATAGGTGCAATAATTCTATAAGTCAACCTAACTTTTTCCTTTTCCACCCACACATTTTCACACCCTAATGACAGCCATTCCTCACCTATTAAGAGATAATTAAACTAAAAATTGAATCCCAATTAATCCCAAATCAATCTCCTTAATTTTATAAGGATGATGAGTCAACGAAATTATTTTCAACTCTTAGTCTCTCCATCTATCTAACACTATTCCCCCCCCCCCCGCCCCCCCTCTCTCCCTTTCATTCTCTCACGCTCAAGACACAAGAAAACTCCATTGAATAGCCACCAAACCTAACCACTTAATCCCTTATTATTTCTCAATTCTTGGAGCCTAAATAAAAGATTTGTCGAGGCACACTACTACAAAAAGTGGATTCCACGACGGCACTTCCACGACCGTTTTTAAAAAAACGGTCGTGGAAAATGCACAAAAACACGGAGCGGCTTTGAGTTTCCGAAAATCGTCGTGGAAGCCGTAGCTTCCACGACGGTTTTTAATAACCATCATGGAATCACCTTACTTCCGCGATGGTTTTGAATAACCGTCGTGGAAGCGGGTTGTTCAAAATATTTTTTTTTTTGAAATTTTCAACCTACCACGATGGTTTTTCCAAAAATCGTCGTGGTAGGTATGAATGCGGGAATTTTGAAAATTTTTGAAGTTGTTCAACTTTTTGGAGCGTATATTAAAACCCAAAAAAATACCCTCTTTCCCACCCCATTACACTCCGAGCCTTTTTCACTCTCTAATATAAACTCTAACTCCAAACCCAAAGCCGCCCATATCCTCCCTCTATTTATCGCTCTCCGCTCCCTTTTTACATTCTCGCCGCCAGTCCTCCCTCTCTCTCTAACTCTGAGCATTTTTCCTTCTCCCTCTCGCCGCCATTCCTCCATCCCAACATTCTCTACCACTCCGCCCGTACTCACGCTCGACAATCCGGTAAGTTAAAATGTATCTTGCTTGGGTAAGGCACGGATTTGGGAATTTTCTATCCAAAATGTTGATTTTGTTGATTGTGGTTATTGATTGTGAAATTTCCGTCCAAAATGTCAAAAATCCACAATGTTCCTTCCAAAATGTTGATTTGGTTGATTGTTGATTTGGGAATTTTCTGTAGAAAATTGTCCAAAATCCGTCCTTTCGGTGATTGTTGATTGTCGTTGTGATTTAGATTGCTTTAAAATTGATTGGGTAAGACACGAATTTGGGAATTTTCCAGAAAAAAATGTTGATTTTGTGAGTTAAATTTTCCGGATTTGCCACCCATGGGAAACGAAATCAATTCGAAATTTTTTTTTTCGGCGGACTCTACTACGATGGTTTTTTCCGAAAAACCGTCGTGGTATGTTCTTAAATGTCCACATTTAGGTCATATTTTTTGCCTATTCCACGACGGGTAAAAAACCATCGTAGAATCTTTTCAGATTCCACGACCCTGGATTCCACGACGGTTAGAAAACCATCGTGGAAATATTACCACGACGGTTTTTAACCGTCGTGGTATCCACATTCTGTACTAGTGGCATGATTTCTTCATTCTTTCATATGTGATTTGGGATTTAATGAGGGAGAGATTGAGTAATTTTCTTGATGGTTGTTTTATGTTAGTTGAAAGATGATAAGAGGGGGAGGCATGAACGTGTATTTGAGCGAGTTTATATGATTGATTAATGATGTTTTATTATTTAAGAGTGTGTTAGGTTTTTATTAGAAAAATGGTTTTATTGATTTGAGAATTTTAGGGTTTAACTGTTCCGTCTCTTGATTCTTGATTTTGTTGGAGTGATAAATTAAGTATTTTATGTGTTAAAAATATGCCTTAGGGCTTCATTTTGTATGTGTGAATCATGCACGTTTTGCTGATGATTTTATATTTTTGATGTTTTTTTTAACATAAAAAATTCGGATTTTACAAATTCTAGAATTTTCAGATTTTATGATTAGTTTTCTGAACTATTTTTGAGGACGCAAACGAATCTGATATTTTTTTGAAATCCCTGGATGTTCACTTTTATTTAAAATCAGTTTCAGATCATTTGAAGGCCTGTGTGAATTTTTATGATTTTTCAAAGTGACAAAGGTCCGGCTGCCAGTTTCAATAAAATTTTAGTGATCAGATTTCGAACTGTTTTTGAGGGTCTAAATGGTGTATGTTTTTAATGAATTAGGTACCGTTAGAAAGCTCCAGATATCTACTTTCATTTAAAATTGGTTTTAGGTCATTTGGATACGGATTATTATAAATTTTTGAAGGGACAGTGGTCTGATTGCCAATTTTTGTACTACAACAAAAAAAGGTCTTCAATAACATTTAAAAAATGTCATCGATGGAATTCGATGAGATTTTTACAAAGGTCGTTACATGGGGTGCCGTGGAAAGTCTAAAAATTTTAACGACATTTTTTAAAATGTCATGAAGGATGTTGTTAACTCTTTTTCTATGACACTATAATACCGTCATAAAATATTTTTTTTTAGTAGACACATTTTCCACAACAGCCAGAAAATTTTGTGAACAAATTTTGTCACTAACTTTTTTTAATGTCATGAATTTGTATTTAATTTTTTTTTGGTACAATGTAAAATTGTCTTTTTTTTTTCCATAAATTCTAATTTCCATAGTAAAATTTGAATAAAATATAAATAAATATATAATTATTTTGATTAATTAAATATAATATTTTAATATCAAAATCACAAGAAGAATTACGTAAAAAAAAATTCACGAGACTAAAACAATTGTCATAGTTCTAATATCATTTACATGTAATCATACAAAAACATTATCTTTATTACTTTTGGCTTCCCCTTCTGCCTCCGTAATAGAGATTTAGAAAAGAAGAAAAAACAAAGAAAACCACCCCCTCAAGGAAAAAAAACTGAAATGAAAAATTTAGGTCCAAATCTTTGTTCCAAACAAGTGCTAAGATTGTAATTGATCTTTTATTGTGTTTTTAGAGTATCATATAGTTTTTGCAAATTTATAGAAATTTGTAGGATTGCTCCTCAAAGAGCCGCCTAAGGATTATTGCCCCCCATATAGAGTGACACAAAAATATCGATTATTGCCACGGAATTTTCCATAAATTTGATTTTTTTTTTCCATCTAAATATCGATTTTCATAAAACATGTAATATTAAATGACAAAATATCATGACTTTCAAAAAATAAAAAAATAAAGTATCATGAAAATTTCAGCGGAAATATCGATAAAAATATCCCAAATATCGGTTTTTTTAATATTTTTAATATATTCTTGAACATAGTTAAATTCACGGTTTTTTTTTTTCATCTTTTATATATAGAGAGATAATTGGTAGAGATCGAGACATATACATGATATATATGTACAAAATTAGAGCAAATTACACTGACACTACACTACATAACGGGTATATTTTATGTACATTTTTTTTTTCACTTTTTAAAGGTAAGTTTAAAATAAAAAAGCTTAAGTCAGATTGTATTATAAAATAAATAAATAAAAGAGTCCGAATTAAAAAATAATTCTTAAAAAAATAAAAAAGTGTCCGATTTTTTTTAAATCCTTACTTTAATTAAAATAATTTGATATGTTTGAAATAGAAAAGTACGTGATCTTAGTTTCCTTTCCGAATTTCAAATATTTTTTATTATTTAAAGTTGAAATCTAAATTTAAAGTGGTATGAAGATGCCAATAAACAAATATATATCACTACCTTTTTATTATTATTTTTTTTATTTTTTAAAAAGTGTAATCAATTCGACATTGATAAATAGCTAATCTATACGAAACTTTATTTACTTGACGATATCAACAACCTCGAGAAGAACATGAATATTCACTAGTTAAAGGAGTTAAGCAAAACTGTTACAGATTGTTAATAAAATATTAAGTTATTTTGTTCAAGTTTCTTAAATTAGTTAAAAACTTTTTTTTTTTGGGAGAAAATATTACTTTTTAAAAAATTAAGAATTATTTTGTTAAAAAATTAAAAGTAATTGATAAGAATTTAGGTTAAAGAAGTTTTTAAAAAAAGAATTTAGGTTAAACATTTATAGCAATCTATTATGACTATGCATGTAATATAAGAAACAATAGTGGAAGAAAAATTGATCAGAAGATTTTTTTTTAGGGACTAACCCTCCAAATGTCAAATATTTAGTATAGAATGGGTCTGTCATATTGGCATGATGACATAAGACCCATGATCTACTGAATAATTTATCTTAAAGAAATAATTAGGTGTTAGTTTAATTGGAATGTATAAGATGTTCGTGTTAATCCTTTGAGATGAGACGCATAAATAATGACAAGATTGAGGTATACATCACCATACATTGGCAATTGATGAATATATTGTAGTCTTTTCAAGTTTATAATTTTATTTCTCATTAAATCTAATAAACAAAAATTATTTTGATATTGTCTATTTTTGGTTTTTTTTTTCTCTCTTAAACATTACGATGATAAATTCTAAATTTTTAGTTAGTTTGATACATATTTTTTTAAACTTTTATTCCAAACTTGAGTAATTATTAAAAGAAATTACATGATTTCTATAGATATTTATCAATAGTTAAGTAAACACTAAAAATTCGGCAGAAAAAGTAAATATCCAAAGAGAAAGTGAATATATGATATGCATATGAACTACTATATTGGTTAACTTCTACGTCGACAACAATGCCCTTACTATGATCTTTCCCATTTTATGTTGAAATGGAAAGATGATAGTAAATAAACATTTACTCGCCCGTTGTGCACAACTATTTGTCAACATTTAGACCATTCCATTTGAATGGTCCATATCTGAATATGTGTTTGGTCGATACTATTGGAAATAGAGCATCTAACTGTTATTTAGATCTTTCCCATTTTATGTTGAAATGGAAAGATGATAGTAAATAAACATTTACTCGCCCGTTGCACACAACTATTTGTCAACATTTAGACTGTTCCATTTGAATGGTCCATCCGAATATGTGTTTGGTCGGTACTATTGGAAATGGAGCATCCAACTGTTATTTGGATTTTTGTTCTTAAATGACAAAAATTCCTCCCCCAATATTATTACACCCACTCTAGTGTGTTGTTTATTTCTTTTTAGATTTATGCTTCCAACAGCATATTTATTTTCGGAACACCAGCTTGAGTTTGAATTTTTATGTTTGAGTTACTTGACTTTTCATAAACTAGTAAGAAATTTGTTGACCTAAAAAAAAAAACCAGACAAAATTGACTTGGAATTTTTAAGTTGGAACCTAAGTTCCAAACAATGCATAAGTTTATGTTTAAATGTAATGTTCAAAATGTTAATATCCAAAACGTTAGTTTAGATGACAGTTCAAATACTTATGTATAAAATTTTTCATTCAAATGTTTTCATCCCAAATATTTTCATTGGACGCTTCCCCCAAACAAACCCAATATTGGCCTTTTTTATGATATGAATTACACTTAAAATCTGACGGAAGACTGAACTAGACTAAATAACAAAGAAAAATATCTTCTTTATTTGAGATAAATCTTAAAATAATTATAATTCAAAATCCTAGACTAAATGTAATTTTTAGTATTTAAAATAACACTAAGAGATAAAGATAATCCTAAGTAAATTCTAAAACATATAATCCTAATTCATATAATGTACTTAAAAAAGAATACAAACGAATTCAAAAAAAAAAAAAAAAATAGAAACCTCTATCCTGTCATCTATTCACTTCTATCAACCATGTTTTTTAAAACTTTCATTGTCTATATTATTATTTAAAGAAAAAATCACACGTCCATCCCATTATCTCCATCCACTTGTATAAACAACGTGTTTTACCTTCTTTAGTTAAGTTTGAAAAAAAAAACAAAAAAAAAAAAAAAATATATATATATATATATATATATATATATATACCCGCCAAAATAAGCGCGCCGAAACCTTTGGTAAATCAACATGCATTTTCTTGCAAAAGCTTCCCCAAACTATGCTAATTGTAAAAAAATGATCTATGTCTGGTTGCAGATTTAATATGTTTATATTTATTAATATTGCAACATGTAAGTTGCAGTTGATCTCCCACGTTGCACATATCTTTTTTTTTTTAATATAGTTTATAGGATCTTTTTATTTTATAATTATTATTCCATTTACTTTTATTGGCCAAAAACTTCTCAACCAATTTACTACACGAACCTCTTCTTGGGAAAATAAATATAAAAATAAATAAAGTAAAAACATTAACCGCTAAAAACACTTTACCTCCATGCCCACCAAAACACTCTCTTATTTATCAACCTTCTCTTTCTCTTCCTCACAATCACGCACATTCTTTTTTTTATCTCCAACTGAGTACCATAAGCCAAACGGCCAAAGAAAAGGAGAGAAAAAAAAAATTGCCTCCTTATTGTGTTGCCTACAAAAATTTAAGGATCATTTTGGTATGTTTATTATACCTTTTTGCATTTCTTCTTTCTTTCAATATAGCATCTTCTTCTTTATATCGTATATCTTCAACAAGGATTGGACCCCTGTCTAGTGGTCTTACTTTGGCCGCTTAGTCCCTTCCTTGTTTTTTTTTTCCTTGGGCGTCTCATGTTTCGGTGTTTTTTGTCTTTTTGTTTTGTTTCGGTCAAAGTTTTTTCTGTGTTTTCCTCATGGTGTCTTTTGCCGTTGGCTGCGTGCTTTATGCGTTCGGTGATTTACCTGGCTGGCTTTTAATTGGAATTCACTTTTTAGCAAAAGATATATATATATATATATATATATGTATGTATGTATGTATGTATATATGTATACATATAACAGGAATCAGTCACTGCTTTGAAAGATGATGGTCTAGAAAATCTATCCATCTAGGTGGCCTCTGATACCCAAATCTTGCAATCATACGGCAGAGCATAAAGTCACATACTTCATTTGCATTTCTTAACCATAACAATGCGGACAAATAATACCAGCAACCGATGTAGACTCGTTAACACAACTTTGTTTGCATTTCTTCAGTTTTCGTTGGACTTCATTATGGGGAACTTGGGTAACAGTGTCCAATATTTTTTTTCTTGCAGGTTTAGTTCTCATAAATTTTAATTAATTTTTTCGGGAAAATTTTTCTATTAGTATTTTTTTAATCAACAATTGAGGAATAATCAAGGAAGTGGTCATACCCAACTTTTGTTGTGGCAGAGGTACGGTATACTAATCTTATTCATAGTGTAATTTGTTTGTTTGTTTGTTTTTTTCCCCATCATGATCATTCGATTTTATATATGTTAATGTTATTATTTAATTTTTTTTTTTCTTCTTCTTCTTCTTCAGCTTTTCTTTGGGGAATTTTGACACACTTGATGCGAGCAATCATGTCGATACAGATTGCAGATGTTCTCAGTTTATGGAGGAATATTTGAATTTTAATTTAAACTTTAACATTATTACTTTTTGTTATTTAGAATTTTTAAGTTTGAGTATTTTAGGATACTTTTGGACTTAACATATTTTGGTTAGGGCTTTTAAATTTTAAATTAAGCTTATTTTAAGATTTTAATTGCACTTCAAACTGATTGTTATTAATTTAATTTTCTTTGTTTCTGTTGGATTTTTTGTGGAAGACAGCTTTTCAAATTTTAGGACGTGGAGATGGTGAGATGCCTTATTTTTCAATGAAAATTCTTAACAAGAAAAGGAAGGAAAAAAAAGCAAGAAATCGTGGAACATCATAAAAAAAAAATAAAAAATAAAAAAATAAAAAAAAAACAAGATCTTCTCATAAAAACGGAAGACCAAGATTTTGATAAGAGTTTTTTTTTTTTTCTTTTTTCTTTTGATCTTTCTATAGCGGTAAAATAGTTAAATATTCTTTTCTTCTAGCCACGTGAAATCCGGCTATCCACTCTTTAAGATTGCTTAGCCACGACCATTTTTATAGAGGCAGAGACAATTTGTAGATCTAGTGCAGGAGACACAGCACACATTATTGCAAATGTCTCTTATTATGGGATTATTAAGGATTTAATATTGCTTGATTATCCTAAATTCTGATTGGCTGTATTCAACTGCATTTGGCCTAATATTGCGGGTGGTGTAAAAGAAGAAGAAGGCTTCGCATTGGTTAACCTTCATGATGGAATAAGTCAATTTCAACGAGATCCATTCATTTTAGCATCACAGGTGAAACACGTATTTTACTCTAGAGAAAAAGATACATCGAGTTGGTATGTTGTGAGAAAAGCACCACTAAGAGGTTTCTATGATTTTGATGTGTTTGATGAAAGCACTTACAAAACGTATGCACCATAGGATGTATCTAAACTCAATAATGACAATATTGATGATGATGAGCCTTATGTGAGAGAGGATATTGAGGGTATTGTTGTTCAATAACCATTTGAAATTTTTTTACGTAGAGAATGTTGAGAACATTTTACTTTTAGATTTTTTTAAAACATATATGCATTTGTTATTAATTTTCTAATTATATTTTTGTTTTGGACTAATTGAGACCTATGAGAAACTCTATAATCTTTTTGGCGTTTTATACACAAATGTATTAAAAAATCAAACTGACGATGTGATATGTCAAAATATTAAAATTTTAATTGATACTATTTTTATCAATAAAATAACATTCTGTGACATTTTTTGAAATAATGTCGTTATATTATTGATTTAACGACATTTTATTATTTAATGTCGTTGTATGGATCTTTTAATGACATTTTTCTTTTCAATGTCATTGTATGGACCTTTTAACGACATTTAATCAAAAATGTCATCAATTTTATGTCGTTAAAAGCACTTTTTGTTGTAGCGGGAGGAACAATCATAGAATGAACACTTTTAATTTCAAATAAAGTTTTGAGACTTTGGTTTATTCTTATTTGATTGAAGGATTATTATAGACTTTCTTAAAATTTATTTAATGATATTGTTTTTAAAAAAATTATATTAATTACGAAAGTTATTTTGATAAGTTTGCAAAAAATATTTTTTTGATAATTTTCTAAAATTATCTACGTAAAGTTTTCCGATAAGTTAAGATTTTTATTTCAAGTTTATTATCTTCTGCCATTTTATAAGAGATGAATGTTAAAAAGAAAAGTTAACTGTGACGGTCCGTGAGGGGTCGTTACATCCAGTGACTGGGGCGATCTCCTTTGCGACAAGGAACATTAGACTCGACGATGCTTCAAGGGCTCGTGATTTGCGCTGAGATCGGCAGCACTTCCTAAACATCGATGATCTTTGACTGGCGAGAAACAGATGCTAAGCATCGACGATCTTTGATCGGCGAGAAGCAGACGCGACGCAACGATCTCTGACCGGCGAGTAACAGATGCGGTTCTCGCCTCCCACCTGTTGTAACGGCGATCAGAACGGCAATAATATTTATTTGGTAGAGAGAATCAGAGGAGAGAGAGACTCAGAGGTATTTTTGGTTTTTTTTTTTCATGTTATTTTATCTTAATTGTACTATTTTGATCTTTACTGGTGGATTCAGTCCTTAATTCGGGATCAAATTCTTTTGTATCTGAGGCCATTTGTATCTTATGAAATTTCCCTTTTCAAAAAATAAAAATGAATAAATAAATAAACTTTGCCTTTGTGTTATGCTATTTTGGCTAATCTCCCTTTTTATTTTTATTTTTTTGTAAGACCTTTAATCCATATTAAACATGGTGTTGATTAACTTAGTTAAGTCTTTTCAAATTTTTTTTTAAATAAAAATAAATAAAGATGAGACGCGGGATTCTTTTCTTCGTTTCATTAATTATGTTCCAATCAAATCCTAATCTAAAGATTAATGATTGACAAACATTACCATTAACAAGCGTTAATTTCTTTTTGTTTTTTTAATACATTTAAATTACATATATGCACCCAACATGTATTGTTTCTTTTCAAGATAATTTCTTTTTGTTTTTGTTTTTGTTTTGTTTTTTTTTAACTTGAAGATTGAGAATTCGAACCTTCACTAATAATCAGGTGTGAAATTATCACTAAATTATATTTGTTTGTCATTACACAACGTCCATTTTGATCACATTCTTCTGTTTACTTTTCTTATTCTGCCTCTGCTAGCTATTGATGTATTTTTATTCTTCTCTCTCTGAGGTTTGGCTGGACTCTTGGAAGAAAGCAACGCGGTTTTTTTTGTTTTGTTTTGTTTTGTTTTTTTTTTTTCTTTCCAACGTTTGGAGAGAATCATGCATGTAATTATCCTACCCCACCTTGTGTACAAGAAAAACTGGCATTAAATTTTTAACTGTTAATATATATAGATTTTTTTTTTTGAGCAACTGTTAATATATATAGAATTAATACCTAAAAGTACTACTTTTATGCTTTTTTTTTTTTTTTAATAAAGAAAGGATCTAGGGGCGGTTCCATAATTTTCAGGCTTGCAGTCCCACAGGCAGGAACACTTTCCTTAGGTATGACAAAGACATATCATTTCTACTAGTTTCTCTAAGTCGTCCACCTAAGACCTACCCAATCATCACCAAATCATGCTTCAACAGTCGAAACTAGAGCGGGACCTAAAAGAAGGTAGTGGGAATCAAATTCGGATGGACGAAAGAGAGATACCTAATAAAGACTTCCCGCTCATTTGTCATCACATCCACCCATATAGATGTTACTTTTATGCTTTTGTTAAATGCTTATATGCTTTTAATAAAAGCATAGGAGTAAATATGAAGCATTAGGCTTTTATTAAATGCTTCAGTTTTACTCCTTTTTTGTGTCGAACGTACTTTGGGTGATTAAATTTAAAGTCACTTTACTGAGTAACTCGTGGACCTTTTTTTTTTTCTTTTTTTCTTTTTTTGTCCTTTTTTTTTTTGTGCTTTTTCGATTTCGAGTAAAATGTCTCTATTAAATTAATTATTAATGCATGTTAGGTACCCTAAATATGGACCTAATGTAGGCCCCGTTACTGAAGTGACTTGTTGAGTGACCAATAAATGACAACCAGAAACATTATAGGTCAATACATGCTATGATGATTGGGAATATTATTTGGAATCATAAGATACTAACAATGTTTTGAAAATATTTTGATTGAAAATTCAAGATATTATTTGAAGTTATACGTTTGGTTGAAAATATATGTGATAGTAAAAAAGTGAAAATTTTTGAAATATATAAAAAGAAAAAGAAAAAATCATCTCATTTCGAACTGAAATAAGAAAGTAATAGATTTTTAAAGTTTGAGTTTTTAAGAAAAATTTGAAGATATAAATAATGAAATTATTTTACTTTTAGAGAAAAATACAAAAAAAAAAAAAAAAAAAAAGTTTTTAGAAAACTTCAATTAGAGTGTATACTCCAGACTAAGAGTTTTTTCTTATCTTTTTTCTTTTTTAAAGTAATTTCTCACCATTGTTACTTTTTTCTTTACGTTCTATCAAATTCTTGCCTTAATATTTTCACGATCATTATAGATTAATTTTTTTAAAAATATTAGTATATTACAATACCAATGTTATGTATTACTGCAACATATTTTATTCTGTTGTTTCAGTGATGTTTCAAACATAATAAATAAAGATAAAAATTAATCCCAAGAAATAGAAGTAAAGTTCACATATAATAAATCATTACAAACATGTTCTACTTAAATTTTATTAATTTTATTAACCATTATCTAAAAGCAATCAAATCTTTCTATAAAAGTGTAGGAAAAAAAAAGTATAAGAATATAGGAATCAAATAAGAGGTTAATAAGAAAATCAGTTAAGTAACTTTAATAATAATTGTTCTTATAAAAAAATAAAAAAATTAAAAAAAACTTATATGATTAAGAAAAGAAATGAAAGAAGTTACTTTTGAGGGGGAAAAAAGTTTTTTAATAGGGGCACATTTGAAAATCAAATAGTAGGTTTAGAAACATCATTCGTTATACATTATATCCCAATGCAATACGATATGTATTTGGGTATCTCATATATATTAGTAACAATACAAATATATATATGAATAGTTAATCCACTCATTTAATTATTTATCAATTCATTTTTATTATCTATTTTTACCAATCACATCATATACTTTTTATCTCTCACCAAATACACATTAGAATGACTATTCAAATATAAATAACTCAATACACATTATATTTAAATACAATAGGGACATTCAAATACTTTTTTTTTAAATACCTTTAATCCATATTAATCACGGTGTTGATTAACTTATAGTTAAATATATCTTTTCATAAATGACTAAATTAACGTACACTTTTACCAAACACCCTTTATTTTCAATTTTTTTTACTTAAAAAAAATAAAAGATAAGACACGGGATTCTTTTCTTCCACACATTTAATTATGTTTCCATCAAATCCTAATCTAAAGGTGAACTAATGATTGACAAACTCTACCATCAACAAACGTTTCTTTCTGTCTTTTTTTTTTTTTTAATGAACAAATTGATAATCATAAATATTAAGCATTGGAGATTGTACAGTTATATGCACCCAACATGTATAGTTTCTTTTCAAGATAATTAGTTGTATTTCATGCGTGCGGAATAGACATAGACAAAGCAAAGGGGGAAAAAATCCATGTAATGATAATGTGGTCACTAAGTGACAATGACATGACAATCATGTAACGGCCATGACAAGCAGGGAAAGGGGACAATAGCTCTTTTAAAGTGTATATTTAAATATAATAATATAGATAACAGTGTCTTTTTTTTTTTTTGGATACTTGAAGATTGAGGATCCGAACTCTTCACTATAATGAATCATATGTGAAATTACTATTAAGTTATATCTACCACCACACAACGTCTATATTGATCACATTCTTCCGTTTTTTTTTTTTCCCTGCCTCTGCTGATTATATATTTTTATTTTCTCTCTCTAAGGTTTGGCTGGACTATCCGAAGAAAGGGCATTTTTTCCCCCCTTGCTTTCCAACGATTGAAGAGAATCATGCATGTTCTATATCCTACCCCACCTACAAGAAAAATGGGCATATTAAATAATTGTACAGTTAATATATAGACATATACCTAAAGCACTACTTTTATTCTTTTATTAAAAACTTCACTTTGACTTTGGGTGATACGTTACTGAGTAACTCGTGGACTTCTTTTTTTTCTTTTTCTTTTTTCTCTTCCTATTCTAGCCTATAAAACGTCTATATCAAACTATTAATGTATGTTTTCTTTTTTCTTTATTGAGAAATATTTATTCATGTTACGTACCCTCAATATGGACTTAATATTAATGTAAGCTCCGTTATTGGAGTGACTTGTTGAGTGACCATAAATGATAACCAGATACATAAGTCGCATCCAATGATAGAATTTATTTGGAATCAAACGATAGTGATATTGTTAAACCCAACTCACTAATAAAATAAAAAAAAGGTTTTATGATTATATATGATATTTGTAACTAAGAATCAAGACTCACTTTCTGTTTATTATAATGTGTTTAACATTGATGGTGTCCCCAAACATTTTTTATGTGGTGCTTATATGCGCGATCTCGCCTTCATGTGGTGGTCGGCAAATAACTGGTGTGGAATATGATATAGATGGATGAGTGAAAAAAGAGGAGAGACGGAGAACGAAGATGGAGAAAAGAGATTTGGAGAGTTTTTGTGTTTCATTAATTTTAAAAAATTGAGAAAAATGAAAAATATATATTCATATATACAATTTAAATATGATATTGAGTTGGTTAACCTGTCAAGTGTGTTGTGGAATATGATACAGATGGATGAGTAAAAAGAGAGGAGAGACGGAGAACGAAGATGGAGAAAAGAGATTTGGAGAGTTTGTGTTTTATTAATTTTAAAAAATTGAGAAAAAAGGAAAAATATATATACATATATACAAGTTAAATATGATATTGAGTTGGTTAACCTGTCAAGTGTGTGTGTTTTTTTTTTTAATAAACGTAGAGGATAGAAATTAGCAAGTGCACCAAGACATCCCGATTAAGTCGACACCCCTTTAGCACCCTCATCACTTTTCCATCAGTCTAAAAATATTATTAATAAAAGAAAATTATAAAAGAGTCTGAAATGAAAGGGAACATGAAAACCTAAAATAAAAACAACTAGACTAAAAAGCCCATAAAAGACAAAAGCCGGAAGACAGTCTCATAGGATGAAGCCTAAACTCTCTCCTTGAGAGTGGCCTTTAAATATACCTCATTAAAAACCCTCTAAGCAAAACCCAAAGGGAAAAAAACCTAAAGGGAAAAAAGAGTACATATTTACCAAAATGAATTGGTCGGCTAGATACAGGTAATGGGCTATTCCAATGGAAAAAAAGCAACCTCAACAAGAAACTAATTGGGAAATCTATAATAAGAAAGACCAGCAATATCGTTTGCCACTACAGCATCACAAAATTGAGGAGCATTAAGATTATACTTCAATAAATACTTGAAGATCTCTAACACTGTGAAGTTGACGTGTGAATGTTAATTCTCACATTTGAGTAGAAAACCACTTTTTATTATAATGCAACATTTTACATTAAATTTTAAGCTCATGTATAGAAAAAATCGGATGTATCACGTCATCATATTTACGTGATACACCCATTTAATAAAGATTTGACATTTGGACTTAGCACTTTAATTTCAATCTTAGTACTTTACGTTGGGATACTAAGACTGGAGGAGACTAAATAAAGTATTCACGAACGCCATACTATCACCACTAATAGTATATATTGACCATTTTATTTAATCATTAGAATCTTGCTTTTTTCAAATTTTATTTTAAAAAAAGTTCCTTCACGAAATTTATCCATTAAAATTCACAGTAAAAAAATAATTCTAACATTTTTTTAATGTAAATAATGGAAGAGAACAACTAATATCATTGTACAATATTAACAGTTTGGTCCTTTAATTAACTTAGCAACTTTGGTTTTTTTAGGGGTCCTTTTTATGCCGACACAATATCGGTGTTGTTGTATAAGTTTGTTGTAACTTTTACAACTTTAACGTTTAAAGTTCACACTTTTATTGTTCGCGTTTCTAAGTCATTGTTTTTTTTTTTTTTAAGTATTTTCTTAAAAATTCAAAAGTCTATCGTAATTTATAAAACTTTTGACTTTCAAAACTAACACGGTGTCAATAATTTTTCTCTCGGTACCATTAAAAATCTTCTTTTAGGGTGGTGGAGGATCAACAATTCTTAGTTTTAATTTCTTCAATAATAACTCTTTCTAATACCTTACGGCTAACGCCATGAAAAATGGAGCGTACCCTAATTTCATCCATTACTTTGCTGCCACTAATTTTATACCTCTCACGTAAAATTTTGGATTATTCTTGTCTACATCTTATAAACTTTAGGGTCACTCTTATTTTGTTCCCAAAACTTTAAAAACCTCTACTTTATCTTACTTTATATTAGAATTTCAATTAAACACATACCCAAAAAAAATGAGTTAAGTGCAATCATATATATGATTTTTTTTTTATTTGTTTTAAGAAGAAATCCTAATATAATGGGCTTGATAAAACTAATTTCCCTATTTTTATATCAGTTTTTTTTTTTAAACTGAAATTCTAATAAAAGGGGTAAAATGTAATTAAATTCAAAATTTAAGAAGTAAATGAGAGCTTTTAAAAATTTAGGAGGCACAAATGAAAACAATCCTAATATTTTCTGTGCACACATTTCCGTTTACCTGCCTTCTGCAAAACGCCATCCCACTCCATGTTCATATACACAACCATTTTTCTTTGTCCAAAGATCACACAAACATATTACGAGCGAGAGAGGAGAGGGAAGGACAACAAAAAGTTCATAAACTTCTATTTCTCTCTTCACTTCCCTAACTTTTTTTTTACCCCCTCCCAAATGGATAGCTTTGGAGACCATGAGTTTGTTACTAATCACAACATCTCATCCAACACTACGAACCCTTTAGACCCGGAAGAGTTCAGAAGGCAAGGCCACATGATGATCGACTTCATCGCCGATTACTACAAAAACATCGAGAATTACCCGGTTCTCAGCCAAGTCGAACCGGGTTATCTCCGAAAACTCTTACCTAAATCAGCTCCATTCCACCCCGAACCGATTGAAACCATCCTCAACGACGTCCAAGACCACATCATCCCGGGCATAACGCACTGGCAAAGCCCTAACCACTTTGCCTACTTCCCTAGCTCCGGTAGCGTCGCCGGTTTCCTCGGTGAAATGCTCGCCACGGGTTTTAATGTCGTCGGGTTCAATTGGATGTCGTCTCCCGCCGCCACAGAGCTCGAGTGCATCGTCATGGACTGGCTCGGCCAAATGCTGAGCCTTCCCGAGTCTTTCCTCTTCTCCGGAAAGGGCGGAGGGGTTTTACAAGGGACGACATGCGAGGCCGTCTTGTGCACTCTCGTAGCGGCAAGAGACCGAGTGCTTCACAAGATTGGGGTAGACAAAATCGGAAAGCTGGTCGTCTATTGCTCCGATCAAACCCACTGCGCATTAAAAAAAGCCTCACAGATTGCCGGAATTCACACTGAGAATTTCCGCGTCCTTAGGACGACAAAATCATCGTCGTTTTCGATGTCGCCGGACATTCTACGACAGGCGATTCGCAACGATATCGAACGCGGGCTCAACCCGATGTACGTCATGGCGACGATCGGAACGACTTCCACGACGGCGGTCGATCCGTTAGCCCCACTTTGCCGGATTGCGAAGGAGTACGGCATGTGGGTTCACGTCGACGCGGCGTATGCGGGGAGTCTCTGCATTTGCCCCGAATTTCGGCATTTCATCGACGGCGTCGAAGACGCCGACTCATTCAGCTTCAACGCACACAAATGGTTCTTCACAACCCTAGACTGCTGTTGCCTTTGGGTGAAGAAACCAAGCTCTCTGATCAAGTCACTGTCGACAAACCCGGAATATCTCCAAAACAAGGCCACGGATTCGAACAGAGTGGTGGACTACAAAGACTGGCAGATCGCGCTCAGCCGGAGATTCCGAGCCCTAAAACTCTGGCTCGTCCTGAGAAGCTACGGAGTCGAGAGGCTCCGGGAACTGCTCCGATACCATGTCGAATTGGCCAAGACTTTCCAAAACCTTTTGGAAGGGGACAAGCGATTCGAGATCATGGTTCCGAGGAACTTTTCGACGGTCTGTTTCCGAATTTCGCCATCGTCCGTGGAATCTAGTACTGTGGACGACCAGAACAAGAGTGAGAATAATAAGGAGAAATGGTTACTTGAGAGAACAAATGAGGTTAACGCTAAGTTGATGGATGCCATTAATGCAACGGGACGTGTTTGGATGACTCACGCCTTGGTCGGCGGCATGTTCGCGTTGCGATTCGCAGTCGGCACAACTCTCACGGAGGAGCCCCACGTCGTTGCGGCGTGGGACGTCATCAAAGAACATGCCGATGACGTCCTCAACGCATACGGATGAATATAAAGGAGGTTATAATAGTTATATATATGTAATAGATTTGAATTTATAATTCAATAAAAAGTGGAAATAAAGTATTATTATGTGTGTTGTTCACCCCAAATCTAAATTCTATATACTCTATTTGGTTCGCTTGCATTTTCAAAAAGGAAAATTTTCTTGTTTTAACTGAAAAAGTTTTTTCATTTTGATAATAAAATAGTGTTTGGATATGTAAAAAAAAATTCTTTTTGCAAACAAAAAGTTGTTTGAAATGAGAATAAATTGTGTTGGGAATTGTGCATTGTAAGAATATTTTAAAAAAAATCATTTTCTTTTTCTAAAAGAATACTATACAAAGTAAGTTTGAAAATTTGATTGTTTTTCTTTTGAAATAAGAGAATGATGAAAAAAGTGGAGACAAACTTTTTTTTTTACAAAAATTTTCCAATTTCCGAAACTAGATCTCTCATCCAAATAGAAGAGAAGTATTCTTCGTATCTTTGAAAAATTATTTGATGGACCGGGTGTACCACGTCATTATCCTTATATAATACACCCGTTTAACTAAAATCTTATATTTGGATTACTTGTTTATGTCAATTTTTTGTAATTATGTTTCTCTTTCCTAGTATGTATATCTGTATGAAGAAAAAAGAACACAATCCTTAATGGACCTAAATTTAAGAAATAATATTTTAAAATATTAAAAGTAAAGTATAATATCTAAAGTTAATTAATCAATAGAAGTTTTTTTTTTTAATTCGTTTAATGTAAGAGTATATGTACAATTATATTTATATATATATATATATATTTTTTTTTTTTTGAAAGAGGTGAGTAGACGTATATGTAAAGGAATTTTTTAAATTCGTTTTTTATAAGATTGACTCAACAATTATAATGTATACACACTAAGAAAGAAAAACATAATTATAAAAGGTTGACATAAACAAATAATGCAAATGTACGATTTTAGTTAGACGGATGTATCACATAAGTATGATCATGTAGTATATCTGGTGTACTAAATAATTTCTTATTTTGTTATAATAATTGGCAGTAAAGCAATTTCATATAATATATAATTGTTAGAGTCCTCCTATTTTCTTTGCAAGTTATAATTAGACAGAATAGAGTGTATTATGTGCCCAACTCTAAATTCCATATAGAAAATGAAGTATTCTTCGTATTTTCTTATAATAATTGACAAGTAAATCAATTAATATAATAATTGGCAACATAGTTATGTCGGTCAGAGTCCTGTTTTCTTTGCGAGTCATAATTAGTTAGAGATATAGCATTATTATGTGCCCAACTCTAAATTCTCTTTAATAGAAAATGAAGTATATATTCTTCATTTTTTTTATAATAACTGGTAAGTAAAGCAATTTCTTATAATAATTGCCAACATAGATATATATGTGGGTCAGAGTCCTCCTATTTTCTTTGCAAGTTATAATTAGATAGAGATAGAGTATTATTATGTGCCCAATTCTAAATTCTCTATAATAGAAAATGAATTATATATTCTCCGTATTTTCTTATAATAATTGGCAAGTAAAGCAATTTCATATAATAATTGGCAACATATATAGATATATATGTGGATCAGAGTCCTCTTATTTTCTTGGCGAGTTATAATTAGATAGTTACGTTAGTTTCAAACATAGATAGATTATGAATAATAGATGGAAAAGGGAGCCAAGAAAATAAGATTTATGGTTTTTTTTTTAACTATTGTTGTAGAGGGGTCGAATCTACAATCAAAGAAAATCAAGGGCCAATGACCGAAATAGGACAACGGGCGAGTCGTTGGCCGGTCGTCGGCATGTCGATAGTGAGTCATAGAAAATAAAGTAAATTGCAAGCAAAGTAAATAGAGATAGAGACAACCGATTTTATAAAGATTCGCTCGTTATCTCTAACCTACATCATCTGTAGTGATAATCTCTAAGCTACGTCCTCTGTAGTGCTTCCCGGAGCTTCCACTATGTATGATTTAACGTTACAATGATGATCTTTAGTAAGAAAGGACTAGATTGAAATGGGCAATGATGTGATACGGAGAGTTTAGGGGAATATTGTATGCAAATTGCTGAGTACGCTGAGTAGAACGTTCGGAAAGAGGGTAGAATGTCTTGAAGAAGGATCCCTAGGCTTGCGGAGTAAGCCTTCATTTATAGAGACTGATTTGCAGACTTGAGTTGCCTTATTCTGATAGGATATTCCTTATTGTTGTCCATGAAGTCAAATTTTCTTATTTGACCTCTACTGATCCGTCAGTCGTTTGGGACTCGTTCCCGAGTCTGATGAGTTGTCCGTCTTCGAGTCGTCTTGTACTCTTTGATGACATCTCTGGAGACATGTGTATGTTGAGAGATGAGGTACGAAATTTGATGTCAACAATCGTGATTGAGCTATGCCACCTATTTACACGTTTACCATGTGGAGGGAGAAATGATTGCTAAATGTTCAACTGGTGGAAAAACAAAAAAGATAATATATATATATATATAATTATATATTTCCACTATTTATTTTGATAGAATCCTTGAAAGTTTGGATTGTTGGTTTGATTTGATCTGAGATTTGGAATTTAGTGTATTATTTCCATCAATTTCGCCGCTGAAGTAGAATCTACATCAAAGATTAGACTATTTTTCCTTTTTCACTTTATTTATATTGTCAACAAAATTTTTGTTTGCTAATTTTATTTTGACAGAGATTTTTGAAACGCTAATATTAGATGTGATATGTTGAACATTTGGATTGTCCTTTTTCAACGATATGAATGAATCATACTTTTCATGCAGGCAAATCTTTACCAGCTGGCTAGGCGAGAGGATATAGCGAGTTACAAATTCTGCCTTAAGAGGACATATACTTCTATTGAAATTCATGAATAAATTAAGTAGTTACTATTATTTTTTTATAGTGAGGAATCTTTGTATGTGTAGAGAAAAGAAAAGGATGAAGAGTTATTGTCATGATCACAAAATAAAATAAAGTAACTTACAACGGACTAATCTAATGAAGACAATGTCTTTACAAGTTCAATGACATTTTTAGTAATCTTAATGAAAAATAACCCCAGATCTGCTATGGATTATCTACCACCTGCGTTTAGTGTTTTGGTGCATTCTAATAATTAAAGCAGAACAAACGTAATTAAATTAGTGCAAGAATTCAAAGATAGCACGATAAATTTTGACCTTATCATGTCCATCGTATGAACATATGGTCCTTAAGGAATTAACCCTATGTGGTGAAAATCTCATTTAGGTTTTGGACAGCGATGGTAATAACAGTGAAAAAAATCTTACGATAGTGTCAGTTCGGAGCCTCTCTGAAAAGCGAGACCTACTTAAAAATTAGCTTTCAACAACGTTAACAACACCACCAAAAATAAAAACTATGGTTGCCTATTGCTAATCATAGGTGAAATCCAATCTCTTCGCTTCACACCAAGCTTGGAGAAGACTAGTAAAAGGAGAGACAAAAAATGTGAACGGATTGTGAATGCCGGACTCTTGCACTGCTAACCCCAAGCAAGAAGTTTCTTAATGTTTATAATTTTTGTTTCGTCGAGTTCTGGGCTTGTGATCCTCCTTTGAGTGTAGGTTCAATTGAATGAATTTGTCAAGTCAAGATCAACATATATATGTCGTTCTCGCTCAGGAGCCAAAACAAACACACTTGTTACTTACCGTAACTACAGTTTTCTTTCAGCCCGGTGCAAAAGGACAATGTTGTGCTTTGTCGAGCAAATGGATGAGGGGTGTGCAGCGGCCGATCGCGTACTAACGACGATGCAGAGCCGATCGCGTACGTAAGGCTGTGAAGAGCGAAGGGTGGAAGAGTGGAGAGGGAGATCTATCGAGAGAGAGAGGGACGAGGGAATGGAGAAGAGAGATGAGAAAGGAGGCCACGAAGAGGGAGAGAAATGAACAGCCAATTCATGTAGGGAAAAGCTGATTTTTTTTTTCCTTCAAAAAAAATATTTTTTGGTAGTAATTAGCATCTTTAAAAAGGATAAAAAAAAAATATATATATATATATATATATATGAGATATTTTAACTTGTTATCCCCAGATCATGGTAGATTTACTTGCACCGTAATTGACTTTTAGCATACTCCTTTTCATCAAAATTTCTTATTACAAAAAAAAAAAAAAATGAGTTGAAAATATTTCGTAGCAAATTGGTT
The DNA here is from genome assembly GCA_008635985.1 of Ficus erecta. NCBI lineage: Eukaryota > Viridiplantae > Streptophyta > Magnoliopsida > Rosales > Moraceae > Ficus > Ficus erecta. The sequence continues at coordinate 768,682 of BKCH01000068.1, forward strand.
GTAAAAGCAAATATAACGAGTTCATGGATTACTCCTGAACTTTTAAGTAGATGAGAGTTTAGTTTTTAAATTTTTTTATTTATAAAAATACCCTCCAACTCTTAAGTTGGTGAGAGTTTGATCTATATATATATATATATATATATATATATTGGTTATTTAAGCACCCTCAACTCTTAAAAAATGTGTATTTTGATCCTTCTGTTAATTTTTTTTAAAGGAGGGTGGTGTTGGGAATGCCCTAAGAGTGAAAGAAATTTTAGTTGTATTTCATTTATTTTGAAATGATTAATAATATATTTGAAGTTTTTTCATTACATCTTTACTATACTATCATCATCTAGATTTACATGTTAGAGTAAATGTAAGCAAATATGGCTCATTGACTACTTGGTGTTTAAAATGTTAGAATGTTGCATGCAATGGATTTTTGTATGCGAGAAGACTACGTTTTAAAGTAAGTAGTCTAAATCTATAGTTCGTAGTCTATGATGTTAGAGTGAGCATCTAACTCATATGAAGACTATTATGCTGTCAAAGGAGGGAGATGGTTCGTCTTGACCATCTGGAACGAGCCAACTTCTAAGTATAGACATAGATATATTGACTAGTGGTGGTGATATATTGGACTAGACCAAAGTGTAATTAATCTATAAGTCCGCTTGATTAGATTAATTCACTTTTGACGTTCATTATACAATAACCTTAACCCGAGTAAGTAACTTCATGTTTATGACTTGTGTACGTTGATGTTCAAAAAGCTAAAGCATCTCGGAATAGTAAGCTATTAGACCGATTCGTTGAGTACATGACTTATATTCGATGTGAGCTTTGCTTATAGATATGGAATCATAGCTTCCATAAAAAGTAAAGGTTATCCTCTTAAACAACATAATACAGGATGTGAAAATGGACGAGGCCTCTAGTCGTTTATTGGGCAAATGACTAATTATTCACGTTGGGTGAATAATCATTTTCCTATTGGATGTATAATGGATCTTTAAGATAGTGTGATCATAAGGTTGAACGGAATTTGACTTTAAGTTGATCATGGATATCATATGAGGGTATTGAATATATGACAAGGTCATTGGACTGCGGCTACACACTGGCTTACGTAATACGGTATATAATTGGGAGTGCAGTTTCAGGTTTATAGTGGTGTGACTCTGAAGCTTATAATTGTATAATTAATTTATTTGGTCTAAAATAATTAATTAAATAGATTATTCAAGCCCATATTATATATGTCCAATTGATCCATTTACTAGCTCAATATAATTCCTTAACGGATGATAATCAATTGGAATATTCATTATGGCTTTAATTCTTGGACTTAGTGAAGAGAAAAATCCGGAACACCTCCCATAAGGTGTAGGCGTTTTTTCTGCTAAAGGTAGAATGAAAATTTTGTTTGATTTAATTAATTGGATATATATTTATTTGAAGATAAGATTTGAAATTTGAAATAATTATATTTATCTTTTGTGATAAATATAAAATTAATTTAAATTAAGAGATGTGGATAAATTAATTATTTAGATAATTAATTTAAATATCTAGATAATCTTATTTAAATAAATATTTTAAATTAAATATGGTAATTATCCTATTTGAATTTGAAATTGAAACAAAATCTTATCTTAATCTAACTTGTGTAGGCATTTTTTATGAGGATAAGGGAAGGAAAAGATTTTCTCATTATTGATTTTATTTGGATAATTATTACATAATTATTTAATTCAAATAAAGTTGCCATGATTTTATTTTAAATTTAAATTGGAGTTATGGAACATTATACATGGATATAAAATCATAAGATAATTGGAGATAAAAAAATTTGAATCAAATTTTGAATCTTCTAGTCCTATTCAAATTCAAATTTCAACCAGTCAATTCACTATAAATAAGGCCTAAAGGGCTTATATTTTATTTAACAACAGACTCTAATGTAAGCAAGCTTATTATTATTCTCCCATTATAATGCCACACACGAATACCGATCGAGAGACCGAGTGCCCACACACTCTACCATTCAGGAATTGGAGAATAGTAAAGAAAGCTAGTTGGTTGAAACTCTCTTTGATCACATCCTCTGGCATATCTATTGTCTTCTCTAAAGGTACGTAGATTATAGAATAATTTATTGTATATTACAACATGAGTCAGTACGATCTTAAGAAAAAAATTTTAAAATTTCGCTGCGTTAATTACCCCTTTTTCCTACAGGGTGGGGTACGATGATAGAGTGAAATCGATGAGGCAGTCATCTTGGCTCGGAGAGAATGACAAAAGATATCATTTTTTGAAAAAAAAAAAAAAAAAAAAAACGTATTATATTACCTTAAAACCCAATAAGTATAAAAAATCCCCAACCAAAAATAATCTTTATGAATTAAAAAAAAAAAACAAAAATCATAAGTAATCAGGAATATAAATTTTCATAAAGAGACGAGCAAAAGATGTTGGTTTTTTTTATTTCTTTTTATTTTAAACTGATTTCTTTGTTTACAAGAAACATCATTTTTGTTTCTCTCTTTATCATTTTTTTTTTTCTGATTTTTTTTTCTTAATTCATAAAGATTGATTTTGGTTGGACATTATTTTGAGCTTATTTATTTTAAGCATAATAGAGCACTTTTGTTCAAAAACAAGTGTCCGTCACCGTACTCCTTTAGCCGAGGCAACCTCTCTCATTGCTATCACACCACCCGTACCCCCACTTTCGTCCCAAATTTAATGTGAGGACCAAAACAGACATTTTACAAGAGATCAAGGGTATTTTAGTAACAAAAATAAAAATATTAGTGACCAAACTCTCACTCACTTAAAAGTTCAGAGGTATTTTTACCAAAAAATAAAGTTCAGGGACCAAACTCACTCCTACTTAAAAGTTCAAGAACCAATCCAACAATTTACCGAAAGAAAAATAATATATTAACCTTAAAGAAAGGGAAAATACTGGTAATGGGGTGGGACAGGGGTGGGTAATATGCTTCCCCCACACTCATAACCGCCACTCTTTTTACCCCTCATACCTACCTAATTTAATGTGGGTGTGGGTGCAGGTAATCTCCACTAAGGGTGTTATATACACATATTTTACCCATGTACCCATTAACAATTTTTTTATGTATATATATATATATATAAACACACACACACACAAAACAAATTTCATTAAAGTTTCCACAAAATTTGACAAGAAGTTTGACAACATAATCACAAATGTAACTGAAAAAAAAATGAAATCTTAAAAACAAATTCAATCTCCAAAAAACTATAAATAAATTCATAAAAAAAACTAAAATATTAAAACACTAAAATTTCAAATTATGTATATATAAATACATAAATATTTTTTTTAGTGTGAATATAAGTAGGGTGGGTGCGGGTATGGGTATGGGGGAGCTTCCCCTACCCCCACCCCGTACTCACATGGGGTTTAATCTTAACCCCTATACCCGTCCTCATATCCATGTATTATCCCACATACCCGCCCCTAATAAGGGTACCCGTGTGTACCTATACCCATAAGTAAAACTATCATCTCAAAAATACCCCTAAAAAAATATATAAAGAAAAATAAAAAGAAAGAAAAATTCATATTACATTGAAACCTTTGATCCCGCTCATCTCATGTCGAGTCTCTCTCCCTCTCCACCCCCTTCCTCTCTCCTTGATTGAGGAATCTATCTTCATTAGTCCTGTCAATCACTTTGCCCTTTAATCCAAACCAAAATTAAGAAGACGACGACCTTTTTCCGTTCCAATTTATTCCCAAACCCCACAACTATTTGTCTAATTAACTCTTCTAATTTCTTCAATTTCTAGGGTTATTTGGACCGCCTCTGAAATCTGATCTGATCTACAGATCCAAAATCACCTGAACAATTTGATTGCCGGGCAATATCTCAGATCTAGGTTTCTCTTTTATTCTCTAATTTAATGAATAGATACGTTTTTTTTTTTCAGTTATTTATGTTTTGTTTTAATTTTTATGTAGTTTCATTTCGCTTAATTGTTTCACCATTAATCAATCTCTCTCTTCTTCTCTAATAAAGTGTGTTGCTGATATTTTATGTCGTTTCACCCTTATATATATATATATATATATATATATATAGATATATATTTTTTAAATGGGACAAGGAATTCAAACTCTATTTCTTTTGGTAGAGTTAGATGTGAAATTACTATATCTGCAATCAATTTTCACCCTTTATGTTTTCTTAATGAAATATGAGTAAAAAATAAAATAAAATAAAAAAACAAACAAAGAAACAAACAAAAACCAAAAAACATTTCGATGGTTGGTAAATAAAATGCCATGTCGTTCGTACACTAGGGAAAAAATTGAGAGAGACGTGCCATTTAGGGATCATCTTTCGTGTGTTGTTATTCATTTGCAAAACGGGGGTCGCTTGGTAATTAAATGACATGTGTCGTTTATCTGAAATTCTGAATCAGAGCAAACGTGTGGTTTTGTCATATTCTGAACGATCTGTTGTTTCTTCGTTGCGTCAACGACACAAATTATTCGGAAGCGACATGTCGTTTTTTGGAATGAGCACTCTTTTTCTTCCTTGATACAAAACGGGAAAGCTGAGAAAGCTGGAGCAACTGCATAAAGCTTTAGTCAGAGAAAAAAAGCGTTTACCAAATGTAGTTTTTCCGACGATTCAATCTTAAACGAAGAGGTTGTGGCTTTCTTCGCGGTAAATCTCTCTCTCTCTCTCTCTCTGCTTTTTTAGGGCTTATAAATTGGTTTCAATTTCTCCATTTTTTTGCTATTTTCTTCTGCGCAAATAGTTCCGATTCTGGCGTGTTTATTCCTCGGAGATTTTAATTCAAATTTCAGCTTTTGCATGTCACCAATCTCTCTCTCTCAACACAAAGATTTTAGCCATGCACGCGACTTCAGTTCCGAATTTAGAATTTGGTTTTGTGGGTATTTTTTTTCAAATTATTGTTTTTTCTTTTGGTCCATTTTATCTACTGTTAATCGATAAATGGGTCTGCAAAATTATTGTCTTGGGTACCCGTGTGTGCTTGTACCATAAGTAAAAATATCATCTCAAAAATACCCCTAAAAAAATATATAAAGAAAAATTTTAAAAAAAAAAAAGAAAAAGAAAAAGAAAAATTCAGATTACATTGAAACCTTTGATCCCTCTCATCTCATGTCGAGTGTCTCTCCCTCTCCACCCCCTTCCTCTCTCCTTGATTGAGGAATCGATCTTCATCAATCCTGTCAATCACTTTGCCCTTCAATCCAAACCAAAATTAAGAAGACGACGACCTTTTTCCGTTCCAATTTATTCCCAAACCCCACAACTATTTGTCTAATTAAATCTTCTAATTTCTTCAATTTCTAGGGTTATTTGGACCGCCTCTAAAATCTGATCTAATCTATATATCCAAAATCACCTGATCAATTTGATTGCCGGAAGAATATCTCAAATCTAGGTTTCTCTCTTATTCTCTAATTTAACGAATAGATAGGTTTTTTTCAGTTATTTATGTTTTTTTTTTTTATGTAGTTTCATTTCGCTTAATTATTTCACCATTAATCAATCTCTCTCTTCTTCTCTAGGGTTTCAGCCACTTTAATGATTATTAAGGATATCAGTTCTAGGGTTAGGATTTATTATTTTCTTGTCATTTATTTATGACCTTTTCATCGGAAATTGAACTCTAATCTTATTTAATTTGCTTTTTTTTTTTTAATTGTTTGATTGGAAGATCTGAAGCACCAAAAAAAAAAAATCCCAACAATGGTGACACCAAACTCTCACTCACCGTGTGCGGCGTGCAAGTTCCTCCGGCGAAAGTGCACTCAGGAGTGCGTGTTTGCGCCCTATTTCCCGCCGGACCAGCCGCAGAAGTTCGCCTCCGTCCACAGGGTTTATGGCGCAAGCAACGTGGCGAAGATCCTCAATGAGCTGCCCCCCACCCTCCGCGAGGAGGCCGTCATCTCCCTTTCCTACGAGGCCGAGGCCCGCCTGAGGGACCCGGTCTTCGGCTGCGTCGGCTTCGTCACCATCCTCCACAACCGCCTCAAGCAGATCCAGGCGGAGATCCTCGCTTCGAAGAAGGAGCTCGCCGCCTACATCGGCCCCCAGGCTATGATGATGATGTTGCCCTCCTATGGCATGCCTCAGCCGCTGCCTCCTCCGCCTCCATCTCTCGGCTATATTCAACCCGCCAATGGTATCCCGACCGCTCAGGTCTTGATTCGAGAGCCGGTGAATCCTCAGCAGCAACTGTTTGACGGTGGATTCGATCATGTTCCGGGGAGTTCTTCAGTTGTCACCGTTGGCGGGTTTAACAATCAGATGAGCGGTGGCGGCGGCGGTGGTGGTGGCGACGGCGGCGGCGGCGGCGGAGGCTCTCCGAGTGGGGGTGTTGGGTCTCCTTCATTGGGATTAGGAGGTTTTGAAAACGTTCCTTATCATATCCAGGCTCAGCAGCAGCAAGTTCATCACCCGTCTCTCGATTATCAGGTTCAAGCACAGCTCATGATCCAGTCGCAGCCAAATTCCGAAGGAGATCATCACCAAAACTGAAATCCTTTCATATGTTAATACAAGGCATCACCTAAGGTATGCATATCTAATATCCTGCTCTTTCTTTTTTATCATGGTTTATATATATAAACTGTGTGAATAATTATTCATGTATTTTAATTACAAAAATAGATCATGGTTATTGAATCTGCATGAGTATCAAAGAGTTCTACGTATGCTTAATGTGATGTGTTGTGGATGGATTTGACTCTCTATATTTTTTTATTCATGTCCCTTTTGTGTTCTAATAATATCACGGCATGTTAAACATCATATCATTCGTTAAATATATTAGAACATGGCATGTTAAACATCATATCATTCGTTAAATATGTGTTATGATATTGTTGATAATGGGACGTCAGAGTTATATCCATTCTTATGGATGTGCTGTGTTTTTCTCTTTCTCCATGACTTATTTGCACAGATTTTTACTAATTACATGACTTTTTACAGTGTAGTCAATTGCAAGTAGCATAAAATTTGGCAGTTTGATTGGTATAATTTTGTGGGTCTGACTAATAGAATAGGATAAAGGTTTCCTAGGATTTTTTTTAGTACACAAAGAAAGTATAACATACAACCACAAACCCATTTACAGTTCGACCACAAAAAGCCTTCAGGAAGGTGTTCTAGGATGCTCTATATATCAATGTGCTTATAAATTTATTGTTCTACAAAATAAAAATAAAAAATTTATTGTCCAATATCATATGTCAAAATACTTCATATTGTGTACTAGTTAATTTTGGAATTAGATTTGTCGAGAAAGGTGAGATTAAAGTACGCTTTAATCGAAGCATATGTAGTGGTTGAAGGAATAAGCATGATAATTATGCATAATATTTATGAAGAGATGGAAATCCTGATTTGAGTAAAAACATATTGGTAATAAAACCAAGGAAACCTAGCCAGCTAGACTAAAGCATTACATATCCTCCTGTGTATTAAAAGCTGCAAAACTGATATTTTTATTATAATTTTAAGAGAATGATTCTTTCATTCAATTACAAAATAGGTTTACACCCACCCCCCCCCCCCCCCCCCGCCAAAAACAAAAAAAAAGCTAGTTTGATGGTAATATGTATGAAGATCTTGAAAGCTCTACATTTCCATATTCTGACAATGCTGACAATGTTAGTTGAGCCAACTTGTATACTTGTCTATTCTTCTTTTTCCATTCTATGAAAATACTTTTTTACTATCTCGATGAACAATGCTAAAGGGAACTTATGGTGTTGAACACCACTCAATAATAGAAGGTAAATCTCACGAGATGAGACTCATAGATAAGACTAAAAATCCACGTGATGTTTAATATTGGTGATACCCCAACATTTTTCTATCTCAAACATTTCAAAAGCACATGATAAAATATCTATGTCTTGCAATATATGTCAAACAAAAATTTTACACCTTGAACAAAGTGGCTGAAAGGCTCATGTCACATAATTTTTATCATAATCATAGTGAGTCAAGCAATACTGTTGGATGCTAATTATGCTTTGCACAAACTAAATATGATTGAGTGCTATCAGTTTTTTATACTGTTTAGAAACTTTATTAAATAGCAAAAGTGCTAGTTGGATATCATATATTTTTAGAGTTGCAAATGTTTTGTAGTACAGAAAATTAAGTTCCTCTTGATATAATTTATGCTCGTAAATTTTTATGATATGTTTTCCTGGTGTTGACTCTCCTATCCTCTTTTTATTGATGTTGTACAGTGCCCAGATCCAGTGCTTCATATATACATACAGAGGAAGATACACAAAGAAAGTTCTAATGATAATGAAGATACACAAAGGAAGAGCTGAAGAATGAAGATGAGAAGATAATATGTTGATGTGAACATTCTCCTTTAGTTTGAACAATCTTTGTATGTTTTAGATTATATGTAATAACTGGATTTTGCTTTTTTAGTTTCTCCATAAAGCAGATGCTACATATATATATATATATATATATATATGTTGGTACTGTTATTTTCCTATGATCTTGTTAATTCTCTTATAATAGACATCATTAAAATCATCATAACGTTATTTTAGATAGGAAAGTATTTTAATTAATATCAAAGAAAACATTTAGATAAGCTCCCCTTTGAAAGCAATGAATTTTTTTTTTTTTTTACATAATTTTCAATATATATATATAGTGTATAGTTTTGACTCAAATATTTTTCAAACACATGAACCCTCACTGAGTGGCATATATACTGGACATTGAAACATATATGTTGATAGTTATGTTGTTTCTTACATATTTCTCTTAAAGAGATGGATTTTCAAAAGCAATAGAGATTACCAATTCAAAGTACCTTGTAGAAAAATGGATCTTATTGTCTTTGGGTATCATTTCGTGTTTTTCAAAGAAAATATTACTTTGCTATTTGAATGCTTCTCTCATTTATATAGTCATTGTCCATGTTATCAGTCAAGGAAATAAGATTTAAAAAATGATATAGCTATGAAGTTAACTAGATCAAGATCATTTTATTTACGCTTTTTTTTTTTTAATAAAAGCAATATTTTTCTTAGTTGTCACTTATTAAAGAGAAAAACAATTTCAAATTTTAAACTTGAGAACTCCTATTCAAATCCCTTCCCTTCCACCCCTTGAGCCAATGAGGTACTTTTATTTGCATTTTTTATTTGAAAGAACACGAAGGTCATTAAGCAGTTTGTAAAATAAAAACACTTTTGTTTCTATGTCTACGGCTCTACACGTGCATGCATGCATTTGTCATCTGATTATGCAATCAAACCCGAACATGCGAAGAAGCTTATGTTTCGCGAAATCGCTGTATTCGCGCGTGCAAAACCTACAGGAAATTTAGTGTTTTTTTTTTTCTTTCTTTTTTCTTTTTCTTTTGTTACATCTTGAAAGTTATGAATTGGCATGAAAAATAAATAAATAAATATTGAAAATTGAATGGTCGAGCAAGATATGTACTACAGATCAGACGACAGCAAGAGATGTAAATTACTATTTATTTTATGTATTTTAAAATATTGTTATTTGTTTCTATTATTCTCGTAAAAATGTTATTTAGTACAATAATATTACCTTGTAGCTGCCTCATATTTTAACTAAAGCCAAAGACTTCCTTTTCTCAATTTTTTTTTTTTTTTTCTGTCACGATGCCGCTATTTGTTGGGTGTAACCATTTTCCAAGATTTTCTTCAAACAAAAACTTGATGACTGAATATATTTAGTTAGTAGTATTTAAGGTTTCAGGAGTGATTGGATATGTATATAGATCACTACTGATCTTTGATAAATATATGACGTATCATGTTAGTTAGAATTTGTAATCCCATTTTTTATTAATATTCACTGTAGAAATTGATAAACAACTGATTCTATGGTTTTCCAGGATTTTGTTAAGTGATTAATTTCGCATTTTGTTGAGTCAATTCTCGGATTAACTTTTGTTATTAATCTGAGACTTGACCAAATATCGATCAGATTAGTTTTATTCAATCTTGAATTCAAATTTTTGTGATTATCATTTAGATTTGTTTGAAATTTGTTCTTTTTTTAACTTATCTTGTGTTTAAATCATGTCTAGGACCTTTCAAAAAAACAAATCATGTCTAGGTTCATTTGAGATTTATTCGAAGAATTTTTCAAGCTTATCTGTTAATTAGCATTTGAAAAGGTTTAACAAGTCAATTCGTGATCAAATGTCCTATGAGTTTTATCTAACAGATAATGTTTTTCTACCATTCAAATTCCAAATGCAGAAGTCCGTCACCACGAAATGTAGACAGAGTCGTCTTTCATTTCAGTTTTGAATTAAAGATTTCGAGAAAAATTAAGACCAATAGGTTTTTTTTTTTTTTTTTTTTAAATTTAAGTCATCTCGTGTAGACAGAAATTAATAAATTCGTCCATTATGCCTTTAAGTTTAAGCATGCTTTTAATTAATGTATAAGTTGCATGTATTTCCAAAATACCTTTACAGCCATAATCTACTATATACCTGACTGTCGGAGGAGCTTCTATATGTAAGATTTTATAAAATTTTGGTTATATTCTTCCAATTAATAAAAAATATATATATCTTTACTCTCACTCAAACAGAAAATTTCTTAACTATACATGTCTTAATTCCGTGGATTTCTCATGGTTTAAATTTTCAGCTTCGCCAGGTGTACTGTGAATGAGTTGCACTTGGTTCCTAAAAGAGAGAGACCTGTATATATTTACATTTTCTTTTGTTGGCACAATATGTATCTTTACATTTTAATATTAAAGAATGGGGTTTTTTTTTTTTTCCTTAATTAGGGATGGTGGCTCGAACTCTACATGTTTTTATAAAGTCATGTGTAAAATTACCGTTATGCTATATTTATGACCGTAATTTTTTTTTTTCTTTTTGGTTATTTAAAGAGTGACATTGTCAAAAGTTGGTCTGCACTTTGCACCCAATCTAGGTGGGATTTGGCTTATATGTTCCTTTATTTGTGTCTCATTCAATTTCCCTCTAAAAATATTACAATATGTATTAAACAAGCATGACTTTTTAATTAATATTTTATGATATTATAATTAAATATATAATTCTAATTGATGTGTCATGATATTATTAGAGGAATATGAAGAGATGCACTTACAGAGAACCATAATATGTCTGTGGTTTAGACACTGCTATTACCCGTGACCATGAGGGGACTGTCGTAAGGAACATGTCTAAGAGAATTGATGGAAAGATCCAGTTATGAAAGCCGAGATGATTGCCATTCGGGAAGCTTTGCTCTTTTCCATTGATTGTGGTCACCTCCATAGTTTGTTAAGGACACCAATTTCCTTGATCCCAATTTTTTAATTACCAATTTATGTTCCCACAAGTTTACATTTTTTCAAGTAGATACAATATTTTAATTATAAAGACTTACCAATAAAAAATATGACACCTCACATGTCACATAGATTGATACTCAAAAATTAAATTAGAGTAAGTGTTTCTATCACTAGCCTTCTATTTATAGTCCCTAGGTTTTTTGCTTGAGAAATTTCTTTAAATTACCTTAGTATTGTAGGTGGTGGTTCTTGTTGCTTTATTCCTAAACTAGGGAACCAAACAGCTCACTCACTCGACTAAAGTTGATTTTCATGTGAATGGCGAGTGCATTAAGAAATGTAACCTATAAGTTGGTATATGTAAGTTATCCAATTTGGCGATAACAATAAATTAAAAAGGGTTAATTTCATATTTTACCTTCAAAGAATTACCTTACTTTACCTCCTATAACTAAAAATGACACACATAGATTCATCACTAAGTACTATTCTTAATGGGAACGAATCTATGAGTGTAAATTTATATGAGGCCTAGTGGGACTATAGTTCCCACTGAAATTTCTTTTTCTTTAAATTTAATCCTAAAAGCTTAATGATTTTTCTACGATTGGACAGTCGATTATCCATTTGCAGTAGATAATTTACTCAACCCTAAATTAACATCATAAATACAAGATTAATAATAAGTCTCCACATCTGGTTTCATGTCTTATTCACGCTTTAAATTCTTAGTATTTTCTCGAGTTCCTTTTATCAATCTTGAGTTTCTAAAATTCTTTGACATAATTTGAGCTTCACAATCAAGATAAAATATTAGTAACACATTTAAAAAACGTGAAAGAACATTATACTAGGCCATAAGTTTTGTATTACCTGCTTGAAATGGGCCTTGAAAACCGGATACATACAGATCAAATGAAGTTTCATGAGCGAATCCTAAGGTGATTTGCGGGATTGTCTTTCAATGCGTACATCTCTATATTATTATCTCAGTTTTTTTTTTTTTTTTTTTTTTATCTCAAGTTGAATAAGTATGAAATATCAAAAATCCAAACAAACATTAAGAGAGGGTAAAAAAATATATATAAACATGTCTATTTGAATGGTTGTTTTCACAATTTTCTCTAAAATCCTAGCTATGTCGCTTTTTCAAACTACATTTCCACAACAATAGATCATAGGATATTATTCCCAAAAAACCCTCTATTCCATTTTAAAATCAAAATAGATCAATAGACGGGTTAAATTTAGGACATTTTTAAATGATGGGGCCAAAGTGAGATCGGCATTAAAATTCGGGACCATTTATGAGATTAACCCTTTTAACTTCAGAAGAACTGAGAATGTGTCCCATTACATTGGTGCCACCAACCACAATTTTCTCTTTCTCAAGAATAGTAAACAGCTTCCAAGACTGGTTTTGCCGAAAGATCGAAGAGAAAAGGAAAAGACGGTATCAATGGGAGATGGTGATATAAATTTGTTTCTTTACACAGGCTGGTTTTTTTGGTAAGAACTGTAGGTATAAGTTGGCGATCTCTCATCTCAAATTACTCCAGCATTCTCTGTGCCCGCTTCCCTGAATGAAGGGATACCCTATCAGTATTGCATGTTTCTAAATGTTTAATCTAATTAAAATCACATCAAAATGATAAGATACGCAAAATATATAGAACTTGTACAGATTTACGGTTTAAAACAAAGTCTTATATTTTTTCGGACCCTATTGTAGAATTCTCTTTATTAAGCCTAATAGTTTCTTCTAGTTTGTCTTCGTTAACAAAATAGATGATAGATTTACGTTAAAGAGTCTGGTTAGAGCATTTACAAATCTAGACGAAAAACAGGCAATGTACTTTTTGCCCATCACCTTTAGTTCATCCATATCGGCGACTTTGGGGTTTCTTGATCACATGATCAGACAGAAAAATGTTGACTAGAGCAAAATATGTGATGAGCAGAAAATAATGAGCTAGCAACTAAACAAGGAGTATAGCGAAGCAGATAATAATGAAGAATGCAACAAACGGGGAAGACCATTTTAAGTATACCTCTGTTACCATGCTTCTTTGACTCCCACGAACCGAAAGACCTTCAAAACCATCAAGCCGACTTTTCTACAACACAAAGGCATAAGCACATAGTAGTAAACAATGCTCAGACAACGTTATATTTAAGTTCAAGTAAAAGATCTTCATTAAGTACAAAAGAGCAACAAGAGCTGCGAAGGTACAGACATTGTCCCATGGTTTCTTCAAGGACTCAAGGGTAGAGCCACGGGAAAAATCTCTACGTTTCTCCATATGACTACTCTTATCCTTTTGCTGTTCGCTGTGTTTCTTATGATCCTTCTTGTCCTTTTTAACCTTGATTTTAAGCCTTTTGCGCTTCCTCTCCTCTTCTTTTAACTCGCTCTTTAGCTTCGCCCCAGAGGTAGGGATCCCCTTCTCTGCCTGTTGACACCACCAGAAGTTCAAAATATAGTATACTGTGAGGTGTACACAATATGTACTGGAGAAAAATGTCTTACAAAACGCAGGTTAACAGAAGTTGTCTCTCTCATACGAAATGCATCCCCTAGAATATCCAAATCAAAAAGATGCATGTGTGTGTTTCGTTCTCTCGAATGGGAGGCATTTCGAAATAGCTGATCCAACTCCATCCCTTCCCCTTTCCTGATTTCGGTATCTCCAACAACATTATGAAGATAGCGAGTCTCAGATATTGGCAAAGGAATGGACTTTTTGCAAAAAGATTCATAATGAGGCCAAAGCTTGAATTGACTTATGAGATCAGCAGCGCCACCAAGTTCCCTCGGCCCTGATAATCATTCAGAACTTTAGAAAGTTGATTCCAAGTATAAAAGGTTTGTTCAGTTTTCACTCATTTTTTGTAACCGGAAGAACAAAGAAAATAACTAAACCAATGCATATATATAATTCTTATCCTCTTTTCTTTCGGATGCTGTAAGATATATTCAGTATTTCATTCGGCAAGGCTCATCACAATCTGACTTTGCACTAGGATCAATCTAAAAGTTATATTCCTAAACTTAACGAAACTATACCCACATTGTCGATTATACAGTTGAACCATGGACAATATTCGGGTGTTAATCATCAGTGTGAGCTCTGGAAAGAATCGGGTAATTTCTATATTTCCCTTTGACCAGGTACATCAAATCATTGACTTTCCAAGAACACGTATCTGTTGTGTTTCATAGACTACAAGTCAAGAGCACAGTACCAAAAAAGAAAAACCGACGAAATTAAACTCTACTGATGGATGCCAAGAACAAGCACAGAACTTGCATCTTAGAAAAAGGACAAGGGTAATCAGAACTTGTATCTGCAGATTCTCCCAATGTTCTGTTTCGTATCCATCCCAAAAATAGCAAAAAGCCATAAAAAAACACTCTTAAATGAAAAACGTTAACAAATCCCATCCCTCAACTGAATGTGTCTAATTCAACACCATTGAGAACTACATCAATTATTCAAACATATCCAGGGACGACACAGTTTTATCTCTTGCACTAGGACCTTACTAGTCAACAAGCTCCATGCAAATAAAAATTAGCACCTTTCGGACAACTGTGTCCGGAAACATACAACCTTAGCTGCTAGTGAACAAAGAGAACAGAAGTACCAAAGACCACGGTCTGCAATCCGGTCCTAACAAACACAGAGTATCAAGCTTGAAACCGGAAATGTAATACTCTTACGCACGCAACTGTATATGTTTGAGCAAGTGCCTTCTCAGGACTCTTCCAGCTGATCATTTCACAACCAGAAGGGTTAAATCAAGCCCGTATTGTTATACCACTGCGTTTAATCCTCACGGGAATTCTACCAACGTGAAGCTCTAATAAACAGTGAAGTGAAAACCGGAAGGTAAAAAATACCAAGACAATTATTCAAAAAAGACACATCCCACATATTTTTTCCATTACATCTTATGTTTGCGTGTGTTCCGTCGATAGAGGGCTCTTGAGGGGAATAGGATACAAGACCCAAAGTTGATCTGAAGCATTTATTCTGCTCGAATGGACAATGGTCGGAGGTTAGTAAAATATATTTATCTATGGTCCCAAAGTTGATCTGAAGCATTTATTCTGCTCGAATGGACAATGGTCGGAGGTTAGTAAAATATATTTATCTATGGTCCCAAAGTTGATCTGAAGCATTTATTCTGCTCGAATGGACAATGGTCGGAGGTTAGTAAAATATATTTATCTATGGTCCATGAGAAATTAATACAACAACAGAACCCGTACCAAACACAATAAGAGAAAGGTCAGCACTTTTCTCTCTATTTTCCTCACCAACGTTAGCTGTCTTTCTTTTCTTGCATAGCCTAAAACTCCAAACACAATCCAAGCAGTGGCGGCGCCACATACAAGTGGGTTTTAACCTTACAATTTGGTACACTTTTAATTGCACCTCGATTTTATAAGAAAAATTACAACTGTGACCGGCTAAAATTTCGACACAATTTTTACTCCTAAAATTTCAGTAGAATTTATGCAACCATTTTATAATGTATATTATATCCACACTCAATAATTTTAAAAAAATAAAAAATATATATATATTACTAATTACTTTATAACGCCCTCGTTGAAAAAATTTCCTGGCTCCGCCGCTAAATCCAAGCAATGGCATTATGAAAGAACTATATAAGAACAGAATACAAATCACACAATCACTACGGATTCTTACCCTCTCCAAATCTTTTGATTTCAAGATCCATCTGCTTACTGAAAATTCGTTAATTCTACCTCAATTTCATCTGTCAAAAAAATAAATAAATATATAACAACAACAACAACAACAACAACAAGAGGTACAAATTTCAGCCTCTAATGAAATTTAAAAAATAAATAAATAAATAAGAACAATCTTTATAAGAACCAAAAAACAAGATATGATCAAAAAATGCAACAAACGCTAAGAAAAATCGATTTTGACATTACAAGACCATATCTCTTTGTTCATCTAACCAAGAAGTGTCGGAAGTGAAATCAGATCGAGAAGGAGGAAATAAGTTTACCTGAGAAAATAGCCAAAAAAAATAAAAAAATAAAAAAAGTGGTTGAAAAACAATGGAGAAGTCTGCAAATGGGAAGGAAAGCTTCGACTTCGAGTTGCGGAGGCCGAAAGGGAAACTCTTGCGGAATCTCGTTTATGTTCCCCCTCTGCAGCACGCTCGGGGAAGAAGGGGTTTTTTTTTATATATTTAAATTATTCTCATTTATACCCTTTGAACCTGGAACAATCACGCTTTACCCCGCTTGAAGTTTGAGAACTTTTATTTCACCCTCTAAATTTTAAATAGTTTCATTTAACCTAATTTATTTGAATTTTGGTCAAAAACATGTGGAAAAATATGGAAAAATATGGAGAAACAGTCTCGCTCAATGTCTTACTATAGTTTTTTTAATGAAAACAAGCGGAAAAAGAAAATCACATGACTGTATTTATTTTTTTTCTTATATGTTTTTAACTGAAATTCTAACATAAGAAATTAAGTGGGACTAATTCAAATTTAAAAAGATAAAGTATGATTTTTAAAAATTTAGAAGGCAAAGTGTGAATATGTAATACCCAAATTTATGATAAATAATTTTTATGAATTAATAAGTTAAGACATCAAAATTCCTTATGTAAATTAAAGTTTAGGTTATAATTTTAACCTAAAGTTATGAAATGAATTTTTATGATGTGACAATTTTTTTAATTTTTGTCACTTAGTAGTTAGTATATGGTCACATTTTATTATTCAAAAAGTGTGAATAGTAAAAAGTGACCAATTGATGTAATTGTAAATAAAGTTATCAAATCACCAAATACAGTTTTCAATAGTTTTAGCAGTATGAAAATTAGCAGTCTTAAAGTTTTCTTAGACAGGATTTTTCTGCATAAAAAAATACACTATCAAGGATTTGACATCAACTTGTTAGTTAAATGAAAATTAGACTATCTAACTTTTTACAGATAAAAATTTAGACAAATTATCTTTTTCAGTATAAGAACTTAGTGGATAAATATTGATGTCAGACTGGGTTACTTTTTCAGTATGGGAACTTAGAGGATAAGTTTTGATGATAGATAATATTTTTACTGAGTTGATTTATCAGTGCAAAAACTTGGAGGCCAAGTTTTTACAAACAGATAAGATTAAATTGCTTACCTTTTTCAATCCAAAAACTTGGTGGGTAAGTTTTGTAACGGATAAAAATTATACTAATTAACTTTTTAGCAGTATAGGACCTTAGGAGTTGTGCTAGTGGTAGACAAAGGAAAATACTGTTATGTTGAGTTAACATTCCAAGAATTCATCTGTTGAATATAATATCTAGAATTATCTTTAATTATTTTTTTTTTTAAAGGAAAATAGGAATTTGTGATCCAATGGTTAGAAATGGGTAAGTATCAAGGGATCAATGACTAAGAAAAAGCCTTTTTGGACGAGGTTTTTAATCACCTTGATTAGAATTAATTAACAAATTAACCCCAAAGTCATTAGCAAGGCCTATATATAGGCATCCTCCCTCGACCATTTCTTCACACCTCAAAATCCATTCTCTTCTCTCTCTCTATAGTTTCTTTCTCTAGAAACTCTCTCTAGAAATTTTCTTAGATAGCCTTAAGTTTTCTTAAGAAATTTTTTTTTCATCTTCAAAAATTTTCCTTCCCATTTTCCCACCTTCCAAACACCATCCTAGCTTCATAAGAGTTTGAAGAAATCCTCCAAGCCCCTTCAAGAAGTTCTTTTCAAGGAGGTTCTAATTCAGTTCTCCGGCAGAAACTCCGATCGTCGAGGTAGTTTTTCGACTGAGACTCTTGTTATTTCTCTTTTAGTTTAAATTTTTATGGTTAATATTTAAGTAGAAATGCTGTTGAAATTTTTAGAATTGGTGGTTTGACAATATAGAATTTATGATTGTTCATATGAATATGTTCATGGGTCGTGTGAAATTTTTAGAAATCGAACTTAAATCGGAGATTTTGAACTTCGATCCATTCGTTAAGAGTTTTAGAAATTTTAATGACTTTCTATTAGATGGAAATTATTAAGGAAATTTAGAAAAACTATGGAACATTGAACTATGGTGTTTATGTATAAATTTCAAATTTTTCCAAAAGTGAAATTTTGATTTTTCGATGAAAATTGTTAAAACTGTCGAGTTTCGGAGTTTTGGAAAAACAAAGTATTTATGGTCAAAATTAGACTTGGCCATAACATTAAAATTTTAGATAACATGTAGATGAACATTTTCCCTGAGAAAGTTTTGTCAAATTCTTGACAGTTTGAGAGATAAGATTTTTCAAAATTTTACAAAAACAGGGGAATTTTTGGGGGAGGGACTGCATGCCGCTGCAGCCCAGGGGCAGGCCCTGGGCGTTGTAGAGCCCAAAACAAGCGCTGCAGCGCACTGGGCTGCACAGTGGTCAGGCAGCGCCCAACCAAAAAAAATGAAAGAAGTAGGAAATTTTTTTTTTAATTATGGTATATTTTTATAGACAAACTTTTTTTTTATAAAATAATAAGATAAGATTGGATTAAAAAACTTTACATCCAATTTTTTTTAAGTTAAAATGTATTATTTAAATTTTAAAATACACCATAGTCTCATAACTATAGCTTATGTAGATTAAGTGATATTAAATTCTTTTTAAAAGGGAATTTAGGATTAACCTTATCTAAAGAATATATATAAATTAATACTCGACTTGGATAAATTTCAAGAAGAGAATTTTATATTGTAGCCTAAAAGGAAGTGTTTTTCCTGTGAGCAAGGTAAATACAAACCTCGCCTATGATATCAAACCTCGCCATATTAGAAACGCTTTGCCTATGTTCAGAAGTGATAATATATACGTTATGAATTACATGACTGCCACGATGTGTTATGACATGCCACAATCACGTATATGTCACACCTATGTTTATGTCATGATTTACAAGTATGCCACATTTACATACTTGTTACACTTTTTTCTAGCTTGTTATGTAAATGCTATACTTTATATTTATGCTATGCTTTCAATTTTATTTCATGCCATTGCATCATGACTAATAAGTTCACAATCAAAGAATGTATAGTCTTAGACTTAGTTTTTGAATAAGACTTTAAGTTAGAGTATGATTTTGGCATACTCACAAAGAAGCCACAAAAAGACTAAAGTAGAAGCCATAAAAGCATAAAGAAAAATGGAAAAATTATCTACCAAGTATTCTACTTCCGTAATGAAAATTTTCCGTTACTAATTTAAACTATGTTATTAATTTGAGTCGCATTGCAACAGTTTGACAAATTTAGGTGGTTAATTACCAAACTAAAGCCTTTTTTTTGTACAATTTTCCCTTGAACTTTGTGGAGTTTAGCAAATCAGACCTAGAACTTTAAAAATGTGTCCAATGGGAAACGATCTTGGTTATCAAATGGATTTCTGCATGGCCACTATCTATGGTACCAGATTTTTTTTTTTTTGGTAAAACACACAGACAAGAGCATACATTTTTCACGAGTAAATCAATCACAAAGACCTTCAAGAGTAGGAATCAAATAGACCATTTATTAAATCTGCTTCATTAATAGGACGTCATATATTTGGGTTATATGCAAGAATGTCATGAATTTGACATCTTATATTTATGCTCATCATAATATTAAAGTTGATAATTTTATCACTTCATAATACTAAAAATTATCAATTTTAATATTATGGTAGACAAAATTATTATGAAGTATTCAAAACATGGTTGTTCACCTAATTTTCTCTATATTATGTGTCTGTATGTAAATATAAATATAGAGGAATACTCACGTATATAGCGGACCAAAAATGCCGGACGTGAACGGCAGGGCGAAGAGGGAGAAGGAGAGAGAGAGCCCATCGGCGGCGAAACCTCCGTCAACGATTTCACCGGTCATGGCCGACAACTCCAAAAATGCTGAAAATGAACGGCGGGGAAAAGAGGGGGAGAGGAAGAGGGAGAGCCCATCGACGGCGAAAATAATATACTTCCTCCTCTCTGTTTTTTAACAATCTTCGGCTGCCGCCATTGCCGTCGTTCAACCCACTGCTGCCACCCTCAGAGCTCTCCCCACCTCCCGTCTCCTCCACAAGAGACGTGGAAAAAGAAGCAGACGGCGGCGCTAGAGAAGAACAAGAGCTACGTATTGATTGCAGCCATCATCAATCACACGGACGTCCATTTTGCATCCCAGCACTCTTTCTCTCCCTCTCATCGGTGCCGTCCATTTTGCATCCAATGGCCACGGATGCATTGCCGAACATACGCCATTGCCGTATGTGTGAGGCCTCCTATATACATATATATATATATATATATATATATATCTATGCGGATCTAACAATGCATGTCTCAAGCCCATGAGATGAAGATCCCATCCTTGAATATATCTCAAATGTTTTTTTGTTTTTTTTCAAGGTGGAAGACTGTAGATGGTTGTAGAGAAACAAGACAGAAAAGTGAGAGTTTAAGGCGGAACAGTTTGCTAACAGGATTTTCTTGTAAAATTTTTCCACGATACAATAAATACACGAATTCACTAAGTAGCAAAGTTATGAAATCATATAACAAAAATATAATAGATCTCAATTTAGAATTTGTTTATAACAAAAAAAAAAAAAAAAACGTTTCTATTTATGAGTGGACGCAACTGTTACAAAAAAACATATTCTAGTCCAAATGTTACTTTTCATGAAAAGCCTAAATGGTGACAAATTTTAGTTAATAGACACTTAATTCTGACCGTTGGATAGTAATTTGATCAACTGAACGGTCCATTTTACGTATGCAAATATGCAAGTAACAAAAAAGTGAGCTCCTTAGGACGATACGTTCGTGTGCCGCAAAAAGCATCCTAACGTCCTATCGCCTTTTCCCACCCTTCACGCGAGCGTACATGCATGTGGCGGAGGCGGAGAGAGAGTGGTTCCTGAGGGACCCCAAATTGTTGAAAAAAATTATATTTTAGCCCCTAATTCTTTATTACTTTTTCTCTTAGGATAAAATATTAAACAACTTTATCCCTTATTTGCCACCCAGGAATTTTTTTAAATCTCACCCAAATTTTTTATTTTCAATTGTTCACATTTAAGATTTAGTATCTCAAATGAATCAAAATCAATCATATTACTATATAAATTCACGATTTTTGAATACTAAACTTTAAAATTAAACTAAATTAAACTCTATTATGAGTTTAGTTCATTTAGTAGGAAAAATTTTAAAGTTTAGTATTCAAAAAACCAAAGATACAAATTGATCAATGATGACAAAAGATTTTAGCCATGTAATTTTGGTTCAAATTTTTTGTTTAAGTCACGCCTCCTGAAAAACTTTCTGGCTCTGCCACTGAGTGTGGTCGCACTCATACACAAGTAACTCACATAATACATGTCTTTATGAAGCCACATTGCTCGTTTCTATCTTTCCTATGTGATATTTTTTTACTTTTCAACTTCAAAGAGATATATTACAATCTCACCAACAACAAATTCTTGCGAGATACTAACTTTCCTCAAATTCTTCAACCTTTTCATGGTCATCGACGGAGCAGACATCGTAACAATTTCTGCATTGTTATTCACAGAATATTGTCTTTTAGGTCGATAAGAGGCGTCGTTCGCGGATCGTCGTCGGAACTGACGTACTCAGGTCCAGAGGTGTTGTGGATGGTCAGAGTGAGGTTTCAGTGGTTCATCTTAAGAGATGAAGGAAAATGACATGTGTCATTTTAAGAGGACCACATGTAGAAACCCTGTTGGGACTAGCTCAACAGATGAAAGAGGTCAAGAGAAGAGAAGGGATTCGGGTAGGAGGCGTTAAGTTAAAAACTTGTGTTTTCAATTCTTTATAATAAAAGAGAGTTACAGGCCCCACAACTAAAAAAATTGCATGTAGAAATTCGTTTATAATAATTAACAATTGTTTTCTATTGGACTAATTTTGCAACATATTTCAAAACTTTCCACATGTCCATTGAGAAAATTTTATGTTTTTTTTTTTTTTTTTTCAGGGATTGATTTATTAAATTCCGCTAAGTTAATTCAGTGGACAATAGTGCAGAAAAGCCTCAAATAAATGATAATTTAAAAAGGGCAATTTGCTAAAGCACAAAAAAATTACGGGATAATTCATCAAAAAAATTTAGGGGATGTAGTGCTTGCTTTTATTTATTAATTTTGCTATATATATTTTACATTTTACAATTTCACTTTAATTGAAAAAAAAAAAAAAAACACCATATATACGATCTGTAATTCATTTGATACAATCTGAACTAAAAATTGCCTCAAAACACTTACATATACATACGAACACACGCATACAAAGCTACTTTTATTGCTGATTAGTTTTGTTAACAGATTTGTTTTTTTTTTTCTTTTTCAAAGAATTTTAAAGGGCATATGGGAATGGTTGATGCCTGTTCTTCATTTTAGATAGCTGGTTTTCTACATCAACCTTAAAAGTACCTTTGTATGTGTTCACCCAATATCCAAGTGAGAGCTCGGCCACTTCATGTGTCTAAGTGGGAGCCTGGCTTACTGATCTGGTTCGAAGCTAGACTACTCCAGGGTTCGAATATATGGGATCTAGGCAGGCCACTCCAAGTTCGAGTGAGAGCTCGGATCTACTACCATGATCACCTCATTAATTCGCGGATCGACAATTGATGCCACGCATCAATCCCGTCATGTCGGTTTCAAGTCGACCAAAAACAGATCTGCATTCCTTTTTTTCCCAACACTAACCTACAAAATTCGTGTCGTTTTTCAAGACATGTTAGTCCACATTGCCAGCCCTACATTTGGTTGGATGAAATTCTGCTCCGAGGAGTATTCATCGCGTTTAATTACGTGCAGATGATCTATGACCTACAAAGATGACCAATCAACAACATTGTCTGTCCCAACAACCAAACAGTGGCCTCACCATTCACGACTCACCAGCTCATGATCCGTCAATCATATGCACCAAATTGTATCTCATGCTGCATAAACCATGCCGCAAAAGCCATACTTGCTAAAATATCATAAGACTAGCACTAAAAAAATAGAAAAACTTGGATTTAACAATATTGATCTTAGTTGATAAAAAAAAATGTTGAAGATAGTATGTGTTGTATCCTCGATAATATCATTTTCTTTGATGGAGAAGGGACCTGCCTTCTTACATTTGTACATCTATTATTAATCTTTTTTTTTTTTTAACAAATCCTAAAATACTATTAGTTCTCTTCATCTCCATTATGCGGTGGAGGTTTACCTTGGGCACGATAACTGGTACCCGCGTCCTTTCCGGTCCTCTCGTATTAGGAAAAGGTTCTCTCAATGCCCTAATCGTGGAAAACTGTTTGAGTGCAAAGAAACCAGAATGAAAACAGAGAAAGTCTGAGGGGTTTGAGGCGTAAAGAATTACTTTTCTTAAAGTTTTATTTGCTCCCTACTATGAAGTTTGCTAACCATCATTTTTTTTTTTTTGGTGGCAAATTATCTCGAAGATACAACAAACTTTTGAATTCAATAAGTAGCAATCTTATTGACTTTCAGAACAAAAGTAAAATCTGATATTAATTTTGAGTCTTATTTGTAATCAAAATCATGTACATTCATGAAAAGATTCAACTGTTATGACAGACACAATCTTTGGTTAAAAAGTGTCTTTTTAATTGAAAAGGTTTAACACTTAAAACAGACATATTTATTTGTCAACAAATAAAACCATTTGACAACAATAACTTAATTCTGACAATTAGATTGCAATTATTCGATCAAGAGTTCAGATTAAATCTGAAATAATTTAATTCTAATGTTAGATCATAATCGATCAAATCAATAATTTAGATTAAATCTCAAAAATACCCTAAACGCCCAATTGACGCACGTAAGCGGTGCATGTAGTAGCATAGGCCGGTTCACTCATACACAAGTGATACTTCATATCACTTATTTTTATTTAAACCATTTAATTTGCTTGTATGTTCCCAATATGAAACATTTTGCTTTTTAACTTTGAAGAGACTTATTACATTCCCTCCAACTATATATATATATATATATATATTTATGTGCATTATTTGTAAAAAGAACCATATGATTATATCTGACATTAAAATACATACAAATCCAATTTATTTGTTTGTTTGTTCTCGAGAACTAAGAAGTTCATACATTTTCTTTGTAGATCTATGAGAACAAATAGAACTTAAGTTTCGAGCAGATATTTATGTTGTTGTGAGGAAGAGAACGTACAAAACGGTTAAAACATTTTAACAAAGTTGGCACTAATAATAGTTTACTGAATCTGAACAAGTGGCTATAGCTAGAGCCTAGAGCACGCACATTTATAAGCAAAAATCTCGTTTGCCATGACCAATAAACACGATATGACGTGAGCGGTACTCTTAATTATTTGTCTTTTTTAAGAAACAATAAATAAAATTAATGATGGAGCTAGAAAATTTTGCTCATGAATTGCAACTTTCTGCTGCTGCCATAAATTGATGTTACGTAGTAGTCGCCATCTACACGTTACCAAATAGCTAGATACGGTTGCTCTCATGCATGTAGGATCACACATATTTATACATATTTTATATATATACATATATATATATATATTTTTTTTTCTTTGTATAGTTTCGTGGTATGGATATTTGCATTAATTTCATGTTGGTCTGGCATTGTAGATGATGTAAAATTTTTATGGTATCCTAAGCGCGGACGAGTCAAATCAGTCCAATTAATTATCCCACTGTCTGCTTTCTTGTCCATGGCCAATTATATGAATATGACTACCATTTCCCCCCACATGCATTTATGATATTATATTCCAGTGTGAACTTCTACCAAACCAAAACCCTTCAACAACTTTTTAATTTTTTTTTTCTTTTGCTATGTTGTAAGAAATTACTCCATTGAGGAATATATATATATATATATATATATATATATCAACCTTTTATTTCTTTTTTGTTTCGGGTTTTTTTTTTTTTCGTATTGAGTTTTTCTAGATATAAAGTTTTTAATGAGGCATTCTCTCGGATTTTTTTCCGTTTGAAGTAGATTATTATGCTTTTGTAATTGTTCTAAAACAATGGTTGACATTGAAGTCTTACTTGTTGTTTCTCTTCTTTTTAATTTCTTAATTTCTCTTAGATAAATGGGGGCACCTTCGCATGTTAATTAGTTATTTCTCTTTTTGATAGTTTATTTCTTGGACATTTTGTACTTTTTTTTTTTTAATTTCTTTGAATATCATTTGAGTCGAGTGCTTGGTTTGTAATAGAAGGCATAGTTGGTGCTCGTTTAATTGGGATATGCTATGTTAAACTTTTTAAAGTCGGTGGTCCTCTTTCCATTCATATAAAAGATTCAGAGGAATATCCAGACACAGAGTAGGTTTCATTCAAAAAAAAAAAAAAGGGAGGAAGTTTATCTTTGTGTAGAAAAAGAAGAGTTTGGTTGCCTTGTATGTATAGTGTTGTGAAAAATTCTCTTTCATAAGACGACCTTCTTCTACATGTTGCATTTTATTAACAAGAACAAAACCTTTTTTTTTTTTTGCTTTAGAAGCGGAACTTGGTAGCTGCTTTTATTTTGACGATTGAAAAAGCTTGAGAGTTTCAATGATATAAGTTAGCAATTGAATGTGACTCTATTTATATGGTCAATCTTTTCATGAATAAATCTGATCATAAAGTTCTTTGGAAGTTTAGTAGTAGATGACTTCATTCTTTACCTATGCGGATAGTGACGAAGCCAGAAAGTTTTGTTAAGGGACTAATAACTACATAGATAAATTTTGAGGGATATAGATTGGATTTTTTTAGGGGGATTTTATGCAATTTTTTATACATATACTCATATCCATACATAGGTAAATAGGAAGGAAAAAAAGTTGAGGGAGGGCTTAAGCCCTAGGCCCGACCTTACTTGCCTTCCTCTTTGTATACAGGGGACTTGATGGTTAGGGTGTACGTTTCATGGTTTTCATGAAGCTAATGGTGTGGAAGATTTTAAATTAGTAAATCATTCGAACCTACATCGTCAATTTCAACGATGGATCTCGGCTCCAGAATTTATTCTACCCCTAGTTTATAGGGATATGAATGGTCTTCCTTTTTAAAGATTTCTTTCAAGTTTTGAGGTGTTTTATTTATCCTTAATCATGCACTTGTTTTCCCTTTGTCAGATTTTTTTTCTTGGGTTTTTTCTTTTTCTGGCAACTGGTTTTAATGAGGTATTGTAATTGTCCGGATAGATTCTCATCTAGAACGGTAGTATAAGAGTTGCTTTTTATGTTTGCTCTCCTTTTTGAAGTGATTTTGTTCTTTAAAAATACAATAAAATTAATTTAACTATAAATTTCGCGCGAAATAGATAATAAATTATGAGGGTGCTAAAAGAATGTTAACCTAATCGGGATGTCTTGATTCTTTTACTTATTCATATCATCACCATTCATATGATAAAAAGGTCAAATTTATCAGACAAACATTATTTATAACAAGTTTGACAAAAATAATCATTAACTCATTATTGAAAATCCTTTAAATGCCTTCTAAAAACCAACCATAGGTGAAAACTAACATAAATTATAATATCCGATCAGAAATACTCGATACAATGGAACCTAGACATTTGCTATGTTTGGCCATGGTTCAAAACCAAAAAAATTCAATTTAATTTTTAAAGGATTCGAATTAAATTATATGAGTTTGAATTTATGTACCAAACGGACACTTACCCTAGCTTCATAACAAACCATATCTACTGTCAGCCTTGTGATCAATATCTACCGTTTTTTTTTTTTTTTTTTTTTTGGTTAACATTGAAAAAAAGACGGTAGAGCATCTCTTAAAAAATAAATAAATATATAACTTTTCAAAAAAAAAAAAACAAAAACAAAAACAAAAGGTGAAAACACTACAACTAACTCAATTTACAATGGTAGTTACAGGTATAGCTTAGCGATAAGACCACACCTGACTCTATCTAAAGATGCAGAGTTCGAATTCTCTCTTTTCAAGTTTAAAAAAAAAAAAAAAAAAAAAACCTCCATTTACAATGTGTTAGCTCCCTTTCTTTTTTTTTTTTTTTTTTAAATGTTGATGTAGCGGAAGTGTATACTAGAAAAATAAAACAGTAAAGTAAAAAGAAACTCTTGCCGCACTGCATCAGGGAAAAATAATATATATAAATGTCGGCTTCAAGACGCATGGACTCTATTCTTTGAAGAAGAAAAAAAATGCGTGGATTTTTTGCTCATATACATAAATACCAAAGAAGTAGGTATTATTAGAACATGAAACTAGCAATATTGGTACAAAAATGTGTAGCCTTTTGTGAACCACTCATTCACAAATCAATAATAATGCATTTGTGAATCTAGAATCATATGGCCCTATCCTATCCATAAATCACTTTTGGTAGATGATGATCATCATGATCAAAAGCATGCCTGGTTGAATGTTGATATGTTTGCCTCTCACATTATGGGAAGTGCCTGCGCAGAACATTATTTCATATTCTTTTACATCAGAATTATTATTTCTTGAATTGGAATGGAACACCTTTTTTTTTTTTTCAAATAATTGTAACTAAAACAATCATGAACGCCGCAAGCTGTTTATATATCGTACATATTTGTACATGTTATACGTATGGTATATACATTCATATATATATATATATATATATATATTGCACTTATTTTAACTAGGGTTAATTTCAATTTTAGCACTTGTGGGATAAATTATATTAAAACCAGCACCACTTTTTTTCCCCTTCATTTCTAGTACTGCCACGTCATTTTTCAATCTGAAATGTGGGGCTCAGTAGCATTAATTGTATGCCATGTTCCATCTTTACCCTCATCGGACACCAACCCAAATATCCCCCTCCCTAGCACGGTTTAAAAATTTTCAAGAAGTATCTACAGTTCTTTAGAGAGAGAAACCGAAATATAGAGAGAGAAAGAGTTGCAACCGGCCGGAACAGCTCCGAAACTGTCCAAAACCACCACGAAAGCCCTCTAGAAACCGATTCGGGATATAGAAGGCTACCTACCGAGAAAAGTAAAAAAAAACAAAAACCGGCACCAGAGATCGAGAGAATGGTGGCCGATGAAGGGTTCAAGGGAAATCGAAGTTAAGGAATAATAAAAGAAATGAATTTACCTAAAATTTGGTCCTTCCAACGGATAGGTAATCTTCATAATGACCACATGATCATTATCGTTGTGACCAAGCTAAATGGTGAATTTTTGCATTTAATCTTGGTCACAACGATGTTAACCAGGCGGTCATTGTAAAAATGACCGTACTTGCACGAATACCAAAAGTGATTGGTTCGATTGACCGGCCTTCAATTAATGTCAAATCATCGATTTGTGTGTAAAGGGGAAAAAATTAACAATTAATTTGTGCAGCTTTTTATACTTCTACATGAGCGGTCATTTTCTTTATGACCATCTGGTCATTTTCGTTGTGACCCCTGCCCACGTTCTAAGAAAAATTGTGAACAACACACTATGTCTGTGTATGGGGAAAAAAATTATGAAAATTATAAAAATGACCAGTTTTTTATATAGAGAGAGTTGACTTATATCTCAAAACTGATCACAATGATAATGTCCGGATGGTTTATGCTACAGAAGACCGAAAACTTACCCTAAAAACTTTAACAGAGAATAATTTTCTACAATATAATTCAAAATGCACACCCATTTAAATTATATATTACAAATAAAACCAAATAGCAAGCACCATTACCTCAGATTGGCTGATTGGAAGTAGAAGATCTCTATTCAAATGGAGTAGAAGCAGATCTGGCAGCTTCGGCCGATAACTGTGACCAGGATAGTAAGGGTCAGTTTTAACAGAGTGCACGAAGATGTGGTGAGTTTTGTTGGACTTAGAGTGAGTTTCGATCAGCGGGTAATGGTGCAGAGAGGATTCGTAAGGCTTAACTGAGAGAAAAACAACGAAACAAGGAAAGAAAAAGTTCAAAATTTAGGGTACTGTTACTAATATAATGTCGGGATTGAGATGGGCAGGAAAGTGGGCAAAACATTAGATTAGGGTTGGCTGAGTGTATATATATTTTTATACATCCACCTAAAAAGTGAATCATGGCGTGGCAGTGCTTACGGTTTGACCCTAACAAAAAATGTATTGACCATTTTCAGAGGTAACAACGAAATTGACCACGTGGTCATTATGAAAATGACCGTCGTGTAAAATTAAAAAAATCATTTAAATTGTATTTTTAGGGAAAGGTCATTTTCATAATGACCGTCTAGTCAATTTCGTTGTGACCTATGTGCCCACGGTTTGACCAATACAAAATTAAATTGACCATTTATCAAGGTAACAACAAAAATGACCAGACGGTCATTATGAAAATGACCGTCCCGAAAAATAACAAAAATCATTTAAATGGTATTTTTACAGAGCGATCAATTTCATAATGACCGCCTGGTCAATTTCGTTGTAACCGTGTTTGACCAATATAGAATCGTATTGACCGTAGACACAGAGGTCATTTCCATATTGACCACCCGGTCATAACTGTTATGACCGATAGTCTAACACTTTGACCAATACGTCACCGTATTGACCATTTACAGGGGTCACAACGATAATGACCATGGGGCTATTATGAAAATAACCGATCCGGTAGAAGGATGTTTGACCAAAAACGGGTCATTTTTATAATGACCATGTGGTCAATATCGTTGTGACCAAAATTATATGCGAAAATTTAACAGTTACAGGGGTCACAACGAAAATTACCAGGCGGTCATTATGAAAATGACCGATCCTGTAAGAAGACCAACTGTTGAACAAATTCATTTTCATAATGAAATTTTTTTCCCCTTTGCAAACAAAGCGTTAAATGCAAACTTTTTAAACATTGAAACGAAAAATCAATTTTTTTAACTTTCGACTTCTTTGATTCCTTAACTTCGATTTCTCCTCAACCCTTCATCGGTCACCATTCTCTCGATCTCTGGTGCCGGTTTTTTAAACTATTCTGAGTAGGTGGCCTTCTATATTCCGAAGCTGTTTATAGATGCCTTTCGTGGTGGTTTCAGACGGTTTCCAAGCGGTTCCGATCAATTGCAACTATTTCTCTCTCTAGATTTCATTTTCTCTCTCTAAAATACTGTAGATGCTGGTTTGTCACAATTTTTTGGGCCATGCGAGAGAGATGAGGATGAACCCGTAATTTGACATACATTTAATGCAGCTGGGGCCCACATATCATAGGCTTTGATGATGTGGCGGTACTAGAAATGAAGGGATGAAAAAGTGGTGCTGATTTTAATAATCTTTTCCCCACAGATGCTAAAAGTGAAATTTACCCTTTTAACTATGTGCAGCTATTGATCAAGATGATAATCTTTTAGGGTATATAATTTCATTTTGTCCTAGGATCATAGGTCAAATTCAATATTGATTCCTGACTTTTAAAACGTTATCGAACGAATCTCTAATACGACAAGCTGTCATAAATTAGTCCTTTTATTCTTCTAAATGTTAAAATCTCGACATTTAAATTAGGCACCGTTCTTTCTTAGTAATAGACATTCCCTGATTTGTAAAATAACAAAAACAACTAGTTATTAAATTATACATGGTCATGTTCCTTTTTTCATCGAGCTTTTAATGGTCGATTGGACTAAATGACAAATTTATGATAACTTAATAAATTAAGAACTCGTATTGAAATGCTTTTTCAAATATGTATTAAATTTAAATCTAACATATAATTCTAGGACAAAAAAAAGAATTAACCTTATATTTATCTTTGATGATCAGGTGATTAAATTGTCATAATGGTAGCAAAGCCAAAGTTCTTTGGTTTTAAAAAAGGAGATTTTTATTTTGTGGAATCTTTAGATATTTAGCCCCTAAAATTTTCGCGTTTGAAATTAGTTCCTAAACTAAAAGTATCGATAATTGACCCTTAAATTTACTTCAAAATCCATTACAATTAACCCTAATCAAGAATGAGGTTAAATTTCATATGATTTTCTTACATGTGACTCGTAAGTAACCTTCTATAAAGAGATATGACCAAGATTTTTTTTTTTTAAACTAAAATTGAATCTCGTATAAACAAAACTCCATCCCTTCGATCTCCATGATGAATCCAAGGATAACTATCCCAACAAGCAAGGATGTTTTGTTCATATGAGATCCAATTGGAGCAAAAATAGAACTAGCCAAGCCACTGACCTTGAGAGATATGTGCGAATCATAATCAAGAAAATCGTAACAAATCTCATTTCCAATTGGAGTTAGTTATAATAGATTTTAAAGTTTAAGAGGTTAATTGTCAATTTTTTTTTTACTTCAAATATTGATTTTTCAAACACGAAAAAATTTAAAGTTTAGAGGCAACCATGCCCAAAAAAAATAATAATAATAATAATAATAACTAAAGACATTTTTAAGCGTCTTCATGATATATGGCAAATCTTTCTTCTCCCTTCTTCTTCTTTGTTTTCTCCTCACAAAATTGGCATCGGTTGGTCGGAGTTGGTAGAATTTACCTCAAAAGTAGATCCATTACTATCTTATGTTAAGATACTTGGATACTTCCCTATAAGAATTAATTAACGTCTCTATCTTTTTTTAAGTCAGTGTCAAAGAAATAGGTCAGTATATATTATACGTACACTGTAAAATAACTTATCAGGCTTTCAAAAAATATTTTGAAACTAGATATTTCATCATAATTAATAAGGTAAGAGCTTGATCATATAACAAAACATATTTTACCCACAACTATTTTGAAGTTCAAAACTAAGATGGTAATTGAAACACCCGTTGAAACCTAAGTTTTCCCTTTTTTTTTTTTTTTTTTTTTTTTCCTTTTTTCAAAAAACAATTGTTTTACTATCTTATTTCAAATTAACATCTCTTTTGCTTTATCTTTTATTTTTAAGAAGTCAAATTTTAAAAATCCATAACTTTCTTATTTCAAGTTGAAATGAAACGATTCTTCTATCTAAATACTCATAACGACGAGAAGAATAATGAAACAAAAGCCATGTTGCTACTTTTTTTTTTTTTGACACATGTAAGATTTTTATGTTAGTTAAATATCATAGTCTATTTTTAATTTTCAGTTAAACCAACTACACATTTTCAAACATTCACTTAGAGTGGATTTAGTTGGAGGGATAGATGGACAGAGGGAGAGAGGTGGAGGGAGACACTTGTTCCCTTGTTTGGTTGGAGGGAATAAAGGAAGGAGAGGAGAGATGCCCTCTCCACCTGGCCCACCATTTTGTATCCTTCCATTTAAGCTCTCCTCTCGATTTTATATTAAAAAGACAGATTTATCCTCAAAAAAAAATTTAAAAATATTTTATACAATTGACAATATAGTAATTACATAGATAATTATCAACCATCATTTCAACTGTCCCCCCTTCTTACTAAACAACATAAAGGATTTATTTAATCCTCTCCATCCTTTACTCTCTCCATCCCTCCAACTCTCTCCCTTCTTCCTCTTCTCTATCCCTCCTACCAAACATAGCCTTAAACTCAAATTCCAATTCCAATTGGCGTTCTAAACGAGCCCTATAATATGTTTGTTTAATTTTTGGTAGTTTTTTCGACAATCATTAAGTAATTAATCCGAAGTACTATGAACTATTAAAAAAAAACTTTTTCATGAGACGTAATTAAAGAGCTAAACACATAAATTAAAGTCAAAAGACTCAATCACTATTGATTATAGTATACTACAACAATTTGTTAAGCCTTAGTTTTCCCTCGCTAACAACGGGGATTAAAAGCCTAAGCAACTTTCTTTAATTTTGCTCACTCTGAAGTAACAGAAAACCCATTACCATCCGATTAACGGCTACGGCTATAGATTAAAGGAACGGCTGTGATTATCTTATGATCTGGTCGATGCAGCTCTGTTATAATCTCTCCCAGCGCTGAAAGTGAAAAATCACACATTTTCAGCTGCGGGTCCCACCTAACTTCACATGTATAAAGCATGAGTTCGTCTTCTCTTTGTAGCCCTCCAATGAAAACGAAGCTGCTAAATCTAAAGATAAACACTTGACGAAGAGTAACCCCCCTATAGAGTGTCTCCACGTGTCCCACAGTACAACTCTCTGATGTATAAGCAGAACAAAAGAAAAGATGTTAAAAAATAAAAATAAAAAATAAAACACTTTCTGTTTTTTTTAACCTATTTTGACTAGTTTTTACCTTTGCAATTGACCCTGACGATTCTTTGGTTTTGTTAAAGAGATATTTTACAAATCACATTTTAGTTAAATCAAATATGTAAGATAATAATTTTCAAAAAAAAATATATGTAAGATAATATTCCAGCAAAAAAATATATATGTGGTAAAATAAAACAGGAAATACATATATCTGTATATATGTGGTAAAATAGTTTATCATTATGTTATGTTTGATAAAAGGATGAAAAAAAGAAAACAGAAATAAAATATCTATTTGAGGAAAATAAAAAAGAGAGAGATATTTGCATTCATGTTATTTGGTAGAAAGAAAGAAATGAGAATAAAAGTATCTAATCTATAGTTTATTTTATAATTATGTCCTTATATAATAAGAAGATAAATAGAGCTTGAGCTCAAAATAGTTACTTTACAAAGTATTTTTTTAGTCAAATTTTTTTCCTCTTTACTTTTTAAAGTTGAAATGATTAATAAATTGCAGGTCCCATGGATTTAACTACCTCCTCCTTCCTAATTTCGTTTTATCATCTAATTCATTGTTTTTCTTTTTTCACTCTACTAAACACGGGCTTAGGGTCAGTTTGACATTGCTATGTTGTGGAAAATATTAGTTTTTATTGTGCTGTAAATTCAAAGTTAATTATGTTCACAAATAAGTAGTGTTTTGTATTTTGTTTTCCAACAAATAACAAAAAAAAAAAATTTAATTTATAAATATATGAGAAACTGTATTACTAAAGAATTACTAGTTATTTATTAAAAGGCAAGAATTTGTAAATTTTTCAAACAAATTTAAAATAATAGTTTATTTATTATAGAGATAAATAAAATGGATATATATATTTTATATTGTGTTTTATTACCAAGGATATTTTGTAAATTTGCACAGAAGTAGGTCTGTTAAAGTAATTCCTGAAATGCTTATCAAATTTTATTGTAGAGTAATAATTTTCATAATCCATTGAGCCAATCAAAAACAAGATTACCAAACACTGTTAACCTGTCAATCTTTCAACTGTTACAAATTTGGAACAAGAGTACAATACCAAATTACATGTGACGAATAGAAACAAATTTAGTAGGGTGGGAAAAAAAAAAAAAAAAAAAAAAAAAAGAATAAATACTCAAAGGAGGCCAAGCATTATTTCGTTTGTGTGTAACAAACCCGTTCCCAAACGATTGTCGGCAAAAACTCTCTGTGCTTAGCTGTTACTCCACACAACGCGACAGGTCCGCCACGTGGCATGCCTCCCATTGGTTCCCACATTTTCTAGTCAGCATCGCAAATCGAACCACGCCCCCTCCCTCCTCCACGCTATATAAAAAGCCACAGCCCAAATACAACCTGTGTGTCGGCAGAAAGTTTTATTTAAAAAATAAAAAATCATCTTAACCCAGATATTTCCTTCTTCAACGTTGATTTTCTTCGAATTAACGTTAATTTCACATATCATGATGAAGAGAAGCTCCAATTATGGTAGAATGAGCGGGAACTACTCCAAAACGACGTCGTCTAACAAGGTCGAGGTCGAGGTCGAGGCCGAGGCCGATGCCGAGATCAAGTGGGAGATGAGACCCGGAGGCATGTTGGTGCAGAAAAGGATCGGAGCGCCCGATGTTTCGGCTCCGAATTTGCGCCTCCGAATTGCTTTCGGAGCGCTCCGATACCAGATCTCCGTCAGCTCTCAAGCTACCTTTGGTAATGTTTATTGATCTAAACTCTTTTCACTCTACATTGTTCCTTATTAATTGTAAACTATCTATTATTTTAATAAAAATAAGTATTTTTAATTAACTATGATATAGATAGGTTAAAAAGGTAAGAAAGACGGTCCAAATATATATAATTGGTTGGAGTTGACATAAAAAGATGAAATGACGAAAAACGCCCTCGTTGACGAGGGGTTTGACCTGGGCAGGGGAGGTGAAGAAGGTGCTGACGGGGGAGACGGGGCTACAGGCGGGGGAGCAGAGGCTGATATTCAAGGGAAAGGAGAGGGAAAATGGGGAGTACTTGGACACGTGCGGGGTCAAAGACAGATCAAAAGTCATACTAATGGAGGACCCAGCAAGCATCGAGAAGAGATTTATCGAGATGCGCAGGAATGCCAGGATCCAGACCGCTCATCGCGCCATCTCCGACATCTCCTTCGAGCTTGATAAGCTCGCGGAGCAGGTAATCACAACCTCCGCTCTGCCTTTTTTTGTTTCTTAGTTGTTTTTTAGGTGCATTACTCTAATTTGAAATAAAAATTTTAAATTAAAGTCGATTAATTTTTAAAAAATTATTTATAATTTTTATTAATTTTTATAAAAAAATATAAAAATTGATATGAAATTTTTAAGTCTAAATATCAAAACACAAACTTGGTTGTTTGTTTTGATTTATGTTTTCTTTTTATGTCTACTTGTCTTTTTCCTACAATAGGTAAGGTGAGAAATTCTTTTGCTTATATGGTTTAAGGAAAAAAAAAAAAAAGAAGAAGAAAAAAGAAAGAAAGTCCAATGTCCATATGGTAGTACAAAGTACAAACTTATAATCTGCAAGACCCTTTTTTTTTCAACTCGCTTATGGATAGGAATATTTAAATTTTATACCTTATACTATAATTAAGTGTGAAATTATAGATAAATTATGCTTGTAACCATACGACACATTATAATTATAACAAAATCAATTAATAAATAGTATCTTTTAATCATATTAGGATAATTCAATTAATACCACGAGCAGGTACAGAGACAGTAAAAGCTTAAGAAGATTAAGTCCTCTCAATTTTTCTTAATTATTATATAATACATATGCATATATATTTCAAGAAGACTCAAATTTATAAATAATCTCCTTTAAAATAAATTAAAAAATTCATTTTGGTTCTCCAAAAA
This sequence comes from Ficus erecta, assembly GCA_008635985.1. Lineage (NCBI taxonomy): Eukaryota > Viridiplantae > Streptophyta > Magnoliopsida > Rosales > Moraceae > Ficus > Ficus erecta. The sequence continues at coordinate 805,233 of BKCH01000068.1, forward strand.
TTTAAAACTTATAATTATTAGTCTCTTTCACCAAAGTTCCTAATTTCCTAGCTTTGTCATTGATGATAGGTATTTGGAATAAAGTAATAATAATGCCCTGGAAAAATAATGTCCTGGATTATCAAAATAAAAGATATAATAATAATAATGTCCTGAATAGCCATTTCGTAACGAAAAACCTCCCTTCAAGGTTTTTTTTTTTTTTTTTTTCTTCTACATGTAATGTTATAAATAGAGGATGCGTTAGAATCTTAAGGTGTGTTTAGTGTTCGGATTGAGTTTGAAATATAATGAAATTTTTATGTTAAAATTGATTGACTTTTCAAAAACTAGTTATAATTTTTATTAACTTTTTCAGAAAAGGAAAAAAAAACCAACTGTAAAATATAGTTGAGTTCAAACTCAACATGCACTCCAACGTAGGCTTCATATCATTTAAATATTGGAAGTCTAATGGTAATTTACATCTGACTTTATTAAAAGATATAGAGTTCGAATATTCTCATCTCTAATTTCAAAAACAAAAAACATTGAAACTTCCTCCAAAAAAAAAAATCCCTTTGACAATTATACTACGCATGAGAAATAAATAAGAAAACATTTCTACAAAATATAAATGTATATAAGAAAAATTCCTTAGGACTCGTTTGGAACCAGATTTGACATCTGATTTCCTTTTTTTTTTTTAGTCTTTTTCTTAAACTCAAAATTACTTTTCATTATTAATATCTTCAAATGTCTACAATAAACTTAAATTTTAAAATTTTATAACTTTGTTACTTTAAATCCAAATGAGATTACTTTTTTTTAATTGCATAGAATTTCGAGACGAACAAAACAAAATCTATATTGATTTTTTTTCCTGAAAATATTTTAAGATTTTACAATTTTTCACTCTTAACAGTTTTTCTCTCCAAACATACATTTTCAAAACTATGGGGATGTTTGGTGCTAAGGTTTGAATAATAAATTACAAATCAATTTTTGTCTTTTTTTCTGAAAACTCAACCTGAACTTCACTATTCATACAGTTTTGTAACTCAAACTTTAAAAGTCCATAACTTTGCATATGCAAATCCCAATGAGATGATTTTTTTTTAATTGCATAGAATTTCGAGACGAAAAAAACAAACTCCATATTGATATTTTTTTTCCGAATATATTTCAAGTTTTTACACTTTTTAACTCTAGCAATTCAAATGCCTCACTAAACACACAATTTAATTCAAACTCAACTTCTGCAACCAAAATTTAGCACTAAACGCATGTTATACATCATTTTCAATCCAAAATTATATTGTCAAAACCCCTGCAAACAGGCCCTAAAAAAATAAATAAATAAATAATAAAAAAAGACAGAAGAACATATGAGCCACGAAGCCCATGTTCTGTGATTGTCAAAAGGTCAGCTCTCTGTTTAGTGTTTGGTTGTTAGGCATATTGAGATGATTGTTTAAAATAAATAGAGGTTGAGAGCTTTTTCGTGGGTCATGGTGATCACGATCATCAGTAAACACAGCTGGCCGTGATAGTGATAACGACATCACCACACGGTCACAGATTTTTTCCTCTCCAAGTTTGGAGTGGTAGGGTTTACCAAATGTGAATCTAGTTAATCGGTTAAAGCAGGATTGAATTGGATTAGATTAAAGATTAAAGAGTGATAATATATCAGAATTGAGGATCGATAGTTTTTCAATCCATAAAATGTGTAAAACCAAACCACAAATATATATTCTCTAAATAATTTTTTGGATAAATTACTAGGCTGGTCCCTGAATTTTTAACTTTGTGCAACTTTGGTCATTGAATTTTTTTTTTCGTAGCTGGAATGCCCATAAACTTTTAAAATGTTGCTACAATAGTAATTTATGTTAATTTTTTGACGGAATCTGTTAGTTAATATCACTTTTTGACTAAATTGCCAACGGATTTCATTTAAAAATTAACAAAAATATCTATTGTAGTAACATTTTAAAATTTTAGTAGCATTATCTGTTCTTTTTTTTTTTTTTTGTAGCTACAATGATCATAAACTATTAAAAATATTGCTTTAGTAGTCTTTTTTTTTTTTTACGGAAACCAAAGTTAGTATCATTTTTTGACCAGATTACTAATAAATTCCGTTAAAAAAATAACAGAAATGACTATTGTAGTAACATTTTAAAAGTTGAGGGGTATTCCAGCTACAAAAAATGTTCAGGGACTAAAGTTGCATAATGCTAAGAGTTTAGGGACTACATGAACAATTTATCCTTATTTTTAAAAAATTAAATACGTATATATGGATTGAACATAATTTAGCGCATCCCTATTTAGATCCCGCTATCCAATTCACGACTGTAGCTTTTCTTTTGTTTAACGAATTTAAGGGCCTGTTTGGACCGTTAGTCCAAACTAACATTTTCAAACTTTTTTTTGTCTTTTTCCCAAAAAGTTTTTGTCTTTTTCTCAAAAAGTTTTTTGTTTTTTCTGAAAAGTCAACACAATTTACTATTTAAACTTAAAAATCTTAACTCAAACTTACACACCAAACAGGCCCTAAATAAAACGCATCCCATTTTAGATTGAGAAGAGAACCACGACCTAAATAAGTTTTAGTTTACCCCACACACAATTCTTGTACAACCGTCACCCCCAAACAACAACAATCCCTCTTCCCCTCTCGCCTAAATAAGAATGTGAATTGAATCCATGAATCTAATATGCGAAATTTAATGTTAAAAATGTTATGTTTGTTTCCTAAAAGAAAAAGATGCTATGTTGGGTTTTTTTTTTTTTTTTTTTTTTTTTAAAAAAGGCAAAATGAGATCCATGTTGAATTTCAATTATACACAAAGTGGCAGGTTCCAAATAGTCGGGTGAGCCCACTGATGTGACTAATGAGAATTTGACACGGGATTAAATCTCATTTCTTTAAAATGTAAAGTTCACTTTTTTTGAGTCACTAGTTATTTGGCTTAAAAATTTTGGGTTAACATAAGATAAATATAAAAAAATAATAATAATAATTAAAAAAAAAAAAACCTTTTGTGCAGGTTTCAATGATTGAGAAATCGATTTCGAGTGGTGTGAAGGTGTCTGAAGTTCAGATCACAACATTAATCGAGATGCTCATGAGACACGCAATCAAGCTGGACAACATTCCTGCAGAAGGAGATGCTTCTGCTCAAAAGATTTTGCAGGTAAAATTTTTCATTTCACTCCTTTATTTATCTCTTATTAACTTGTATAGTTTCTTTTGCTGAGTAAATACAATTAGGGAATGTTAGGAATGATGAGTAATTGCTTACGGAAACGACCCTTAAATTTTAGAAAACAAGTGGGACATTGAAATAATTATTGGTGAACTTTTATCAGGTCAAAGGTTCGAGTCATGTATCGCATGTTAGAGTCTGTATTTGATATAAATTATGTGAACCTTGACCTGTTAGTTGATGATGAAGGTTCGGGACCAGGATCCTTATCATCCCATCTATAATTTCAGTAAACTTTTATGATGACATTGAACAATATGGACGTGAGGACATGATTTACCTCCGTTTCAATTGTGGAGTTTTGCAGGGTAAGAGAGTGCAGAAGTGTGTAGAAAGTCTGGATGTGCTGAAGATATCAAATGCTGGACTAATAAAGCCTGTGGTCGTCACAACAAAGTGGGAAACTTTTGATCCTCCTCCCAATACAGCCCATTGGGAAATTTTTGATTAGATCTTCTTTTTTGTTGGATTGCCCCATGTGGGTGGTTTTAAAAATCATGTATTTTGTTCATTCCTTAGAGTCTTCTCTAGCTATAGTTTAGGTCGAGAGGAACTCTCAGAGCAGCCAAGTCTCCTCCTTTGTACTTAATAGTCCTCATGTCCCTTCCTTTGTACAATATCCTTGGCCAATAAAATTTAAATGTATTGGGTTAAGATAGTTTTGCTCCAACACTATTTTTGTTGTGCACACTTTTCCCCCCTCTATGAGTGTATTATGTGTGTATATTTATGTATGTATATACCTATATGTAGAGGCGGAGTCATCGATGGCTGAGTGAGGATTTCCGTCTCAATGATTTTTTTTTTTCAATTTTATATTTAAAAACTTTATATTCTTTTCACTTTGTCTATACTAAAAATTGATTATCCTTATATATGTTTTCTAAAAATTTTATCATTTAACATTCATCTCGTGACTCAACCGCCGACTATGTCATATACACACGCATGCACATCTATGCTTCTAATTTTTTTAATTATTGTGTGTAAGCGTATGGATAAAGTTCTATGGCATCATATATGAAATATGTATATGTATGTATATATATCAGTAGTTATTTCATTGTGTGCAGGCTTACAAACATAGTTCTATGACTATATACAATAAGGTCTATAAATAGTAAATATATTAAACAGAGTTCCACATCCTACCGCAAACACTCCTGGCATAAAAAAGTGTCCCATCAAAACATTACCTTGCGGAAATTTTTTTTAAAGAAATTTCACATGTCAAACTAAATAAGATTATCTCTGTTTAAATCGCATATCCATTTTGAGAAAGAAAAATTTTCTTATTTAATATGGAAAGTCATTTCAATTTGAGAATGAAATAGTGTTTGGATGTGCAAAAAGTTTTCTTTTAAAAAATAAAAAGTTGTTTGAAATAAAAATAAATGGTGTTGGAAATAGTGTATTGTGAGAATATTTTAAAAAGATTATTTTTCTTTTTCAAAAATATCACTGTACAAAAATAAGTTTAAAAATAAAATAGTTTTTCTTTTTTAAAATGAGAGAATGGTAAAAAAAAATTGAAAAAAATACACTTTTATAAAAAAATTTCAATTTTCGAAATTGGACATGTAATCTAAACAAAGAGTATTTGTTTTCTAAGTCTTGTGATCCATTTGTGAATTATACTTGTTCTTTATTTTTTTTCCTTGTTTTTTAGAAAGAAAGAGGGAAGGCTTATTTACAACAATCTGTGAAGCAAAACGTTATAATTCGATATTTCACACGCTTAATATACTGATTCAATTTGCCCCCACATAATATCAATTTTTCACTTGGAAAGTACAAAAACAGATATCAAAATTTTTTTTTTTAATTTAAGATTGGGATTCGAACTTTAAACTTATCATAAAGTCAGTACCAATTTTTCTTGTATACATAATAGTGTTAATTCTATGTTTGTCTCTATTATAAAGTGTATAATTTAAATCATCTATATACAAATTCAAAAAAATTACAAAAAAACAAAAAACAAAAAAAACAAACAAACAATTGAGTTTCGAGTCTTTTGACAAATGGAAGTTGGTTCATTTATGTTAATTATGATAGTGATTGCAGACATAATTTAATAATAATATCATATATTTAAAAATATAGAATTTGAATCTCTTATTCAAAACTAAAAAATATATATAATAATAATAATAATGATAAATAAATAAATGAAAATAAAAATATTGCATTGATTACGCGGTAACGAGCACTAACCGAACTCTATGTAATGCAAGGACAACTAAACTGGACCATTTTTCTCTCAAAGAAGATGATCTGATGCTCTCAAAGCAATTCTTTCTCACCAAACCATCTTTTGTCCGTCGCTTCTCATCACCTTCGCATCACAACTCCACAAGTAGTCACCACCACAATCCCCACCCGACATTCTCTTCATCAACTGGCGTCCCAAAAAACCCAACCCCGTACAACATCCTCGGAAAATGCATCTCTCTGTTGCAGCTCTGCGCTTCGTCCCTGTCCAAACTGACGCAAATCCACGCTTTCTCGATCAGACATGGCGTCCCACTCACCGACCCAGGCATCGGCAAGCACCTCATCTTCGCCGCCGTCTCTCTCTCGTCTCCGATGTCGTATGCCCACAGCGTCTTTTCCCAAATCGATAGGCCGAACATATTCACGTGGAACACCATGATTAGAGGGTACGCCGAGAGCGAGAATCCGAGGCCAGCTCTTGAGCTTTATCGCATTATGAGAATGTCTTCTGTTAAACCCGATACGCACACTTTCCCTTTTGTTTTGAAGGCCGTGGCGAAGTTGGCGGATGTTGAGGACGGTGAGAAGATACATTCTGTCGTTTTGAGAAATGGGTTTGAGTCTTTGGTGTTTGTTCAGAACGCTTTGCTTCATTTCTATGCTTGTTGCGGGCATGCCGAGAGTGCGCACCAGGTGTTTGTGTTAATGCCGCAGAAAGATCTTGTCGCGTGGAATACTGTGATCAATAGTTTTGCTTGCAATGGGAGACCCAATGAGGCTCTGGTGCTTTTTGGGGACATGGGGTTTGAGGGTGTGGAGCTGGACGGGTTCACGATGGTTGGTTTATTGTCGGCTTGTGGCGAGCTTGGAGCTTTGGCACTGGGAAGGAGGGCCCATATGTATATGTTGAAAGTTGGGTTGTGTTCGAATTTGATTGCTAGTAATGCACTTTTGGATCTTTATGCAAAGTGTGGGAGCATTATGGAGGCAAAACTAGTGTTTAGTGAGATGGAGGAAAGGAGTGTGGTTTCTTGGACTTCATTGGTTGTTGGTTTGGCGGTTAACGGGCTTGGGAATGAAGCACTTGAGCTTTTCAAGGACTTAGTAAGGGAAGGTTTAGTGCCTACTCAGATAACTTTTGTGGGGGTCTTGTATGCCTGCAGCCATAGTGGAATGGTTGATGAAGGGTTCGGTTACTTTAGAAAGATGAAAGAGGAATACGGAATTGAGCCTAGGATAGAACACTATGGTTGCATGATTGATTTGTTGGGTAGGGCGGGTTTGGTCGAAAAAGCTTATGAATACATTCAAACAATGCCATTGCAGCCGAATGCTGTTATATGGAGGACCTTGCTAGGAGCATGCACAATACGTGGGCATTTGGTTCTCGGGGAGTTGGCGAGAACTCAGCTCCACCAATTAGAGCCTGGACATAGTGGGGATGACGTGCTTCTCTCCAATCTTTATGCATCGGAGAATCGTTGGTCAGATGTTCAGAAGGTGAGGAGGGCAATGGTCAACCAACACGTGAGGAAAACTCCTGGTTTCAGTCTTGTTGAGTTGAGAAATCGTGTTTACGAGTTTGTTATGGGTGATAGATCACATCCACAGAGTGAGGAGACATATACGAAGCTAGCAGAGATCACAAAGTTATTGAAGTTGGAAGGTTATGTGCCTCATACAGCAAATGTGCTTGCCGACATAGAAGAGGAGGAAAAGGAGAATGCTCTATCCTTTCACAGCGAGAAAATCGCAGTTGCTTTCATGCTTGTTAACACAGCACCAGGGACACCGATTCGTATTATGAAAAATTTGAGAGTTTGTGTAGATTGCCATGTTGCTTTGAAGCTCATATCAAAGGTCTATGACAGGGAGGTTGTGGTTAGGGATTGTACTCGGTTTCACCATTTTAGAAATGGTACTTGTTCTTGTAGAGATTTTTGGTAGCTTGTTTCGGTCACATAATTGAATCAAAGAATTTAACACAACCTATTGTGCATACTCTCGAATATTCTTTAAGAATCAACAAATTTTACGGGTTTTTTTTATACGCTTCTGCAACATCAAGGAGGAAATTAGAAACTAAATATTCAATCAATGATCAACTCATTTTTATCTCTCTGAATACAATTTGAACAACTTACCTATTTTTTAGAGAGCTAAATTAGTTTTTAAAAAAACATAATTTAATTTTAAATATTTCGAATACTCCTAAGAGATAAATCTGAATCTATATTTAAATGTAAATACTACAAGATATTCTAATTTTGTTATCATTCTCCGCGGATTGAAGAACTCGACTCCGGCAAGTTTAAATGGAAGATCGTAAAGCAATAATTTGAAGCGTAAAAAAATCTTCAATCACAAAGTTTAATTTTGATCGGAGTCTCTAAAAGTTGAGATGTGATTTTAGAAATATACTTGCGGTAGAGAAAATCTAAACAAATTCTCGATGATTTTGATCACAACCAAAACTAAATGGCTTGAAAAATTTTCCATGAGACATTGCTTGATGATGATTGGCTTGGTAAACTCATAGGGATTTAGGAGACCCACCCGAGGAAGCTTACACTCACGGGATGAAACATCACTTGGAGGTGGTTTAGGTGGCAAAATTGCTTGCATGTGTGCACTAGTGGTTTTGTCACAATATCACATAGTTGAGTAAACCGAGAATCTAATTGAGTAAGCATGTGTTTAATTTTCAGGTGTGAACCTAAGTTTTTGTCATTTTCTGTAAAATCAATAAAAATATAACTAGTTTTTAAAAAATCAATAAATTTTAATTTAAAAATTTTATCTTAAACTTTTGATCCAAACATACCATAACTCGGTCGTCTATTTGAGTTTTTAGTTCAATAACTTGAACAACCAATGTGCTTTTTAGTGGCAACTGAAATGTGCCGCAAAAGTGAAAAGAGAATTCCACAAAAAGTTTCGCGACAAATTTTTACGGCATTTTTTAAAGACCGCAGTTTTCAATGTTGTAATTGATTGCGGCACTTTTACAAATGCACGAATAAAATACGGCAACAGATTACATCAATTCTTAATTACCGTAAACCTTTGTATTGCAATTATGCCACTATTATTTTTTGCCGCATAACAAATTTAATAAAATGGCACTCAAAATAATACAAGCAGTATAAAAACATGTTTATACATCATGATTGATTAAAAATCACATCAAATTAATTAAAATGTCATAAGCATAAGGGGCATAAAAAGGAAATATATTAGCCAAATTCATTGTTTTATGCCTTTCCCACGTATGCAAATTTCTATAAACATTAGCAAGACAAATAAAAGTTACTTTATAAAACTTTGAAATTGTAATATTGAATATTATATTTTACTTGGAAAAGAAAAGGAGAATTCCGAAAATCTCATGAAACATATAAGGGTAGTTAGGATTAATACCTGTTAAGTTTGTTATCCGTTGACAACTTACCCTTTAAATTTTTAATTTCGACAATTTATTCTATGAACTTGTTAATTGTTGTAATTTACTCCTTTTAGTTGATTTTACATTAAGATTTTGTTTGGGATTCCAGTTTAACTCCAACTAAACTGTACTTTTTCATTCCAAGTTTTTGTCTTGTTATGAAAAGTCAACAAAATCCAACTTAAAATTTTTACCTCCAACTAGTGAACAGAATGCAAGCTAAATTGAAAATTTGAAATTGGAAGGCTTGCACAAGGATTTATATTATATTTTCAAATTTTTGGTCAGAATGGGGTTTTCGGTGTTCACATAAGATGTATGTGAGCTTTTTATGACTAATTTAATGGAAACTTGTTTCAATAAAAGGTACATAGCAATAATTTGGCAAGTTCAAGGAGGAAAATTGTCAAAATTAAATTTTAGGGTAAACTGTCAAAAGGTGATAAATTTAGGGACATCGGTATTAAATTCTCTAAAAATAAAAGATATAATTTTAATCTTAACATATATAAAAGAGCCAATAATGCTATCTCATTCTTTTGCCATGTGTCAACCTATTGCTTTTTTACTTCTCTTCTATGCTTTTATCCTTTTTCTTTCTTTTATCTTTATCTTTTTCTTCTCTCATTTATTTCCTTTTTTTTTAATGGCAATTTCATTGCTCTCACTAAGGAGATTAAAAAACACCGAACATAACAAACCACATAATACATGAGACAAAACTCTTAAATAAGAACGGATCCATCAGTGAAATCTGAAGACTCTCAAAGGAAAAGACATATGCTTAAGGCCTAATACTGGGTATAGACCTCAGCACACTGAAATCGAGTACATATAAAGCTCTTTTTGACAAAACCCTAACAGTCGATGGAATTTCTTGATCAATCGAGGGTCAAGACTCATTAGCACAAGGGCTATTACTAACTCTACATAGAAATAACTCTAGTGGGACCAAAACACCGTCAAGACTCAGATCCGACAGATAAACAACCAACGCGGAAGGTGGAGAAACTACCTTCGTTATTAGAAAAAACAAACAAAAAACACCACAAGAAAGACAACGAAGACATTATCATTATTACACACAAACCTACAAACTGTAAAACAAAAACACCAATCACATAGAAAGAGTTATTGCCGATAAAATGAACCACATGGCTAGAAGAAACTGGGTTGCCGAAGCCGAGCTACTGTAAGATGTTCCTGGTATGTGACGACCACACACCACTACCAACAATCTCATTCCTACATTGCTTCTTCCCACAACGTCCATCCTCCTACCATGGGCTCGCCTCTGTCAAGACCCTCACCATATGATTATCACCTTCATCTCTAGGACCAGGAAACCAGAGACATGCCAAAGGCCATATCGGAATCCGGCCCTAAGAAAGAAAAGCGATTAAGAAACCCTAGTACTCACGCGTTAAAGTGAAAGAAAAGAGAGAGAGAAAGAGGAAATTTTCCTCCATTTATTTTCTTTTATACTTTTATTTTTTTTATTTCTTTTATCTTTTTCATCTCTCATTACATATCTTAACATATATGAAAGATATATATATATATATATATATATATACACACACACACACGTATCCACCCATTGTTTTTCTTTTCATTTCTCTTTTATACTTTTATCATTTTTTTCTTCTTTTGTCTCTCTCTTTTTTTTTTTAATTTCTTTTATATTTGTCATTTCTCATTGCATATATATACACATATACATAATCATCTATATATCTATTCAGTAACAAATTTATGTCTATCATCAATAATAAAAATGAGAATATATTTTTTTAGAGTTTTTTCTTTAAAGTTTTGTATGGAGGTCTCGATGTGATTTTTTAATCTGGTTAAAAATACTTTTATTTTTCTTTTTCTTCTTATGTCATTATGTGCCTTTTTTTTATAATTATTTCCTTCTTAATTTGTGGAGGTTTTTTTTTTTTTGGTGAGTTTCTTTATGATCTTTTAATTTGATTAAAAAAAAGGTTTTGTCTAGATTTTTTTGGAGTTTCGGGGAGTTTTTTTTTTTTTTTAAAAATTTCATATAGAGTTTTCAGTTTTTTATTTCTTTCTATTGTTTTGTCATTCTGTACCTTTTCTTCTCTTTCTTTTTTTATTTTCTCATTTAATTCTTATATATATTTTTAATTTTGTTAAAAAGGATTTTGTCTAAAATTGTCTGAAATTTCGTTAAGAAGTTTCAGTTTTTGTTTTTTAAGTTTCGTTTGGAGTTTCAATTTTTTCTTTTTTTTTTCTCTCTCTTTTTTCCCCTTATTTTGTAGTTCTATGCTTCTTTTCTTATATATACATATAATTTTTTTTTTAATTCTTACATGTTTTAAGCAATATATTATTCAAACTAGTAATATTTTAAAAAAGGAAATCATACTAAATAGCATATTTCTTATATCAATTGTTAATATATAGCATGTATGACTTTTTATCAAAAAAGCAGTAGGTTTGACTTTTTCTAATGGTAGAATTCCTTTTTTGCCCCCAAACCATGGCTGCCTGAATTGCAGCTGCCGGAGATCTCCAACGGAACTCTGGTGGGCTCATGATGCGAGCAGCGGTGGCGCAGATCAATGCCACGATTGTCGTTCTTGTCCAGCCAGTGGCGGACATTAGATCTCGCGTCGATGACAAGATGAGATTGCAAACAAATCACCAATCGCGATGGAGAAATAAAGATCGCGATCTCTAGCCAACAATTGAACATTTCGCGTGATCACGATATGCAGAATTCGCACGTTTCCCAGATCTGTGATGATATTGCGACGGTGGTGGCTTCAAAAGCTTTACGAACAATCTCACTGGCAATATGGTGTTTAGCGAGCTCAATCGCGATGTTCAGACAATGTGCTGGGATCTCTGGCGATGGGGCGACGACGGATGCTCTCGGAAGCTTCGGGACGTGTTCTTCGGTGATATGGCGATGGCGATGGCGGCGATGGTTATTGGGGATTTTAGGGTTTGATTGAAATAAGGCTTAATTTGGGATAATTTCATTTTGTAATTTATGAAATTTAATGAAATTTAGGGTTAGGGTTTGATTGAAATAGGGCTTAATTTGGGATAAATTAGGAGTACATTTTGTAATTTATGAAATTTAATGAAAATTAACATATTCTTTTTGCAATTATTAATATTTATTTAGTAAATCTTTTTTTTTTTTTAAAGAATACTTAGTAAAGATTTAGATTTACTATTTATATAAAAAGTATAAAATACAAGACAAGTAAAGGATTTACGTGTAAATACCATTATTTCTTAGCAAATATATAGATTTATTATTATTTATTTAGTAAATCTTTTTTTTTAAAAGAATACTTAGTAAAAATTTAGATTTACTATTTACATAAAAAAAATATAAAATACAAGATAAGTAAATGATTTACTTATAAATATCAGTATTTCTTAGTAAATATATAGATTTACTATTATTTGTTAATATTTGATTTACTAATTTTATCTATTCTATTAATCCATCTTATTTTATACATTATATCCATTTTATTACATGTAAATATTTGGACTTATTGAGTTAGATTTATTAAGCAAATATTATGTTTATTAATTCTAAAACAGGTAAATATCACTATTTATTGGTAAAAACCCAGATTTACAATACATATTAACTAGTTACATTCAAGTAAATAATGAGATTTATATATCTTTATAAATACAGAACTTGATAAAGATAACAATTATGATAGATATAAGATTTACAGTTAAATAAATGAATTAATTGATTATTTGCCATTTCACTTTATTATTGAGTAAATATTATTATTTACTCATAAATTTGATTATTTACTGAGAATTAATAAATATTTAAATATTTTATTTTTTGGCAAATATTATATATATTTATTAATAAATCTATGATTTATTAGTAAATAATAGTACTAACAAAAATTCAATTTAGTGATAAATAAATCATATAAATATCATTATTATTTTTATTTAAAAAGTAAATATCATATTTATCAAGTTAACATTAGATTTATTAATAAATAAATCAGATAAATATCATTATTTATTATTTTCTATATAATAAGTAAATATCGGATTTATCAAGTAAATATAAAATTTATTGATAATTAAGTCAAGTAAAGATTATTTTTTATAGGTAAATATCCTTTTTAATGTTTTTTTAGTTAATAGAATAATATTACATTTATTACCAATCAATGTTAATAATTAAAAATTGTTATAGTTATTTTTAATATTTATATTTTCTTCTATAAAATTTTGAATATTACAAAAAGTCCCAATTTATCCCCAAATTCAACCCTAACCCTTACCCCTAAACATGCTAGCTGCCACTGGTCTTGACCATGGATCCACCGAAGGATACGATCACAGAGACAGAGAATACGAAACCGCGGGAACGTCGAAGATTTCGCGCCGTCGACGACAAGATCTTGTCGGATTTCATTGCGATTCCGACCTCGCGGTCGCGATTCGAATTTGACAAAGAAATCCACTTGCGGTAGTGAGAAAATTCGCGACAAAGAATCACGATTTTCACTGTGATTTCTTGATTCTTGCCTCGCTAAAAGATTCACGATTTATGCCTTTGGGATCTGCAAATCTAGCCATCGATAATGGTCGCGATGGAGTTGGCGACGGTTTCGGCCGTGAATCTCACTAGCTATTGTGGTCGCAACAGTGTCGGTCGCGAATCTCACCGTCGGAGGCAGGGACGGGAATTGACTGTTCTGGGAGGGGGGAAAGAGAAGGTAGAGAGAGAATGAGGGGTTAGGGGTATTTTTGGGTTTTTCTTCTTGTCATTTATCTTAATTATGTTATTTATTAATAATAATTTCATATGTGCTATTCTTTTAAAACTTTGTCTATGTTTTGTATCCAGATTTAATTTCAATTAAATTTTACTTTTTCATATTAATTTTTATCTTTTTTCTGAAAATTAATAAAATTTATAATTAAATTTTAAAAAGTCAACCAACTCAAACTTAAAAATTTCTTTTCATCTCAAACTCAATCAAAACACCAAACGAACCATTTGAATGTTATTTTGACCATTCCCCCTGTTAAAAATCACGGATCCCGCCATTCACCAAAAGCGGTGAAAGTTTAGGCGCGTATATAATTTGGCGGGATTAAAAATTTGAAGAGAGAGAGAGAGAGAGAGAGAGAGAGAGCTTCTCGAGAAAGCTATTTACTCTATAAATGTACATAATACTAGAATAGTACAATACTCTCTCTCTCTCTCTCGCGATCAGAGAACAGGACAGAAAACGAAAATGGTGGATGTGGGAGATCCGAACCACCTGGAGAAAATGGGCAGGGAACTGGAATGCCCCATTTGGTACCTCTCTCTCTCTCTCTCTCTGTTGTTTTATTTCTTGTTTGTCCTGCGATAAAGTTAGAGATCTGCCTCAGAAATTATTTTCTAGTTTTATGATTTTTGTTTTCTCGGCAGCCAAACAGACCCTTTTTTTTTTATTTTTTATTATTTTTCCGTGTTAGCAATATTTCTCGTTCTATTTCACAATTTCTAATTCGGTTTCTGAAAATCTTCGTAAATTCGTTTTGAACTCTTGGCAGCTTGAGCCTACTGAACTCCGCAGTTTCGCTTAATTGCAATCATGTTTTCTGCAAGTAAGGCTCTTTCCTCCATAACTGATTTCATGGATTTCTTCTTTTGCTTCGAGTTGTAGAGAGAATACTGACATTTAGCAATGTTGTTGTTGTTGTTGTGTGTTTTATTTTTTTTTTATTTTATTATTTTTTTTACAATTTGTTTTTTCAGTTCTTGTATTGTGAAATCGATGAAATCGGGTTCCAATTGTCCGGTCTGTAAAGTTCCATACCGTCGTAGAGGTATGCTTTTACACTGAGACATAAGTTCTTAATTAGCGTCCCATGGATATATTTGTTATGGATTTTCATCTATGCCGGTTTTTAAACTGTAAAAACAAAATTCTTTAGCAGAAAAAAAGAAAAAAGAAAGAGACATAAGTTCTTAATCAGCATTCCATGGATTATTTTTTGGGTTAAGTTGTTGTAGCAGAATACATGGAGAGTATTTAACAAATGCAACAAGATATTGCATTCAAAATTATATATATTCTCTTGTGATTAGTACTACAATTAGTACTAATTGTAGTACTAATGCCCTTACCCAACAAAGAGCTCACGAATTTCATCCGCATAAGGCTTCCTGCGTTTTTGTATATTACTTCACAATTTGGTAATGGAATTAAAAAGTTTCATGCGCAACAACATATTGAGGGCAATTACAGCTCAAAATTCTTACTTTTCAACGTCTTACAGCTCAAAATTCTTACTTTTCAACGTCTAGGCTGTTCCAAATTGGCATATTGGATCTGACAGGGATTTTAGAGTTGCTTTAGAACTGGTTGACTTTGTTTTCTAATTACTTGTGGGTACCTTCTAATATTTTCTGTAGAGGTTCGTCCTGCTCCGCACATGGATAACTTGGTTAGCATCTACAAGAGTATGGAGATTTCTTCAGGAATGAATATATTTATTACTCAGAATGCACCCTCTACTAAGATATCAGGTATTTAGTTATACATGGATTTGGTATGCAAGGATATGAAAAAACACATGAAGGACATTGGTTATTAAGGGTAGCCGCATAAATTAGTACGCCTTGAACTAGTATCTCAGTGCTGAAAAGCTTATTAATTCAATTTTTATAAAATTTCCACAACCACAAGAACCATTTCTTCTCTACCGTAGTACAACCATAACTTTATTGAGAAATATGAAGTCTAAATTCCATGCTCTACGTTGTTCTAATTCATTTTCTTCATTGTAAAAATTTTTAAAATGCTGTTCTCTGTCATTCATTGCAAAATGGCAGTCAAAGATTGCAAGATGTTGATTTTTAGTAGGTATTTTTGATCTATTAGTAATGACATCTGCTTACGTACAAGGATACAAGTCGAACATGCATATACATTTCTGTCATCTATAACCTGGTGATGCTCTTTGTGTTGGTTGGACGTGAAGTTTCTTAAACATATGTCCATCTATATCCATTGTATTGTTTTTAGTTTTAAAATGCAGAAACCATAGCTGGTTCTTTTGATTTTTCCTTTGCCTTGGGTAATATCATTTCCTGATATTAACAGATGCGAAAGAGCAAGTGGAAGATTGCAATATTCATGACAGGGGGGATTCTGGTCAAATTTTCGTTGAGAAACAGGATTCCTTCAAAGAGCAAGGGACAAGAGAAAAAAGTAACTCCAATCTGAGAAGTTCCTTTTCTTTTCATGAAAAACCTTCATTTCCAGGAAAGAAACGGGTTCAGGTTCCACAGTCACAGTCTGAAGGTGACTTGGGTGCAACTGTTGATAAATTGTCCAAAAAGCGTTCAAAAACTCCAAAGAAGCAGCCAGTTACAGATGAGAAGGGAGGACCAAATCTTTCACCTTTCTTTTGGTTGAGAGATGAAGAAAACGTGGAAAATTTAAGCCAGGAGACTAGTACGAATCCATTCATTGATATGCCACTTCCAGATGCTCCTACTTTCAGTGATATCATGGACTCGGATGATGAAAATTCAACTAGATTGACCCCAGAAGTGAGTACATATTACTTTGTTACTGACATTGAATGATATATGCCGTTGATTATGTGACTTGGATGGTAATTGTTTTACTAATTATTGTACAATGAAAAGTCATCCGCTTGATTTAAATTTTGTTACTGAAATTTGCTTACAGTTATTTCTAATCTGGATTGTGAGGAAACGAAAAGAATAATGTGAAGAAAGAAATTTTATTTCTACATTTTAAACACTGCCATGAACTGTGTCTTCTCATTTTGCTAATCGCATGTAGGGAAAAGAGCTTGGTAAGTCCTCCAACGGTGCTGATATGTTTGATAGTGAAATGTTTGAATGGACTCAAAGACCTTGCTCTCCTGAGCTCTGTTCAGGTTCCCTTAAGACTCAGGTATAAATTACAGCATTTTTTATCTACTATTGAAAATCTGTTTTAGCGTAAATTGTTGTAAGTCATCAGTGTTCCTAAATCCGATCAAAATGCAGGTTGCTGATACCAATGAATTTGACGTAGCTCAAGAGGACCTGAAAGAAATCTCACAGGGCAAGAACGCAGGCAAAGCAGTGGATCAAACGGGTGTTAAGACTTCAAAGAAGAGGGGTCGGAAGGCAAAAGAAAAGGTTGGAATTACATGTTCTTTGAAAAGTGCTAATCTGGTTCTTGGAACCGATGTGGACTCAAACGAGAAATCTCAAGTTGTGTTTAAGACGCACAAAAGGAGCAAGAAAGTTCACGCTCCCTGTGGCGGAGCTGAATCTTCAGATGATGGTATTATAGACATGATAACTGAGTTGCCTGCTCCCTTAGGAAAAAAGAAAAGATGCAATAATGATTTTACCTCAAAGGACAGAAAAAGCCATAATGAGATCCATGTCCAGAACCAGACACCGCAACCAGTGAGCTCAAAAAAACAAAGGTCAGATTCTATGCAAAAGGATTCTGAAGATGTATCTAAAAGGGAAAACCAAACAAAAAAGGATGCCATAGCTCAGTTATCGGCTTTGTTAGTCCCTCTGGTTAATAAAGAGAATGTCTCTGATTCTACGGAAAACCGCAGCACACGTTCCAGAAAATCTAAGTCAAGTAATGGTGGCTTGAGAAGTCAGGGAAAATCCAAAAGTCCTTGCAGTGCCGACTCAAAGGATGAAATACCTGATGACATCCAAGCTGGTTCTGTCAACAATATTCATGTGAAGGAAGCTCAAACCATGGGAAATATTCAAAGAAATCTGGGTGTTGGAAGTTTAGCTGATCCATCAACAGTGAAAAAATCACCCTCTCTGGCTAATGATATGGTACTGCGGAGATGTGAGAACAACTCCAGTAAAATCCAATGTGCTTTTTGTCTTTCATCAGAAGACACTGAGGTAATAATTCCCTTGATCATGTTTTCTTTGTCATCTGATATCCACTCCCTTATGTGTATATCAAATATAAATAAAGCTGCACTCATTGTTTTCTAAACCAAACCAAAATTACAGGCTTCAGGAGAGATGATTCACTATCACAAGGGCAAACCCGTTGCCGCAGATTACAGTGGAGAGTCCAAGATTATACATTCACACAAGAATTGCACTGAATGGTAAAAGTACCTTTGCATGAGCTAAAATATATTTTCTTATCATATTGCTGTGTTTGACATGCTTTCTATATTTGACATGCGTGTGTGATAATTTCTCTTTCACTGAATTTTTGTTGTTACTTCAAAATTAGTCTGCAAGCAGTTTTGAGTGTTCAGGATGGTATATGATAGTACAAACATACAAATGTTTTATTTGACAGTGAAGATTCCTACAAGTAACATAGATTTATACTAATGGGGTCTTGCAATTTATAGGTTTGGCAAACTAAGCTAATCTTTGATATCGGTTGTTTGTAACTTTCTTTTGGCTAATCAAGTGCGGAAAATTTTTGAAGGGCACCCAATGTGTACTTTGAAGAAGATATTGCGATGAATCTTGAAGCTGAATTAACTAGAAGTCGAAGAATTAACTGTAGTTGCTGTGGACTGAAAGGTGCTGCCCTTGGGTGTTATCATAAGAGTTGCCGCAAGAGTTTTCACGTCCCTTGTGCTAAGTTGATGCCTCAATGTAGATGGGATACAGTACGTGTTAGAATTAGAAAGATTATCTATCCAAACTTCTGTTGATTGTTTTACCCTTTTCTAAAGATACACATTATTCTAATTTTCATGGTCGTGCTTCAGGATAACTTTGTCATGTTGTGTCCTCTTCATTCCTCGTCTAAGCTTCCCAGTGAATGTTCTGAATCTCGGGCAAGGAAGAGAAAATGCAACTCTGAAAAGTAAATCTCTCCCGTCAAAAGTTCTAACAACTTAACAGACTCGAACATCCATCCTGAAATATATGTGCGTTTTTCTTCTTTTCTAGGCCATCATTTGTTCAAGAAATTAAAGTTGCTGTTAGGAATGATCCCGGTACTGCTCCTCGTTGGTGTTCTAGTGGATCCTCTAAGAAATTAGTTCTTTGTTGTTCGGCTCTCACGAATTCAGAGAGGGTAAATAAGCTGCTTATAATTTCAGTTGTTCCATCCCATGAATGTGGAAAACTGTGAAAAGCTTATCTAATCGTTTTTTTATTTTATTTTTTGGGTTGTAACTGCAGAAAATAGTTTTTGAATTTGAGAAAATTTCCGGAGTTACAGTATCCAAAAACTGGGAATCGAACGTCACTCATGTTATTGCATCAACAGATGAAAGTGGAGCATGCAGAAGAACACTCAAAGTTTTAATGGGGATCTTGGATGGGAAGTGGATACTAAGCGTGAAATGTTAGTGCTGAATTTTCTTATTGCAATGCATTTTGATTATTATAGAAAGAAGATGAGAGCCTGATAGAGTTGCCTTTAATCTCTCTCTCTCTCTCTCTCTTAAATAGGGATCCAGGCGTGCATGGATGCAATGAAACCAGTTGACGAGGAGAGTTTTGAAATTTCTGTTGACACTCACAGAATCAGGGATGGCCCTCGGCTTGGAAGACTCCGGGTCCAGAACAAGGTTTGCTCCGTGCTGCCTTTTAATATATTAGTGAAACCAGAGAGCATTTTTTGTGTCCTCAAGGCTATTTTGTGTTGCTTGCCATTTTCTGCCTATATTTACCTATGAGGCTTTCAAAGCCGCCTAAAAGTCAGCATTTGCATTATTCTATTTCCGACATAACGTTAATTTGCATAAGTTTGACTTTGTTGATATTATTGGATGAAGATCTTTCTTTTATAAGATGAAGAGAACGTGAATTTGCATGAACTCATTCCTGTTGCTTGTTTGTAAACATTGTATTCGTATGCTTTACCAATGATCTCTTTCGAATGCAGCAACCGAAACTATTTGACGGGTTTAAGTTCTACCTTATGGGGGAATTTTTACCTTCATACAAAGGCTATCTACAAGACCTCATTACGGCTGCTGGAGGGACTATTCTGCATAGAAAACCTGTTGCAGCCTACGAGAAAGAGTTGCCATCGGGCTCTTCCACTTGTGAAACCTTCGTTATTTACAGCCTTGAGTTACCTGATCAATCTGACCCCACCAAGAGGAATGAGATATTCAACCATAGGCGGTCTGATGCCGAGGCACTAGCAAGATCATCTGGTGGTAAAGTAGTAAGCAATTTATGGGTTTTGAACTCCATTGCTGCCTGTAACTTACAAAGTCTTGCTGAATAATTATGAATGTCATGTATACATAAACTTTGTACATCTTTTAAATCAGATTTTGAAACTATTTCTCATAGAGGTGTGTAGACATGGATAACCATGGTTTCTAATTAAAATATGGTGTTTTGAAGATGAGCTCTTTCCATTTTGCTTAAATGTTTAATTCATTACCTAATAGCAACGATATAGTTTTAGAGTATTGTTAGGAATATCAATTTTAATATCTATTTTTAAGTATCAATTTGTGTGACCGTGAGTTATCATATTTTTACTGGTAGATACGTTCTTTCAATTTTAACAACTTACTAGTATAACTAACAATTAACATGTCATGTAAGTTGGTATTTAAAAATTGATATTAGAGTTGATATCCTTATAATTTTTTTTTTATGACATATAAGAATAAATCCAACCCAAAATAGAACAGCAACAACTAGAAAACGGTACAACTACGTAAGCCAAACTCAAGTCATTTAGAAGCAAGAATCTTTCTGCGCTTAAAAAAAGAAAAAAAAAGTACAAATAAAATATTGATAAGCTAAGGAACATGTGTAAATAAAAACTAAGTTTACATTTGGTTCGTTGGTTGGAGATGAAAATTTTAAATCGGAGTTGGTTGATTTTTGAATATTTAGTTATAAATTTTGTTGATTTTTCAGAAAAAGACAAAAACTGAGATAAAAAGTACAATTTAGTTGGAGTTAAATTTAAATGTTAAATAAAGCTCAAGTTTACATGTATGTATATAAAAGATAGTGTAGATAAAAAGCGACATCACTTTATACTCTGTTTATTTAAGCAACTTAAGCTTTGATAATAATACCGCGATAATCGCTTACACACACACACACATATATATATATATACATGTATATATATAGATATATTATATACGATGGTTGCCAAAAGTTGTCCACTCACTAACGTGATGAAGGTAGCTTGTGTCGGCCAAAAGGTATGATTTTTTCCTAAATTTGAATTATCCTTTTAGTAATATCAAGTTGATTTGATGATTTAAGGCGTGCAAAACATTGCATTTTTATTTAATAAGATGAAATATGAAGCTTCATTTGACATTTAAATTTAACTCTAATTAAACTGTATTTTTTCATCTTAATTTTTATTTTTTTTTATTTTTTATAAAAAGTCAATTAAATTTATAATTAATTTTTGAAAAATTAATTAACTCCAACTCAAAATTTTTATTTTCAACCAACGAACCAAACACAAGTTGAAATGCGTATATTTTATTCCAATTGACTGATTGATGGCAAATGAGCCACAAAAGATTTGTCATATGTCAACGGCGAGAAAGATGAAGCCTTCCCATGAGTATTGCGCATCCCAAGTTACCTTAATTAATGAGACACAACTATGAACCGTAAAATGTTCGTTAAGTTCCGTTAAAGTGTAGAAATTTTTTTTCTTAATATGATATAATTTTGATGTTGTGATCTAATGATCTGGAGCGGTTTTTTTTAACATCAAGTTAGAGAATGCTCTTAAAAGAACCGAAAAGGAGAAGAAACTTTTGGAATTGTACAGGCATAGTGGGGCCAGGGTTGTTTATCTGTAGACATGTACAAGTCAAATTGCTCATGAACAACCAACGTGAAAGTTTCATTATTCCACTTCCACTTTTTTTTTTTTTTTTCCATGATACAACATCACAAAATGTTTCTCCAAATATTCAAGAACAAACAAAATGTGAGTACTCTGTATCTACACAAAAAAGTGACCGAAAAATGCCCTGGTATCTGAGATAACAGAAGCCTGAACTGACTTTGATCTCACTTTTTGCTCTTGGGAGACTCACTTTTCCTCTGCATATGCTTGGAAATCTTCATGTTCAAGGACTGAAACAAATGCGACAGAGCGGAAATCTCGTCATCGATATCGATATCGACATTATCCGCCGCCTTCTCAAAATTGTGTATTCTGCCAAGGCCAGCTTGAACTTCCACTTGAATTTCCTCCAACATGGCGTTGACCTTCGCTTTCTCCTCTTGTGAATCCTTGAGCTTTCTCTTCAAAGACCGATACCCGTCGAGGGATTTCAGGAGTTGGTCCGAAAGAGCCTGGTTTCTCTCTTGGAGAGCTGAGTTTCCAACGCATGTCTCTTGCTGTTTCTTCTCCTTATGCTCGGCAGCGCAGGCCTTAACCTTCCCCAACAGCATGTCGTTTTGCGCCCTTAGATCGCTTATGAGCTCCTCCATTCCACTCAATTCATGAACTTTCCTCGAGAGCTCCGCCGCCATAATCTCCTTCTCTTTCCCCATGCTGGTGCACATTATCTCTAGGCTCTTTCTTGCTGCTAAGCTTGCGCTGAGCTGCCTTCTCAGCTTCTCTTTCTCATCGGTTATTGGCTCGTGAGCCTTTTTGTCTTTCGGAGGATTTGTTTTTAGATCTGTATTGCATCTCCGGAGCTCCGCTTTTCTGCTCACATGTGTTTGAGATTTCTGAATCCGTGTCTTGACATCCTCAATTATGCTTATCATCCCGGCCACTCTCTGCGCCTTCCTTTCATCTACGCCGTCTCTCGCGCTCGCCTCGTTGTGGTCTTGGATTAGTTTCAACAACAACTTTACGTTTGTAGAAATTCCTGTTCAAAAGAAAACCACTATTACAGCAAAAACAATGATGATTTACCTCAAATTCCTCGAGAAACAAAAACAGATTATTTTGCTCCGTAGGAGTGACGTATCCATTCCATTCCTTTCCGCTCAAACAAACTTGCCCTCAGTATTAAATAAACCAATCAAAATAAATTAAAAAAATGGACTGTTTATCAGATTACCTTCAAGACCATGATCCTCTGGTCGTTGGCCCTGATTCATATCAGGAGGCAATAATTCAGGAGATGAAAATGCTCTGACCCCACTCATGCTTTCCATGAAAACGGATATTCAAGAGAAGGAAAAAAAAAAAGAGAAAAAAAAAAAAAAGAAAGAAGCAAAGGAATGATCTAGAATAGCCCTTGATCCAAGAGATATCTAACAATGGTGGATCAACAAAACAGAGAAAAGGGTAATCTATGTTATATTCAGAAAGTACTATAATTTTTTATTTTTTTTTAGAGCCTACAAGTGAGTTAGAGATTCAAAAAACAGAGAGAGGAACGAGAGAGAATGGATTCTTCTCTCTAAAGACTCTAAAATATTGAGATTTTTTTTTTCCTGTATGTATGTATGTATGTATGTGTAATGGAATGGGTTGTTTTTGCTTGGCCATTCGTTCTTTCTGGATTTGTTTTGGTTGGTTGGTTGGTTCGTGGTTGTTATCAGGCGCAATTAGTGGTCATGGTTTGACTTTTTTTATGGCTATCTTCTGCTTTGACTTTCATTCAACTAAATGACTATATATATATATATATATATAAATACATAGATATATTCTTATACGTAACATTTTCTATAAAACAACATTTATAACTTTTTTTAGGTTATTATAACATTTAATTAATATTATTTAATATTCTTTTATTGATACTTGTTATTTGTATCAATAGTTTATAAATTGTACTATATTACAATATTTTAAATAGAAAATTGTATATAAATCAACTTAAAAATATTAAATTATAACTTCTGGATCTATCTAATTACAGAACTTGAGACATTTATTAATTATATGTTTAAATAATTGCGAAGTAGTGATTGTTTTGATCACTGTTTAGAGACTTTTTAGATTGTGTTCTTTAAAAGAAAGTTTTTTTTTTTTTTTTTTTTTTTTAAATATAGTATCTTATTTTATAAAAATTTGAATGCAAATTTATTTTTTTAAAATATGATCTAAACGGACAAAAAAAAGTGGATCTATAACTTGCAAGCTTAGGCTAGGCCAAGATACGTAAAATAACCTGGGAAAAAAAATGGAAGTTTCGAATCAAGATGAAAATTATCGCGTTGTAACTTGGAAGTGTATTTTAAAGATGTTTGACTCAATTTATTTACCCACCAATCCAATGGAAGATATTTTCTACGCAGGAAAAAGTCGTTTTTAGGGGTGTGTATTAAAAACGCCTTGCATTCAAGGAGAATAAGGGAAAAAAAAAAAAAAAAAAAAAGGGACCAACATATAAGTTTAGTGACATAATCATTCACCAACGTAATAATAGTGACAAACTATCTTTCTTTCTTAAAATCTACGAAATGTGTAATTATGGAAAATGTTATCTTCATAAAAAGAAAGTAATAGTAGAATTGATATTTGACATTTATTGATTGTAAGTTTCACATCTGATTTAATTACAGGATGAATGATCTGAAATCCCACCTCCAAGAAAAATAAAAACTATAAAAAGAAAGATGAATTTTGTTTGTTTGTTTGTTTTTTTTTTTTTTAAGGAAACCCATAAAAAGTTTTAAGCTAAAATAAATGTTATGAACTTAAAAAAAAAAAAAAAAAAAAGAGCGGAACCATGTGTCCCCACAGATTTGTTTAAAAAACATTTAATCCTTAAATCTTTTTAAATTTTTCAGTTGTCTTAAGAAAAATTATTATTGTGTCTCTTCTCGACAGTTAAAACATAATTATATTCATTTTCACTAAAAAAAGTTATTTCTATTTTTTTTATAGTGCTTTGATGAACTTTTTAACTCTATAGTGGTGATTTAGAGAAATACCACTTTTTAAAAATTTGGATTTTAAGTAGAGAGAATCTGTGGTAGAGCTCGTATGTGGAGCACTATTCATAGTTACCATTTTATAGACTATCATGATGAAATCAAACGTTCAAAGATGTAGAAGAACACACAACCTCCAATGCATACTACTACACCAAATTAAAGTTTATAAAACTGAAATTCCTAAAATACCCCCAACTGCCATCTTTCTTCCAGCCATCCAAGCTTCTTTCACCAGAAAAAATGACGACATATGTAGAGCAAAAAGAAAAAATGACAACTACTATGAAGCAAATCCAATCATCCTCGCCGACCTAGACATTGCAAGGACTCCCACGAATGTTAGAAACTAAGGGGGTGTTTGGCAAAAGGTTTAGTTTAAGCTAAACTGTACTTTTTTCATCATGTTTTTTGTCTTTTTCCCCAAAAAGTTGTTTGTCTTTTCTGAAAATTCAAAAAAATTTACTATTTAAACTTACAAATCTTAACTCAAACTTACACACCAAACACCCCCTAACAAAACTCCAGATCTGTGGGACTCCAAACCCGTCACGAGATCTCTAAAGAGTTATGTCTCTTGTCGGCTACCAGCCCACCTCCCATCGGTTGCCAGCCTTCCTTAACCCGCGCCATGGCTACCGGCCCCCAAATCTCGGAGTCGCTGGTCCATCGTTCGATGGCTAGCGTGCGTTGAATGATGGCCAGTGGAAGGAGGTTTTCTGGCCGGAGGGAGTTGTAACAGTGGCCAGTGGGTTTGTATATTGAGGAACATCTGTGGAAAAAAAGAAAAGAAAAGAAAAGAAAGATTAAAAAAAGTTAATTTGAAATTGAAAAAGAAAGAAAAAGGTTGTATGTTTATTAAAGTATATAAACATTGGTATGCCTTACTTCATTACCATCCATTTCTCCATATCATCATTTGACACCGTTGGGTCGAGCTCTATCTGTAATTACTCTTAATGAGTCTGTATTACAGATTCTCCCTTTTGAATAAATAACTTTAGTGGAAAATTTAAACCTAATTTCATATCAAAATTATTAAAAAAAAAAAAACTAGACTTCAAAAGTATGCATACAGTCTCATTAGCACTTCACCTCAATCCCTAGTAGCGCCACTGTCAGCTCGATCAACCCCTTACACGACACCGTGGTTACCTGTTAACATAGTAGACTACAGTTTTGTGTGTGTATATATTTGTGTGTGTGTGTGTGTGTGTCTGTATATATTATAAGTAGAACCCATCGATAACATGGTGACAACCGGATACTAATTATGACGGAGCTACTTTTTAGTATCACAGCATGTTACAGTCGGTAACACAATAGACTACCGCCGAGTACTTTGGTTTTATCATTTTAACCGTTGATTATGGTTCTTCTAAGTATTGTAGTTATAAGGACCCGTTTGGTTCGTGTTTAAGAAAGGGAATGTAGGAAAGATTTATGAAAATAGGTTTTGATTAACGGGTACACAATCATTTTGTTCAAGGGAAAATAACTGATTTGGACATTGTTTGATGTAAATCCGAGTCTAGAATCGATATAACGATTAGTGAATAAATAATATGTGAAAAAAATAAATGAGAGACATCAATTTTATAGACATTCATTATTAACGTAAGAGTTAGTCCTTTGTGGTGTGTTGGGGGATTTCACTAGTAGAGAAAATACAAATATAAATAACTTTGTAAAACTTAAAATGAATAACAATAGGAGAAAGGTATACTTGCGGTTTTTAGGGAGAAAATGGTAGAGTATGGGTGTGATTATGTCTTGTTATGTGCCCTTCATCAATCGAGACCTTCTCTTTTTGTTGTTATAGCCTTCAAATGCTTACACTCCGTTGGGTAAGTTAGTTCAACTTCAACTAAATTGTACTTTTTCATCTCAATTTTTATCTTTTTCTGAAAAGTCAACAAAATGTATAACTAGTTTTTGAAAAGACAACCAACTCTAATTTAAAATTTTCATCTCCAACTAACTTATCAAATGGAGGCTTAGTTTCCTTATTTGGATCTCTCAACTCTCTTAAATGCACACTTTTCCTTAATTTTCTAGTTCATGGCTAATTTTCTTATGGAAATCATGTCCTCACTGATTAAGGGTAATTGATCCTTGTAATTAACTCTCATATTCCATGGGATTGAAGATCTTTATGGCTAATTTCAGCTATTATGGGGAGCAGTCGGCTGAAACCTGTTCTGTTGTGTAGTCAGTGTTGACTGCGAGAAGCTGCATTCACTTTCAATCATTTTGCAACATGAGTCAGATTCTAGCTTATTTAGCTTTATCTTGGCTTTCTTCAAGTCTTGATTCCCTTGCTTTATTGACTATGGCTAACTCGACGATTGGACAGTTAAGATTGCGGTACGGAATTTTCCCTCAACACCTATAATAGTTAGGGTTTCATCATAATCCCATGCACAACCATTAAGGGTTTTAGAAAAAGTTGACTCGTGTTTAATTGGATTATTTTTTAATTTAGAAAATATCTTAATTTTATCATATTTGTTAGTTTTGAGTAACTTAAATGATTTTGTAATTGTAATTTATATTTATATGGAATTCATTCATAGTGTTTCTTTATAATAAATGCTTCCTCTTTTCCCAATCCATTGATGTAGACACATGACTCGAATGAGCAACATTTAGCTCTTGTTAACCATTATCGACGATTGCCATCCTTGCACTGTCCCAAACAATTACCATTCCAATGCCAAGGATAGTGAGATGATAGTGTGCCGGTTGGTGAATGATCTAGCGAAATTTGGTTGTAGCTAGGGTTTGTTTGTCGTAGGGTTGCAAATAGTGCGATTTGAGACATTTTTCAATTCAAATCATAAATACAATTTAGGAAATTCTAAATCTAACCAACTAAAAAATTTTAGTTCAAATTAAATTTTATTATTATTAGTGCTACACATCAGTTTTAAGTGGATGAAATTCTAAACAGTTTAATGTTCGAGAGGTGTAAATACGATTTTCAATGTTTAGTGGTTAAAGTTACAAAGGCACTAAAGTTTAGGGGGTATAAGTAAAATTTTTTCAAGTCTTACATGGCTAAAATATGACAAAAATGGTGCTTTTGCCAATGGTTTAAAATTCGAGGGGTATTCTTGTTAAAAGTTCAAAGTTTAAAGGGGTATAAACACCAGTTCTCAATGTTCGGGAGGTAAAGTTATAAGAACACTCAAAGTTCAGAGGACAAAAATAAAATTTGTTCTCATTTTTGAGATTAACATTTTCTGAATTAATTTTTTTTTAAAAAAATTTACAGTGATCGATGTTAATTAAAGAAAGAAGGGTTATTTTCACAAATAACCCTTAAATTATACCCCTAGTATCAAGTTGGTTCTTAATTTTTAATTTGACAAGTTATATTATCTCAAAATTTTCTACATGTTACAAAAACGACTCCTACATCAATACTCCATAAAAAACTGAACAGAAATTAAATACGTTCATATTACGTGAGCTTTAATTAAAACTAAAATAATAATAAAAAATATTTTTGGGAGTGAAACTATATCTCCAAAATAGCTCTATGATAGATGAAAAATGTGACATGTGAATTGGTACTTAATAAATTGGGATTAGAGTTGATATCCCTAACACTACCCAATATTTAATTACGACTTTACTTACAAATAAAGCTCATGTGATCAGAACGTGTTCAATTTTTGTTTATATATATATTTTTGCATAATATTAATAGAATGACCATTGGAGTAACAATAGAAAAGTTTGGAAGTGTGATATGTGAAATCAAAATTCAGGAACTAACATAGCATAAAATATAATATATAAATTGAGGGCAATTTATGAAAGGGATTTAGAGCTAAATAGATTTTTTTTTTTAAGTTATTGGTATTTTCATCGTTTATTATAACAACTCAAAATGACATCAAACTCTTTCCAAATTTATTATTAATTATAATTTTCATACTTCTATTATCGACGATATATTTTAATCTCATGTATTCATAAAAAACAATATCATAAACTTAATAGTACGTTTGGCTCTAGGTCTGGACCTAAGTTTTTCATTTTAGTTTTTTGTCTTTTTCTGAAAAATAAATAAAAATTATAACTATTTTTTAAAAAGTAAACTAGTTTCAACCTAAAAATTTAATCTCAAACCATCATACCAAACACAAGCCAATGATTGATATATATCTTTAACAAAAAAAAAAAAAAAAAAACCCCAACTTCTTCCTTATTTTATCCTTAGGTGTCGTCTCTTAATTTGCTCGTAATTGCAGTATCACATTTCCTTTTATATTACCTTTTATCAACTAAGTAATATTGGTTTAAATAAAAAAATATTGATGTTTTAAGGATGAAATTACCAAAACTATAACACGTAATAAGCTTGGAAGTTCTCCCCCTTCGTTGTGATGGGGTTTCTTCATGTATGCCTCGCTATTAAAACAAGAGCTTGGCTGCCGTGCCTTACTGGCCCTTGGATTCTCGGCTCTAGAGATGGAACTTTGCGTTCCACGTTGGAGGCTCTAGAGGTGAGTGTGGTCTTCTGGTTGGAGGGGTTAGATCTTTGGCAAGGTAGAGGAGGGAGTTTACCGGCTTTTCAACCATTTCCCCGGGCACATTGTCTTTTTGATGGCTATGTGATTCTTGAGGTTCAAGTAAGATGACAATTTTCCCTCTTATCCCATCAACATGTGGGAACTCGTATTAAATGAAATGGGAAAAACCCGATCTAAACGGATTTGAGTTATAAATAAGTTAAAAGTTTAAACTATCACGAGGGAGATAGGTTTAGGAGATCCTGACCCTATTCCCTGCTTACTCAAGTTATATAT
The DNA here is from genome assembly GCA_008635985.1 of Ficus erecta. NCBI lineage: Eukaryota > Viridiplantae > Streptophyta > Magnoliopsida > Rosales > Moraceae > Ficus > Ficus erecta. The sequence goes on from BKCH01000068.1 coordinate 834,840, forward strand.
ATATATATATATATATATATATATTATTGAAGACATGTATAAGATATCATATTATATATGTAATTTTAAGAATTAAACTTTAACATATTGAATATATGAAAAAATTGAAAACTATAATAAATAACTTAAAGTCTTTTATATATGTATATATATATATATGTGTGTGTTTTACTTTTTACTTTTAATTTTTTATATGATGAAAATAGCTAATTCAATAAACGAATTATCCGAGTATCCCCAAACCCACAACGGGCAAAACCTATTCCATTCCACCAATATAAATGGGTTACGGGACAGATATGAGGAGTTTTTATACACGGGGCGGGTTGGTACAAAGACCACTCCTAACCCACTAGTCAAGGTAGAGTTGGGAGTGGGTGACGTTCGTGGGTGGGTACTCGACATCAGTGGTGATTGTAGTGGTTTTTGCTGGCACAAGACGTATTGGGCCTCTGGAAGGACTGCAACTTTGGTTTTTTAGGCGGAATTGGACATGTGATGTCAATCCGTTCCAAATAGATCTCTAATATCTTATTTTTAGGTGGAATTCATGTAGTTTAATTTTCAAATACAAAAATAAACACTAGAAATTTGAAATCGAGAGTTTTAAATTCCATTTATTAATCCGGGTAAATTTCTCATTTAGTTCTTAAATTTTTAATTTTGTGTAGTTTTCATCTTTGATCTTTTTTTTTTATAACTGGAAGGCCTCTAAATTATTAAAATATTATTATAGTAGCCATTTCCATTAGTTTGGAGGGAGTCCATTGATAACTTGGTCAAAATGTAATACTAACTGATGGATTTCGTATAAAAAATAATATGAATGACTATTGTAATAACGTTTTTAATAGTTTATGTTCAGTTCAATCACGAAAAAAGAACATGAAATGTCCTTAAACTATTAAAATATAATTATAATAGTTATTTTCATTAATTATTGGATGAAATTCGTTAATAATTTAGTCAAAAAATGATGCTAACTAATGGATTCCGTATAAAAATTTAACAAAAAAAATTATTATAATAATATTATAATAGTTTAATGGTATTATTAAAAAAAAAATCAAAGATTAAAATTGTAAAATATTAAAAAATTTAGAAACTGACGTAATAATTTACCGTATTAACATGAAAGAGAAAGAAGTATGCATACGTGGAAGAAAAATGAGAGCGCAGCCATTAATTTCTCATCTTTCAGACATAAATTAATTTTTTTGGCCCATTCCTCAGACATTCTCCAAAAGCAAAATCCTCTTCCGTTTCCCTTCTTCCAGCCGATTAAAACCCTTACTCTTCAAAACAATCGAATTTCAAATTCTCCCAAGTAATCGTCGTTAATGGTGTCTTCTTCCTCGATTGAAGATCCTCCGACGAAGGAGCCGTCCTTGAGCGACGGCGGTTCGTCGTCGAAGGAGCTTTCCTTGGGGAGCGGCGGAGATTCTCCGGAGGAACAACTCCGGAACTGGCTGGAACTGCCGATGGAGGTGACGGCGTCGATCTTCTCTCGGCTGACCGCGACGGAGATCCTGAAGACCATTCAGTTTGTGTGCAAGTCGTGGTTCGACGTCTGCAAGGATCCGCTGGTGTGGCGCAAAATCGATATGTATAACATCGGCGAATCGGGTTTGAATTTGAGCTTGGACAGGATGTGCCGCGACGCCGTCGATCGGAGTTGTGGCAGTCTGGTTGACATTAACATCGAGTACTTCGGAAATGATGCTCTTCTCAAGTATATCACCGATAGGTATTCATTTCTCTTCAAAATTTCAACTTTTTTTTTTCCCCTTTTCCTTCGAATTCTATTTAATATTCGGACTTTAATCGGTGGAAAATGGTTGATTTTTTTTTTCTTCTATGTTTTAGTTTGGAATTTATACTGTACTCTCTCGATCTGGAATTTTAGTGCTTTTCGCTTTCATCTGCTCCATAGCCGTTGACTTTTTGACATCTTATCTGTAATTTCACAGAAGGTTTAATTTTTTTTTTTTTGGGTTTTTGTTTTGTTATTGTGACCATTAATGATTTTGTCTGCATGGTGCTTTTAGTGGAATTTCGTTGGCAAATTTAGATATATTTCAACAATTTGTTGTTCGTTTGCTTAGTCTTTGGGTCGCCCTATGTTTGAAGTGTCTTTGTTTCTGGAGTTAGAAATATTTGGGATTATTGGCAGTCAATCTGCTTGCTGTATATGTCTTTGATTGTTTATAGTGTTACATATACATATATATGTGTGTGTGCGCGTGTGTGTGAAATTTATAAGTAGTATATGTTTGCCATAACTTCCAATCTTATAAGGTTTGAATTAAATAATTCCTGAATTTTGTTTGGTCGCCTTGCCACATTTCTGCCTTCAAGATCGATGACAACGTCTATAATGATCACTAATGCAAGTAAATAAAACAAATTATATAGATTGTTCTCGTTCAATGTCGATTGGCTTCACCACCTAGTGATGCAAGATAACTTTGTTTATTGGCATTTTAAGTAATACGAAATCTTTGGATAAGGTGATTTGTCTTTGGTGGGTAGCTTCAATCATGGGATGAACTTAGTTGTGAATTATTTTCTTTTGGTGAGTCTTGGTTTTGGCATGTTAAGGAACTATTAGTGCCTGAATCATTAGCTACCCTGCTGCTTAGAAAATGTTTTGGCGTGTCAATGGTTTCAAATTGACAACACCTTTTTTAAACAATTTCCCAATTAGACATTAACTTATTTTCTCTTTGAATATTTCTGTGTTTTTGTATATAAATTATAATGGTGAGTCAGTTAGAGAACCTGCCTTAAATTGTAAAGCAGGGGACTGCAGATTTCTTGTCCTGAAATCTTACTGTTTTCTTTTATTTAATCTATATTTGGAATCTAATTGGTGAAAAATATAGGAAACCTTTTTTTGGTTGGAAATATTTACTGTTGTCTGCTATACTAGAATGTTGGAATTTTTTTTTTTTTTTTTGATATGTTCCATAGCCATTGACTGTGTTTGACACATTGTCTGTAATTTCACAGAAGGTTTGTTTTTGTGTAATAATTTGTGACCCTTCAATTCTGCATGGTTTTTGTTCTTGTATTTAAAAACACATGGGATTATTAGCATGTGAATGTTCCGAGTTGACAAGAACTTTACTTTAAACGATTCTCCCTTTAAATGTAAACTTCTCTTCGCTGTGGAAAGTTTTATCATGTATTTGTTATATGTGGTAACTTTGGACATAAATTGCAATGATGCACCACTAGAAAAGCATTTTTTAAATTTTGAAAAAGTGGACTGCGGATTGTGATAAATTTTCTATGCACTTGTTTCGCCTGATAAGCTTTGAATCCTAATTGTTGAAGCTTCCATCTGTAAATTCTAATGACAAACTTGAACATGCAAAAGATTAGTTACCTTGTCTATATTATTGCTAACCTTGGTAGTCTTGTTCCTTCTGTAACCCTTTTTTACAGCTGTGATAAAATCAAACGCCTTCGGCTTGCTTGTTGCTATTATGTTTCAGACGAGGGATTGACTGAAGCCCTTGCAAAACTTCCAATGTTGGAGGAACTTGATCTTACACTCTGCTCTTTCTCAACAGAACCTCTAGAAGCTGCTGGGCGCTATTGCCCTCGTATAAGATCACTGAAGTTGAATTGCCAAGCTTGTCCCCCTTGGCACATGGATCCTGATGAGGAGTTGGAGATTAATGAAGAGTCACTTGCTATTGCAAAACACATGCCCAAATTGCGCCATCTGCAGCTTCTTGGAAATCCCATGACTAACATGGGCTTGCAGGCTATTCTTGATGGATGTCCTCATCTCGAATCACTTGACTTGCGCCGGTGTCTCAGTATTGACTTGAAAGGAAAACTGGGGAAAAGGTGTGCTGAACAGATTAAATATTTGCGGCTTCCTCATGAATCAACTGAGGGCTTTGAATTTCACATTGGTCCTGATGATTCCCCTGATGATTGTCATGATTATTCTGATGATGGATCATTTGATGACAACTACGGTTGGTATTCTGGTGTTGCTGATTTCGTCTTTGATCAGTATCTTGAAGGCGATTCTGATGACTATCCGGACTTCGACAGCACAGATGGTTCCTTTGACTATGATGATTTTATGTGCCTGATAACTTCTGATGAATTTGAGACCATTTCGAGTGACGAAATCAAAAATCAAAATGTGAAGAGGTGTGGAATCACTTTGTTGTATAAGCAAATGCATTATAGTAAGGTAAATCCATGGATATCTTTTCTTTTTTTTTTTTTTGGGCGCTGTTTTATTTTATTTTGGATGGACTTTGTACTCTTTTTATTAAAAAAGAACTCGGGTGGGAGGTACTGAAACTTTCTCCCAGAAAGTATCCTGTCATTTTCCAAGCTTGCTTTTTTACAAGGCAGGAGATTCGTTAGGAAGTTTGACTGTGTTTAAGCTTGCATTTGGTTTCAACGGAACCCAAAATTTCCATTTCAGTTAGTTTTTTCTAAAAGAAAAATTGTAGTTAGTTTTTGAGAAGTTAACCAATATTAATCTAAAATTTTTATTCCAAATCGGTGTAACAAACGGTCCATAATTCTCTCCTTACTTTTATTTTAAAAGAAACACAAATGGTCCTTGCGTTTTTTTTTCCCCCTCTCTCACTAAAGTAGTCTCTGTAGTCAATTTTGTTTCATGGATAGTCCGTGAACTTTAAGAGTGTTTTATGGTTCCTCTATTAAAATTTTGGATGGAAATTTTTAGATTAAACTCAAGATTGAAGAATGTGTGTTAAAGATGTATCAAATTTAGTTTCTAATTTAAAAAATTTTCAAAATTAATCCCGGTGCTGGTATTATGTAAATAAATGTAAACGTCGTTAGTTTAACCCTTTAAAATTGTTTTTTAAACTATTTTTAAGTGTATTATTTTTTTTTTTCTAAAAAAGAAAAAGGAAATTGCATTAAAAAATTGATATGATACAAATTACTAAAATCAACGTGAATGATCTTGCAATACAGGGAGACTTATCCCTCCACTTCAATAGGATGCATAGGTAAATTTTGATGACGTTCAAAGGAAAAGATATGTACTGAGTCTTGACTAAGTGAAAATACATCAGTATATCAAAATTCGAGTGTACATAAAGCTCTTTTAACATCACTCCATAATTGATAGAAATTTTGATTGAACGAGTAGTAAAGCTACCCTTACTCTACATAGAAACAAATTTACCGGACCAAAAGAAAGTATGAAATATACTGTAAAGATTTAGATCTAGCAAGCAACATATAAACCTGAAAAGGGAGACCACCCATAACTGGAGACATGAAACAGGAACAAAAACACAAACCAGAACCCCACGGGATAGGGCCCTTGGGTACCCGCTCCTAATATGACGAGGATGGGGAAGTGTTAACATGATTTGCATGGATGTAAATGTACACGACATTATCCAAATTATTGAGCCTCTACAAGGATGGGGAAACATGTTTTTCTTGTGGTTTCCGTAAAATGTTTACAATATCCAAAAATATCTACAATATCGATGAATATTCATAAATTTTTAGGATGTTTTTTAGAAATGTCCAGAAAAAATAAAAAACGCCTAGGAAGATTTTCAAAATCAAACCACGGAAAATGACAATTCAAAAATAAAAGAAAGTGACTGGACGAAATTAACCTTGGTTAGACCACCGTCCATTCAATTATTTTCTTCACCTCTCACACATACAATCACTTCGTCACTATGATCATCAAGGCTCAGGAGACCGCGCTCGGAGTTTGGACACTAGAGATTTTAGAGTTGAGACATCATGATTTTACCCTTGTGGCGGCATATCTAACAATGATAGAGGCAATATTCGTTGTGAAGTTCATTAGCCACGGTTGAATCTCGAAACTCCTTATCCATCTGTAAAATCACAAAGCTCCTCATCCATCTATAAAAATCCCCAAGGGCACCTTTCATGTGCAAAATAGTGAAGCTCAAGCTTTGCAAACAAGGTTCCCTGGACCATATTAAGATTCAAACCTACCTAATGTTTTCCAACAAACTAAAACCTCCTTTTTATATAAAAGGCAATTGGAGATTATAAGTACTCTATTTTGTTTGGCAGTGTTCAATCTTATTATTATACCTTATTTGTTGTGAGTATGCACAATAATATTGGAATATAGTAAATATATCATTAGGACAATTTCTTACCATAAAATGCGAACTAACTCACTTTAATAATGTACTATTTTTGTTACAAAATTAGTTCAGATTAAGTAACATTGTTTGTTTAGTATTTTATGAAGTTTCAACCCAAAAAGAAATTTAAGTTTTTATTTAAATATCTATTTTTTTCCCCTTAAAATATCGGGGTACATTGATTTTTCTGTCAACATTATCGGTAAATCAAAACCTAGATGATTCCGCTACATTTACCTTTTTTTCTCAAAATATCCGCATATATCGACATCTTCATTAATATTATCTGTAAATTAAAACCTCGATGACTTTGTTACATTCACTTTTTTTTTTTTTTTTTTTTTTCCGAAATATCCACCTATATTGATTTCTTCGTCAATCTTATCCGTAAACCAAAACCTTGATGACTCCACTACATAGACCATTTTTTCGAAAATCTCTACACATATCGACATTTGTAAATCAAAACCTCAATAATAACTCTGCTAAAATGACCTTTTTCACAAAATATCTGTGTACATTGACACCAAAACCTGGATGACTCCACCAACATCCACATTCTTCTTTAAACACCCACCTATATCGACATCATACTAAAATCAAAACTTGACCACTGTGTCTTAAAATAATAATAATAATAATAATAATAATAATAGTAAATTAATTCATATTTTTATCCTTTGCTCATTTCCCCTTCTGTCTCAACAAAACCGCGAAACGACTCAAACTACTGCTCACTTTCCCGAGAAAACCCCTCTCCCTTTCGCGGGAAAATCTGCCGACCCTCAACTCAACCATGGCATCCTCTTCCGGGGGAAAAAGTGAGATCCGGACTGGCTGTCGCGGCCGCTGCCGCGAGACGTGACGCTGTCGATCCTTTCTAGGTTGGGAGCCATAGATGTCCTGATGAGCGCTCAGAACGTGTGCTCGTCGTGGTTCGAGATCTGCAAGGATCCTCTGGTATGGCGGACCATCGACATGCGCAACCTCTCCGGCGACCCTCACTTGCCTAAGGGTTTTGATTTGGTGAAGATGTGCCACTGCGCCGTCGATTGCAGCCGCGGCCAGCTGCTCGAGGTCGTCCTCGACAAGGACGTCGCCTCCGATCAACTGATTAACTACATCTCCGACAGGTTAAATTTCGTTTCTCTCCTCTTTTTCCGTTTTGGAGTTTAATTGCTGATTTTTTTTTTATTTTTTTTTACAGGTATTTGAATTAGTTGTGAAAATTTATCAAAATTATTTGATTTTTCTACTGTCAAATTTTGAACCTTTTTTCAGAAATTTAAATCTGTGTTTGTTCTTGGCTTGACTTGATAAACGTTTGGGGATTCTGTAACTCCATTTTTTCTGTAGCTTTTGTAAAAAAAATATGGAAGTATTTGCCCTTCTCAAATTTATTTAGTTTATTTGCTATTATTAATCATTGTCTTTATTTATTTTATTTATTATTTTTTCTCACATTGATGGTGCATGGAATAGAGAAATTGGTTGATTTTCTTTTTCTCTTTTTTTTTTTTTAGGGAAGCTAAGTTTTTTTTTTTTTTTTTTTTTGAGAGAGCTAGCTCAGTTTAAAGTGTGAATCTATTCCATGTTTTGCTTAGGCTTTTTTAACGCTTGCACGCCTAAACTTATCGCATTATTGCCATTTGCCCACTAAACTTAATTTTGACAATTTTCATCATTAATTAACAAATCTGTAGCAAATTACCCTATTGATAATAATATTATTTCTTTTTGATAAAATTTGACATGCGATTTGTGTATGAGTCATTTAAGTAATGACATGAACGGTTATGTTTCTCTATTTTAAGCCAGATTTCTTGAGGTTGAGAGCTTTAATGAATTATTAAAACTGAAAATTTTGAATTAATTTTTTTTAAATACGAATATGGGGTTAACATTGAAAAAAAAAAAAAAATTTCATGCTCTTAATTAAAGACCTATGTGCAAGACACCTGTCAATTTCCATTTAAAAAAAAAAAAAAAAACCATTGATATCAATGAGAGAGAGTTTACCACAAATTTGTAAGTTTAGGGGTAAATTATAATTGTGCGATAAGTTTGGGGCACCAGTGTAATTTATGCTTTTGCTTATAACTGCTTAAGGCTTGAGGTCCAATAATTCATGACTAAAAATCCAGTGCATAAGGCAAGACTCTGTGAATTTACTGATAGATTGTATAAGAACTTAACTAAATTAATAGGCTATGGAATTTCCTTGAGAGATCAACGTTTGAACTCAACTAAATTTAATCATAACGGAATTAGTACGAAGTTTATTAGGAAGTTCAGATTATAATTTCTTATCTTTGTTTTGAAAAGAATCTTAATTCACGTTCATAAACACGATTAGTCAGTTCCCAATTCTTTGCCTACATCCACTTCTTATAAAAATGCAAACTCAATCAAATTTGTGAGTTAATAATTTATTCTTCATGCATTTTCATAGCAATATGTGTGTTAATGGAAACCGGCACCGACTTTTAACGTTGGTTCATCGATGAGTTAGCTCGGGGAAGCTGCAAGTCTTTGTTCACAAAATTATTGTAACTTGAGTGTACGTCTTTCTTGCAATCCTTGAATCTAGCATTACGTTATCTCGCATATTCTCCGAAGCATTAGTTACATACTAACACAGAACGTTATATCGGTATTGCAACTACAAGACTCTCTGAAGTTCCAATAGCAACTATCTTTTTTTTCTTCTTAACGAATTCTGCAAGCACTTGGTTTCTCCTGGTAAGCTTGAAAGCACGTAAACAAGCAAAAAGAGCTTCAAAAGCACATATTGAGACTTTCATTTTTGAATTCTAGTGAAGAACATATTGATGCAAAAGTTTCCAAATAGTTTAGTTACCTTGTGTCTTCTTCTAATTTGTGCTGCTTTGTCTCTTTTGTAACAGATCGAGTGGATCAAACGCATTCAAATTCGTTCGTGCTTTAGCCTTTCAGATGAGGGGTTGATTGATGCCTTTTCGAAATTCCCATTTTTGGAGGAACTCGATGTTGCACTCTGCGCGTTCTCAGTAATTCCTCTTGTTGCTGTTGGGAACTATTGCCCCCGTTTGAAATCACTGAAATTGAACTGCCATTTATGTAGCGCCTCCGCTGTAGATAGTGAAGGTGAGGAGGAGGCTGACGAGGACGATGCTGCAATTGCTATTGGGAGAAGCATGCCTGCATTGCACCACCTGCAGCTTGTTGGGAATGCGATGACCAACCTGGGATTGAAAGCTATTCTTGATGGTTGTCCTCATCTTGAGTCGCTCGACCTGCGCCAATGTCTAAATGTCAATCTGAAGGGAGTTTTGGGGGAAAGGTGTAGTGAGCAGATTAAAGACTTGCGACTTCCTTATGATTTAGCGAGTGACTATGATTTTCTTAGTGATGATGATTCTGATTCTGATGATGATACTGATGATGAATCACTTCATCAAGACGACCCTTCACGGAGTTCTGGTGAAGAGTAGTCTTGCTGTTCCAGTGACTACCTTTGACATTCTGATATAGAAGACTACCCTTGTCATTCTGACGAGTATCCTGAACGTGATGGCCATTACTCTTCTGAATTCTCTAAGCGGAAGACTTTTGGTGATTATGATTTCACCATGCTCAGTTCAACGTGCCGAAGATTGTTTCTGCTTTGTTCTTCATTCTAGCTAGTTATAACGTATGTACTTATTCTGTAAATTGCAAAAGTAGTTTTAAGTGTAGAGCATGGTGTACCTGAAAAAAGAGAACTCGAATTTCCTAAGATACCGTTTTATGCTTTTTCTAAGGTTGCTTTTGTTCAGATAAAATGAGGTTTTTGCTTATTGCTAACAGAGAGATGGGAGATTTTCAAACACTTGCATCCATGCAATCGTGTTACTCGCTGATCGAATCATTTAGACACTCATCGGCGATAGCTCACAATTATGAATTCGGAATTCTTTGGAACTCAAAACTGCCTCTCTAGTAGAGTAAGAGTAAGAAAGAAAGAAAGAAAGAAAAAAAAAAAAAAAAAAAAAACCACTACTGGTAGGAAAACTTCTGAAGTTCTATTATCAAGTTCTCTTAATTTTATTTGATTCTGATGGATCATATATTCCTTTGGTCATGTAAAATCAAATCTTCAACACATAACGTGACATGTTCTGATTAGACAGTGATGTGCTTGAAGGTAGTAGGTCGTGGAATCGAAGTATCCTGAAAAACATAGAATCATCTACGATTGCCTTTGTGCCATAAAACTCCTCTTTTGAGCAAAATTCCCAAAACTATTCCAAGCTCTAAAAACGATTAAGAAAGTAACCATTTGGCTTTCAAACAAGTACTCATTAGTAAAGAGGAGTTTTGAAGGATTCACCACCCTTTACTTAGCTTATAAAGCCTATTGAGAGGCCACATCTCTAAATCCCATGCCCTCTCAAACTTAGGTTTACACAAATTTTGTCAACCCAAGAGGGAATGTTTTTTATTTACATATTATATATATTTATTAATAAATTAGAATGGATGACACTTTTCAACCGTCTACTTTAAGAATGTCCTAATGTTTTAAAAATTAAGAACGTGGTCTTTTACTCTATTATGATTTTTTTTTTAATTTTAAATATTGAACATTTTTCTCTCTTCTTTTCCTCCTCTCATTTTCTCCCCACCACCTTTCTCCGGCCTTTTGTGGATTTCTTTGACTCACCAAGTTTTACTATTATTACTTGAAAATAAAATAAATAAATAAAAGATAGAAGAGAAGACATATAATTTAACATGGTGCAATTCATGAACTAAGAATAAAAAGAAAATTTATTAGTAAGTAGTACTGTGAATGGACTCCTATTTAAACACAAATTATATATCTTACTAAAAGGATGGACTGAGTGCAAACAGTATTTGTGCACAGTGTATTTACGCTTTTGCCCTTGCAGCTATGTGTTGAAAGCCCGGATGAACAGTAAAATGTCGTTTTGTCCTTTTCTGGGTGTTTTCCGCTTTTGCCCTTCTGGTACTTACTAAAGGGATGTAGTTGACTGAAGTTGACTTATTTTTTTTTTTTTTATATACTTTTGCTGCTGTTTTTTTTTTATTTTGCTGCTGTGTGTTGTTTTTTTTTTTTTTTTACTTTTGCTGTTGTTGTTGTGGGGGTTTTTTATTATTTTTTATTTTTTTTATTTTAACTTTTGCTGCTGTTGTTGTTGTTTTTTTTTTTTTTTTTTTTTTTTTTTTTTACTTTTGCTGTTTTACTTTACTGTTAGTGAATAGTTTTTTTAAAAAAAACTTTTGTTGCTTTGCTACAGTTGTTTTTTTTTTTTTTTTTTAATTTTTGCTGCTTTGTTACAGTTAAAAGATGCAATATTTATTGTTTAATAAACAGTGATTTTTATTATTTTTTATTATTTTGTTGCTTTTACTGTACAGTTTAATAAACAGTGATTTTTATTATATTTCACTGTTAATAAACAGTGATTTTTTATTTTTATTTTGTTTTTGTTTTTTTTTACTGTTGTTGTTGCTGCTATTGTTGTTGTTGTTTTTTTTTTTTTTTTTTTCACTTTTGTTGTTGCAGTTGTGGGGGTTTTTTTTTTTTTTTAAACTTTTGCTGGTTACTTTTTGTTGTTGTTGTTGTTTTTTTTTTTTTTTTTTTTTTTTTAACTTTTGCTGCTTTACTTTACTATTCAGTGAATAGTTTTTTTTTTTTTTTTTTAACTTTTATTGCTTTGCTACAGTTGTTTTTTTTTTTTTTTAACTTTTGCTGCTTTGCTACAGTTAAAAGATGTAATATTTCACTGTAACTTTTGCTGTTGTTGTTGTTGTTTTTTTTTTTTTTTTTTACTTTTGCTATTGTTGTTGTTGTTTTTTTTTTTTTTTTTTTTAAAAAACTTTTGCTGTTACTTTTGTTGTTGTTGTTGTTTTTTTTTTTTTTTTTTTTTTTTTTTTTTTTTTTTAACTTTTGCTGCTTTACTTTATTGTTCTGTGAATAGTTTTTTTTTTTTAACTTTTGTTGCTTTGCTGCAGTTTAAAAGATGCAATATTTCACTGTTTAATAAACAGTGATTTTATTTTTTTTTTTTTAATTTTTGTTGCTTTTGCTGGTACAGTTTTTTTTTCTACAGTAATGCACAATAGCTGCTTTTTCTACATTAAACTGTCGATTTTACTCTTATCCTATGTGCTGATTTTGGCTTATCTACAGTGAAAGGCGGTTTTGTCCTCACATATTTCACTGTTTTGCCTATAGTTCAGAGACTTTTTTGCCCCTTTGATTTAGTTGGTTTTCCTTCATCTACAGTGAGTTGACATTTTTACCCCTATTATGCAGAAATTGCCAGCTGCCCACACAGTATAATTATCATTTTATGCCTCTTTTTTAGTTCATTTCTTTTTCCTACAGTGTGTTACCGGTTTTACCCCTATTTAGAGTTTGTTTTCTTTTCTTAATATTATTTTGCCTTTTTTTTATGCTAAATTTTAGATATTAGATTCTAATCTATTATTGTATTGTATTTTTGCTCACTTTGCCTTTTTTTTTTTTAAATGATTTTTTGCTTTAAATTTTTTATCTTTATTTTCGGATTTTGTTTTGTGTATCTTTTTTGTTTTCTTTTGTTCTATTTTTTAAGACCTCTTTTTTCTTAAGGATTCTGCATGCAATTTTTTTTTTTCTTTTTTGTTTGTTTTGTTTTATATTTTAAAAAACATTTTTTTTAAGTTTTTGCATGTATATAACTTGATAAAAAAATTTTTTATTTTTTTTTAAAACAGTAAAAAAAAAGGAGAAAATGAGATATATATTTTATTTTGTTATAATGTTTTTGTTAGGGTTTAGTTTTTTCCGGTTCTTTGAGTTTAAAGATTTTTTGTTCTTTTTTTGTTTTCTGCTTTATTTTTGTTTTAATTTTTTTTAAATGAGTATAATTACAGAAGATTTTTTCCTTTTTTGCTTTTGTTTTTCGTTTTTATTATTGTTAGTACTATTGTCATTTGATTTTTGCATCTTCATTGTTGGGGAAAGATTTGAAAAGAATTATACTTATTTATAATTATAATATTTATCTTAACCAACTGTTTTTTATCATATAATATTCTGTTTATTTTTTTTTCTTTCTTCCCTTTGCAATGCACGGGTATTAAACTCGTTTACAAACTAAAAAAACGGATAAATTATCCAGAAAGTATTATGAAAAATTAATAAAAAACATATTTAATATCTTATACCTGCCATCAATCAATCTAAAAAATATAAAAATTACAAAAGATAATTTTAATAGATATTTGACAATCATTTTAAATCTCAATATTAACTAACAGTATTTGGAATTGTTTGATCAAATTAAAAGAACGAGAATCTAATCATCACCTATTAAAAATATTTGTGATCAATGATGTCGATTATTGTAGAGTTTAATGAAATTTATAATTCAAATTTGGGGATTTTTTTATTTTTGGTTATTTTTTAGGGGTGAAAGTGTAAATCTATACGCCACCTAAATCATATTATCAAATCACACAAGTAAAATCGTTGCTTTTCATACCGCTTTCTATTTTATTCATTCCAAACCATTGAATTTTTACTTGATTTGGTTGAGATTTTGAAATTGCAATCAAATCGAAAAACCATAATTATTTTTAATATAAATTATTTCTAAAAATCAATATTTTTTAGGTAAATTAAAATTTCAAATAGAAAGCAAGGTTTAAAAATTAAAATTTTTTTTCTTAATTTTCCTCACCTCAATGTATAATCCAGTTGTCCTTATCTTGTTCACCAAATTTAAAAAAAAAAAAAAAAAAAAAAAAAAAAAAAAAAAAAAAAAAACCCAAACCCTTAATTTTATTCTAAAAAAAAATTGTAATTCTTGTTTCCTTTTTTCATCATTCTCAAGGTCTAATGATTCGAACTGTGACTTCAAACGACACCAAACCTAGATCACTCAGTTTTAAGCGCCACCAAAGTACTAGTTTTAACAGTTTGATTTGGCATCGAATTTCTCACATTGTTAAAATGCTTCAAACCGTATTAAACCGCATCACTTTCACTCCCCAGTTATTAAAAAAAAAAAAAAAAAAAAAAACAAACAAACAAATTAATGGGAACTTAAATGAGACATAAATTCCCGTTATATTTCTTTATTCAATCTTAAATTTGATGTGAAGAAAAAAGATATAAAAGATCATTATGATAATAACTGACTTTTTTTATTATCGATAGAAATTTGAATTTTAGGGTGTTGAATTAAACTTTCAAGGTTAGATTGATAAACAAAGACAAATCTATATCTTGTACGGTAAATTTTTAATATGATTAGTAGACTAGACCATATCTAATTCAACCGTTAAATACTTAAATATATAGGAACTCCATGTACAAAAACATTATTGTCCCGTTTATTATTGGTTTGGGAAACTTTTTAAAAGAAAATCTCATGATTTCCTATATGGGTGTTTTGGAAAAAATTCTCAAACAGCATTTGCAAAGTTGGAAAGTAAAAAATAAATACAAAAAATCGTTTTCATTTTTATTAAAAAATAAAAAAATTGTTTTCCAATTATGCTTTTCATTTTCTAAGGTTTATACACTTAGTATATATCAAAAACAAATCAAAACACAATTTTAAAATTTTTTTTTATTGTACCCAAACCAATTTCTAAGCCACAATTAAAATCAATTTAAAAAAAATATCTCCAAAATCATTCTTAGAACATTTCATTTTTATTTCATACCCAAAACAAAATTATTCTTAGTTTTGTTTTTGTTTTTGTTTTTTTGTTTTGTTTTGTTTTTGGTTTTGTTTTTTTTTTGTTGCAATTTAATTACTCTTATACATCTTTGTATAAACAGTTTGTTATTTGTTATTTGTTAATTCTCCATAAACATCTTTCCGAATAAAGAAGTTCTCAACCGTTACTAAAAAAAAAAAATTTATGAAAATTGATATAAATTAGTAACCGTAGTGTAATACTGCTTGCTTAATTCTTTGATGATAGATTAGGAACATTTATTATCCTTCTTTTTTAATATTTTCGTAACTAATATTATCTCAATTATCATTATATATATTATTTTATTTTATTTTATTTATTGTTACTATATGTTATTATTTAACTAAAATGATGATCATGGTATTATCATAGTAAGTCTTCATCTTTCAAAGATTAAATTAATTTATCTTTAGTCTCTTTTAGAGTTTTAAAAACTATTTTGTTAGTCTTTCTTTAATTATGAGAGTTTCAAAAGTAATTTGTCTTGATCAAAAGAAGAGCAATTGATTGGAGGTATGAAAAGACTAGCACATTGCTTTTCTATTTCATTATCCCTCTAATTATCTCTATATTCTTAGTACCTCTAATTAATGAAGGAGAAACAATCAAGTAGCATTTACTTCACGATAATTCCTAGAACTGCATTTAGTTTCCTTTAATTGGTTTTTACATTTTTATATTAATTAGTTTTTATTTTCAGGTATCATAGTGACTGTTATATCTTTTTCAAAATTAATAAAATTATTTTATCTTATTTCTTGTTTCAGTGTTTAGTTAGTCATGTATTTAACTGTTTAATTAATCATGTATTTAATTATGTTGATTTAACTTTACGTGCTTTTGGGTTAGAAATAGATATCTCATAGTTGGAATTATATTCCTACATTAGATTATATTTTTTGATACTTTCATATCTCTAAAAAAAAAAAAAAACAAAATCATTATAATTCAAATTAAAGAAAAAAAAAAACAAAACAAAACAAAATCATTACACACACACACACACACACTGACAGAGTTCTCAAGTAAAAATTCCCAAATAAAAAATCAACCGCTCAAGTTCGGAACCCTATGTCTCCCGATCCCTGATTATTTTCCCAGGGAAATCCCCAGAATCATTTTGGCAATGGAATCGTTTTCGGTAAACGAAAGTTCACATCGGAATTGGGTGGAACTTCCGCGGGACTTGACGATGTCGATTCTGTCTCGCGTGGAGGACATCGATATCCTGAGAAGTGCTCAGTTCGTGTGCTCGTCGTGGCTCAAATCTGCAGAGATCCTCTCTTGTGGCGCACCATTCAGTTGTGTGGTCTCTCTCTCCAGATTTCCCCTCCGATTTCAAGACGATTTGCCGCCCGCGCCGTCGGACTATAGCTCCGGTCAGTTGGTCGAGATCAACATCGGCGATTTCGCAACTGATCATCTGCTTCAGTATATAAACTAACAGGTATTCATCTCTCTCTCTCTCTCTCTCTCTCTCTCTCTCTCTCTCTCTTTCAATTTTTTAATTGGAATAATGCGTAATCAAATTGATTTTGGGTTTTCTGGTCGTTTATTGTTAAGATTCTTATTCTCTCTCTTTTTAATTTTGAGAAAGTGATTGTTAAGATTGCTTTGTTGTTATGAGTATTCTGTCTAACCTAATCTGCATGAAATTCATATATAAATATTTATATATGTATATATATATGTTTGTGTGTGTAGTGTGTAATATAGAAAATGTCAACACAGTCATTTTAACTAATATTTAATTGTTCTTTTTTAGAAGATTGAATCTTGTGGTTGCTTGATTTCATATGATTTTACGCCACTTTGTTAGCAAATTGGTTTTTTTGTTTTGTGGTCCCAAATTCAGCTTTTATTATTATAATATCTTGGCCTTGTCACGTTTCATAAGAACTAGTAGTCTAGTAGTTGATATATACATTTATATATGTGTGTGTGTGTGTGTGTGTGTGCGCGCGCGCGCATATATAATAGCATACACTTTGGTGTAAGAAGTAATAATATACCTATCATTTTTTTAATGGCACCCCTTCAAATTTTCTTTCATTTGTACTTTCTAAAATGCTAGAAGAAAACATCACCATGTCAAGAAGAGGACAAAGAGTAGTCATCACAAGGGTATATTTTGTAGGACCACAAGTTATTTTATATTGTCAAAATAGTCCCAAGGTTAACCCATCATTTCTAGGACCACTTTCAATTTTCTATTCCCTGTTTTCTTATGGAATTGTGGATTTTCCCACCTTGCAAGTTTGCTTAAACACCTAATCCACTTGGATATTCATTTCTGCCAATTTTCCTTTTCGTTGAACTAGCACATTCTTGCATCATTCTTCAAGTATTTGTTTCCGCTGATGAGCTAGAAGTTCAAATAATGGTGTCAAAACTTTCATCTTATCAATTTTGATCGAGAAGGAATACTCATTGCCAAAACTTTCTGATAAATTGCTGTTACCTTGTCTATGCTATTGCGGACTTATTGTAAACGTTTTCAACAGGTCGAGTCAGATCAAATGCCTTCGTCTTTTTCGTTGCTTTCAAATTTCAGATGGAGGACTGAGTGCAGCGGCTGCCAAACTTCCATTGCTGGAAGAGCTTGAGCTCTCAAATGGATCTTTGACAAAGGAATCTCTCAAAGCTGTCGGGCGACAATGCCCTCATTTGAAATTATTGAAATTTAACTTCCAAGGGGAGGGTAAGAGAAACTTCATAAACAGGCCGGTGACTCCTGATGAGGAGGTGGTCTTCAATGAACATGCAATTGCTATTGCTAAAAATTTGCCTGGATTACGCAACTTGGAGCTTGTTGGAAATGAGATGACTGATGTTGGCTTGCAAGCTGTTCTTGATGGCTGTCCTCATCTGGAGTCGCTTGACCTGCGTTGTTGTTTCAATATTAGGATGCAAGGTAACTTGCAGAAGAGGTGCGAGGAACAGATTAAACGTTTGTTGCTTCCTCATGATGGAACAATCCGTTTGGTTGAGGAAGCTCACCAAGCTTGGGTTCGTGCCAGTTATAGCCAACAAGTTGGGATTCCTGTTGAGAACAACTTGTCTGATGTGCATTCTGAAGATGATGACAATGTGTATACTAGGATCGTGTATCTTGAAGATGATGACAACATATATGCTAGGAACATGTATTTTGAAGAAGACGATGATGAGTATGCTGAAGACGAGCAAGAGGACAAGTCTTCTGAAGATGATATCAATGAGGATGGTGAAGACGGTGAAGGGGGTGAGTATTTTGAAGATGATAGCAATGTGGATGCTGAAGATGATGATGACGATGAGACCTATGTCTCTGATGGCAATGAGTATGCCAAAGATGATAAAGGGGATGAGTATCTTGAAGATGACGAAAGTGAGTATTATGAATTTGAAGGCAATACTGATGAGTTTATTAAAGTTAATGACAATGAGTATTCTGAGGGCGATGGCGACGGATATGCTGATGGCAATGAGGATGAGTATTATGTAGGCAATCACGGGGAGAATTTTGGACCTGAAGACCATAATGATGAATATGCTATCAACAACAACGAGTATTCTCAATTTGATGATGATGATTGTTTTGGAGGATTTGAAGATGACTTTGCT
The DNA here is from genome assembly GCA_008635985.1 of Ficus erecta. Classification (NCBI taxonomy): domain Eukaryota; kingdom Viridiplantae; phylum Streptophyta; class Magnoliopsida; order Rosales; family Moraceae; genus Ficus; species Ficus erecta. The sequence goes on from BKCH01000068.1 coordinate 853,349, forward strand.
GATTTATCGTGTGGGGGTGGCTTTTTGGACAATTACGATTTTTCCTTGGATGACGACTATTGGTGAATTCGTGACCTTCCTTAATCCGAAACTCGGTATCTGTCGGGCAGAATACAGAATCCAGTATCGCTCTTTTGTTCTTCATTCAAGCCAAGCTATATCTCCTTTTGTGCATATGTAAGTAGTTTGGCTTCAAGTATACAACTTAAGGTAACAAAAAGAAACATCTATGAGATCCAAATCACAAACTCCCAATTTTTATTTTCTTGCAGGAAATATGCTGTATTTCAATGTTGGAATTGTCTCTCTTTTTTTCCCTTTTTTTTTGGGCTAAAGTTTTCAGGTCGGGCCGTCTGGGAATAATAGTTTCTTTGGTTTTGCAAGGGATGATGGAGATATTGTCATGCAATTATCATAAATTTCCTTGCAGATGTTTCTATCTAGGCTGCTTTCTGTTAAGTCAAAACTTAAGCTTTGTAATTATTGTACTTTCTGGCTTATGAATGCTTGTCTTGTTTACAATGGAAACTGGGAAGGTTGGCTTTGTTTCAGCCTCACTGTTTGTTTTTCTTGTCTCGTTGGTTTGCATTTGGCGTGCTAGACAGAGAAATAGATTAAATTTAGGGATGTAAATGGGTTGGTTTTCCGTCATTTTTTCCAATACCAATCCTGTCCCATAAACCGCCTAAGACGGGGTGGGGCTGAAATCTCCGGCGGGGGAATAGGGCGGGGAGGGTACAGCAGCTCATCTTGTGGATACGTATATATAGGTTAGCATTTAGTTATGGGTAATTTATAAATAATCGGAGCGGGATTGGTGACGAGGTAATAAATACCATCCTCATCCCATCCGCGAAGATGATTAATCGGTTTTTTTCTTATCCCGGCCCCAAAACTGCCCAATGCTGAGAAAACGGGCACTGCTCCTTGAGGGGACATTGACATCCCGAGCTTAAATAATCTCGTTTAATGTTTGCATCTTTGTTGGACAAAGTAGCGTGGGTATCAAGTTTGGGGTAGCCCTTTTATATATACACATGTATGTATGTGTATTTATATATATATATATATATATTTTGCTGAATAAACAAAATAACAGGCCTTTTAAGTTTAAAGTAGCCTTTATACTTTAATTATCAAAATAACTCATACTTAGGCTGGGTAGATTTTTTTAATCACCTAATTTAATAGATGACTCAGTTTTTTTTTTTCTTCTTATTTAAGAAAATGGCCATTTGTGATTTTTCATATTTGGTCAATCAGTGATTAATTATGAAAATTGGTAATTGATTAATAATCAATCAGTTATTTGACTATGAAATTTGGTGATTTACGTTATAGTTAATTAGTTACGATCAATTATTAATTGACTATTATGAGGTTAATCATTGATTGATCATTTAAGAAAATTGATTAATAATTTATATAAAAAAATTATATTTTAACTAATTTTTAAAAACTTCGGTCATTTATTAAAAAAATTCTTAAAAAAGAATTATTTAGCTATAAATCCCTAATATTAAACATAGTATTTATAGTTACAGAAAATACTAGTTATACATCTAATTTTGTTTTTTGTTTTAGTTTTTGTTTGTTTGTTTTTTTTTTTTTTTTTTTAACTTAAACACAAGAGATTCAAACTTTACACTTGATTACACCTCGTGGTAAAATCAGGTGTGAAATTATATTAGATTTTACTTAAACACAAATGACGCTAAAACATCCTTTGGGGCTAAGTTGAGACTGTTCCTGTTCTTCAGGGGCAAATAAGTGAAATTGACTTTTCTTAGAGAGGTTAAAAGTGAAATAGTTTTTGGTAAGAGTGGCTAATAGTGAAATTCATGCTCTCTCTCTCTCTCAGCACGTCCTCATTTCTCACTCACTCACGTCGCCTATAAATATAATTTGTTTTCCTCCACTTTCTTCTTCGCATTTTCCCGCGAACCTAACACTGCGTGATTTTACAGGAAAGTCCCTGCCACCACGTACCGATGGAGTCTTCCTTGTCGGAGAAGCAAGGCCCGAACTGGCTGTCGCTACCGCGAGACGTGACGCTGTTGATCTTCACTCGTTTGGGCGCCGTAGAGATCCTGAAGAGCGCTCAGAGTGTGCTCGTCGTGGTTCGAGATCTGCAAGGATCCTCTGCTATGGCGGACCATCGACATGCGCAATCTCAGCAGCCTTTCGCAGTGGAGCTTTCTGCTATTGAACTTGAAGGCTATGTGCCGACGCGCCGTCGACCGGAGCTCCGGCGAACTTGTCGAGATCTCTCTCGAGGACTCTGCCACCAGCGAACTGCTCATGTACATTGCTGAAAGGTAACGATCACGTTTTCTCAAACAATTTTACTCTTCTGTTTCATGGAAGTAGAGATTTCGAATTTTTTTTTTCCTTGAATATTCGTTCAGTAATCGAATTCCATTTGAAGCCAACTCCTAATTATACCCAAATTTGAATTCTGTTTGCCTGGGCTTGAATTGAGAAACTCTTAGCTCAGTTTTCCTAAATGCTTTTCAAACTTTACTAGAAAACGAGATATTAATCCTTTTGAAAATTGTATAACATATCGATTAGATTACAATATCTTATATACATACATCTATCGATTAGATTACAATATCTTATATACATACATATATATGCGCATATATATATATATATTTATGTTTGAATGTATTTAATTGTATAGTGTATTTATATTCAAATAAATAATGTTTGTTGAGAATAATTTTGGTGATATCCCGCCTCCATCCCCATCATGACCTATAGAAAAATTATGGAATCCACCAATAGAATGGAAAGGAGCTAATGTATGTGTTTGGAGCTCATGATTGGATTGGTTTTGGGATTTTGCCTGAATGATGGAGAAATTTTAGCGAGAAATCCTAGGTTGGAGTCAATATTATCCGTTTTTGCCATCCAAGTTTTCGATCCTTTCACATCGATCGACAAACAAAACTCCTGATGGAAGCCCCATTTTTTAGTAGGAAATCAACGTATTGAAGGATCTTTCACCTGGGTCTTGGCATGTAAACGTTCCATATTTATGTCTTAGCTTAGCAATTTCTCCATCCTAGACTTTTGTTACTAAGATCTACAATTTTTTTTTTTTTTTTAAACACAATTGGACGTAGATGGAGATGGAAAGGGTGTTGGAAAATAGCTTATAAAAACCATTTTAATGGACATTTTCAAGCTTGAATTTGAGTAGGACCCACTTTGTGTTAGTGTCGGTTCATGGTGGATTCGTGTTCTTCTCCGCAAGGAGATCGAAATCGAATGTTTATCCGCTCAAAATGATGAAAGGGTGAATTAAAAATTGACTCTCAAAAGTGCACCTTTGAAGTTAGAAAATTAGGAAAAAGAAAATGAGGAAAAAACTCTTGTCCTATATGGGAAAGAGATTAAAGTTCCAATAGGTTTTTTAAGGATTTTCACATTTGCTTATTGGTAACCAATTAAGCATAGAGACTCTCTCACGCACACAGGCGTAGGGGGGTGCAAATCCTCGACTAGAAAACCACAACGAGCCAAAGGACTTGTGTGCGAGCTTGTATCCTGCAGACACGAATGTCGCATAAAATTTCCGATTCCGCTTGGGTTTGGTTTTGTGATACAATTTTCTTTTTCCAACATAAATACGGTAGATAAAACCTATACAACTTAAAAAACGTTTAGGAATTAATTTCAAATTAATTCGGAATTTCATCAGCCAAAAACGTTTGGCAGCAAAGAAATTAAAATTGTTTTAATTTCTGTATTAAAGCCATTGTTCCTAATTGCCTATAAAAGGCAGCCCTCTTGCATTGTCAAAGCACCAGAAAAATAGAGCATTTCTTTCCTCTGTTGGTCTAAGTCTAGGTATTTCGGTGTGATAGAGTTCGGGCATTTTTCAAGTTCGCCGTAGGTTGTAACTTGGTGTGTCGTTACCGCTTGTAAACCATTGTATCCTGGGAATCAGACGCCGATTGATCCTCAAGCACCGACGGTGAGGAGACGAATCTGTTTTAAGGAAACCGACGGGCCTCGGTGTTTATCAATTCCGAATTTTGTTGTTCTTGTATTTTATGTAATTTTGTTGCTAACGAATTTCGGGTTTAATTCCGACATTCGTTCGTTGTCTTTTTCATATTTTGCTAACAAAGGGACCATTTTAGGCAGAAGATTTGTCACAAAACTCTTCGTGAGCTCGTTCTCTCTAACAAACATTTTTTTTTTTTTTTTGTGACTACCTTATCTTAATTAGTTCGAATACCAATTTGATAATTCAAAACCTTCCTGGAAAACTAAGTTAATTGTTCTTTTAATTTTCTTGTGGACAGTTCTTGTAAGATCAAAATCCTTCGGATTCATGGTGGCCATTTCTTGAACAGTGTATTAAGCAGAGCAGCTTCCAGACTTCCATTGTTGGAGAAGCCTGAACTTTCACATTGCACATTCTCGAAAAGGTCTCTGAAACTTGTTGGCCGCCGCTGCCCTTACTTAAAGTCGTTGACGCTTGTCTCCTACCATGGCTATGTCGTCTACATCGGTTATGATAAGAAGTGGAGTTCGATGAAGAGAAGATTGCTAATGCTAAACATATGTCCAAACTACGCCACCTGAAAGCTTTCTGGAATCCCGGTCACTAATGATGGCTTGAAGGCTATTCTTGATGGCTGTCCTTATTGATGGCATAAATTGCTCCGACCACCAAATCCTATTCCCGAGGACAAATCGGTCGCGAGGGGATGGCAAAATCGTATTCTTCACCCCGAACCGGATACTAATGACCTGAGTCGATCCGACCGGGAGATGCTTCCCGGGGAACCATGCTACCCGACCAGATCTTACCTCACCAGTGAGGTTTTCCATGTACCTGGGTTAGGCAGTATCTAGGGACGACATTGCTGACCCGGACAGCCAACCCCGTGCACGGGGTATCACGCACATGACTGATGGCGGCGCCCTGACGCAGCACTCAGCCCACCGCCTGATAACTGACGCATAGCCTTCTACTGCACCTATCACATCGCCAACTTCCGCCACCTGCCCCAACTGGAGCTACACCTATTGGTGCCGGCGGCAGCTCACCCTAGTGTTCCTTGATACCGGACCATGGACATGTGGCACTGGTCCATTGGACCTATAGCTCCTATGCATCAGAAGCCTATATACCCGCCGGGAACGCTAGCAAGTCAACCCGATCGGGTCACCCGAATGTCCGAGCCCGCGGAGAACGCCTATAAATAGAGAATCAACCCACAAACTCAGGTATGAACATTTTTCCTTGCCAAAGCTCTGCCTCTCCACTTGCTCATCAGTACCCTCACTGAATTAAGCATCGGAGTGCCCGTGGCAGACACCCCACCGGTGTCCCCATCACTTGAACTTGCTTCCATTTTGTAGGTAACAAGTAGCAGAGTAGCCGTGCAAGTACATCCTAGTTCGAGCAATCACATCGGGTGTTGTGCCGGAGATTTTCGACATCAACAGTCCTAATCTTGAGACACTTGTCGTGCGCAATTGTTGCGATGTCAATGCTGCAGGTAATTTGGGAAAAAAGATGTTATGAACAGATTTAACTGTTGTGGCTTCCTTATGATTCAACCCAATGCTATGAATTTGTTATTGCATTCTGTTATGATTAATCATTTCTTGAAGACTAAATGTTTTTTTTTTTTTTTTTTTTTTGTAGGTGAATACTTTCCTTCTGTGACTTCTGGGATAAAGCTACTGTATGATAAACCGTCTGTGTGATACACTGAGATCGGAAGCGCGGTGATTCCTTCTATCATGATGATTTTACCTTTTGAAAATGACTTTCCCTGAATTTGAATTTGGTTATTAGTGCTGGTAGTCTTTGAACTATGAGCACTATGACATTTTTGATCCTTGAATTTTTTAATGTGACAGATCACTCTTTAAACTTTTATTTTTTTAATCTATTATTAGTTTTGGTCCCGCATCATAAAATTAACAATGAATTTCTATAACTTGTAACGGAGATTATCCATTGTATAACTATCATGTGACAACATGAAAGTTCACAAAAAAAAGTTACATTATCAACAAAGTTCTCTTTAAAGTTAAAACTTGAAAGCTATAGAAATTTAGCTCCTAACGTGATTATTTCTGTATAACTTTATGTTTTAGATGGTTTGTATGCATTTATTTCTGTTAAAATTATTGAACTTTTATGTTAATTTTAATGTCAGAGACTAAAATTGTTAAAAAAAAAAAAAATCAAAGTTTGATGGGTAATCTGTCCAAATATATATATATATATATCTCAAAGTCAGGGATCTATGATTTTTTAAGTATTGAGGGTCTGATATTGTCCCCTTGTGTTCGGAGTGAGGTAGTGACAGGGAAGCAACCCCCAACCCGTCCCGACACTATGTATCATTATTCTTTAAAATACAAAGTGTATATGTCTATTATCCATTACTCTTCAATAATTTAGAGTTTCCTTTTCACCATTCAAAAATTTGATCAAATTATTTTGTTATTCTGTGCGCTTTTTGTACCCCTTCTTCTCTTGCTTTTTTTAATCCTAATGTCTTATATTTGAAAATGTGTTTCAATGAATTCCTTTTAATTCTAGTTTGTTAGTATTGAAATAATTTTTCTCTAATATGTCCCCAAATAATATTTTAAACATTTTTTCTTGTAACTCTCTAAAATAGTATTTTTCCCTTGAGTATCCCTCAAATAATTCATTGTCTAATCCCTATAATTCTTTCTTTTATTTTTATTTTATTTTTTTTTTTCAAAATGTACTCTCTACTATTTTTTTTTTTACCTAATGTTAAATCAAAAAATGAAATCTTTTTTAAAACAAATTACATTCACATATTAAAAAAGAATCAACAAATTTAGTAAACGCGTGCTATGCACGTGCTTCCAACTTGTATATTGAATTATTAGAGGAGAATAATGATAGTTTGTATGCAGAATGCATCTATCGTTCAAGGTAAGAAGCCTGAAATATGTAGAAATTAGAGCAAAATGAAAATGTTTGTTCCTCTATTGGAACTGAACACCAAAAGAAACGGGACGTGTATATCCTCCTTTATTTTTGCCTTCCAAATTTTGAAAACCATTCAAAATGCCTTAAAAAATGTTTACGTGCACAGCACGTAAACCAGAATTGCCTTAAAACCATTCATCCACTTCCATCTATTATCTTTATTAGATTGTTTACGTGTTACTATCTGTAATTTTAAAATGGCCTTTAAACTATTGTTCATATGTCAACTTGAACCCAATTTTATTTTATTTTATTTTATTTGCACACTCTCAACCATATAAAAACATTATAAACATTGTTGGAAACAGTTCTGATAGTTGGCACTGTTCAAATAGTGGGCACTATTTTGACAGCAAGAATGGCATTCGATGCAATGAACGTGAGGAATTCGGTCATATTGTTACTGATCATTATGTAAACAACAAAAACAAACCACACCGCGAAAACATGAATACCGAGAATGACTATGAAGGAGAAGAGCCTGAATATGAGAAGCATTTAACTTTGTGTCCGATGAAAGACTACTTATTACAGGGAAGAGTTAGAAGATGCCTACGAAAAGTAGTATTCATCTTGAAGGGGGGGCAAAAAAAGAAAAAAAGATGGTCTCAAAGAATAAAGTGTTTGATGATGGGATATCAAGGCTACAAGTGAATAAAAATGTTTTGATTATTGATATGGCCATACTACAACAGAACCTCTCCATGAGACCATGACCATACCATGACTTCAAGCCGAGACACAGAGTCGGAAGAAAAAGCGAGCAAATTGACACATTCATGTTTGTTATCATTGTGGAATTAAGAGGCACATTCGTCGAAACTGTTTTCAACTGTTAACACCCACATTGCCTCAAAAGCTTCTTCGTCAAGAAATGGGAATTTTCATAGTGGTTGTACAATGACCTTTAAAGATGGCAAAAATATGGTGAAAGCACGGGTAAATTGAACATAGTGATTTCATGACTCGATTTTGCATTCCGAACTGACAGAGTAATGGCAAGGAAAAACATTGCTCTGCACCTTTCAAATCAGTAAATTGTGCTTTTCCTCACTGATGTTATTGGTGCTGATAATACCGCTTCCACGATGTTCATACAGTGTCGATATGTGTTGATGCCGAAAATCTCCGGCACAACACCCAATGTGATTGCTCGGACTGGGCTGATCTTGCATGGTCACTCTGCGTCCGGTCACCTGCAAAAGGAGAAGCACCTAAATGTGATGGGGACACCAGTGGGATGTCTGTTACGGGCACTCCGATGCTTAAGTCAGTAAGGGTACCGATGAGCAAGCAAAGAGGCAGAGTTTTGGTAAGGAAAAATGTTCATACTTGAATTTGTGGGTTGATTTATAGACATTCTCCGAGAGCTTGAGCATTCGGGTGACCCGATCGGGTCGACCTCCTAGCGTTCTTGGCGGGTAAATAGGCTTCTGACGCATAGGAGCAATAGGTCCAATGGACCAGTGCCACGTGTCCATGGTCCGGTATCGGGGGACACTAGGGTGAGCTGCCGCCGGTACCAACAGGTGTAGCCTCAGTCGAGGCAGGTGGCGGAAGTTGGCGATGTAATAGGTGCAGTAGCATGCTATGCATCAGTTGTCAGGCGGTAGGCTGAGTGTTGTGTCAGGGCGCCGCCACCAGTCATGTGCGGGGGTACCACGTGCATGGGGCTGGTTGTCCGGGTCAGCGACGTCGTCCCCAGATACTACCTAACCCGGTTACATGACAAACCTTGATGAGGTGACAAACTCTGGCCGCGTTACACGGTTACCCGGGAAGAATCTTCTGGTCGGATCAAGTCGGGTCAACAGTATCCGTTTCAGTCAGTTTGATGCAATTTTACCACCTCCACGTGACCGGATTACTCTAGGAAATAGGATTTTGTGGTCGAAGCAATTTATGCCATCAACAATATGTGATTCGATTTAGCTTTTGTTTTCTTTCTAACACTTGAATTGTTTTTATTAGTAGTTTTTTTTTTTTTTTTTTTTGCCTAAATTTTTTTATTAGTATATTACTAATGAAAAAGGTGAAAACTAAGGAGTTTTAAAGGTTTACTTATTTTGATGAACTGTAGCCTGTTTCTAAATAGAGAGTCCAAAAATTCACGGACAAATATGGCTATCACTACAAATCGAGTCTTCCGTGCATGAACATAACGACAATAAGACAACTCTAGTTGTCCGTGTGATGCGGGTTGCTAATGCATATGTGTGAAAGTTGTTATTAATGAACATGGCCAGCACCTGATTTAAACAATATGTTTTGAGAGAAGGGTGAGAAGAAAAGAGTATAGTGAATGATAAGATGGAAAAAATAAAAATTTTGAAGAATAAATAATTCCTTCCTATTGGTTGCCATCTCTAGATCAAGAGTAGGGGATGAGTAATTTCAAAAAAAAAAAATTCAGTTCCTATGCTGCCTCCTACACACATATATACACATATCCATATATAAGGGAACAAACATAGAGAAAGATTTAAAAAAAAAAAAAATACAGGAGAAAAGATAAAATATAGAAATAATTTAACCGGCCACTTCACACACATTTTGATGGATATCACTAGAGAATCATGTCTTGTTGACAAGTGAAAGTGTTGGTTTGAAACGTATGTCAAGGTGTTGTTCTTAAAATGATTGATTTTTCTTGTAGATTTTTTAGTTTGGCCACCGTTATATACGATACTATATTCTATCACACACACCTTTGAAGAGATCAAGGTAAATAGCATCATGAAAAAGGTAAAATTGATCCTTGATATGAATCCATGGTGCATTTGTTAAAGGATGACTAAGTGATCATGATATGTGGATTTTAACATTTCTCTTGCAGTTGCAGAAAGTTGATTAATTTTTCATATCAAGGATAGCAAAAGGGGATAATGTTGGTATTTTTAATACCATATTTTTGTTGGCATTTTATATCGAAAATTAATTAACAAAAAGAGTCAAACTTATTTGCAATTTTTTTTTTTTTTTTATTGTCATACCAAGATTATTACGGTCAATTTTGTTGCAGATAATAAAGAATCCATTGATATTCGAATTGAGTTGATGCATATTGATCTGCAAACTTAAATTACAGGTAGTTGAATTGGATATCTTATCCAAGATTTGAGTTTCCTAAGATAATCGAGTTTTCGTTTGGTATTTCAACTCAACTCCAACTAAACTGTACTTTTTCATATCAATTTTTGTCTTTTGCTGAAAAATCAACAAAAATTATAACCAGTTTTTGAAAAGTCAACCAACTACAACTTAAAAATTTCATCTGCAACCGGCGAACCAAACACAAGCTTAAAGTTTGTTTAGCTCTCCATTCCAGACCTAAAATTTATATTTCATTTTTTGTCTTTTTTTCAAAAAATAAAAAAAAATTTATAACAATATTTTGAAAAGTTAACTAATTTCAACCTAAAAATTCCATTCCAAACATGTACACCAAATGCACTATAAAATTCGTCTTGCATTGCGATTGACTCTCTTGGATCTTATTTGATTTATTCTCGTATTTATCTGGTAATGGAATTCAGGAAAAGCAAATTAAGTTCGAAATCAGAAAAAACATAGTTTTATGTGTGTGACACATATAATGTCTCTTTTTGCAATTTAATTTTTTTAATGCAAAAATCTCATGAAGTTCTTATGACACTAAGAATTGGTGCATTGTCTCCAGTCAATTGCACTTTTTAGGGCATTCCTCAAAAAATCCTTTTAAGAATCACAGTTCATTTTTCAACTAAATGTACATTTTCAAAACACCAACTCATTTTTAATCAAAATATTTTCAAAACCTCAACTCTACTTGGTAATCCAAATGGGCCCTAAGAATGTCGATATGCTACGATGTATTAGTGCAACTACTAATTATTATCATTGTCTATATATACGAGTATTCTGTTATCCGACACTCCATTTTTGCCTGACATAAACAGTAGCTTGCGTGTGGCAGTTGGATGTAAAAATGGAGGGAGCTAATGAGAGAGAGAGTGAGAAAGAGAGAGAGGATGTAAGCTGGGATACAATCCCAAGAGAGAGAGTCACCGTCACCAAAGAGCCGCCAAGCATGGCCTGCACCAAGCCAAGCTGCTCACTGTCAACCCCCCCGCCGCGAGCCCGTCGTCGAAGAATCCATTGTTGAAGAGCCATCATCGACAGCAACAATTCCTTTTGCTACGTCAATAATCGTCATGAATTTTGACGAATCTTCGAGAACCCCCGACTTGATTTTTTTGTACCACTGAATGTTCGGCCACCATACAACAATCTATTCCTATATACAAGAACTTTCTCATACGACACCGCTGAACTGCTAGATCGGTAGACGGGAAAGTTCTCTTTATTTTTCTTTGATTCTCTCTCTTTTTCTCTCGAATGGGTTGTACTGTATTTTTTCTCAAGTTATGCTGATTTCCTGTATGGATTATATTATCGGATGACCGTTCCGTTGGATAGGGAAGTATTTTTATATATATATATATATATAAATTATAAACCAATATTTATCACCTTTTTTGAGTAATAATATTGAAATTACATCTCAGACCACAGGACAATGGGTAGGCCACGTAAGACTAGGCCTAGTAGTGTCTCACTAGGCACAAGTTACGGTGCATGCACAGCTCACGTGACCCTCCCTGCTACTTGTTTCCCAGTCTCTCTCAAAATGAATATTTTTCATATTTCTAATTTTTCAATTAATTTCCATTTATAAACAGCATAAGCACGTGCGACGCCGTCTGGAGCAGAGGCTTAGAGGGATGTGGGGCCCATGAGAGGACGAGGTGGGCCCACAATTGTCTCGTTCTGTTGCATATCTGACGCTGTACAGTCATCATCATTCCTTTCAAATTGACTTGATGGCCATTCGTACAGTAAAAAAAAAGATCTGATGCTTCGGCTTTCTCTTTTCCAATCACAAATTGCCACGTCGACTTCTTGTCCGTTGACGACTTTTGTGTGTGAACTCTCAGGTCACGGTTTCAACTCTGCTTTCTCACCAAAGTCTACGTACAACCACACAACCAATATTTTATGATAATTGAAATTGTAGTTTTATATTTTGAAATTAGAACATATTTTTTATAATAAAAAATAATGTAACATTATAAAATGTGATCGGAACAATATATATTATATAAATATTATTTTATTTTTCTTATTATTATAAGTATTTACACATATAAATTATTTTATTTTGAATTGAAATAAAAAATTATGAATTCTTAAAATTTGAATTTTATGAAAATTTAAAAGAGAAAGTGAAATGTAGATTTAGAATTAAATAGGTAAAATTTTGTCTCCAATAGTTTCACCTTTCATCCTTGAATTACAGGTCCAATCATATTCTTATCCCTAAAGTTTTAAAACATTTCTCAGTTTGTCTGATAATATTACTTCTTTCCAAAAACACTAATAAGACTTGAATTGTAATTACTACAAGAAAATCAAATGCATTTTAATCATAGTTAATTTTGTTGTTTTACTGTTAGAATACAAATTATTTGATTATTTACAGCTTTTAAAATTGAAATCCGGGACATGAAAATGAAAAAAAAAAAAAAAAAAAAAAAAAAGCCATGTGATCTTTACACGATAATAACAATTAATTTGAAAAGAATTAACTATCAAATTAATAATTCGAGTGTTAATTTTGGTGGAACGTTTTAAAGGTTAGGTTATCAAAAGAAGATTGGACTTGAAGGACCAATTCATTCATTTTTTTTTTTGGGGTAAAATACTAATATTCTATTACGGGCTTGTTTGGTGTATTAATTTTAACTTAAACTAAACTGTAATTTTTTTTTACTGAATTTTTGTCTTTTTATAAAAAGTCAATAAAAATTATAACTAGTTTTTTAAAAATCAACAAACTCTAACTTAAAAATTTTAACATCAACTGATGATCAAACGGAAGAGTACATTTGTTTTTTAACAAGTAACTTCTTTTTTGACTTGTTAGACTATGAATTGAGTTTGATAGACATGGATATTTAAATTAAAGATATTTATGTCCTAAGAATTTTAAGGTAATTTATATTTTGTCTCATGAATTTTAAAAATCCTTATTTTATTCAATTAACTTAGAATTTAATCCTATTTTATTTTTTTAATCAAAATTTCAGTTAAAAATTGACAAAAAAATCTTATATACTTTTTTTCACCAAAAATTATGTACTTTATTTTCTTCCACTTTCCTACTTTCTTTCCTATCAACAACTAAACAGAGCGTAAACTTTCCATTCATGAGGTACTATTGATCTGGAAACAAAGAGTGGAGATCTAAAGAACGCAAAGCTTGTTAAGTACGCAAGCTCACATGATGAGAAGCATGCAAAGCCAAAACAGTTTGATTTTGTGGGAGTTGAAAATTTGTAGCTAGCTCGGTAACAGAGAAAAGTATATAGGTGAATTTGAATATTCAACTGTCGCGTTTGTACAAAATGGAGAGTAGAAAAGTAAAACTCAAATATATATATATATATATATATATATATGTATACACACACCAAGGGTTGTGGGTTATTATTTAAAAAAAAAAAATTAGAGTGGGGGTTTGAACTCTAACTTGAGAGAGTTGAGGATTTATGAAATAAGGAGGTAAAGGGTTTTTTTTTTTTTTTAATTCCTTTAATCCGTTACCAGCGGAGTCATGAAATTTTTTTTTGTTTAAGTGCTACAAAAAAATAAAGATAATTTGTTCTTGTACAAGGGCGTAACTAAATATTCTAATTATTAAGTGTGGAAATAATCAAACTTTACTTATAAAGTAGGTAAATAACCAAATTAAACTGAAATTTAAGAATAAAAATTGACATATTAAAGTTTGAATATGGGCACAATTGAAAATTTTCTCATAAAATAGTGATACAAATAAAAATCAATTTATCAAAATATGAATGGGAGAGAAAATTTTTGGTTGACGATAAGTAGTGGATAGGAGGGGGGGGGGGGGGGGCAATCTGACTTCCTTTTTACATACCTCTCGTTATTTGAGACCATATTCACTTCTTTGAGCTTCTATTAATTGAATCGAGAAATATGTTTGATTGTCCATCTTTTTGAAATATAATATATATATATATATATAAATATTAAGACATCTTTCGGATAATTTAAATTGAAGCAATTGAATGTCCGACTTATTATCGAAATTTTACATCCCACAGATCTAGACTTTATTTTCCATGCCTCCTCCCTATAAATTTCCCTCAGTAAATAAGTTTAGCAAATTGATTAATTTTGATGTTATAATCATCCTCAATATTCATAAATTGGGGATTTGTAATCATGAGGAATTTTGTAGGACGTCTTTATTTAGAGTTGTCAGTTAGGTGTTCATATCCTTTGCCATCAGAATCAAAAATTCTTAGAAATAGTTAGAATGTTAGGACTTTGTTTGGATTAATTGCTTCGATCACATGTATGTGAGATAAAATTCTTCTGAATGATCCATATGATTTTTTTTTCTTTTTCAGTTATAAAAATCTGGGTATTCTATTTTTTATAATTATTTATGTTTTTAATCTAGCACGATAAACTTAATTAGAAAAAGTAACAATTCAAAATTCACTTATTTTAAAAAAGTTTGACATGATTAACCTAAATTATAACATGCAGAAGTTGATGTATAAAACTTAAAAAACAAAAAAGAAGTTGAGGTAAAAAGCATATTTTCACTTTCATATAACAATAATTAAAAAGTATATATTGTATAGCACAGGGAATTATGTTTTTACATAAAACAATATTAGTTTTACGTTACATCTTAATTCCCATATTTGAATAGACATTTCAAACAAATCTTTAATGAGGTTGCTTCTTTTAGTTAATTCTATTTTTATGGAAGTGTATCTTTAATTTGTCTTTTCAATGACGAGAAATAAAGGTCCAACCAGAATGATCATTACCATAAAACTGTATACGTCCTTTTACATTTTTGTGTTTTGTACCGACGTCAGCTGTAAGGCCAAACCATTAAAGTGAAAATTCACTCTTTTTCATTCGAGATAATGTTAAGGGTTAATTTCATTTTTAGTATTTGTAAATAAAATATTATTAAAATTGATATTATTTTTATTTATTTTTATTTTAAGTACTGTCACGTCATCATCATCAATTAAGATGGATGTAAAAATTTAAAAATATCCTCATGTAAGTCTAAATCTTATTATTATTATTTTTTTTTTCACTTTCTCGCATAGCCCCTCATCCATTTTGAAACTCAAAACTTCATATAATATCTTAACTTGATTTAAAACTATTTTCACCATTTTAGTGAGAGAAACTTCCATTTAGAGAAAGAAACTGTCACCGTGGGGAACCACTCCAAAAATCAGTCGGAAACTGTCGGAAACCACCATCAACGCCCTCTATAAAGCTTTTTCAAACTCTGTAATAACTGGAGAATATTCTTAAACCACCCAAAATCAGTTAAGATTCTTGAGTCTCCCATATCCAAACCCAAGAAGTTGGCGGAGAAAAACATTACTCCTAAAAAAAGAAATGTTCGGCTAATGGCTTCGGTAGAGAAAAGGCCATCGGCGGAGAAAAATCCTCAAAAACCGGAACCAGAGAAAAAAAGAAGGGCACCTGAGAAATGGTCGACGAAAAATAAGGGGGAAATCTGTATTGCTAGTTGATTTCCGAAAAAAAAAAAATTGAATAAAAATTATAATATTTGTATTTTTATTTGATTTTGTGACATAAACTAAATGTTTGTTAGTTGGGTATTTCGATTTTGAGAGGAAAATTTAGTGTATTGATTTATATACATTTTTTTACGATATTAAATATTATTACTGTTGGTGTCATTTACAGGGGTTGGTCATTTACATTTTGAGTAAAGGTAATTTTTTTAATGACCTTATTCTTGTCTGTGTGAATGGCAAAAAATGTTAGAATCTTTTTTTAAATTTTTTTTAGACATAGGTCATAACTGTTATGACCGGGTAGGCAAAACATAAATGACCTTTACTCAAAAATGACAAAAAATGTTAGATTTTTTTTATAAAAAAAATTTAGACATAGGTCATAACTGTTATGACCGGGTGGTCATAACAAGAATGACCTTTACTGGAAAAAAAAAAAACTTTTTAGACATATGTCATAACTGTTATGACCGGGTGGTCATAATAGGATTGACCTTTACTCAAACATGACCAAAATGTTAGATTTTTTTTTTAAAAAAATATTAGACATAGGTCATAACTGTTATGACTGGGTGGTTATAACATGAATGACCTTTACTGGAAAATGGTCAAAAATGTTAGATTTTTTTTAAAAAAAAAATTTAGACATAGGTCATAACTGTTATGACTGGATGGTCATAACTGTTATGATTGTTGATGTCGGTTTCTGCTCCGACCACAAAGTACCACCGCCGACCACTTCCCTCGATCTTCCCACCTTCTCGGAGATACACTCACCGTCTCGGATGGTCGGCTGACCGAGGCACTGGCCGACAAGATCCTTTGACCGCGCAAGAGCTGGCTGTGTACGCGGGCAACGATGTTCTCGGGTTAACCATCGTATCGGCTGCCTCCGGGTTTGCTAGGGTCATCCGGGCCCACGGTCACCTCAGCTGACGCTGTACCTGCCCTGGCACCCATCTGTTACAGTCGCCGCCCACCTACTCCTGCAGAACATCACTTCGCCACCCGCCGCCACCTACTCTGACACCAAACCTGCCCCTGCAGGCGCCGACGGCGGACACCCTTCTGTCCCCCACTTGGTGTCAGACCCCACGTGGCACACGCCCATTGGGCTAGTAGCCCCAGCAGGCCTACAACCCTAGCCCCCTGCCGGGCTCCCTAGGTAGCCGACCCGACCGGGTCGCCCCAAGCACCCGAGTCCGGGGAAGACGCCTATAAATAGAGGAAAAACACACAAATTCAGGTACGGTCATTTTTTGCCTTGCCAAATCTCTGCCTCTCCCTACGCTCATCAGAATCATTACTGACTTAGGCATCGGAGTGCCCACGGCAGACACCACACCGGTGTCCCCCTCATTCCGAGGTGCTTCCCTTTTGCAGGTGATCGACGGCGGAGCTTCTGGCCTGATTTGACCGGACGACAGTGTTACTTTAGGTGTTGTTGCCGGAGACGTTCTCGGCATCAACAATGATCTTGACTCAAAAATGAGCAAAAATGTTATATTTTTTTATAAAAAAAAAATTTAGACATAGGTCATAACTGTTATGACCGGATGGTAATAACATGAATGACATTTACTCAAAAATGACAAAAAATGTTAGATTTTGTTAACTTTTTTTTTTTTTGTTAAATGGAAGTGTTAAATATTTTTTTTTTCCGACGGTGAGAGTTTTTCTTTCTAGATGGAAGTTTCTCTCTCTGAAATGGTGAAAATAGTTTTAAGGATTAATTTTATTTTTAGCACTTGTGGAAAAAGTATTACTAAAATTGGCATCACTTTTGTTTCCTTTCATTCCTAGCACTACCACGTCATCACCATCAATTAAGATGGATGTAAAAAGTCAAAAATACCCTCAGGCAAGCCTAAATCTTTTTTTTTTTTTTTTTTTTTTTTCACTTTCCTGCCTAGCCCCCACCCATTTTGAAACTCAAATCTTCATATAGTATCTTAAGTTGATTTAAAACTATTTTCACCATTTTAGAGAGAGAAACTTCCATCTAGAGAGAGAAACTCTCACCGTCGGAAACCACTCCAAAAATCACTCGGAAACTGTTGGAAACCACCATCAACGCCCTCTATAAAGCTTTTTCGAACTCTGTAATAGCTGGAGAATATTCTTAAACCACCCAAAATCAGTTGAAATTTCTTGAGTCTCCCATATCCAAACCTAAGAAGTCGGCAGAGAAAAACATTACTCCCGAAAAGAGGAATGTTCGGCTAATGGCTTCGGTAGAGAAAAGGCCATCAGCGGAGAAAAATCCTAAAAAACCTGAACCAGAGAAAAAGAGAAGGGCGCCTGAGAAATGGTCGACGAAAAATAAGGGAGAAATCTGTATTGCTAGTTGATTTTTGAAAAACAAATTGCATAAAAATTATAATGTTTGTATTTTTATTTGATTTTGTGATATAAACTAAATGTTTGTTAGTTGGGTATTTCGATTTTGAGAGGAAAATTTAGTGTATTGGTTTATATAAATTTTTATACTATATTAAATATTATTATTGTTGGTGTCATTTACAGGGGTTGGTCATTTACATAATGACCGGGTGGTAATTTTTTTAATGACCTTATTTTTGTCTGTGTGAATGACCAAAAATGTTAGATTTTTTTTTTAAAAATTTTTTAGACATAGGTCATAACTGTTATGACCACCAGTTATGACTGGGTGGTCATAACAGGAATGACCTTTACTAAAAAATGACAAAAAATGTTTGATTTTTTTAAACAAATGTTTTAGACATAGGTCATAACTGTTATGACCGGATGGTCATAACAGGAATGACCTTTACTGGAAAATGGTCAAAAATGTTAGATTTTTTTTTAAAAGTTTTTTTTAGACATAAGTTATAACTATTATGACCGGGTAGTCATAACTGTTATGACCACCAGTTATGACCGGGTGGTCATAACATGAATGACCTTTATTAAAAAATGACCAAAAATGTTAGATTTTTTTTAAAAAAAATTTTAGACATAGGTCATAACAGGAATGACCTTTACTAGAAAATGGTCAAAAATGTTAGATTTAAAAAAAAAAAAAAAAATTTAGACATAGGTCATAACAGGAATAACCTTTACTGGAAAATGGCCAAAAATGTTAGATATTTTTTTTAAAAAAATTTTAGACATAGGTCATAACTAAATTTTACCTTTACTCAAAAATGACCAAAAATGTTAGATTTTGTTAAAAAAAAATTTTGTTAAATGGAAGTGTTAAATTTTTTTTTTCCGACGGTGAGAGTTTCTCTCTCTAAATGGAAGTTTCTCTATCTAAAATAGTGAAAATAGTTTTAAATCAAGTTAAGATATTATATGAAGATTTGGATTTCAAAATAGGTGGGGGCTAGGCGGGAAAGTGAAAAAAATAATATTTAGGCTTGCCTGAGGGTATTTTTGACTTTTCACATCCATCTTAATTGATGGTGATGACGTGGCAGTGTTAGGAATGAAAGGAAATAAAAGTGATGCCAATTTTAATAATACTTTTTCCACAAGTGCTAAAAATGAAATTAATCCTAGTTTTAAATCAAGTTAAGATATTATATGAAGATTTGGGTTTCAAAATGGGTGGGGGGCTAGGCGGGAAAGTGAAAAAAAAAAAAAAAAAGATTTAGGCTTGTCTGAGAATATTTTTAACTTTTTATATCCATCTTAATTGATGGTGATGACATGACAGTGATAGGAATGAAAGGAAAGAAAAGTGATGCTAATTTTAATAATACTTTTTTCACAAATGCTAAAAATGAAATTAACCCTGATGTTAAAGGGTGTTGAGCACAATTCTTCGATAAAAAAGTGAGTTTTACAACTAACAAACAGTGCTCATTTTCTATTAGTGGTTTTGTTAATATAATTTTCTTATATTAATCAATAAAAAGAAAATTGACAGTGCCATCACGTCCTTTGGCCGTCGCTTATTTAAGAATATTATGAAATCACAAGTAAAACAGTATTAGGACTTGACCATCATACCAATGGTGAGCGTAATTAACATTATAACATACGTTGAGAAAATATAATAAATTATAAATTATTAAAATAAACATTTAATTACTATCAAATAAGTTATTTATTTTAGAGTAATTGATCAAAATAGTCCCTAAACTATTTAAAATGTGACGATTTAGTTCCTATTTTTTTAATTTTAACTGAAAAGATCCTAAACTTCTAAAATATTAATAATCTCAGTCCTTTTTATCCAAAACCATTAACTTTATAACGGAATGAGTTATGTAACTATCACATGAGCTCAATTAACCTTTAAAAGATGAAAATACCTTATTTTCACTAATAACATTAAAAAAACAAAAAATAAAAAACAAAAAAAGAGATGAGAACTAAGCCCCCCCTTTCTCTCTCCCTCTCTCTCACTTCCCAGTTTCCAGGGAGACAACTCAAGTCCCTTACTTTTCCAACTCATGCCTTCAAACAGCAAAAGTTAAAATCAACAAAAACATAAAAATAAAAAAATATCTGAAAAACACAAACGCCAAACAGGGAGATTTATCTCTATTCTACAAACATAAAACACAACTGTTGATAAGATTGTCTCTGGGCTTCTTCCTCTGAAGCCAAAAAGAAAGAAAGAAAGAAAAAGAAAATGGCTGGGTACAGAGCCGAGGACAACTATGATTACCTATTCAAGGTTGTTCTGATAGGAGATTCAGGTGTGGGAAGTCCAACTTACTCTCCAAATTCACCAGGAATGAGTTTAGCCTTGAGTCCAAGTCCATCATCGGAGTTGAGTTCGCCACTTGCAGCTTAAACGTCAACGGCAAATCCGCCAGAACCACTCTTGAAAAAACGACACCGCCTCAGCCCACCCTTCTTGGTTCTCCCACCAGCGATTTCTTACACTCCTTTACAGCCTCCGAGATCGTCCTCTGCTTCAGGTGCCGTCTGTTTTGCCCTTTTGGATTGGAAATTTAGGGTTTGTTATGTTACTTGTTGACTTCAATTTTAGGGAAATTGGATTCTCATGTGCGGTATTTACATGATTTAGCTCTTTTAGGATTTATAATTACTTTGGGGATTACGAATTTTTTTAAAAAAATCTACTGGATTAGTTTTTGTTTTTTGAGTTTTTAATTTAATTTAATTTGTTCATTTTTTTAAAATTATTTATTGTTGATAGATTACTAAAATGTCATTTCATATTAGATTATATGTGTATATGTGTTGTTGCACATGACTTATTTCGTTATAAAGTTAACGATTTTGGATGAAAATGACTAAGATTTTCAATATTTTAAGGGCCTGTTTGGTGCACAAGTTCAAGATGAGATTTTTAAGTTTAAATAGTAAATTTTTTTGAATTTTCAGAAAAGACAAAAACTTTTTGGGAAAAAGACAAAAACTTTTTGGGAAAAAGACAAAAAAAAGTTTGAAAATCTTAGTTTGGACTTGAGCTCCAAACTCACCCTAAGAGTTTAGGATTTTTTCGACCAAAATTAAAAAAACAGAGACTAAATTATAACCTCTTAAAGAATTTAAGGATTATTTTGATCAATTACTCTTTATTTTATAAACAAGTTTGTTTCTTTAAAAAAAAAAATAAAAAAGTTTGTTTATCAGTTGAATAATTTATTTACTTTTAATGAAAAAAAAAGTTACTCTAACAATTTGATAAGCATATTACATATATTTTTATACTTTTGTAAAAATATTTTTATTTTAACAATTTGATAAATATATTATATATATTTTTTGGTTAATTATTTAAATATATATTAACTTTTGTAATTAATATTACCGAAAAAGAAACACCCCTTTAACATTGACACCTTTGAGCAATTTTCTTTTATTCCTCCCAACTAATTTGACCAAACTCGTACTTATCCTCTCCTCCTTATGTAACAAGGGAAAGATTAAAGTCAATTATGAAGGTCCTTGTCAACATATTTTATTCGTAAAAAAGTACATCACTACAACTAGTTTATTATCCATAGACAACCGTAATTTGGTCCAAAGTCCAAACCCAACCGACCACAATCAATGATAATATGGTAATTTTTAGGCATTTCCCATAATTGGTACAATAATTTAAGCGCACGTTAGGTGTAAAATGTTTAAAAATTTAACCACATAAAAAATACTTAGTAATAAAAATTGTTAAACTAATTGATAAATTGTTAAAACACTATTGAGTCGACATCTATTGAGACATGAAAAATGACAACAAATCTGGACTCATGAAGAAGAAGTATGGATCTACTTGAGACCATACTTGAAGTCAGAGGAAGTTTAAGCATCTACAAAACAGTAACGGTCGATCGATGATTAAAAATATTTAATATTCAAGATGTTAAACATTTAGAGTTATTGTGTTTGAAAAACTTTAGTGCAATTAAAGAGAGAATAAAATCTCTTATTAATAGGAGAATTAAATTCTTTCATTCTCAATGTAAATTCCTATAATTGAGAGAAAAAGTCTACGGACATAATTTCAACACAAATGGATCTTGAGGCAATCACATTGGACCATGATTTCTTATTATATTATTCTTAAGATTATTTGTATTCTTTGGATTCTTGTTTAAGCGTTTGATTACTATGCATAATCTTATTTTCTAGT
This sequence comes from Ficus erecta, assembly GCA_008635985.1. Classification (NCBI taxonomy): domain Eukaryota; kingdom Viridiplantae; phylum Streptophyta; class Magnoliopsida; order Rosales; family Moraceae; genus Ficus; species Ficus erecta. Next base: position 875,595 of record BKCH01000068.1, read on the forward strand.
TCAGATATATTCATTTGGTATTAGATGAAATTTTGCTCCAACGACTAAGTTATTTTTTCTTGAGATACAACTTTTGTTACAATAAAGTGACTTCTGTGGGATACTGGATATTTAATTATTAACAAGAAATAACCTATGTTAAAAGGGTAATTATTCAATGATGGTGTGTTCCGCTGTTGTATAGTGTGAGAGTCACTTTGGATTTGTAGTTGCCGATCCTGCCCAAGTGACTCGGCTCAATGTCATGAGAAAATAAAAACAGTGACGTGAATATTACGATTTTTTTTTTTTTGTGTGCCCAAAACATGATTGATAAAAGTAAGAGGAAAAATCCTTCAAGGATGACAAAATTCGTTGTTAAAACAAAATTTGTTAGCGTTATATGACATTGTTGTCGTCAAATTTCATCACTAATACGTAGATGTTGAAGGTTTTTAGTGACGATATTTGTCGTCGCATCTTATACAACACCTTTGACAATGACAATGTCGTCATTGAAAGGTGAACTTGACTTCGTACTTCTGGCCGCTTGGGTTTAGTAAAAATTAAAATAAAGGTTATAGATCATTAATTATCTTAGGACAACTTTTTTTAGTTTCTTTTTACCTACATTTTCTTTTTTATTTTTTACTTGAATCCTAACAAAAAATTTTCCAACTTTTTTCTTCTATCGCTCTTTGAAATTTTCAAATTGTAATAGTTAAATTTTATTTTTTAAAGAACAGTTTCACTTATGTCACAATTTGACTTTTGGTATTCTTTATTTCAAACTCTTTTTTTTTTCCTCTCTAAATGCTAGTAACAGATATCAACAGGTGCACCTAGATATCTCGACTATATCGGCACATTCTTAGTATCCTCATCCCTTACTTGTTCCATTTTTATTAATGAAAAAAGAAAAATACAAGAATGTTTAGAAGAAAATAAAGCAAGAGGAAAATAAAAACAACCCTACTAAGGGTAATAAAAATAATAACAAAACTCCCAGTGGCCGGAGATCAATCTCAAAGAATTAAGCCGAAACTCTCATCATGAAATATAATCTCAAATAAGCCCCATTTAATACCCTTTGACCAAAACAATGTCAAAGGGAAAAAAGATCAGTATATGTCTACCAAGAAACAAACAAAGGTTGACTACTTACAAAATCTATAAGAGATAACCCCATCATATCTCTAGAGACCTCTGAAGAAATAATTGTGGGACAAAAAAATCACCAAGCAGTGTCTTCGATATAAATCGCATGAGACGCTAACTTATCAGCCAATTGATTACGCTCACTAAGATTACTAACATTTTTAGAGTTTAGGGTCATCTCGGCTAAAATTAAAAAAACAAGGATCAAATTATCACTTTTTAAAGAATTTAAAGATTATTTTGACCAATTACTCTTTATTTTATAAACAAGTTTGTTCTTTCCAAAAAAAATAAGTTTGTTTATCAGTTGAATAATTTATTTACTTTCAATGAAAAAAAAAGTTACTTTAACAATTTGATAGGCATATTACATATATTTTTATACTTTTGTAAAAATATTTTTATTTTAACAATTTGATAAATATATTATATATATATTTGGTTAATTATTTATATATATATATATATATATTAACTTTTGTAATTAATATTACCGAAAAAGAAATAACCCTTTTAACATTGACGCCCTTAAGCAATTTTCTTTGATTCCTCCCAACTACTTTGACCAAACTCGAACTTATCCTCTCCTCCTCATGTAACAAGGGAAAGATTAAAGTCAATTATGAAGGTCCTTATCAACATATTTTATTCGTAAAAAAGTACATCACTACAACTAGTTTATTATCCATAGACAACCGTAATTTGGTCCAAAGTCCAAACCCAACCGACCACAATCAATGATAATATGGTAATTTTTAGGCATTTCCCATAATTGGTCCAATAATTTAAGCGCACGTTAGGTGTAAAATGTTCAAACTTTGCTGACAAATTTGTACAAGAATCACATAGCTGGCACTTTGTTTGTACACAAATCAAAGCTCACCCGGCAATTTTTACACCTTGCAAACACACAAGCAATCTCAACACCATTTTTGCTCTTAACCCAATAAATTTCTCTCATATTTAAGTAGTAAGATGAGGAGAATTTATTGACAAAACGTTTTATTATGCTTCTTATCAAAGTCAAAATATTTAAATAGAGAGCAAATTTTTTAGTTGTCCCCATTGGGGATTAAAAAAAATGATTATAAAAAAATAAAAATAAAAACAGTTCCAATGCTCACCCAAGGAAAGTCATACCCAAATCTCAATTACCCATGAGAATATTAAAAAAAAAAAATTTGATTTTTCCCATAAGAAGTTACTTTTACCATTACCCTTTAAGGGAAAGAGAATCAAAACCACATCTTTTCTATCCTCATTCTAAACAATCAAAATAAAATGATAGGCCTACAAAACCCATCCCCATTGACACACTTTCTTTTTCTTTTTCTTTTTTCTTTTTTATCTTTCTTGCCTCCTAATCTTGATCACTCAATTCCCCATCTTCTTTCCCATCATCACCCCCTTTACCACGCTATTTTTGGTTCAAAAATCATTTCAAAAAAGCCCCTCACTCAATAGTCACTAGGAGTCACTAAGTGATGACAAAATAATTTCCTTGGTTACAAAGAGGAGGTGGGAAAGTGGCACGTGGCAAACATGGAGACGTACCACGTGGCACGAGATGATTGGGTTGACGGGACAGCCTTTTGGGTGGGGTAGGGATCAGACAGGGAAGGGGACAGTGCCTTTAAGTGAGCTGCTTGGGCTGCCTGGTTGGCAGGTGGTCACATGGACAAGCCCATGTGTTGTCAAAAAGGCCTGTTTGAGATTCCCTACCGACGGTGACATGAACCACCTCTTTCCTATTGGTTCGTGCTTTTCACGCGCATCACAGAGCGTGGTGTCTGCAAGCTTATTTATCCTCCTATGACTATAAAGTATTTTAAAACAAATGTCTTCCAACCTCGGCTTATGCAAAAGCTCCAAATTTTATTATTTTATTTTATTTTATTTTATTTTCCTGCCCTTTACCCGCTTTTGGGGCTTTGATTTCAACTAAATTATTATCATCCAATGATTTAAAAACCCTTTTTAAAAGAATTTCTAATATAAAAATTTAAAGTTAAAGTAGGCAGATGATAGGGATGATCTCAGCCGTTGGATTGTTTCCATCGTGTCCCCACGTGAATTGTCAAATTCCCTTACTGTTTACGCGGCGGGTGTTTAGTGGGTCCCCTTTTTTGGTTTCTAGAAGGAGGACGTTGGCAAACAAAAATTTAACTAATTAATGGGGGGTTTTATTTAGCTACACATATTGACTAACATTATACCAACTCTTTTAGTCAAAAAGGCAACGGATATTGCTTAAATTTTTAAGGTAATTACAAGCATGAATAATGATATCAACTTATAAGTCTAAATTCTACGGAATTTTGGGGGTGTGGTTTTTTACAGGGAATTTTTTTTTTAATTTATGAAGAGAAATATTTCCGGTGCTCCATGCAAAAAAGAGAGAAAATTCCGGTGCTGTAATTTATAAAGTTTGATGTTTAAACAATATTAAGACATATAAAATGTATATAAAAACAATATTTGTAACTGTAGTATTTCGTACTATGTCGGTAGATATGTTATATGTTTCCAATTAGGTGCATGAATGTACGTATCTTTCCAATTCATTTTGTCTCTTTTTTATTCCGATGTTTTCCTTAATTATAAATTATCAAATTGCTCTTTTAATATTATTATTTTTATTTTTTTATTCAAAATAATTCAGAGGGCTTAGCAGTTGGACCAATTAATGCACCCACACATATTGTATACATAATATATCCTAAAAGATTATAAATCTATTGAAAACTATTTTTGAAGAATTATTTGCAATTCCTTTCCTTTTTTTTTTTTTTTTTTTTTTTTTTTTTTTTGGGTAGCGATATCTAGGGTAGTTGTAAAACCTAATTGTAGATATGGGAATTATTGTGCTATACAATAACGAATAGAATACCAAACTTTAGCTGAACATATAAAAAATGATGAATTATTATCCTAGGCTGATGCAAACTGGCGTGAGAACTCTCTGTGTAGCTTCATAGTAAGTTGGTCACAAACATTTACTTAGTAAAATTCCAAGGAACCTATCAACATAAAATCTGAAAAGAAATGGAGTGTAAAGAAAGTAAGAACTACAATACATCTGACTAAGAAGGGATTTTTTACGGTTTGACCTCCTATTATATATTTCCGTTCAAAATTATTATTATTTTTTGTTATTAATCTAAAATTTTAACGGCATGTTACAAAATTTGAAGTGTACACTCATAGATCAACCTATTAAAATTTCTACAAATAATGCAAAATAAGAAGTTAACAAGATGTACTATAGTTAAATGCAAACACAATCAATGTTTTTTGGAAAGAAGAAGAAAAAGAAAAAGAAAAAAAAAAGACAAAAACAAGTAGTAGTAACATTATAGGTATAGCCATCGTGTATATATATATATATATATATATATATATTCCATGGTATACTGGTGAAATAGTTCATGTTGTACCAGGTCCTATTGTATGATTTGACGAAACAAATTTTTGTCTCTTTCCTTCAACAAATGGGGAGCCAAACAAACCTTCATAGTTTTAATTGCTTATGTAGAATATATTTAAGAATTTTTCTTAGGAGTGCTTTGGCTAATATTTTAAGCCACTCGAAAAGATCTTTAAGAATTATATATAAATAAAACAAAAATAAATGACGAAAGGAAGACCTACAGGATACATGACAGCATGTTCAATATTGATCCAACCTTAATAAAGCGATTAATTAAAGATGCTACTTTTGAAAACGGAGACCCCGTTTTATTTTATAATTTGTATTAAAGTTTTCACAAGTATGAGAAGCCGTCCAAGTTATACTAATGCACCTTTTCATATCAATGGAAACTTCCAAGAACCTCCTCCTAATTGCAGGCAAGATCCCCAACACAAAACAAAAATTATAACTATCTTGTTTGCCAATTAGAGAAACAAACGAAAATGGGCACCCAACAAAAAAAGCCCTAATTAAACTATACTTGTTTTCACTAGAATCATCCCTATTACTTATAAGAGGAAAAAAAACAAGTCAAGTAGGGCTAATTAATAATATAATTCCTCATTGGTTCTTTCTTTCTTTCTTTTTTTTGTTGAGAATCCAAGTAATATAGCGTGGAAATCCAGCATAAAGAAATATTGGAATAGGTGTTTTCCCAAGATGACCATCCAATGAATTCGGATAATGGGCAATGGTTAAAAAACGCAGAATATGATCCTCATTCCCTCAAATATATATATATATTACCCCACCATCTCTCGTATAAAAGAGTACTCCACAGTGTCTCTCCAAGGTTCAACACTGTTTCGACATACTCTTCACTGATCAGAACCTTGTAAATGGAATATACCCACAAATATTTAACTCATTCTCTTCTCTATTTAACTCATTCTCTTCTCTCTCTCTCTCTCTCTCTCTCTCTCTCTACCCAGCTTAACTCTCTCCCTACATGTAAGAAGTAACATTACATCTTTGTTTTTTTTTCTTTTCCCCTCAACTTCCGAGAAAAATATTTACGTAAATATACGTACTCAAAAATAACAGCAAATTAAAAAAAAAAAAAAGAAAAAAAGAAAGAGAAGACCATGAGACAGCTCGAATATACACCACTGTTCATTTTCTTTACTGCCGATGACAAACTCTGGCAAGACCGACTGGACACGTGGAGGAAATCCCGCCGTTCCCCTCTCAGAAGTAATCGAACGCCGTTGATCGTGATCTACTCCTATCAGCGTTCCTACTACCACCACCATGACCAAACGACGTCGTCGTACTCTGTCTCCTCAATCCCGGGACCTCCGGCGGCGGCAACGACCGTATCAGCGCTAAGTTCAGGCCCTTGAAGAACGGGTGCTTCTTCACGTCGGCAGCTCCGCGCTTCGACCCGAGTCGCCGGGTCGAGTCCTTGTCCAGCAACCCGAAGATGAGGTCCCGCGCGTGATGCTCAAGGGCGGACCGGGGCGTGGGGGTCGGGAAAACGAGCGGCTTCTTCACGATGTTCAGCAGCGTCGCCTCGTTGGATTGGGCGGCGAACGGCGTACGGCCGTAGATCATCTCGTAGATGAAAACTCCGTAGGCCCACCAGTCGACGGCGTTGCCGTGTGACCCGCCGGAGGCGACCTCGGGAGACACATATTCGTGGGTCCCCACGAAGGAGCACGACCGGGCGGCCACCGGCTCCGCCACGAACAGCCGGTGGTTAGCCGTCAGGGTCTGGACCCGCCGCGACCGGAATAACCGGCTTGGGAAGCACGAGAAGGACGTTAGTGATGCTGACGTGGCGGTCGTGGTGGTGGTGGTTGGGTGCGGGCGGGAGTAAGATGGAGTTGATGGAGACGCGACGTATGGAGAGGAGTCGGGAGATTCAACGGCTGGGATTGCGTTTGAGCATAGAGAGAGATCGAAGTCGGAGAGCATGATGTGGCCGTCGGATCGGACGAGGACGTTCTCGGGTTTAAGGTCTCTGTAGATGATTCCCAACATGTGGAGGTACTCTAGAGCTACAAGAACTTCAGCTGCGTAAAACCTGAAAAATAAACAAAAAGGAAAAAGGAAAAACTGGTGTTCATTTTAGCTCTGATAGCTTGCATGAGAAGGTAAAAAGTATCTTAGTGCTTAAAGTGGAAAATGTGATTTCGAAATAAACGAAAAGAAAAGATTGACGTGTGAATAAATTGATCTAAAAATCGAGAAAAAGATTATCTATAGTGGAAGTGTTCGGCTAAAGATTGGACAATAATAGGAGCAAATCTCAGCTGCATGGCGAGGAGAGAGAGAGGGAAAAAAAATACATAGTTACATGAGCAGAAAGCGATTTTCCCAGAAAAGAGTTGTTTGTTTCTCGGGAGGAAAAAAACAAAGAGAAAATTCGAGAGAAAAAAATAAAAAAAAAACCCCAGAATATTCCTCTCACTGGAGACGACTTTGCACCAGAAGTTAAAGCAGACAAAGAAAAGAACATCTCAATCGCAGTCGTTTAGTCCCGTTTCGTAACAAAACACGAAAACGAAAAAAAAACAAATCAGAGTTCCTCTTTGTTTTTAAGACTATTATACTAAAGGCCTTTGAACAATTCTAATCAGGAAAATAAAAAATTCAAACTACGATTTTTGAATTTTTCCTCTTTTCCCATACTCTACGTTGGACATGAAAGGGATAGAGAAAACGTACCTAGCGGAGTTGAGAGAGAAACGTTTCTGCGGCTGTTTGTGGCGGAGCGAATGCAAATCGCCGCCGGAGCAGAATTCCATAACGATGCAGGAGAAATGCGAGGCCTCGAACTCCGCGTAGAGAGTTGGGAGAAACGGATGGTCGAGCATCTTGAGGATCTTCCTCTCCATCTCCGCTCTGTGCACCTTCTTCTTCACCGCCATAGCCTCCTTATCCACCACCTTCATCGCGTAGAAGCACGGACGATCGCCGTTCTCTTCGCCATCGTCGGAGCTTCTCAACCGGCAGAGGTACACGGTCCCGATGTCGCCGGAGCCGATCCGGCGGATGAGCTGGAAGTCGCGGAAAGTGAGGCCGGACTTCCGGCCGAACGTGGCGGAGCGGATGGCGGAGTAGGCGAAGTCCGACGATCTGTGCGGCTTAAGAGAGAGGCTGCCGTCGGTTTTGTTGTCGTTTTTGGTCGTCGACGATGTCGTAGGCTCGAGCATCGCCGCCGCCGTGGCGTCGAAGGAGAGGCGGCTGAAACTGCTGCAGCTCTCGCTGCTCATCGAGCTCTGACTTGAATTCGCTGTCTCGAAGCTTAAATCACCGTCTGAGTCACGGCCAAAGCCAGGCTCTAACATCTTAGAGAAGAAGCCCCTATCTCAGATCCCCCCTATGCTTTCCCTCACCGAGAAAACAAACACAAAACGCAAAACTGTATATCTATATTTATGTATCTATACACGACCGATCGCGATGGAATCGGATTCCAGAAGTTGTTTTGAAACTGGAAAAGAGAATCGAAAAATTAAAATAAAATAAAAAAAACTCTATTGTTTCTCAGGTGGTCAGAATTTGTGTGCAACGAAGTAGAGCTGAAACAAGCAGGACCGCCATTAAAGAAAAGCTCTGGAGCTATACAATATGCGCTTTGAATGTAGGAACAGGCTTTTTTCAGGGCAGGCCTGAGAAATTAGGGTTTCCGAACAGAGATCGCCAGTTCGTACTACAGAGAGAAAAGAAGCTTTAAATTTTGGGGGTCTTCTCTCTGGTTTTTGGCTTTCTCTGAGCTCTGGAGAGAGAGAGAGAGCGAGAGGGAGAAGAGAGAGAGTGAGTTTGGCAAAGATAGAGAGGTGGTTGGGGAATATTTATACTACGGGCGTACGGGAGATAATTAGGAACGCGATTAGTGGTACTTATGAGTGAATTAATCTTAATCCTTTGTCATAATATAACCGCGGTTTGAAATCAAATAAAAAGTAACTCACCGTGTTGGCACGTGAGGTTGGAAAAAGAGAAAATAGTCCGGCACGTGCGTTCTTGGGATTTTCTCCTTTTCTATATCTCTCTCTCTCTCTCTCTTTTTTCCCATTTTTTTGTTTGGGTATTCGGATTTTGATGACGACACGTGCGTGGAAAACGACGTCGTTTGAGCGATTGTCACGTGGCGAAGGTTACCTACTGAGATAGAAAAATATGTCGCGCGTGGGTTTTCTCTGATGGGTGATGATGCAGGGTGATGCGGAGGCTTTTGATCTTTCATGCATACGAAATGACGGAACTGCCCCGGCATAGCCTCTTTGGGTAGGTTTTTGTTGACTGTTTTAGTAACGGTCAAAGCGGGTTTGGACCGGGAAATGATATGCCGTCACGTTTCGCTTATTTCTGTTGTTGTTACCGTTTCGTTTAACCGTGGAAAAGGTCAAAAGTTAAAAAAAAAAATAATGTAAAAAAAAAAAGAAAAAGAAAAAGACTGAATAAAATAATGAGGTGATCATCAATTCAGGAAGAAACAGAAAAAAAAAAAAAAAAAAAAAAAAAAGTGGATTGATGATTGAACAATTGATTGAGATTTTTTTCAATAAATAAATAACTAAAAAAAACCAATTTTTGTGATTACATGTGTAATTTATCCATTATTTCATATCTGATTTTACCAAAAACAAATGAATAAATAAATAAATAAGGACTTGAATCCTCCCATTTTCAAGCTCAAAAAATTAAAATAGCAGTAACTAATTGATTAATGTTTCTGTAAAAATAATTATATTTATAAGACAAAATTACTATTTTAGCCATTTTGATTAAACTTTCAATGATGTTATTTTTTATTAGAGAAATTCTGTGTGGTGCTCCTCAAATTTTTAAGAAAAATACTTATTGATAAGACTGTTAAAAAATAATAAAATTTTTGAAAAAAAATTATCAATAGTGTAAAATAATAAATTCTACCGTAAAATCTCCCAAAAATATAGTAGTGAGCTTGGTTTGAATAGTTTAGTTCTGTGTAGTTGTTTAAAATACTTCAAGTGCATGCTGATTTTTGTTTTTTTGCTTTTTTGTTTTTGGATAAAATTCAACATGCTGACTTTTTCAATTGGCAAAATCAGTTATTTTTTTAAAATGAATTGGAAAAATCAGTTATTTGTTAAGTAAAAAATTTAAAATTCTAGTTAAAAAAAAATAGTAAAAAAATTTTCTATAATAGGAAGGGGGAGTTTTTCTTTCTTTTTTATATAATGAATTATAGGAGAGAGTTATCTCTGGTAATTAATTCTCGAAAACTAATGTATGTAAATTCATTCTTTAATTAAACTAGAAAGCTCAATTTTGTATGCTGCCTAAATTTCAAGATAACAAAAGTTATTTGACTAAAATTAAAGTAATGAGTGTAACTCTCTAAATGGTAATAAGAGGTACTCTATATAAGATTTTTATATTATAAACTGTAGAATTCGAATTTCTTAACTAAAAAATTCTCTCCAAATGAAATCAAGATTTGAGAGCATATCGCACCTAATCAGTTACTATTGCTTCACATATATTTCGTTTCCCTTTGGCATAGCATGATCACCCGGAGAAAATAAAAATAAAAAATATAATACCACTGATGTATAATATTATTCATTAACAGAAAATAGGTTGCATGATACTAGATCCACATATGAAATCCTTTTTTTATTAATTAATTTCAAGTATTTTTCTTTTCTTCACTCCTAAAAAGAAAAAAAGAAGTTCAGTGGTGTCTTCATGTTCCTGGACTGTCACCAATATGACACTTTATTGATACAAACAGAAGAATGACTTGATTAATACTTTCTCACATAACATCTAAGGAGTTCAAAGTCACCAAGATTCAGTTCAATTTGGCAGGCCAGTGGAGATGTATAATTGCAACATCACAATGGATAACGAGATTCAATCCCTAGATGATAGGCAGAGCGAGCTCTTGCCTTAGCCAACTTAGGCAATTGCCCAAGGCCCCCAATTAATTAAGTTCCCCCACTTAAGACCCCTAAGTAATATAATCTTTACAGTTGTTTTTGCAATATTATACATATAATAAAAGGATGGACTGAGTTACTGTTCACTACACAGTAACAAACCGTAACTTTTGGGTTTTTTTTTTTTTTTTTTTCTACTACAATGCTTTACAGTTAAGCTATAGTGTTATATAGTAACTGTATAGTAAAATGACGTTTTTGCCCTTCAAATTTCCCTGCATTTTCCTAGCTGCACAGTGACTTATCGGTTTTGCCATTTTGGCATTATCCGGCCATTAGAGAGAGAGAGAGAGAGAGAGAGAGAGTGGCATTGTTCGGTCATTAGAGAGAGAGAGAGAAAGACAGATAGAGATATAGAGAGAGAAAGTAAAAATATCTATATCTATATTAAAATAAATTTAAAAAAAAATAAAGATAGAAAAAGAAAAATCATAAGATAAAAAATTATATTTTATTAAATTATTTTCAATTATAAAAAATAAAATTATATATGTTAAATAATATTTGAAAATTTTAAATAATTGAATTAATAAAAATTTAACGAAAAGTAAAACAGAATAATACATTTAAAGAATAAATTAATACAATTAAATTATAATATTCAAAATAAACAAATAAACTAAAAATTTGAAATTAAATAATAATTTACAGAAATTCCAAAATATAAAAGGTCTAAAAAATTACAATATAATTAAAAATCAATAAATAATTTTTCTACTGTAATGAAAAGTAATTATCAAAAATGTATATTTATAATTATTATAGCTACATTATTAATTATGTCATATATTAATATTATTATTTAAAATTAAATTTTTAAAAAAATATTTATTCCATTTCTAGGTTTATTTATTGATTTAATTAATTTTGTTTAAATGTAATAAATTTACTTAAGTTATTAAATTTTTTTGACTATTTAAGTTTAAAAGTTTTTAATTTTATTTATTCTTTCTGATTTTTTTAATGACAATATATTATTATATTTTATTCTATTAACAACAATTCTTACACTTAATATTTTATTTTAATATTTGATATTATTATTTTTTTTTATTCTTCGACTCCTGTTATTTTTCTTCTTCTTTTTTTAAGCAAAATGTTCAATAAGCTTTTTATATTTATATCTATAATCTTTAGAAATAAATTTTTTAAAATTTCTATTCATTTTTACGTTTATTAGTTAATTTAATTGGTTTTTATTTTATTAAATTTACCCCACAACTTTGTTATCACTTTGATTTTTCAAAATTTTTTAATTTTATTTATTATTTGAACTTTTTAATTTCAAGAAAATTGGGCTTATAAATATGAATGTATGTACTTTAATATTATAATAGTAAATACTAAAAAAAATATACTTACAGTAATTATAATCTATATCTTAATTAACTGTTTTTATTATATAATACTCAATTTTTTTCATTTTTGTTTTTTCTTCCTTCCCCGTATAATCTATAATTTAATTAACTGTTTTTATTATATAATACTAAATTTTTTTTCATTTTTATTTTTTCTTCCTTCCCCGTGCAACGGACGGGTATTAAACTCGTAATAACTAAACTAATTACCAAAAATTTTGGAGAACCAAGTCCAAAATAGATTCTTGAAAAAGCCTTTTTTATCAGGGAGATCAATAGTGGAATGATTTTTTTAAAAAAATTTCTTTGAACATACATTATGTTCTTTTTTTTTCTTTTTAATTTATCATACATGAAATGTTTTCATTCAATCAAATGACTCTTTTAGATTAAGAAAAACCGGTTGTTTTTTTTGTTTCAAGTTCTTGAAAATTAAATGCTTTAAATGCTAACACTATAAATATTCTAATTTTTATTTAAAATCATCATCCAACAGCTTTTCTGTCATATAAACAAATATTGTACATGACCTGTTTTACAAGTGCACTTACATTATATATATTTTAAGCATTGAAAAAGGTTAAATAAAGTGAATAGATAGTTTTATTCAATCCCAAAAAGAGCTATTGATATTTTTTTTAAAGGAGGGGTGAATAACTCAAAAGAAAAAAAAAAAAGGATTTAATTAAATTTTTAATAAAGCTTTTAATAGTCAATTAATTTTTATAATTTTTTAGAAAAGGCCCCTTTTAAAATTTTTGCATAAGGCCCCAAACTTGCTTGAGCCGGCCTTGACGATAGGCAAAAGAGTCTTTATAGGTCATTCTCTTAGAGTTATATCACTATTATTGATGATAATTTCTATTCTTTTCTTAATGCTTAACTAACAAAATTGGTCTTTCAACCAAAAGAAAAAGGTCTTTAAAAAAAAAAAAAAAAAAAAAGACTCGCGTGGGAAAACTGTAACATATAGCAATGGTTGTTGGACTTCATTTAAACCAATCACTAGACAAGCATTGATTAGAACTTGAAGGCATTCAAGCAAAATAACATCTTTTTTATGTACTCATGCTCTTAACTTGCACGAAATACTTTCAGTACTAATATTCACTATTGAAAAAAAAAAAATCACTATTGGTGTGTGTGTGTGTGTATATATATATATTAGCATTTTCTATACAAATGCAAAAAGAATTCACTCTTCTTTTGGGTAAAAAAAAAAATGAAAAACGAACAAACTAAAAAATTTTATATTTAGCATCATATCAACATTTAATTAGAGATTAAACATGATAATGTGACACATCATGTTTAGTGAATAGTTTTTTTTTTATTAGAGATTAAACTATTTTTTATAAATTTGATAGGTCGAGCTGGCTGAATTGGGAGAAAATCCAATTCAGTGATACCCTTCATAAATGTTCCAAGAAAATTATTGTTATAAAAATTTATGAAGATACTTTTGGCAGACACATTAAATTTAAAAAAATCTTTCCAAACAGGGAGTGATGGTACGGTTACTATATAGACATTATCCTCTTGAATGTGTGTATTTTTATATGTGCGTTTATAAGATTGTCTCCAATAGACAGCTGGATGGCTTTCAAGACTTTATTGTAAACAAATTCCATCATGGTACGGGAAAGCTTATAAACAATAGTTTTATTTTTATTAAATCCACCGTTGATAAATGTAGGTCCTATAGTAGGACTCATGTTTTTGGGCTAATAATATTAGTTAAGGAAATTAATTTATTGATATGTTGTGTTTTTTGTAGTAGGAATAATTTTTGGTGGTAGAAAATGTTGATTCGGTATTTTTCTTATTTTAATTTGTATGACAACGGTATCTTGAGACGTTATTCGGGTCAAGTATACGATACGAGTTAATCATTTTTTCTAATAATCTCATCTAGTCTATATATTGTTTCAGTGCTCTACTCTAACCCTATCTTTTGCCTAGGTGGAGAGGACGTCAATTTGTAGTTTTTTCTGTGATACAATACGTAGTTTACTTGAAGATCGAATTATTCATATTTGATTCACCGGCTAGATTTAGGAAACAGGAAAGCAATGCGTGTATAATTATCCTTAGTGAAATTTCAGTTTGATGCATTTTAGGACGAAGGAAGGAATCCGTCTTCCTAGTGCTACTGATTTCCACTGTTACCCCGCTCTCTCCTCTCTCTTACTTCGTTTCTTTCTTCTTCACCTAATATGTCTATACAATATATAGAAGGCTCAATAATTACCGGTGAAACGTTTTTCGTCTAAAATGAACCGTTTTGGAAAAAAATGTTTTATATTTAGTTTTTAGTCCTTTAATTTTCTTTTTTTTTTGTTTGTTTTTGTTTTCGGGCCTTTTTTTTTGTTTTACAATTTAGTCCTTTCTTTTACTGGTCAATTTTTTTCATTTTAGTCCTTTGATCCTTTTTGTATTTTTTTTCCTCTCTTTCTTTTTATTTTTTATTATTTATTATTTTCAGGTTTTTGTTATTTTGTTTTGTTTTGTGGTTATATTTTTTAACTTGTTATTTTAATTTTTCCTTATATATATTAATTTTCTCAAATATGTATCTATACAATATATAATTAAGAAGTGTGAATATCACTTGTAGACTTGGATTTCGTCCAAAACGTCTCATTTTGGACGAAATTTTTTATTTGGTCCTTTTGTTTTCTTTCTTTTTTTTTTTTTCATTTTTTTTTCTTTTGGCCCAATTCTTTTTTTAATTTTTTAATTTTAATCTTTTTTTTGTATTGATATACTTTTAACATTTTAGTCCTTTTATCTTTTTGGTCTTTTTTCATACCTCATTTTTTAATAAAGTTTTTAGGTACTTTGTTGATTTTTTTGGTGTAAAACTTTTTTATTTTTTTTATTTTTTTGATCCCTTAGTTTTCCTTTTTTTCTTTCAACTCAATTTTTTTAAATTTTTTTTCATTTTAGTCCTTTTTTTTGTATTGGTATATTTTTAACATTTTAATCCTTTTATTAGGGGTGGCAATACGACACGACTAAAAAACGACACGAATTTCGCGGGTTCGGGTTGGGAAAAAATAGGGGGCGGGTCGATTTTGGGTCACCCGAAATTGATACGAAAAAAACGGGTCGTATTTGGGTTAGACCCGTAGAACCCGAACACGACCCTATTTTGTGTGTGTCAATTTCGTGTTGCGGGTCAATTTTTGTTCATGTTGTATCAACCCGTGACGGGTTCGTGTTGTGTTCGTGTCGCGGTTTGTCGTGTTCGGGTCGCGGGTCGTGTTCGGGTCGGGGAAGAAAAAAATCGACACGCTCTAACACGACACGAACCCAACACGTGACACGAATTGCCACCCCTACCTTTTATCTTTTTGGTGTTTTCTCATGCATTTTTTTTATAAAAAAATTTATTGTAGTTTTTTATTGTATACTTTTAACAATTTAGTCCTTCAATCTTTTTGGTCATTTTTGATGCCCTTTTTTATAGCTATTCTGTTGATTTTTTTTTTTGGTAAAAAATTATTTTTTTTCATTTTAGTTCTTTTTTTTATTGGTATATTTTTAACATTTTTGTCCTTTTTATCTTTTTGGTTTTTTTTTCATGCCTAATTTTTTTTTTTAAAATTTTCAAGTATTTTGTTTTTTTTTTGTCTAATGTTACTAATATATATTTTTCTCATCGAGATAAATTTTCTCAAATATGTCCAATCATGTGCATTGCACATACTTTTAAACAAGTTGTAAATTATATTCAAAACATTTAAAAATTGACCAGCTACAATTCTATTCTCAATTGCAATTAGAAATATTTTACAATGAGAAACACATTTTTTTGTTGTCTTATTGATAGCCGCAATGGAAAACGAATGACCAAAGTGGTTGTGGTGTCCTTACACGATCGTTCATTTGGAAATCTAGTTGAACCATAATACTAGAACTTGACTCATTTTCTAATTAGACTCAATTAAAAGTTACATACTCCATAACAAGTCCATAATTCCCACAGAAAATATCACCTTTAAGTTGTACCTCAAAGTAGCATGCGGGGATTCTATTTTGGTGCTAAGACTGAGAGAGACTTGAAAAAGACATCATAGACCGCTATATCATTATCACGAGTGGTAAAGACATGCAGCATTTGATCAAACCTTTCTTTTGTTCTTCATCTTTCACCTTCTCCGTCCATGTTCTCTGCAAATTTGAATGCTCCCCAATTACCAAAGAGGTCTCCAAACTCTAGCAAAGGTTTCTTTTGTTTTTCCTTTATTTTGAATTGCCAGCTCGTTAAACCGTGTGCACAAGATGTTTGGACGCAGGGTTAGATTAGTAAAGTAGGATACACCAAAATAGACATCCAAACAGGGAAGAATTATTGAACCAAAAACCAAGAAAAGAAAAAAGAAATTCTTTTTTCCCAAAGGCCCACACTCTGCGGCATAGCTTTTCTATTCATTTATTCGCTCACTATTTCAATATACTGGTGATGAAAAGAATTGAATGAGATTTCAACAAAACGTACAAGTTGGGTTTTGGCCTTTTGTTTTCTTGTTTGTACAGACAAATAAAGTTGGAATTATTAAGCTTGTTTACGCATGAAAATGACTTCCAACGACTTCAGCACTCAATTGCTATGCTACGTATTTCTAGTTTTCTATTTCAATTAAAGCCTTGTCCCTTGACTCTTTTTATTTTTATTTTTTTATTTATTTTTAATTCAGGTTTTTATTTTGGTATAAGCTAAGATCTATACATAAATAATAGGGTGGTATATATAGTATTACATGTTTATAAGAGTGGAAATATTGAAATATAATAAGTTTTTTAACTTATTCTAAAAATTTTCACGTTTTATGCTACAAAATTTAATAGTAATTATAACACTATATTTTTTTTTTCTAGAAATTATAATACTAGTTGTAAAATAGTTTTTTTTTTTTTTTTTGTTTTGTTATACTTCACCATGATTAATAAGATTATACTATATATCAAACTCTCTTCTCTAATCACTAATGTTGGATGATATTTTAGTCATTACATGAAAGTCCTTAATAATGACTTCAACCCAAGTTCGTGATCAGATATATTAAGTCTACGTAGCTATAAAGTAGGAGTATTACTAAAGTTGAAGTCTACTTAATTGTATAAGGTACAAGTCTATCTAGTTATGAGGTAGGAGTCGAGATCTGCTATCCCAATTTTCCTATTTTGTTAGTTGTCTTCTTAATAGTGTTATGTCATATTGATTGAATTTACAAATTTAACCACATAAAAATGCTTAGTACTAAAATTTTTTAAACAAATTGATAAAATTGTTAAAACACTATTGAGTCGGCATCCATTGAGACAGAAAAATATAACAACAAATTTGGACTCATGTGAAAGAAGCATGGATCTACTTGAGACCATACTTGAAGTCAAAGGAAGAAGCTTAAGCACCTATATAGGAGTAACGGTCGATGATTAAAAATATTTAATGTTCAAGATGTTAAACATTTAGAGTTATTATGTTTGAAAAACTTTAGTGCAATTAAAGAGAGAATTAAATCTCTTATTAATAGGAGAATTAAATTCTTTCATTCTCAATATAGTATAAATTTCTTTAATTAAGAGAAAAAGTCTACGGACGTTATTTTCAACACAAATTGATCTTGAGGCAAACATAATGGACCATGATTGCTTATTATATTATACTTAAGGTTTATTTGTATTCTTTGGGTTCTTGCTTAACGTTTGATTACTTTGTATAATCTTATTTTTTAGTTCAGGAATATTCGTTTGGTATTAGATGAAATGTTGCTCCAACGACTAAATTATATTTTCTTGAGATACGACTTTTGTTACAATAAAGTGACTTCTGTAGGATACTAGATTTTTAATTATTAACAAGAAATAACCTATGTTAAAAGGGTAATTATTCAATGATGGTAAAAAGGGTAATTATTCAATGATGGTGTGTTCCTCTGTTGCCGAACCGGCCCAAGTGACTCAGCTCAATATCATGAGAATAAAAACAGTGACGTGAATATTACAAATTTTTTTGTGTGCTCAAAGCATGATTGATAAAAGTAAGAGGAAAAATCCTTCAAGGAAGACAAAATTCGTTGTTAAAACAAAATATGTTAGCGTTATATGACATTGTTGTCGTCAAATATCATCACTAATACATAGATGTTGAAGGTTTTTAGAGACGATATTTGTCGTCACATCTTGTACAACACCTTTGACAATGAAGGTGAACTTGACTTCGTACTTTTGGCCACTTGGGTTTAGTAAAAATAAAAATAAAAATAAAAGGTTAAATATCATCAATTATCTTAGAATAACTTATTTTAGTTTCTTTTTACCCACATTTTATTTTTTATTTTTTACTTGAACCCTAACAAAAATTTTTCCAACTTTTTTCTTCTATCGCTCTTTGAAATTTTCAAATTGTAAGAGTTATAAATTTTCTTTTTTAAAGAACAGTTTCACTTACGTCCCAATTTGACTTTTGGTATTCTTTATTTCAAACTTTTTTTTCCTCTAAATGATGGTAACAGATATCAGAAGGTGTATCCAGACATCCCGATTATGTCGGTACCTCCTTAGCATCCTCAGCCTTTACCTGTTCTATTTTTATTAATGAAAAAAAGAAAAATACAAGAATGTTTAGAAGAAAATAAAGCAAGAGGAAAATAAAAACAACCATACTAAGGATAATAAAAATAATAATAAAACCCTTTGTAGCCGAAGATCAATCTCAAAGAATTAAGCCCAAACTTTCTTCATGAAATATAATCTCAAATAAGCCTCATTAAATACTCTTTGACCAAAACAATGTCAAAGGGAAAAAAGATAAGTACATATCTACCAAGAAACAAACAAAGGTTGGTTACTTATGAAATCTATAAGAAGGTAACCCCATCATATCCCTAGAGACCTCTGAAGAAATAATTATGGGGCAAACAAACCACCAAGCAGTGCCTTCGATATAAATCGTATGAGACGCTAACTTATCGGCCAATTAATTACCCTCACGAAAATCTGTGAAACATTGTAGTTTATATTCTCTAAATAATGCATCGCACATATCCATCTGGAAAGGAATTTCCATGGCATGTTCTTACTCTTGAATTTGAGAAGATCAACTACATACATAGCATCACATTCAAACCAATGTTGTGTCCAGTTGAATTGAATAGCAAATTCAATATAGCAGTGATGATGCCCAGAAGTTTTGCCTCAAATGCATGCAGAATACCAAGAGGTTTAGCAAAACAACCATTACAAAAACCTCTATAAGCATGATCAGGGGAACCATTAGCAACATCATCTGTATTAATTTTTATCCACCCTGGAGTAGGGTTTTTCTATTGGACCTCAAAAAATTTTTGGCGCCTTTGATATCTTGGAAATTTTGAAACTTTTTAGAATCAACAAATCATCAATTGAATTATGCTAGGTACCGGAATCCAACACATATGCTTCTTTAATATAACTCCATGAAAAAACAAAGGCCTGGTGTAGATTCGGTGCTTTATCTTCAAACATCACCGCATTTCTCAGATTCCAAATAATCCATAATGTTGAGATTATTCCACAAACCACAAATTCTTTACCTATGCACTCATATCCACCTTAAAAGCCGAAGTGAGAAGTCTCTTGAGATCGCCTGATCTATCAATTTGTCTATTGAAATTGTTTGCATACGACTGCATATGGCCGTCACAAAACTACAATGAAGAAAAATGTGATTAATATCCTCTTCAGCTGCACAACAGAAACGACAACAGTTAGGATTAGCAAAGCCTTTAGTCTTTAAAAACTGCTCAGTTGCAAGGTGACCATGAATCGCTTTCCAAACCGTCAGAGAATGCCATGGCTGAATGGATCATTTCCAGATTTTTTTCTTCCCAATCGGTTTTTTGATCTTCAGGCCTAAGAGCTTCATAGAAATCCCGAAAGTCTTTGACATAACAGGTCTAGTTTTGATGTTACGAAAGTCTTTGACATATTTACCTTTCAAATAGTCACAAGCAAGAGATTTCTCAGTCCTCATTCTCCAAGCTATTTTCTTTAGAAAAGGTATATTGACCGCTACAAGCGATCTAATGCCAAGACCCCCTTCCTTTCTAGGAAGACAAGTTTTTTTATTTTTTTCCAAGCAACCGAAACAAGCTTCCTTTTCTCAATGCTAACAGTCCATAAGAAATTCTTCATTGTAGCTTCAATTTTACGAATTAGATTAATCTGCCATTTATAGATCATGAAGGTGTTTTAGAGAACCAGTAATTACTGAATTAATAAGAGTAAGTCTTCCTGCCATAGAAAGAGTTTCCCATTTCCATTTTGAAAATTTAGCAATAATCCTATCAGCAATTGTCTGAAGATGTCGTCGTCTAGGAGCTCCTTTAAAGAGAGGGACACCAAGATATTTGAAAGGAAGATCTCCACGTCGCATGAATAATTTTTAGATAATATTTGAAAGTATTAATAGACTTGCCCAAAAAGAAATCCGATTTATCCACATTCACCTGCTGTCCGGATAATTCTTCTTCTCAAACTTGAAATACTAAAAATGCATCAAAGATCAATCACACTAACTATGAACTTTATAAATAACAAATTTTAAAAAGTGAAAAAAAAAAAAAAAAACTCAATTTATATGCTTGCATTTACTTTAGTATAGAAAAAAAAAAAATGAAAAAGGTAATAGAGAGACAAACGGTTAAAAAGTTTAAATTTTGTTTAATTCATGTCCCCACTTAAAATTATCATACGAGTGATTGACCTCAATTGTACAATTTAAATCTTATGATGCCTATTAATTGACTATTATGGTGTTGTCCAAAAAATTATTTCACCATATCCAACTATATAATAATATGCACAACGCCATTTAAATCTTACGATTATAATCAGTCCATGATCTTATTGAATTTAGAGGTATAAGAACCTTACCATGTATAAAATCTCCAATTTAAAAGTTATAACTACTGCTATTTTGGCCCTTTTGTTTTCAAAACATATCAAAGAATTCATTGTTAAATTGGCCGTGTGTCTTTTGGTTTGTGTAGGCTTTTTTCTAATCAAATTAAACTTGAAATTTAACGAGCTATTAAAGCCACAAAAAAATTTCTTAGTTTTTACTAGAGAGGGTAAAACAAAAACAAACAAAAAAAAAAAAAAAAGAAAAGAAAAAGAAAAAGAAAAAGAAAAGAAAAGAGCGACATGAATTGCTACTTTTTTTTTTTAAAAGAGTGATCACAGTGCCTTTGTCAAGAGCAGCAGATAGGTCATAAACGCAAGTTGTGGCTTTGTGTTAAGTTGCAGGTTATGTCACTGACTGAAGCCATGAATTTTTTTAAGAGACATGAACTAAATGAAAATTTTGAACTAAAATAATATTAACTATCCATTTTAACTAGTTTTATTTTATTTTTTATTCCAAAGAACCAAGTTTGTAATTGATCTAATTTACTTTTCATTGTTTGCGGTGAATAAAATTTTAAACTTGTATAATAGTGTCATTTAAAAAAAAAGTTTATTTGGTATCTTAGATTTGAAATTTGAGATATTTAACGGTTAAAATATGAGGTAAAATCGAAACTTTTCAAAAAAAAAAAAAAAAAAAAATCTCATAGAAACCTTACAATTAGAAAGTATTCGGCGAAAACTAAGAAAAAATTATAAAATATTTTTAGTTGGGAAAGAAAATAAAGGAGCCACTGGGCCAGAGGTGCAGCTGGACCCCCGGGACCATGGTGTCTTCGAGAATAATGCCAATTCCTCCAGCACACTCACATATAAGAGTACTATAGGAAAATGTTTACTTGTTTATTTATAAATTTAATCTTGCTATTAAAACAAAAATTATAAAGATAGAGGGTACCTAGATAACTTTGGAAAGTGGATATTTCACTATTTGAAATACGGATCTCTCACATATGTATTGTTTATATATCCCGTTCAGTATGCTTGGATCGAGTCAAACTCAAGATCTTATATCAAGTAGAACGAGCAACATATTGGTATTAATTATTTATTTTGCACAGAGAGAGAAAAAGTCATCATGAATAATGTATGGTAGTGTCACTTGGTAGCTTCATGGGACCATACTTACGTTTATTTTTAACTTGTGATCTCTTGATCATTTCTCACCTGTTTTTTTCCCCGGAAAACAGAAAGAATGTATTTTCAACCTGCATTAAATTAAAATACTATTGATCTGATAGGAACATATAATATATGTATATATCCATATATGTTAAGTGACAGTAATCATATGCTCATTTTCGACTGTGTTCTCGTGAATTAAAATACCAAAGGAAGCTAACAAACAAGAAGGGGACAGATTAGATTGATACTAAATAATTAAAATCAAACACATGGCCCAAAACTAAAAAACATAGCATGCATGACATGTCAGCAAGATTGGGAACAGGAGAGTGGGAGTGCAACAGTTGGAGCTGATATTGATTGAGAGAAAATATGGGGTCCAAAATTTGAAAGGAACAAGTGCCTGAAAGATGCCCAAAATGATTTTTCAGATTATAATTATTTATTTATTTATTTATTTATTTTTCATTCATTTGCTTCCTCATCATTTCACAATTTTGGAGGAGAAAAGAAAATTGATGATGAGAATAAAGGGACCCATGATAGTTCAGGTTAGAAAACTAATGTTGTGCAAAAGGCCAACAAAAAGTGCAACCCAAGTGGGAATTGTTGTGTATTTGAGCCTTGACATTTCTCCAAAAGTGAGAGCCGAAACCTCCATATTTTAAGAGTCTTTGTTTGTATGTGGGGCAAAATTATGAGCTCCAACAACCCCAAAAAAAGATTTATCTAACTTTTTACTTTTTTTTTTTTTTTAAGAATTATACTAGTGGATATTAAAAAAAATGTATTTTTCATATGACTTTGTTTTGAACCATTAAATATGTATCAGATTCTATTAAACTCATTTATTATTTTATTTTGATGTGATTTTATTATATCTAACTGTCTGAATTAAATAGTTTATACTATTAGAGAAATAACCCTATCATAAAAGGTTTCTTTTTTCCTCTTGTTGTTTGTCATAACATTTCACTATGGCGGTGAATATTAACTCAATCGCTTATAATCACTGTGGTTATAATTATAATATAAAAAAGTGCATTTTTATATGACTCTATATGTTTTGAACAGTTGATAATCTATCAAATTCTATTAAACTTATATATAATTTTACTTGATGCAATTGAACTAGATCTAATAGTTAGACTATCAGAGAAATAGCCCTATCATAAAAAGTTTAATTTTTACTCTTGTTGTTTGGCATAAGATATAATATAGCTCACAATTTTATTATAAGGCTTGAAATTTAAATCTTCATGTTCAAAAAAGAAAACTATAGCAATGGTTATATCACTATCCTCATGGTGGACGTATTAGGTAAATAACTATTGGGGGAATCTTTAGATGGGTACCATATATGTATAGCTAGCCTAGTTAGGTACCAACTCATTTGCCACCAAAAAGAATGTGGTTCATATTTAATTTGAGGAAATCAAGGTCATACCCTAATAATCTTGCTTGAGTTAAGAGAAAATTTTAATAATTCAATTGGGAGATTCTGGACATACTACTGTTGGAGTAGACAAGATGATCCGTTGGTGGGATATACATAATACATAGATACATATATATATATATATATATATTACGTGTAACACATATATGAAGTAAAATAATATTAAGGCCCAAAATTCTAAAACCATAGAATTTTGTGATAAGGTGCTAATCAGACATGTAAATCAAAACCAACAGTAGTTGTAGATTGCTAATCCCACTTTGGACATGATGTTGGGCAAAAGCAATTATTAAAAGATTTTTAAGTCATGTGTCCTTTACTTCTCTCTCTCTCTCTCTCTCTCTCTCTCTCTATTAAAAGATTTTTAAGTCATGTGTCCCTTACTTCTCTCTCTCTCTCTCTCTCTCTCTCTCCTGTATTTGGCATTTTATCATGTGTCTCTCTAGCTTCTATTCCATCAAGGGTTACAAGAGTTGACAAATCATTAAACTAGTTAACTCGAAGACCACCACATAGCTTAAGGGAAAAAAAAAAAAAAAAAAACACTGAGATTACAATTTGAAAAACTGCCAAATTAATATGTGTGCAACATGTGCATATATGCCAAATTGGTCTGATCACTTTGCTTTTTATACACAAAATATCTTTCAATACAACTTTCACTCATCTTGTTTGTACTATAAATCTCTTTTATTATTCTTCCACGATCAACTTTTTTTTTTAAAATAATTAAATACAAGACGAGATTGAACCTCTGCATTTTTAGCCAAATCTCATCCCACGATCTAATGGTCATTTGCGTCAAAGCAAACTCGGCAATAAGAATTCATTTTGTCTTTGAATATTAATATATATATATTTTTAAATTTAAGATGGTGGGTTTCAACTTTACATTTTATGTTACTTCTTATATTGACGGGATGCTAAACTAGCAATTACCACAACTAGATTAATTCTTAGCATATACGAGAAGGTTATTTTTTGCAACAAATGCACGCTTTGCTCTTATAATCCTAGACCAGCAACTGTCTCATTCATATGTGTTAGAAATTTTAATCCTAATTTTTTGTGTTGGTATCTGTTGTCAAAATTAATTAACCAAAGTTGAATTTAATTAATAATAGATATAAAAATTTAGGTTCTTGTTATTGAAATTACTATTAACCTTAGAAGTCTTTGCTGCTGATTGTTATTGTAATTTGTTGCTTACTAAAATTCTTCTGTTTGAGCTAATGTGTTCAGCACTCGTGATTTTTCACATACATTAAGTAATCATATCACTTTTTAGTTCATGTAATTTAAATTTTGCATGCAATTACTAACTCTTGATAACATGCTAACCTTGTTTTGTTTAGTGGTTCCTATAGTAATAGTCAATGGGAAAACCATATCTCATGTCTTCCATACCATATACATATATTAAATATATAATTAAAACATAAAACACCCGGCCGGAGTGAGAACGGTCAATATTCTTTTTCACCCAAGGTAAGATTTTCTGCTGAAAAATCACGATATGTTTTCACATATAAATAATTTGCTTCTTCAAATTGTACTACGAATTTTTCAACCACAGAATCATGAATGTTTTCAATTTGATCATGTTGCATTAAAATAAAAGCTGTGGTGGAACACAAACAGAGACTGACGCAGCAAGATTATGCTTTCTACATTGCCCACTTCTTGTATAGGTCTATATATATATATATATATATATATATATTGTGTATACACGTACGAACAAAGACTATACATATATTAGAGGCGTGCATGACGTATAGAATACAAATTAACTATAAGAAAATACATGATGAAATTAAAGTAGCCCAGATTAGGGGACAAAAAACATCATAACAATAAATAAGTAATTAATTATAGTACGATAACAAAATATGAATCGTCGTATGGTGTAAATGGCAGGGAGAGAAGAAAAATTAACCAAAATGCCAGCCAAACACCCCGGCAATATTCCCGCTGTTTTGATAGGCCGACAAAGAGACAAAATATGTCACTTTGATAAATTCTTTTCCCTCAAACGAACTATAAACAAAGTGGTGTTAGTTGAAATTTATTATCACATCGAGTTAATAATATTTGTTATTCAATTTTTTTATACCAAAGTACTGTTAAAGTACTCAGATAATGTGGTGTATTAACAACAACCCCAAAATGGAAAAAAAAAAAAATTTGGGAATCCAAGTACCTCTCAGTTTCTATGGTTTATAAATAAATAAATAAATAAATATATATATATATATATATATATATAGATACACACACACGCCTGATGTTTCCAAAGCTGTTCACAGATAGCTTCTTGTGTCTGCTTTGGTTTTGCAGTATAATAGTAATTGGTTGCTCATCTAGCTGCTAGATTTTGTCCCATTTTCGCACATTATTATCTTATAGTTTGATCTATGAAAATATCGATTGCATAGATAAATAATATAGTGACGCAACTCTGCAGAGATTTGCCCTATCTTATGAAAAAGAATCCAGACAAGGACTTATAAGTAGGTCAACTTTGTATTTATAATTTGAGTTTTTGGATTCTATTGGAAGTAATGTCGGATTTGCAAGAAATAAGGGGAAAAAAAAAGAGCCTTTTGTTTTTATTATGATTTGAGACCCGCAGTTCTCTCTTTCTCTATTTTTTTCCCCCACGTCTGTTATCATGACCGTAAGTCCAACCTCCAAATTAAGACGCATCATCATTTTTTTTTCCTGGTTTAATAAAATTTGTATTGGGGATTTGGTAAAGGACGAATCAACTAGAAGAGAGCAGAGTTGACTTTTGGTGTATTAGGGAAAGTTGAATTTTTTATTTGAAAAATTATTCAGTGGACCAGGTGTACCACGACATCAGTACACTACATCATGCTTACGTGATACGCATGTCCAATTGAAAATTTGCATTTGGAGTATCTTGTCTTCATCAACTTCATGCAATTATATATTTCTCTTATTTAATAAGCATTATATTAATTATTTTGTCAAAATTACCATAAATTACTATACCTAAATAGTAAGTCCCTTTTTTTTTAATAGTGAATCCCTTATATTAACTAACTAATTTGAAAATATCATATTACTTTTTAATTTATAAATATTTTATTATATTTAAATTAATCTGAGAATAAGAGGCGATGCTTGCGAGATGTGTTTTTATAATCTTTATGCTCTTCTTTCGAGAACTGTTATAATCTACAAGGCTTTAACAATGAGGAGGAAAAAGTTGATTAAATAAAAATTTTCATTCATTTCGATAATACAATCTTATCATTCAAAATAGTATATTATTATGTGTATATTTATATACTGATTAATTTCATTTTTCAAACTAAATTTGAGTTTTATATATAATATGAATTCAAATTGTCATATTTATTTCTCATTTGAACTGGTTCTCGAGAATGTGCTCAAGTACAATATGCTGGATTTCGGACACAAATGCATCCCCCACAACCCACCCCCCCCCCCCCCCCCCCCCCCCCCAACATGGCATGCACAGTTCATGTCGTTTAACATTTCATTTACTGGAAAGGGAAAAATAAATAACTTTTCCTAACTTAAATGTATAGAATAATGTTTTTTTCCCTTAAAAAATAGTATTTTTTGAAGCTAATTAATTAATATTGGTTATTTAGGTAGAGAATTTGTGACAACTTCAATGAAATAATTAATGAGTGACATAATAGGAAAAATAAATGTAAATATATAAAGATGATGTAGACAAACTATGTCAAATGTCAGTTTTTAAATGGACGGGTGTATCATGTAAGCTTGATGACGTGGTACACCCAGTGTGATGAATAACCTCTCTTAAATGTGTCTATTTTCAATCTAAGAAATCTCTTGATTTATGCGATTTGCTAAGATTATGCAACCTTCCCGATTTTATAACTTGTATTTATTTGGAGCCAAATTTATCGTGCTACTTACTAGTGAATTCTTCTATTTGTTCCTAGCCCGTGAGCATAAGCACATCTACATTAATTATCATTTTGTTCTCTTATTTGAATTCTACATGATATCAGAGTAGTAAGCTCTTAGGATTATACTCAAATGAGTCTCTAATCCTCTTTGCGCTATTGCACCCTATCTTGACGATTGACGTCTATGCGCCCATGCGCCATCTCCCTCTCTTGACGATTACCATCCTTTCTATGCGCCTTGCCCTGGATGCTTGCTACCCCTTCTCTACACCCCTGTGAACTGCTCCCTACGCTTGCCTCCCTTTTCTGTGCTCTTGTGCCTTCCTCTGACAATTGGCGTCTGCTCCTTACGTCCCGACATCTTCTACGATTTTCGTCGATATTTCTTTATTTCTAGAAATTCCCAAAAATAAAAAAGAAAAACACTAGATCTTTCATTCATACAAGTTATTCCTCCTATTCTAGTCCAAGATTGAAACACCTTTGTAGTTATTTTCAATGTAGAAAATCTCTTGATTTTAGATGATTTGTTTGTGATAGACCTTGCTCAATTTTATAAGTTGTATTTGTATAGAGCTCATTCATAATATTTCTTATTAGTGAATTTTTCTATTTGTTCCTAATCCGTGGACATAAGCATGTTTATGTTAACTATCTTTGTGTTCTATAAAAATTAAATAATAATAAATAAAATAAAACAAAAATGAAGAAAATCCTTCATTTTTGTTTTATTTTTTTCCTTAATTAATTTATATAGAACGAGCAAATATCGAACGATCAATTTTATTTCTTGTTATCTTGGAATTCATCATCAAGATGGATTGCCATTACATGTTCAACGAATCCTACTAATGCTAGGACTTATCACAAGCTAATTCGAAAATAAAATAATTCGACTGAAATCCTTTGATACTAGTCTGATTAATTGGTTGATTTGTCAAAAATGGAGTTATGTCATTTTGATAATCAAACTGGCAACAGTTTCGGTTGGTTCTGCCGTGGGTTCCGGTTTGGGTCGTTGGTAATTAACCCGTACACTTCTAATATGAACTAGTGGATGATATCAGATTCTATTGTTTCCATATAAAATTGCAACCCTTCAGCTATCACATCACGTCTAATGTTTGATAGAAAAACTGCATACCATTTTAACTAATAAAAAAGAGGATATCAGTGGTATACTTATTACCCCTCTGGATCAGCGTCACTATGAGAATTTTCCGATACCATATAGGGAGAACAGAAGAAAGATTTGCCCATGCTTTCTCATAATATACAAGGAGTCCAAAGTCATTAATGCCCAATCCAACTTGGTAGACCATTAGAGAGGTATAATTGTAGCCCCATAACTGATAATGGAATTCGATCCTTGGATGTTAAGCAAACAAGTCTTGATAGTTTATTCTCTTATCGCTATGTCACTACCACAGGTGGTGAAAAATTGCATACTTAAAATACTCAATCATCCCTAATCTTTAGTTGCTCATAGGCTATGTCAAAACACCTTTTCACTTCATGAGGTTTTAATGGGAGCTATATCATTAGGTTTTACACAGGACAAACTTTACAAGTGCTAGACTAAAGGTAAAAAAGAAGATAGAGAAGTTATAAAAGCTTCCCTTGATGTACGTCTTAGATTCCATCCATAATTAACGCTCTTTCTCTTTCTTTCTTTCTTTCTTCGTTTTTGCTTTAGCAAACAAAGAAAAGGCTCTAATCCATTTATTGCAAGCTTTTGGAAAAATAATTTAGATTGAAAGCAGCTTTTGATTTCGATTTGATCAGACAAGGAGTAGACATAAAAGTAGCAAGACAAATAAAGGGGGAGCATAATTGGGTCACTTACATTTTAAGATGTCCTTTAAAAAAAAAAAAGAGTTTATATATGTTTCAGTAACTAGTGTGAATAATGAGATTTAGATATTTATTTGTTTATTTATGTTAAGAGTTTCTGTTTGTTTTCTTTCTCCATTTTGGTTTTCATTTTAAGTTGGCAACGTAAAAAGCAGCAACGAAAAATGATAATGGTAGAATAGAGTTTAATGATTACTTGCAAAATTAATTCAAGTCATAATTTGAAAAGATTACAATATACCCGAAATCGCTAAAAAATAAAATAAAATAAAATAAAAAAAGAGGGGGGGGGGGGGGAGAGAGAAAGAAAGAAAAAAGTAACCTCTGCGGCTTCTTTTCAAATTTTACGATCCACAATTGCCCAAAAAAAAATTTTTTTTTGAAAATTAATTTAAAGAAAAACAATTAAGAAGTGACGGTTACATTCCCAATAATTAATAAAGAACATTTTTCACCGGACCCTTTTTTTGCTAGAACCTTGTTTCATGCCTTTGATTTGCCTCATTATACTATCCATCAAATAATCAGAAAATTTTGATGATGAATTGTAAAAGGAAAAAGAAAGAAAGAAAGAAAGAAACCGTATACACATGTGATTTTTCGACCAAAATGTTGGACTCATAAACAGAGGATCATTTCCAATTTGATCCGTTTGAATTACACCTTTACACTCCATTTGTTAAGAGAGAAGGAAAAGGGGAGGGAGAGAAAATATGTGAGGGAAAGAAAATGTGCATAAGAGAAAAGAAAATGTGTTTCCTTTAATTATCTTGTTTCATATGACAAGGAAAGAAAATGAATGATCATTTAAATAACTATTTTGGCAATCAATTATTTAACATTTTTTTAAAAAAGGAAATTTCATTTTGTAAGAAACAAAATAAATAAGACACAAATGGCTTCAAATACAAAGAAATTTGATCTCGAATCAAAGACTGAATCTATCAGTAAAGACCAAAATAGCACATTGGTGAATATAAGTACCGAGACTCAAAAAGGAGAAGACTCGCTCAGCACATAAAGCTCGAGCTTGACCATTGCTCGTTAAACAATACCAAACAGTTGATGGACTAGTCCAGACAATCGAGACCAATCCCCACGTAACAGAGGCACTCATGCCATGATATCCAATAACAAACGGATGAGAGACACAAGCGAAGGACATCGCCTCCATTATTACCGAAGCAAAAACACCAGAATAAATTAAAAAAAAAACACCAAATGAGCAGAAACATCAACGCCCTTATTACAACAAAACGAAAAAAGATCCACCAGTAGCAAGTCATCAACCGTCGAACGAAATCCAGATCCAGAAAGATAGCCCACCTCCAAAACAGGTTATATCTGCCCTAATGGATGCACCGCTCCACACATATCCACAATCACAAGAAAGCCGACGTCGAGACGAGTCCAAGGACTGAATTTCAGGGTTGGAAGCCCAGCGACGCGCTCGGAAGCGGCGTAAAAGCTCCGGTCAAACACTGCAACTTTTTTTCATATTTTGAGAGAGAAAGAGAAGGAGAGAGAGCCTTTTTCAATTATTTACATTTTTAGTTTAAAAACGAGGACAAAAAAATGTAATTTGACTACTTTGCAACTTAAATTGACTATTCTGCAAGTATGATTTTGATTACTCTTAAATCATTCCTGCAAAAGATTATCAAAACTTTTTTTTTTTTTTGCATTATTTTATCTTTAAAAAATTAAGAAGTTAGACCAACAAAGATTTCTTTTTCCGATCCATCCTAGGAGTTAAATACCTAATTCAAATGATCGAAACGAAAATTCATTTTCAATGCACCAATTCCGACTTGGTTATTAGCGCAGCGACTGTAATTACCATTTCTCGTAATCTCTCTTTCAAGATAATGATGTTACAATTTCCTTGAAGTTATTTTTGCTGAGAGCTTGTTCTCTTTTGATGTTATTTCCTTTGATTGGACCTTCATTAGAATTCTTTGGCATCTGGTTTTCAGATTTTTTTTTTCTTTTTCCTGATCAACTCAAAACTAGTTTTCACTATTCATATTTTTAAATGTTTACAGTAAACTCAAACTTTAAATGTCCATAATTTTGTTATTTCAAGTCTAAATGATGATATATTTTTTAAATTAAATGAATTTCGAGAAAAACGAAACAATATTTATATTGATTTTCTTTCCGGATATATTTAAGTTTTTACACATTTTTACTCTAAACATTTTTTTTTAAAACTAAATACACATTTCTAAAACTATGATTTAAATATTTCTAAAACTATATATCCAAAACTTCTACCAAACGGGCCCTAAGTAGAGTAGATTTGAATGTAATTATGACTAATGTGGCTTCCTAGAATGCATGGAAATGTTAATTAATATAATAATCGGCGCTAATTATACTGTTAAAGTTTCTTTTTCCTTTACTTATATGCTCTTAATAAATTTTCATAAACTTGACAATCATTAGCTTCAATCTTAATTTCGTGAATGCACACTTTTAAAAACAGGTTGCACACACTTTTAAAATAGGTTTTATAGTATATTATATAATGATAAATATATGAAATCACACACATATATATATATATCGAGACGGGGGTGGGGTGGGGCGGGAAGTACTTTTCTCGTCCTTGCCCCGCTAATCTTTGGGGATATGACCCATCCCTAAACTTTGTCCCTCATCCCTGACCCGTTCGAGGTAGATCCCTGTGAGGGATATTGTCATCTCTAACTATATGGGATGCAAAGATTTATTGTGTATTTTTTTCAATATCCATATTGTGTAAGATCTACTAAATTCTAATTACCAATTTTGTAAATAAAAGCGATACAGCAAAAAGACAATATTATATTTTGTTGAAAGGGGAGGATTGTCATAGAATTAGTAACTAAGTGGTTATCGATCAATAACCAACCAGCGGAAGGTATTACGTGTTGGTCACCTGTTGGTAATGAGGCAGTTACTGATTGGTTACCAATTAGTAACTAAGTGGTTTCCGATTAGAAATTAGTCGGTAGAGAGTGTTATCTGTCCGTGACTAATTGGTGTCAGCATGGATACTAATTGTTGTTAACTGATAACTTAAGAGTACAATTGATATTCTTAAATAAATAAATAAATGTTATAGGATGTCATGTTATAACATTTTTTTTTATTATAGTTTTTCTTTCAATGAATACATGATTTGGTGCCATTTCTCTAAAAGTTCGCTAGCCAATGCAACTCCAACCCTACTGCCGCTAGATTTGGTTTGTTCAGAGGTTGCATCATTCTTGGGCTTAATCTTCGTTTTAGGCCCAAAATGTTTCCAAATCCCACTCCGGCCTCGGTGGTGCTGAAAAATCTTTGGATTTCAGAAAAAGGTCGAGTGGTGTCGAACACCAACAAATTTGAGTCATAAAAAAACTCTGATACATCAAAGCAATTTTAGTAAATTTTACGAATTCTCTCAAATTATGTCACTACTATCAACATGTTTTTTAAACTCTAAGGGCCTGTTTGGTATGTTAGTCCAAACTAACATTTTCAAACTTTTTTTTATCTTTTTCCCCAAAAATTTTTGTCTCTTTCTCAAAAAGTTTTTTGTCTTTTCTGAAAAGTCAACACAATTTACTATTTAAACTTAAAAATCTTAACTCAAACTTACACACCAAACATGCCCTAAGATATATATGTTGTGCCCCTTCAATTATAAAATTTCTCTAGATTTACTCCCGAATTTTGAAATATGTTATTTTTTTCGACAAAATTGTTGAATTATCGCTTGATTTAAAGTTAGTTTTTATAATTAAAGGTTGATGAATGCCCTCATTCAAAATAAATTAGTTGACCACCAAATCTTAAATATATTTTCTCATTGAAGGAGCTACTTAAAAGTAATAAAAGATGACTAAAAAAGTAGAGAATAAACCTTAATTCAATCCAATTTATTAAGGGTTTAAGAAAATTGATGAATTTGCACTCCTTATATGCATCACATGTGCTATTCCGTTAAAAACAAATCTATTTTTCAAAACTCTAAAATTAAACCTGATGAACAATGTAAAAAGTCCTAAAGTATTAAGGTTTAATTACAAAAATTCCTCTAATTATGAACTTTGTCTCGTGAATTTCAAATTATATCGATTTCACCCTATATATGTCCCGTTAATAAAAATTCTTATTCTGTTAGAATAATAATTTGCAATTATTTTTAAGAATAAAAGATTGTATTTTAAACAAATAATGGGATGACATTTCATTATTTGTTATGAGATAAACGAAGTAGGTAGTCTGGTATCATTTATGTTAAGGATATTCTAGTAAATTTGTATAATGACATTAGAAGTAGTTATGTAGAAACAATCCTTAAGTTGTTTATCAAATTCTGCTATGTTGTAGTAATTTTTAGAATTTACTAAATCAAAAAGAATTTATCAAATACCTCTAATTTAGGAGGAGTTTGACATATATACTCAAACTTAAGGTTTAAACTTAAATTTTTGTCTTTTCTGAAATAAAATTTTGTTTTTTTTAAAAGGTCAACAAAAATTACTATTTAAATTTAAAAATTTCAACTCAACTCAAACACCAAATATCCCTGTTGAATCTTTAATTATATAAAAACAGCCTCCAACAATAATTCTACCGGACCTTTTTAGCACAAAAAAAAAAAAAAAAGAGAGTTTTTTCATTTTTTAAAAACAAAAACAATACTAAACGGAACGATTTGAAATAAAGTTATGCAAACAAAAGTCACTGTAATATTGATCAAAGTAAGTTTAAAAAAAGTTTGTCAGTGGTTTTTTTTTTCTTCATATTTTGTCAATTAAATTCCTAAAAAAAAAATGTCAGAGGGAGGGTTTTAATATATCACGATACATTGACTGAGAAGCAAACCGAAAGATTGGTGCTTTTCTTTTCTTTCCGGACACGTCCAATATCTTATTATTCTATTACAATAATAAAAAGCTTCATATTTAAAAAAAAAAAAAAATGCTCTGAAAATCCCAAAACCAAAACCATCTCTAGGCTGTCATTGTAGTGATATCAGTACTTTGCTTCTGACGCAGACACTCACCACTCTCTTCAAAAAAAAAAAAAAAAAAAAAAAAAAAGAGTTAAAAAAAGAAGAAGATTATTTCCCTAGAAGGAACTTCAGATTCCTGAAACACTCTTCTCATCTTTTACACTACTAAAAATAGAAAAAAAGAAAAGATAAGAAAAGAAGTGAGCTTTAACTCCATTGCTAAGCTTGGGTTTTTTGGCTCTAATAAGTGTGGTTTGTTAGTGGAAGCAGAGGAGGGTCTAAACTAAAGGTCTTTCCTTTTTGTCTCCTAGAAGTAGAGGAAAAAAAGTGTGCTGGGGGAAAAAAAAAATGAGAAAGAAGCACATTTTATGGTTTTTGCAGTGTGTTTTGGTGATGAAATGCTATCTGGGTATGTTTCCTTTCTCTGTTTTTCTCTCTCTCTCTGTTTTTAGCATACTCTGTTGGGTGTCTTCTACTTCCTATGAACTTACAAAATCTCTGAACTTTTGTTTAACTGCTTCAACAAAATGTCTCTCTTTCTGTTGTTTTTTCTCCTCTTATATATATATATATATATATGTATATATATTGTCTATGTTGGAAAATATATAGAAAAAAAAAGTTTGTTTTTATGTGTGTATTTTTTTCTGAGAAGGGAAAACATTCTGAGTTTTAGTAATATTTTATTTTATTTTATTTTTCTAGAAAAATGAGATGAAAGTGTTATCGGAAAGCTACTCCTTGTTTGTCTTCATGGTTGTTCATTATCTTACTCATATAAATATATATATATATATATATATATTTAGATATAAATATTTAGATAATAATTTATAGTTTGATCATGGATCTTATCTCTCTTCCACCTATAAGTGGTTTCTCCAAGTATAGTAGGGAATATTATAATATGTAGGAACTCTTCCTTTCTCCTGATCCGGGCATTGCTCAGTTTGGGAATGTTTTACATAGTATGTTTATACATATACTGGCTTATGATTATTTTCAACTATATTGGACACAAAATATAAGCAAGGTATGAATAATAACAATGTCAATAACAAAAAAATTACACAGTATTACATGACATTTAATGATTGGATAAAAAAATTGTGATACATTTCTTTAGTGCCTATTTTATTTTGAGAAACGCTAAATGCACTCGAATGGATGTTGCATTCGTGCCACTCGTAAGGGCAATATCATTCCTATTTAACTTTTGATGTAACACACTAGTTTGCTATTTTTCGGATGTTATTTGTAGTTTTGCCGGTTTAATCCAATTAAGAGAATAATTTCTAGATTGTGTAAACTTGGCTGCATAGTTTTATTTATTGACTTCACCTAGTCTAAATTGTAAACAATTTTATTTAATAATGAATTGAACAACAAAGTAGTCACTTTGCTTCCTAACTACTCCTTAATTTATGCTAACAAAATCCGAAATCCAATCACTTGCTTGTTCATTGGTTAAGCATCAATAAAATGATTCAAGAAGTACAGTTAAAAGCTTGATATTGTACAGTTTAAAGAGACAAACAACATTCTTTTTGTTTTATGCTCTTTTTCGGATATATAGTTGATGAAGCCACCAGTACTTTAGGTCATTTTGTAGATTCTGCTTGTCTAAACCCTTTGATTACTCTTCACTCCACTCCTCCACGTATCCGAGACTAGTCGGAAGTCGGATAGAAATGTCTCTTGTTTGCCGGTACAAGGTCCGCGATTAAATCTTAGAGATCACGTGTAAGCCTGCGTAGGGTTATTGATCGCGACTGTATAATTTAAATTAAACGTTGCATATGGTTAGGCTTAATAAACGCTATCTGATTTAAGTCGTGCGATTGTAATTGTTGATGTTATTTCTTTGAATATTTTTTTTAAAAATTTTTTATTTTTATTTTTAGTTGTGACGTTGGAAGCTGGGGTGCAAGAGAAGGCGGAGACGGCAATTCCAGTGACGACATTGTCACCCCCGGAAGGCAACACAACTTTCGTGGACGGCATAACGTGGTGCGTGGCGCATGCTGGGGTCTCCCAAATTGATCTGCAGAACGCGTTGGATTGGGCCTGCGGGCTCGGCATGACGGACTGCAGAGCCATCCAAGAGGACGGGCCATGTTTCCATCCCGACACCCTTGTGTCTCATGCTTCCTTTGCTTTCAACAGTTATTACCAACAGAATGGGAATTCTGATATTGCTTGCAATTTTGGTGGAACTGCCGTTTTAACTAAAAATAACCCAAGTAAGTTGTCACTTTTGTGTCCTTCATAATGTTCTTACATATTCAGCAATAATTTTTTAGGATATCATAATAGCTTTCGACAAGATTTACCTAAACGATTATTTTCTTTTCTTTTCTTTTTTAATGTTTAATTAAAAAAAAAATAAAACTTAGCAAAGTACTTTTCTCGGATTAGAAAGTTTGAGATATTGCTTTCCACGCATGAGCCCCTAGATGCACTTTGTCCCTCCAAAGTAGTAAAAAGGTTCACTTCTCTTTGTAGTATAAATTACCTAAAGAGCTTTTACATGAGCTCCAATATTTCTTCTATGGAGGAAAAGAACACGCTTTACTAACCGTATCGAATTGATAATGCCGAGTTTTTACATTCGGAAACATGCTGATCAAGCTCATTTTATGATGTATTACAGGTTATGGAAAATGTATCTACGCTGCACCCGGGTAAGTTCCATGACTTGAACAAGTTACACTACCGCATTCCGCCTTTTATGTATTGTGGAAGCAAGATTCAAAACCTCGTCGGCAATACTAATTTTTTCGACGCCTTTTAATGTAAGAAACCGTTTTCTGGTCTCAGATCTGTACGCTCTTCGGCACCTCCAATGCTCGAGCACTACCGAATCTTTATATGGCAGAATCTTGCTGGGATTCTACTGCTTTTGTATTTGGGAAGGTATTATGATTGGTTAATGTGATTCTCAACCAATCTTTTGATATTCTCTGGAAAAGAAAAGAAGCACTAGGGGGATCAGAATCATGGTTAGCTTATTATATGATTTTTGTATTTGGGATCTTACGAGTTATTCCTGTCTTTGTTGTTGGGTTAGGAATCTAATATAGCTATATGCAAATGTCCCATTTCTCTCGTGTCCTTAAAGTTTTGTAACCCCCTTGTGCTTTATTTTGTAATTATTGCGATCTCTTGATGTTTTGAGGAAAAAGGTCCCAACTTCAATATCTACTCTTCGTTTATCACTAGATAATTCCTGAAACCACTGCTCATATAGATGTTGATCGATTTTAAAGATTATACAGTTTTTCAACAGTTTTAAGTATTTTTTGAAAAAATTGAACATGTGAGTAGTGGGTGCCCATGAAAAAAAATTAGAAACATGGTTATAATTATGTATTTTAATTATTAAGTGGGGTGCGATTACAAACTTTTTATGTAGTCGGAGCAAAACCAAAATTTTAAAAAAGCTTTGGGGGAAAAAATAAATATTTAGAAAATTAAGTGAGTGTGCC
Organism: Ficus erecta; assembly: GCA_008635985.1. Lineage (NCBI taxonomy): Eukaryota > Viridiplantae > Streptophyta > Magnoliopsida > Rosales > Moraceae > Ficus > Ficus erecta. The sequence goes on from BKCH01000068.1 coordinate 913,307, forward strand.
TCTTCTGTTTAGTAAAATGTGTACTTTTGCAACACATATTAACTTTTTTTTTGTCAAAAAGAAAAAGGGATCAGTGATGTCTTCCCTATTTAGTTCATCACATGCCCATAATTTCCATACGGAATGTCACTTTTAAGTCTAGACTATAAAGCGAGGGCATACGGATTCAAAATCTGGTGTGAAGATTGGGGAAAACTTATCTGTTATTTGGTGAGAACAAAGGAAAACTATAAAGGAACAAAAATTGAAAGTACATAAAAGATTTTAATTTTCCTTTTAGTTGTTTGGTTTGATAAGATAGAAAATGAGTTTTACCTTTGCTTATTTGATATTAAGAATTAATTAGGACACTTATCATTTTGCAAATATTATCAATCATATTTTGTTTATTATAAAAAAGGGTAGTAAGGATAATTCAATAATTTTGCTTTTTTTTATCTTGGTGTCGTTGTTTAACATTACAAAATTCACCTAATTGTGAATAGACAAATTATCTTGTGCCTTATCTTCTAAGTCCTTTCACTTAATTTTACTTTACTTTCAGACTTGTTTCCTAATAAACATCCTAAGTTATCAATTTCCATCTTAGCATTTTCTTTTCTTTCAGTTTTCATTCATATTACACAAAGGTGTTAAAAAACATTCACCAATCATGATCGTTATGTCATGACTCCAATGATACACATATTAACAAAGATAAAATTTTAACTATAAGAATATAAATACATAAAAATTTCCTCACATATATGGGTTAAGAGGACATGGGGATGACGTTTTAACCCCTATCCCCTTGTTAGAAATTCTTTCTCAATTCAATGTGGTATTTTTTTTCCCCTTCCACCCCCAGCTTAATTCAACTCATTAGCTTAATTCAACTCATTAACTTATGGTTCAATTTGCCCTCTCTTTGCAAGACCCGACCAAGGAGCCCTTTAGTTCAGGTTTTAGCAAAGATTTTAGAGGAGATTTTAGTTCAATTTTTTATCATCACTTCTTTATTATATCAACATTCCGTATATATGGAACACAACTCAAATGTCTAATTCTACCCAAAAAATTGGAGGGAGGGGGGAGAGGATTTCAAAATCGAGGGGTTGTAAGTTAAATCAATGATATGTTTTATAAATTTCAGTTGCATATGAGAAAAAAAGGACGATTGCTTGTGAGGATAAAAAAAAAAAAACCCCCCATAAAATATTTGTAATAAATTTTATTAAGAAATAAAAAATGGACTATGAAAAGTTGTAGTAGGAGAAAATGCTATTAGAGCCTATCCAAAAAAGAAATGCTATGTTTTTTTTTTCCTAATGGGAAAAAAAAAGAAAAAGAAATGCTATTACACATTATAATGATTGACATAAAATCAATGGGTCCTATGATTTTCTTTGAAAATATATTTCATAACACCGAACTTTTAATATTATGTAAAACGCATATCCTGAATTTCAATTTGCACTATAAGGTAATTTGTTACTTTAGTTCCTGAATTATGTACATTTTATAATTTTAGTTCATGAACTTTTAACTTTAATAAATTAATCCTAAACTTTTGATATTTGATAGCTTTGTTTGTTGACATTGAAATTGATGAAATATATATGTATATATTCAATTTAGTATATATATTCATGTTTCAACTGCATGTTAAGATAAAATTGTTGATGCCGAAAACGTCTCCGGCAACAACACCCAAAGTAACAGGGTCGTCCGGTCAGGTCAGGCCAGTCGCTCCACCGTCGGTCACCTGCAAAAGGGAAGCACCTCGGAATGATGGGGACACCGGTGTGGTGTCTGCCGCGGGCACTCCGATGCTTAAGTCAGTGAAGATACTGATGAACGTAGGGAGAGGCAGAGATTTGGCAAGGCAGAAAATGACCATACCTGAATTTGTGTATTTTTTCACTATTTATAGGCGTCCTCCCCGGACTCGGGTGCTCGGGGTGACCCGGTCGGGTCGGCAACCCAGGGCACCCGGCGGGTGGCTAGGGTTTTAGGCCTGCAGGGGCTATTGGCCCAATGGGCGTGCGCCACGTGGGGTCTGACTCAAGTAGGGGACAGAAGGGCGACTGTCGTCGGCGCCTGCAGGGGCAGGTTTGGTGTTAGAGTAGGTGGCGGCGGGTGGCGAAGTGATGTTCTGCAGGAGTAGGTGGGCGGTGCCTGTAGCTGATGGGTGCCAGGGCAGGATTGGTGTCAGCTGTGGTGACTGTGGGCCCGGATGACCTGCGCAAATCTGGAAACAGCCGATCCAATGGGGTAGTCCGAGAACGACATGGTCCGCGCACACAGCTCGCTCTCGTGGAGTTGCAGGATGTTGTCGGCTAGTATCCTGGTCAGCTGATCATCCGAGAAGGTGAAGGTGTATCCGAGAAGGTGAGAAGATCGAGGAAGGTGGTCGGCAGTGGTACTTCGTGGTCGGAGCAGAAATCGACATCAACAAAAATTTTACAAATACAATTACACTAACTATAATAAATTTCTACTTATTCTTATTAAAACCTTTAGGAACTAAAACCTTTTGAACTTAATGTAATAAATTTCTTTTTTGAAAATTTTAGTTATTATGCAATAGGGATATAATTATCTATGCTAAACTTCAGAAGTCATAAGTCAATTTTAATGTGAGGGACCAAAAACTGCCAAAAATAAAAGTTTAGGTCCTAATTTACCAAAATCAAAAGTTTTGAAACTAAAGTGATAGAATATTCATAGTCTCCCTTTGAACGGATAAATTACCCTGCATAATTTGTTCATTTAAAATTTCAAAATTATAATGACTGCAAACATAGTTTAGTGGTAGTACTACATCTGATTGTATTTGAAGGTACAAGTTCGAATCCCTTCCCCAAATTTTGGAAAAAAAAAAATTCAAAATTACATTTAAATGTTTCTCTTCCGTTATAACTTTATAGACATAATGGTTATATGTCAAGCCTTAGGGTGTTTTATTTTTTAAAGTGACAAGTTTGACCTTGCTCATGACTCTGACATGCCCACCTAATTTTTCTTCAAAACATTTTTTCTTTAATAACATTTGCCCCACCCCTGACGCACCAGGGTACACACTACCTTCCTTTCGTCTGCTCCAACATCAATTTATCCTAAAATTAAAAACAATTCTCATTTGTTTCTCTTTGTGGACTTTATCATTTTGAGATTAGAATCAATATTGTTTTGAAATGAGAAGTCATTTTATTCGGTTCTTAAATGATGTTTGGAAGTAGAATTCTAAATATAACAATACCTAAAATGAATTTGTATGATATTGAAAACAACCATTTCATTTCTTAAAAATAAAATAAAATAAACCCTGAAATGACGTTTGTATAGATTTGAAAATCGTTTTTTAATTTTTCTTATTTTTTAATTTTTTTAGACAAAAAATAAGAAAATTAAAATTCCAGAAAAAATAATTAGAAAAATATAAAAAAAAAAATTACTCATGATATTGGTAAAATATTCCCCGTTATAAAAGAAGACAAAAAATAAAACAATACAGCTCACGGTCCTAAGAAATTATACCCAATAATACCAAAACGTATCATGACATCCCTTTTGTAAGACTAACAAACATTAATAAATGAAAAACGAAATAGGAAATACTTGGGATTTATTTGTGTTAAAACACACACACACACATATATTTTTCGTTAATCTGGACTTTAGTATTAAATGCTGACATAAATGAGGGAAGCTGGCTGGATGAAGAGTTGATGTGCATTTCCCATTTTAGCTCAGAAAAGATTCCTATTTCCCACTGGTTCTGTACAAAAACGGTCCAAAAGGATTTTGGTGGGGGCTTCATTCTGAAAAATGAGAAGCTTTTTTTTAAAAAGTTTTTTCAACTTCAAAAATTGACCAAACATGATTTTCAACTCACTTCTAAAAGAGAAATTGTAATGGAGGACTGAAAAATCAACATTTCTACCGATATTTTAGCAGAAATTTTTGTATTTTGACAGTACCGATATAGAAATAAGAGTGTTGTATCTTTTCCGCAAAATATCTACAAAAAATTTCATGAAAATTTCCTTAAATTTCGATTTTTAATGAAAATATCAATTTCCATGAAAAATATAGTATTAAATGACAAAATATCATGGAAATTTCCATGGAAATATCGACAAAAAATCCGTGAATAATGGATCACAAATTTTATTTTTAATCTTGTAATATAGTAAAATTTATGATCTTTTTTAATTCACGCACACTTTTTTTATTTTACATATGAATATATAGTAGTAATATAAAATAAATACTCAAATGTCATATCTTGATACCGATATTGTTCACACTAATAAGATAATGCAAATAGTCTTAAACGTTCTAAAAGTTCTTTTAATATTTAATGTTTTCTTACCATGTATGAAACAATGAATGTAATATATATGTGTATATATATATATATATATATATTATGTTGTGTTTCAATGGTTTTACTCAATTGGTCAATGTCAACTTATCATTTATTGTATTATGCTCCATCTTACCATGCAAATTTGTCACATACTTGGTATTTAATTGAGAGTTTCATTTAATTTATGTATTATTAACTATTTTAAAGTTTCATAAAATTTTATTTAAAAATTTAGTAATTTAAAAATGAATTTCCATATTTTACATCAATTTTCACCGATATCAATATTTCCGTTGATATATCCGTGAAATTTAAGTACCAATATTTTCACAAATATTGATTTTTTTCATCCTTGATTGTAGCATATATATATATATATATATCATATTTCTTTAAATACTTTTAAAGTTTATAACAGTGATTTTAAAAGATGATAAATATTAAAATATTATAAAGGATTAATTTTTGGTTTTTCTAATTACGTAAAATATTTATGGATAAATAATAATAAGCATCTTCTTTCAAGTCAACGATTTCTTTAGATACGATGATCTACATTGACAAGTTTGTAAGGCCGCCATGGTAAATATCATGAGGCCAACCCTCGCATTCGCTAACAAAACCCAAATATGAGGTTTGGCGACGGGATGACGTGTTAGGTTCGATAACAGAACGCGTGCTTGGTTCGATAACAGGACGCGTGCACAATCCAGTGGCTGGACACGTGCTCAGTTTGGCGATAGGAAGATTGTGCACAACTTTAGGTTAGAGAGAAAGAGAGAGAGGAAGAGATAGAGAGAAGGAATGAAGAGGGGATTATGCTATTTATTTCTACATTTAAATTTCTATGCCATAAATTACATTTACTCTCTTCAAAAATGCTAGTTAGCTGTTTCTCCCTTTTGAAATAAGATGAGCTAAACACACCAACCAAACAGGCCCAACAGAAATAACTTTTACATTTTGCCTAATTGGTGTCCCCCTTCCTGACTAGTGTCCTCCATCACTCTCCAGATCTCAGCATTACAAGCATTTTAATTAAAAGAGCACATGAAAGAGAAAGGAGATACTATTTTTATTGGATTATTTACGTTTTGTAACTTACATATTATTTTTATCCAGAAATTATATATTGTGTTTTGATCGTTTACATTTTAATTCTGTCATATTATGTTCAAGATATAAATTTATACCCTTTTTTGATCAAAACTTAAGTTTTAATTTATAATGCCCAAATTACTCTTAAAAAGAAAAACTAAGATTAAGTACTAATTATTTACATATTCACACCATGAATTTTTTTATTCAAAAATATATGTTGTATAATATTTCAAAGTTTTACAATTTTAGTAGATTACATTTAATACATAAATCTATTACACATTCAAAATTAACACTCAATTTTAATATTTAAAATACTCAAATTACCCTTAAAATAAAAAAAAAACTAAAAAAAATTGCTGTTGAATTTAAAAGCTAAATAAAGGGTCTGAGGCTGGGTTTGAAAGGGGTGCATGGCAGCGGGGTGAGAAAGGGTTGAGTGATTATGATGGTGGGGTTGAGAAGTCTGAAGTTTTTGTTTTGAAACATAAATGTTTTGTCATTTTATAATTTTTCATTTTAGTGTAGTTTGGGTATTTTTAGGTCAAAATAGAGTGTTGATCAAGAAAAAATATTGTGTGATTTATTCAATGTAATGTAATGATGTAAAATGCGTGATTTTGAATGCAATGTCTACTCTATAAATCAAAGCAAAATACATGATATAAAAAGATAAATAATCTAAATTGCAATTTTCTTTTTAAGGGTGTTTTTGGTATTATAAGGTCAAAATTATTTATTGACCAACAAAATGTATAAATTTATATATTAAATATAATAATATAATGTTATTCGTCAGTTCTTTAACTGATATTTTGGGCATTATTATATCAAAATTATGTGTTAATCACCAAACAAACGATATGAATTAATATATTAAGAGCTCATTTAGGGCATCAGTTCCAGATGATATTTTATTATCTGGATTTTAAAATCTCAACTCTGTATTAAACTTTTTCTCTTTTACATTTTCTAAAAAACTCAAACTTTAAAAATCCATAACTTTCTCATTTTCAAATCGAAATGAGATTATTTTTATGTCAAAATGCTCGTATTGATGAGACGAACAAGACAAGATCCATTTTGTATATTTTTTTCAGAACACATTTTAAATTTTTGCATTATGTTTTATATCACATAACTTTTTTAAAAGTTTTTCTCCCCAAATACACATTTCCAAACGGGCTCTAAATGTTATTTAAAGGTTAAAAGATGTAAAATTTCAAAATTCAAGATATACTTTCTTAATAAAAGCAAAATACAATCTATAAAATGTTGATAACCAATTTTTATTTTTTTATTTTTCAAGACATTAAATGGATTCTAATTAATATTAGATATATTTGATAATCTGTTTGGATCATAGGTTGAATTTAAATTTTTGTAAGTGTTATTTTTAAACTTAATGTATGAATCAAGTTAAAAAGTTGAACATATGAATCTAAATGTAAAACTTGAATTGTGTATTTAAATTGAATATGTGTTTGAATAATTTTGTTAAACGTGATATTTGAATAATATAAATCTAAAAAAATGAGTATGATGCAGAATTTTAAAATGTAAAAATTTAAGTTTGGATATAAGTTTAATTATTGTAAATAGTGAAACAATTTATTAGAAGCACTTTGAATACTCTACTATCAATCAAAAATACATTTTGCATTTAGGTGCAAAGTTGTAAATTAAAATAGTGATCCAAACATAAGGCATGTTTGAAACGAACATACGAGATGAGTTAAAATTTAAACGTCATTAAAAAGTTTCTTAAAAAAAATCACTAGAAAGAGACTTCTTTATTATTTTTCAGACATGTAGCCAGAAATTTTTGAGACATTTGAGATCTCAAGAGATAATGCAAACTGATTTACCAAAAAGAGATAATGTAAACAGAGGCCAAGTTTTACGTTGGACCGCCCACATAGGAGTGTATGAGTTAGTACGAGAAACAACTTTAAGAATTTCACCAATTGAGAGGTCGGAGGTTCGAATCTCTTGTTAACTCAGGAGAGTGTATGTAATAACCCGAATTTTTATGACTCTAGATTTCCTTTGAATGAGGAAAACCTAAGTCTGGATCATGATCAGAAGAGAATGATGGTATAAGTTTGAGTTCTCGGTTAATTAGCTACGAGACTCAATGATGGATTACTTAGCCTAGTATAAGGCATTTTAAGAAAAATGGCGTGATGAATTTCATGATTTCATGTTGATCAAAGTTTGACTAAGAAAGTCAAAGTTGACCAAAAAGTCAAAGGGTTGACCAAGAACAGTCAAAGGTATGACTGTACAGTAATAGGATAAACAGTATGAGAATTATACTGCGAAAATTGTCTTTTCGAACAAGATAGCTAGAATAAGCTATGAAACCATCATAGAAAAATCAAGCACACCAAGTTAGAAATAAAGGGCAAAAGGGCTTAAGGAAATAAGAAAAATTTTATACAGTCAAATTTTACACAGATGAATTTTGGACTGTAGTACAGTATAAAAATACTGTGTTTAAGCAAACACAATATTAGAAATATCTGTGTAGCGGAAAAATGGACTGAATATTGAGGAAAAGCCAAACGGGGCTTAATATGGATGTCATCATCCTATCTTCAATTTATGACAACATAATTGGATTAAATAAGCTTGGAAAGAAAGCAAGGAATGCTCTAGAAGAGATGACATGACCGGCCACCTCAGGGGCAAAAATGTCAAAATTTTCACTTTTGGGGTAAAAGTGTAAATTTTGGAAAATTGATGATGTAAGCGAAGTGATGTCATCAAGATGATGTCATCATGATGAGATAAGCTTGGCTTGTTCACCAAGAAAGCAACCGGCCACCTAGGGGGCATTTTTGTAAGAATTTTTACTTTTGGGGCAAAAGTGCAAATTTTGGAAATTTGGTGATGTAAGCGACGAGGTAAGCGATGATGCAAGCCATGATGTCATCCCTTGCTTGCTCTCCAAGTCTTGGCCGGCCACCTTGACACCTAGCATGCCAATTGCATGATTTTCTCAAAGTTTAGGGGTTAAAATGCAATTTTTGGAAAGTTTGCATTTGCCTATAAATAGGGGTGGCATTTAATCATTTAAATCAGAAAATTTGGCCAAACTCTTGCCATTTTTCTGCAGAAAAATCAGAGAGAGAGAGGAGGAGAGAAACCAAGAGAGAACCAAGAGAAAAAGTTGGAAAGAGCCAAGGAAGACCTTAGGCAAGGGAAACCGGATTTTTTTGGAGCCAAAGTGTGGCTGGATTTTAGCAAGTTGGTGACCTGAAATTGGGCAAAGGAGCTGGACATTCTGGGGAGCCAATTACCCTTGGAAAGCCGGCTGTGAAGGGAGGAAAAAGGAGAAGTGAAGCACGCCAATTTTGGACCCGAAATTGAGGTAAAATCCTTGGATCTATAAGCTTTTCACTTAAATTTCAATTGAGGAAATTTAAATGTATTTAAGCAATTGGTTGTAAGAGCATAAGCTCACTGTTTATTGCTGCCTTAGTTTAAAAATTTAGGGTTTGTGCTTGATAGGTTAGAGTTTTGTTGGTGGTTGCAAAGAATATGCATGTTAGGTGTTTGATGGTTTGATTAGGGTTTTATAAATTTATGTATGATGTTTATGTTGATGTGAATGATGAATGTTGAACGTTAGAAACGCCCTGCATGTGTGATTTAGGCTCCCGATGCGTTCGGTTGAGATAGGGTGAACGTAAGAGGACGAAAGACGAAACCGAAACCGAAAAACTGCCAGGTTCGGGTAGAAACTGGCCAGTTTCGGGAAAAAATGAAATTTGAGGCCCTTAGAGGCCGATTTTGGAAAAAGTTAAAACATGAAAGTTGTTTAGAACGGTTTTTCCTAGTGAGAAACGCGGACAGTTTTCAAAAATAAGGTTCCAAAGGCCTTCGTTTTTACAAAAACCCGAGACTAAGAATTCCTGGGCGAGTCAGATTTGTGCTCTCGGTCTGGGGAATTCAACAGGAAGAAAGTGTAAGTAAAAGGCAGAACTGGATTTTGAGTAAAACATGAAAGTTGTAGTATTACTCAAGATCTACAACTTTCATGAAGAAATATTTTTCTAATTCCAAACATATTTTAAAGTAAAAATTTGATTCCCAAAACTGTGCAGGGCAGGAAATTCCTGCACAGGATTTTTAGAAAAACAATGCAAAAGCAGGAAATTCCTGCACATACACTGATAACCAAAATTAAGAAACTGTTTTCAAATATTATTTTCAAAGCTTGACAATTTTAACTGTCTTTGCTTAAAAGATAAGATTTTATGAAAATACGGTTTTAATAAAGATTTTCAAAGGAAATGGTTTTTTTTTAAGCCAAAGTTAGTAAAACAATGATAACGTATGGTAACCGGGAAGGATACCCGAGTTACTGGGCCAAGCCCCAAAGCCCAAGTTTGACTAAATTATCACACCAAAGGTTACTTATTGTAACCAAATAAGAAATTTTATAAGGGACATATACCTAGAATTACCCATAGTTGTTGGTTGGGATACCAACATTTAATAATTATGATTTATAGTAAGATAGAATGTAAATGATTCTTATCTTATACCCTGTTTGGAAACAGGAGTAGGAACTATTGTCGTGCCATATTGGGACGATAAATCAAGAGCGTAGGACTACAGGCAAGTATCGAACCTCACCTACAGTATGAAAATAGTAACGACTATTTTCAATTATACTATATTTTCAAGTATACATGCTATGTTATACTATGATATGTGATGCCATAATGTATGATACTATGCTATGATGTGCTAAGTTATGTTATGCCATGTTTACAAAAATGCCATGGTTACAAAAAATGCCATGTTTACAAAAGTGTCATGTTTACAAAAATGCCATGGTTACAAAAATGCCATGTTTACAAAAGTGCCATGTTTACAAAAATGCCATGGTTACAAAAATGCCATGTTTACAAAAGTGTCATGTTTACAAAAATACCATGTTTTCAAGAATGCTATGTTATAGCAAGTGTTAAGTTATGGTATAGTGACATCATGAGGCATGTTCACTAATGTTAAATCACATGGTAAGAAAATACAAACAAGGTGTCGTACCAACCTCCCACCAGGTGGAGGATACATGTTCAAGTCAAGTTATGATTATTAACCTCTCGTTGATGCGTGAGGGTCAAGTTTATAATTCCCAGAACTGTTAGGGTCTTGCAAACCCTAGCTTTGTCTGGAGGCTGCGCGCTTTTGGTACGGACACTATGGGCCCACATGTTAAGACAAGATAATAAGTTCAAGATTAAGTCCATAATGAAGCATAAGACTTTCAAATCGATCATAAATGGATCATGCATAAATTACATGATGATTGACATGTTTTCTTTGAGGTTTAAAATGTTTTGTGAGATTATGTTTGTACTTGCTGGGCGAAAGCTCATCAGATATTTCATACTGTAGGTAAGATACCTGCAGCTTTACTTGGTGGGCCATGGAGACGATGCAGCAAGTGAAGGGCGGTGTGGGATACCACTACGCAAGATTTTCCGCAAATATTTTTAAGTATGAAGTTGTATATGTGTGATTGAGAAATATGTACCATGTTACACATGGGATATTTTTAAGTTGTAAATTTAAAATTAAAGTTTTAAAGAAAGAAAAAAAAAATTTATTCTGAAATTTTCGATAAGACAAAGATTTAAGTTAAGTAAGTAAAGTAACGACCCACGTCTACGTAGTCGGCCCTACGTGGGAAGTTCGGGGCGTTACAAGTTGGTATCAGAGCGGTATCCTGCCAGCCTACTTCACGTTGCTTCACATCGTTTCTGCAAGTGCCCAAGTAAGTTAAATTGTTTTTCTTTGATTAGAATTAGTTAAGATATAGCTTAAGCTTACCTAATGAGTATATCTCATCAATGGTCGCACGGAGGAAGATACCCGTGATACTTAGATTTTGTGAGACCGCATATGCTATACATATGCATTAGCACGATCCCGAAATTTACCATGATGTGTATATGGTGGATAAGTTTTCGATATGATGTGAGGAGATCATGAAAAATCCCTAGCATGATATGATAAGTTACGATGTTTCTAAGTTATGACAAGACGAGTTATGAATAAAGGAGTGGGTATTAGGAATATAATAATATCTACCTCCCTATGGTATGGTGATAGCTAAAAATGTTTCATTTTAAGGAATTAGATTGACACCATGGAAGTTAAGTTTCCTGGTTGTGAAATTTTTGCCCCATAAGAGTAATATTAGATACGGGGAAAAGTATGGTGATGCCTTAGCTTGGGATTAGCAAATAGGCAATGTGCCAATATGAGTTGGATATTACCAACATCAATTTAGTAGACCATGATAATGGCTATGAGTCTGATGATGACATTAATGAGGTTGAGATCAATAGCAACCTTTTAAGTAATGGAAATTATGTAATGATGGGAAGTTTTAGATATTCCTAAGAATTATGATTGTGCCTTTGTGATATAAAGGAAATATTGAAAGCGAAAAAGAAGCTTTTAACTAGCTAACAAGTAGCTAGTTGATACAAGGATACCTTTCACTGCATTACTTGAACGATATTATATAAAAAATAAAAATAAAAAAATAAAAAAAAAGTTTTCAATACTACTATTTAGTATTGTTTTCCATGATTCACTTGGAAAAGATTTAAAGAAGTTATTTTTATGTATGGTGCTTGATCTTATGCTTATTAGAACCAACCCATGTTATAATATGTAAGGGCCAGATAACCTTGAGGAACAAAGTTCCAAGATAGGGGCCATCATGTTATGTAATGGCCAGAAAACCTTCCAAAAAAGGGGCCACCATGAAAAGTCAAGGGTTCTAATAGCACAAGATTAACATTGTACCAGAGGGTCCTCAGCTTCAGTTAAATTGAAAGAAAAATATTTTCAATATGATATATTCGCTGAGCCCTCAAATTCAGTTAAAGAGAAGTATCTTAAATGTAAGATACAATATGTTTTTCAAGTATGAAAAGGTTAAATATGCTTTTCAAATATGACAAGTTATATGATATACTTGCTAAGAAATTTTATGTAAAAAGTTTTTGTGATGCAGTGTGAAAGGATGAAAGTATGATGATAAGGTTATGCAGTATGAAAGTTATGAAAGTAAGAATGTATAAAAGGAAAAATATGATGAAAGTATGTAAGTTAGTATGAAGGTATGTATGCAGTATGATCAGTAAGTAAGTATGAAAGTTATGAAAACATGATGTAAGTATGAAAGTATGAGGATAGGTATGAAATTATGATGCTATGAAAGAAGATTATGGTTCTATATAAGAGACCTAATCTCAATAAGTTATCGAAAGGGAACAAATTGTTTGGATTTATGGTGGATTTAAAGAAAAGCCACTTAGAATTATTCTAATTTTCGAGGACGAAAATTGTTTAAGGAGGGTAGAATGTAATAACCCGAATTTTTATGACTCTAGATTTCCTTTGAATGAGGAAAACCTAAGTCTGGATCATGATCAGAAGAGAATGATGGTATAAGTTTGAGTTCTCGGTTAATTAGCTACGAGACTCAATGATGGATTACTTAGCCTAGTATAAGGCATTTTAAGAAAAATGGCGTGATGAATTTCATGATTTCATGTTGATCAAAGTTTGACTAAGAAAGTCAAAGTTGACCAAAAAGTCAAAGGGTTGACCAAGAACAGTCAAAGGTATGACTGTACAGTAATAGGATAAACAGTATGAGAATTATACTGCGAAAATTGTCTTTTCGAACAAGATAGCTAGAATAAGCTATGAAACCATCATAGAAAAATCAAGCACACCAAGTTAGAAATAAAGGGCAAAAGGGCTTAAGGAAATAAGAAAAATTTTATACAGTCAAATTTTACACAGATGAATTTTGGACTGTAGTACAGTATAAAAATACTGTGTTTAAGCAAACACAATATTAGAAATATCTATGTAGCGGAAAAATGGACTGAATATTGAGGAAAAGCCAAACGGGGCTTAATATGGATGTCATCATCCTATCTTCAATTTATGACAACATAATTGGATTAAATAAGCTTGGAAAGAAAGCAAGGAATGCTCTAGAAGAGATGACATGACCGGCCACCTCAGGGGCAAAAATGTCAAAATTTTCACTTTTGGGGTAAAAGTGTAAATTTTGGAAAATTGATGATGTAAGCGAAGTGATGTCATCAAGATGATGTCATCATGATGAGATAAGCTTGGCTTGTTCACCAAGAAAGCAACCGGCCACCTAGGGGGCATTTTTGTAAGAATTTTTACTTTTGGGGCAAAAGTGCAAATTTTGGAAATTTGGTGATGTAAGCGACGAGGTAAGCGATGATGCAAGCCATGATGTCATCCCTTGCTTGCTCTCCAAGTCTTGGCCGGCCACCTTGACACCTAGCATGCCAATTGCATGATTTTCTCAAAGTTTAGGGGTTAAAATGCAATTTTTGGAAAGTTTGCATTTGCCTATAAATAGGGGTGGCATTTAATCATTTAAATCAGAAAATTTGGCCAAACTCTTGCCATTTTTCTGCAGAAAAATCAGAGAGAGAGAGGAGGAGAGAAACCAAGAGAGAACCAAGAGAAAAAGTTGGAAAGAGCCAAGGAAGACCTTAGGCAAGGGAAACCGGATTTTTTTGGAGCCAAAGTGTGGCTGGATTTTAGCAAGTTGGTGACCTGAAATTGGGCAAAGGAGCTGGACATTCTGGGGAGCCAATTACCCTTGGAAAGCCGGCTGTGAAGGGAGGAAAAAGGAGAAGTGAAGCACGCCAATTTTGGACCCGAAATTGAGGTAAAATCCTTGGATCTATAAGCTTTTCACTTAAATTTCAATTGAGGAAATTTAAATGTATTTAAGCAATTGGTTGTAAGAGCATAAGCTCACTGTTTATTGCTGCCTTAGTTTAAAAATTTAGGGTTTGTGCTTGATAGGTTAGAGTTTTGTTGGTGGTTGCAAAGAATATGCATGTTAGGTGTTTGATGGTTTGATTAGGGTTTTATAAATTTATGTATGATGTTTATGTTGATGTGAATGATGAATGTTGAACGTTAGAAACGCCCTGCATGTGTGATTTAGGCTCCCGATGCGTTCGGTTGAGATAGGGTGAACGTAAGAGGACGAAAGACGAAACCGAAACCGAAAAACTGCCAGGTTCGGGTAGAAACTGGCCAGTTTCGGGAAAAATGAAATTTGAGGCCCTTAGAGGCCGATTTTGGAAAAAGTTAAAACATGAAAGTTGTTTAGAACGGTTTTTCCTAGTGAGAAACGCGGACAGTTTTCAAAAATAAGGTTCCAAAGGCCTTCGTTTTTACAAAAACCCGAGACTAAGAATTCCTGGGCGAGTCAGATTTGTGCTCTCGGTCTGGGGAATTCAACAGGAAGAAAGTGTAAGTAAAAGGCAGAACTGGATTTTGAGTAAAACATGAAAGTTGTAGTATTACTCAAGATCTACAACTTTCATGAAGAAATATTTTTCTAATTCCAAACATATTTTAAAGTAAAAATTTGATTCCCAAAACTGTGCAGGGCAGGAAATTCCTGCACAGGATTTTTAGAAAAACAATGCAAAAGCAGGAAATTCCTGCACATACACTGATAACCAAAATTAAGAAACTGTTTTCAAATATTATTTTCAAAGCTTGACAATTTTAACTGTCTTTGCTTAAAAGATAAGATTTTATGAAAATACGGTTTTAATAAAGATTTTCAAAGGAAATGGTTTTTTTTAAGCCAAAGTTAGTAAAACAATGATAACGTATGGTAACCGGGAAGGATACCCGAGTTACTGGGCCAAGCCCCAAAGCCCAAGTTTGACTAAATTATCACACCAAAGGTTACTTATTGTAACCAAATAAGAAATTTTATAAGGGACATATACCTAGAATTACCCATAGTTGTTGGTTGGGATACCAACATTTAATAATTATGATTTATAGTAAGATAGAATGTAAATGATTCTTATCTTATACCCTGTTTGGAAACAGGAGTAGGAACTATTGTCGTGCCATATTGGGACGATAAATCAAGAGCGTAGGACTACAGGCAAGTATCGAACCTCACCTACAGTATGAAAATAGTAACGACTATTTTCAATTATACTATATTTTCAAGTATACATGCTATGTTATACTATGATATGTGATGCCATAATGTATGATACTATGCTATGATGTGCTAAGTTATGTTATGCCATGTTTACAAAAATGCCATGGTTACAAAAAATGCCATGTTTACAAAAGTGTCATGTTTACAAAAATGCCATGGTTACAAAAATGCCATGTTTACAAAAGTGCCATGTTTACAAAAATGCCATGGTTACAAAAATGCCATGTTTACAAAAGTGTCATGTTTACAAAAATACCATGTTTTCAAGAATGCTATGTTATAGCAAGTGTTAAGTTATGGTATAGTGACATCATGAGGCATGTTCACTAATGTTAAATCACATGGTAAGAAAATACAAACAAGGTGTCGTACCAACCTCCCACCAGGTGGAGGATACATGTTCAAGTCAAGTTATGATTATTAACCTCTCGTTGATGCGTGAGGGTCAAGTTTATAATTCCCAGAACTGTTAGGGTCTTGCAAACCCTAGCTTTGTCTGGAGGCTGCGCGCTTTTGGTACGGACACTATGGGCCCACATGTTAAGACAAGATAATAAGTTCAAGATTAAGTCCATAATGAAGCATAAGACTTTCAAATCGATCATAAATGGATCATGCATAAATTACATGATGATTGACATGTTTTCTTTGAGGTTTAAAATGTTTTGTGAGATTATGTTTGTACTTGCTGGGCGAAAGCTCATCAGATATTTCATACTGTAGGTAAGATACCTGCAGCTTTACTTGGTGGGCCATGGAGACGATGCAGCAAGTGAAGGGCGGTGTGGGATACCACTACGCAAGATTTTCCGCAAATATTTTTAAGTATGAAGTTGTATATGTGTGATTGAGAAATATGTACCATGTTACACATGGGATATTTTTAAGTTGTAAATTTAAAATTAAAGTTTTAAAGAAAGAAAAAAAAAATTTATTCTGAAATTTTCGATAAGACAAAGATTTAAGTTAAGTAAGTAAAGTAACGACCCACGTCTACGTAGTCGGCCCTACGTGGGAAGTTCGGGGCGTTACAGTGTAAGCTCTGCTACATGCTTGGTGTTACGAAACGAGAAATAATGTAAACAGATAATGTATGAGTTAATGTAAACAGAGGCCAAGTTTTACGTTGGACCGCCCACATAAGAGTGTATGAGTTAGTACGAGAAGCAACTTTAAGAATTTCACCAATTGAGAGGTCGGAGGTTCGAATCTCTTGTTAACTCAGGAGAGTGTAAGCTCTGCTATATACTTGGTGTTACGAAACGAGAAATAACGGTACCATCATCAGATTCTTTATTTAATAAAAAAAGAAAAAAAAAAGTTTTACATTGGACCCACCGTAGTAAACCTTCGTGGGATTATGTGTTTTGTCCTTACTTAAAAAAAAAAAATAAATAAATAAATGAGTGAAAGAAGTTGTTATACAAGACCATCTGGAACATGCATGTCAATGTAAATAACTTAAATATATAAAAAAAAATTAAAGAAACAAATAAATAAATTAAGCATTCATAACAAAAAATCCACTATAACTTCTATTATACTGTTCAACATTTGTTAAATTTGTTATCAACTAAAATATTCCATTGAAGAGTAACTTTTCTTCCTCAAATAAAAAATATATATATATATTTATATACATATATATATACATATATTTTTTACAACACAAAAATTGGCTCTCACTTATTGGGTTAGTCTGTCTTGGGCAGAGTTACCTGCTGGAGGATGTCAGGACGTGAAAGCCTTCTGTCTAACCATGGATTTTCAAAAAAAAAACTATGGATTTTCACTGGTAATGCGATAAAAATTTTTTATAGCTTTTTTTTTTTTTTTTTTTAGGAACTTTTTTGGATTTATGACAGAGGATTTGTGTTTTTACGTTCAAATTTGATTAAAATCGCATAAACATGACAACATCACATTTAATCCAGCGTTACCTGCTGGAGGATGTCAGGACGTGAAAACCTTCTGTCTAACCATGGATTTTCAAAAAAAAAAAAAAAAAAAAAAAAAAAAAAAACTATGGATTTTCACTGGTAATGCGATAAAATTTTTTATAACTTTTTTTTTTTCTTGGAACTTTTTTGGATTTATGACAGAGGATTTGTGTTTGTAAGTTCAAATTTGATTAAAATCGCATAAACATGACAACATCACATTTAATCTAGCTGAATCTAATCTTCTTATAAATATAAGATATTCTTTTAGTAGACTTTTTATTCTTTTCTCTTTTAAAATAAAATCTTTAAGTACTTGTGAAATCCCTGAAGCTGACATTAACATTAAAATACTTTTTATACCAAAATAAAAAAAAAATATTCAAAGTATCCTAATGTTAAAAGCTTCAAATTAAAGACCAAAAAAAAAAAAAAAAAAAACCCACCATATCAAGGGCTAGAAAAAGGCATGCAATCAATAAACTATACCAAAGGCCGTTTTATAATTCCAAGGCTAGCTATGGGGAAAAATGATAAATACGAGATTTTTAAAATGGGTAATAAAAAAATAATTTTGGTGGTAGTGGGTTTTTTTTTTGTTTTTTTTTTTAACCGTTAGATTTGTGTTAGTTTTGTTAGTTTTATATAATACTTCGTTTTTAAGTGATTATCATAATAAGAAAAAACGTTTGAAAAAAAAAAAAAATAGTGGCATTAGGGAAAGCTCTTTTGGTTAATGTAAAGTCATGTGCAAGTGTGGCCAAAACAAAGGTACGGTATATGCATGCTTCTCAAAGATTTGACTTTTGTATTTAGTTAGTAGAAAAATAGGAGTAAAAGTTGTAGTTCTTCAAATAATGTTTGGAATCATATGTTTAAAAGAATTCAATAGGTTAACTAATTTTAAGTTTGCTAATAATCAACAAAAAAAGTTAAATTAAATTTTCTTAGATGTCACAGTGGTTTTGAATTGGAAGCTCTTCTGTAGATAAAAATCACTTTTGACAAAACATTGAAATACTTTCAAAAATAACTTTTGGAGTCAGAGGTCACAAATAATTTTTGAAAGTTTTGCTAATAATAAGGCCATGGTATAGTAACGTAGACGGATGTTGAGTGAAGCTTAGTTATAGGTCCCACTTGATATATAAATTAAGAACCTCCTTATAAATCAAAACATGTATTACATTACTTAATTAGATGCCTTTGTAAAATGTGATTCCAATGTTACTTGTTTTCTCTTGAAATTGATGTCTCATTGAACCTCATCTCTAACTTTTCTCCGTGCATTAATAAGAAGCTCTGGTCTAGTATTCTCGTATTACAAGAGAAGATTATGCAACATGATTGTTGTTTTGAGTGCATCTTCGTGTGAGATAGGCTCCAATACAAAACTATCTATTGGTTTCAACTTCATCTTCTTGTTCATTTCCCATGATATTCTCAATAATTTACTCATCACTCAAAAACTCTGAAGCATGCCTTGTTTTTTCCCAGGTAGCTCAAAAAGTTCTTAAATGCCAATTATGTCATGATAACTTGCATAAATCAATAGATTATTAATTTGTGGATATATAATATCTCGATTAATGAAAAAAATTTCATGATCCCAATGGTAGTAATTTATAGTGGTTTAACTATAAAAGATGAATAAATATAATTTAATATAAGAAAAGTAAATTGCATAAACTTTATTTTTGAATATTGTCCTCACATCGAAAATTGTAAAATACATAGATGTATAAAATAATTTAAAAGCACCCAACACAACATCTTCCCCTTCTTCTTCGCAACATTAGTATTATTTTTCATCATCATCATCATCATCATCATCATCATCATCATCATCTTCTTCTTCTTCTTCTTCTTCTTCTTCTTCTTCTTCTTCTTCTTCTCGTCCTTTTCCTTTTCCTTCTCCTTCTTCCTTTTCTCTTGATCGTTTTCCTGGTTCACCTTCATCGTCATCATCATCCTTGCCATCATCATCATCATCATCATCATCATCATCATCATCCTCACCATCATTATCATCCTCATCATCATCATCCTTATCCTCATCATCACCATCATCCTTTTCTCCCGGTCCTTCTCTTGGTCCACCTTCATCATCATCATCATCCTTATCCTCATCATCATCATCATCTTTTTCTCCCGGTCCTTCTCTTGGTCCACTCTCATCATCATCGTCATCCTCCTCACCATCATCATCATTCTCATCATCATCATCCTTTTCTACTTGTCCTTCTCCTGGTTCGCCTTCATCATCATCATCATCATCATCATCATCATCATCATCCTCATCCTCATCATCTTCATCATCATCATCATCTTCGTCTTCATCTTCGTCTTCGTCTTCTTCATCATCATCATCATCATTACATTCTTCTTCTTCTTCTTCTTCACAACATTCTATTCTCTCACAGCATATTTTGGCACCTTGGACGACCAGTCCAGTCTTCAAACAACCATCAATTTGGCGAAAGGAGAACTTAATTTCCCCAAGATTTTCAGAGCATGTTGTAAACCTTCCTGCAGAGATCTCCAACCATTGTTCTCTTGGCATATTCGACATATTTACGCAAATCTCCTGCTTGTTTCCATTTGGGAGGATAAGAGCAATCGTCACTGGTAGGTTCCATCCACAAGCATGATTTTTCAGCTTGACCACAAAAAACACTTCACATTCATATAAAGTATTTCCACATGACAAACTCCATGTATCAAATGTTCCTTGCACTTCTAGCCACCATACTTGGACCAGTTCAGCCACCTCGTTGGAATAACAACTACATTAATAGAGCCTATTAGTACAAATAAAAGATTTATTTATTTATTTATAAATTTTAAAGCTTTGCTCTTTGCATCTTTCAATTTTCTTGATACAATCTTTTTACCTAATTATACGATTGAATTGAATATTGATCATCTTTCCAAACATCAATATTAATTTTCTTTTTTGTTTCTCTAATATCCATGGTTCTAAATTATGTTTGAACTTGATATGAAAGTGAAGAAAATAAGAATGTACCCGGGACGACACCAACACCAGTAACGACAGTCGTTACCCCCAACTAATTGAGAGATCTCTTGCGCATAACGTTTGGCAGTTCATGGCCATCTTGTTATTTCTGCCAATATAGTGACAAAATTAACAAATAAGAAAATGAAAACTGGGTAAAAGTAACAATATAGGCATGGTTTGTATTGTTCAAATACTCAGTAATGGCATGTTTATTACTTACTACCATCAACTATGAAATCAATTCAACATAGATAAAAAGAAAAAGAATTGTAAAGGAAAGACAAAGAATTATTAAAACTTCGAATAAAGTATTAACTAACAGAATTGTTTTTTGTTTAAAATGGGAATGAGAACATGGGGTAATTAATCTAAACATAATCACGAACAGTTGATTAATATATAATGCTGATAATGATAAAATGCAGCGACTTACAAAATATATTCTTCAACACAAAAATCATGAGGAGAAAGTGATATTGCTGATTAAGTTTTGGGTGCCCTTGTTGTGAAACTTAGATCTCCTTTTATAGATGTTGGATTCCTTTTTTCTTTTGTTCTCGGATGCCTTAACTTCTTAGAAAGTACAAAGTAACTTCTTGGAAAGTACAAAGTGCTGACCTGCATGTTATGCATATATTTTATTACAAGGTCATTTTTTATTTTAGTCAATGTATGGCTTGATCTTATCAGTTTTAATAAATAGTCCAAATCTACAAAAAACAAAAAGTTGGTTACGGTATTGAATATAAATACATATCTGTCAACCTGAAGAATTCAAGTCATTTTTTTTTCAAGTTCATTTTAATTTGGGTATTGACTCCAAATGGTGATTTTCAATTTTTTTTTTCTCAAAAAAAAAAAAAAAAAAAAAACCAATTTCACTATTCTCATTTCAAAATCTCTCTTTCTCATTTTTGACAATTTCAAAATTTAAAATTTTCCAACTTTTTTATTTTAAGTCTAGATAATATGATTTTTTTTTTAAAAAAAATTGGGTAGAATGATGAAAGCAACAAAATAATCTTCATTTGTTTGTTTGTTTGTTTTTTTTTGTTTTTTTTTGTTTTTTTTTTCCAAAACCATTTCAAATGTTTACACTTTCGAACTCCAAACATTTCATTTTCAACCAAACGCACATTTTCAAAGCTCAATTCATTTCTTATCAAAACATTTTCCAAACTCCAACTCCAGTTAGTGTTCCAAATCGGCCTTGTGTTTTCCTAATATTTTCATTCAACTTTTTTTTTTTAATTGTGAATAAGGACGGTATTGTTTCATTCAATCGAACTAATAGTATAAAACGTGACTTCTATTGTTTTCTAAAAATACCAATTATCGATATAATAAGTAATTCATTAAAGTGGACGAAATGGTTAAACAACAAAACAAAATATATGGTGGTGATTTGAACACCAATTGAAATTGGAGTTTTGAAATGTTTTAATTAGAAATGAGTTGAGTTTTGAAAATGTGTATTTAGTTGAAAATGAACTGTAATAGTTAAAAAGGATAAAAGCTTAAACTATGTTATGAAAAAACAGTAATATGGATCTTCTTTCATTTCCTTTCGTCATTTTATGTAATTTATACAAAATTTTTTTTTTTTCCTTTCGACTTGAAATAAGAATGTTACATGCTTTTAAAGTTTAATTTTTTTTTTGAAAAAAAATTGAAGATGCGAATATTAAAAATTAATTTACTTTTATAAAAAAAAAAAAAAAAAAAAAGAACTTAAAAACTCCAATTGGGATGTATACGCTTAACGGCCCCTAATGCTATGGAGAAGAGGAAGGAAGTGGCAGAGAGATCATTGGGTGGAAAAAGCTAGACTAACGTGTTTGGTAGGAAGGAAGGAAGAGAAAAGAGAAATGAAAATTGGGTGGAAAATAAATATATGTGGTGGGATCCATTAATTTAGTCTCTAATATAAAAGTGCTAAAATTATTTTTTTATCCTTGTTTTTAAAGGGAAATAATATTACCAAATGAATAAAATAGTAATGGTATAACTTTCTTATTATTTTCTCTCATTCTTTTCATCCTAACAATTTAAAGGAATGAAAACTAAAATATTTTCTATCACTCTACTTTTTATTTTTTATTTTTTATCTTTTACAAGTTTTCTCCTATTTTCTTTCCCTCTTACCAAGCGGAGGCTAAAAGCTAAATTGATGTTGGTTTTAATTCAATTACAAATTCTAAAACCACAGTAAAGGATAAGAAAGAAAGAAACGATTGTAAAGGATCCTTATCATGAATGAGGAAGAAGAAAAGGAAGGAAATTTCCAAGAGCTTACATATATGTATATTTTTACTATCCATTCGAAGGGATCATCATTTTTTTGCTTGTAAAAAAAAAAAAAACAAAAACAAAAACAAAAATCAATTGTGTTTAGATACCCCTCGTTCATTGTCTACTTGAAAATCTAGTGGAATCATATGTAAAATGGTACTAAAACCTTTCCTATTCTTCCATCAGAAAAGTCAACCCATAGTTTTTAAAGTAGGGATGTTGGGATTCAATTCTGATGCTGAAACTGGGGAAGACATAAAACAGACATTCACGAGACGCCCATGGTGAAGAAATATTAATCAGTTTATATATTTTACTTTCTCGTTACCTATCAATTCCACAAGATCGGCTATAAAATGAACTGTGAATATTTGATTATCCCATTAATGAAAGAGAATTTCTATGTTCTTGTTAGTGTCGGTTTCGTGAAGTTGTTTTAACTTTACTTTAAATATGAGCAATATTACTTGAAGATTTCCCAGCCAAAATTAGAATCATTTAATGTTTTCCAAGATTTTTTACTGTCCCGTCCGTGAACAAAGTTTTGTTTTTTGTTCAACTATCTGGGATCTATAGTTTTAATTAATTTAAAAAAAAATTAAAACATTTTAAGGTTTAAACCTCAAAGTTCCTATAAAAAATCCTTCCCGCTCGCTCATCAAGATAGTCCTTACAGGATATGTGAAAATCGTATATTAGTATGAATTTATTAGTAATTGAAAATTACATGATGACCATGTTTCTCAGGTTTTGGACGTTACGATGAATTATTTTATATTCAAAATGAATAAAATTAGTTGGTGATATGTCATCCAAAATTAGCTGGAATTACAACTTGCATTTTTTTTTTCAAGTATATCTTTGTGAACATAGTATTTTCTTTTTTATTTTTTTTGATACCAAGTTGTGAACATATATAGACTAAAGTACAAATTAAAATGTAATAAACAGCGTCACTAAAAGTTAATTTGGCCACCCTATAAAAAAATAAAATTCGGATAATTCTATGTCCTTTTCAATTTTAGTCAATGTCCACGTAAGATTATTTACTATATTAAAAAAAAATTGAGTAACATTAATTTGATATGTCATAAAAAATTTTAAGTCAATTCTATCCCTCCCCTAGGTCATAGTGGAGAAAATTACACGACTTTTCGAATTTTCCTCCCAAAAGTAAAATAGTCATTAAAAAAGATAAAAGATTAAACTGACTTAAAAAAAAACAATTAATAGAAAAATATTAAATTTATCTGACTACATCATAAGATGAAGAGCTCAATTCACAGTATCTCCAAGTTCAAAAATTAAAATAAAATTACACAACGTTAAGCACATACACATGTTTTGATTACATGTCTAGTACTTTAGTAAATAACAAGTTGAGATATCTCCAATTAATATGCTAATTTCTTTAAAAGAATATAAAAAGATAAATTGTCTGTTTGATCATTAGCCTAACATGAAGATGCGATCTAGTTGTCAACTTTTTTTAATGGCTTAAAACTTCGTAAATTCTTTAATTAGTGTAATTATTGTTCACATATGTTTAAATTTTAACAGAAATGTCTGTCACGTGAATTATATATGATTTACTTTAAAGATAATTAAGAAAACAATTTACATGATTTAGGTCATGAAAGTGATCTATATATTCTATCCAAATTTTAAACTTTATTAGCAAAAAGGATTATTTTGCACTCTTTTAAAGGATTTAAAGACTTTTTAATCATAAAAAATTAGGAATCAAATCACAACTTCGCAAAAAGATTAAAAACCAAACAAATAATTTATCTTAAAACAATTAGCTGGACGTGGACTAAAATTAAGAACGCGGAATTCTCCAAATTAATTTTAGTCAAGTTGTTCATTATTGAAGAATTCAACGACCACTAAAATACTATGTTCACATGTACGTTGAAGAAAACTTGGAAGATGCAATTCTCGCCAATTTTGGAGAACATATTACCAACTAATATTATTGATTTTCTAATAAAATAACAATAGGAATAGTAATAGTAAACAATTTCACGTAGACTTTGACGAAAATAATTGATAAGCACTGTCATGCTGCAATTTTCTGTACTACCACTCAATTAGTACCATGTTCACATGCAAGATGAAAAAAAAAAAAAAAAAAAAATTCTTGGAAGACATTAAATATTTCTAATTTTTGATGACAAATCTACAACTAATATTTCTCATATTTTTTTTCAAGAATTTTTAAAAAATAAATCATTGGTTAAAATATTTGCTACCAATTATAGAAAATAAGTAATGCTTGCAACCACACTTTTTCTTTTAACAAGAAGCAAAAACGCTTTCTCTTTTTTGTTTTTTTTTTTGTTTTTGTTTTTTTTTGTTTTTTGTTCTTTTTGTTTTATGTTTTTAATCGTTAAAAAAAAATTGTATCGTCACCTTTGTTTTCTGTTTTTAAAAAATATAAAATGAAAACAAATCTGGTGACTATTATTTTGTTGCGGTTTTAAAAAAAAAAAAAAAGATTTGATGAACAACATTTTGAGAAGCTTAAAAACTAGGGGGGGGGGGGGGGGGGGGGGGGGGGGGGGGGGGGGAGAGGAAACACAGCCATGATTATTTATATTGACAACTATGTATCATGCCAAACTCATAACGAACCAATTTGTTTTGTTTTGAAAGTTAAACAGAAAGGACCGCGCCGCCCTCATTGACTCAAATATAAAATGACTTTGTATTAAATATACCTTTTTTTTTTTGGCTGAAAAAGTATATGTCATATTAAGTAGCTAGTGTGAGTGTACTCTTCTGGCATCCAAGATCCAACATCTATAAAAGGAGACCTAAGTTTCACAACAAAAGCATCCCAAATTTAATTTGCATCAGTTTCTTCTCAAGAGTTTTTGCTAAAGAATATTGGTAAGTCGTTATATTATAAGGTTGTCACCTTTATGTTTTTCTTGTCTATCAACTTTTTACGGACGATATTGAAGAATTTGAAGTTTAAACTTGATCGATCGATTTTCCTTGGTTGTATTCATTTTTAATTGATTTTCGTTAAATAGTCTTAATTTGCCTATTTCAAATAATTTGCTACTAATGTTCATTTGCAATTGCATCTACTTTGAATGTTTTATTTAATATTAGATTAGATCATGGAAAACGGGATGTGTAGTAATTCAGAAAATAGAAGAAATGTACAAAATTTATGGAATAAATATTAGTTAACTTCTTAATTAAACATTTGATTCCCATTCACATTCTCTTTCTTTCCTTTTGCAAATCCTATTTCTTTTTTTGTTGATTTCACACCACAGCTGATTAGTAGTAAGTACAGGAAATCATCGGCTAGTTGAACAATAAAAGCCGTGCTTCTTTTTAATTTCAACATTATAATTTTTTCTTATTGTTAATTTTGTTACTATTTTCACAGCATCAACAAGATGGCTGAAAACTATATGGTTTATGCAAGAGATCTCTCAATTACTTGGGGCAACGACAGTCGTTACTGGCGTTGGTCCCATGCAGAAGAAACAAGGTATATTACTGCATTCTTCACTTTCACGGATATTAGAGATACAAAATATGAATATTGATGCTAGGAAAGATCGAATAGTTTGAACAAATATCTGCAATTTTATTCGAGAAACTTATGATGCAAAAGATAAAAACTTGTATGATAGTTAATCCTTTTTAACATATAGAATCCTTTTCAGTGGTCATACCAATGAAGTGGCTGAACTACTCATAGTATGGTGGCTAGAAGTGCAAGGAAAATTTGATACAACAAATCTGCCACATGGAAAGTTATACGAAGTGTCATTTGTGGTGAAGCTGGAAAATCATGCTACTGGATGGAACATTCCAGTGAAGATTTCGCTCAGTCTCCCAAATGGGAGCAAGCAAGAGATCTTGGTAGATATGTCGAACAGGCCACGGGAACAATGGCTTGAGATCTCTGCCGGGATGTTTAGAACATGTCCTGAAAATCTTGGGGAAATTAAATTCTCCTTTTCCCAAGTTGACACTAATTATTTTAAGAAAGGACTGGTCATCAAAGGTGCAAAAATATGCTGCCACGAAAAAGATGATACGAAAGAGCAAGTCGCAGTGGAAGAACAAAATGTTGCGGAAGGAAACAATGTTGTTGCGAAAGAAAAAGATGCTACCGAAGAAGAAGATGACGAGGAAGAGGATGAAGACTACTAAAATGCAGCAGTAGAAGAAAAAAAAAATTGTTGCCAAAGATGGTGTGAAGACTTGTGTATGAGAGTACGAAGAAGACAATGCTTGTGTGTGAGAAATAATTTAGTCTTGTTTGGTGTTATCTCTTTCAATATTACTTTGTTTTAAAATTGTTACGTGTGAGAAATAAACTGATGGAGAATAATGTAAGAAATAGCTTCTTTGTTTTTGTTTTTGTTTTTGGTTTTTGTTTTTTGTTTTTTTTTCATAAAACATTTAGTGAATAAGTATGTGTGAGAAATCTTTACATTCACTTTTCTACTTTGCTTTTTAAAACCCAGTGATATCCAATACAGATCAAGTGGAATGTTATGCTATTTTTTTGAAGCACTTTCTCATAATCCAGAAGAGGAGTAATCAAATATTTAAATCAAATCTTATTTGACACCTCATTTTAAACTTATTTTTTAAACTTTTTACATTTACTTATGTATAGAATTCTTATATGCCTAGAAAGTTACAAAAGATCGTATAAATTATAGATCTATTTCGAATATCCCTCACATCATTGAGCAAATTGGAGAAAATTACACGAGTTTTCAAATTTTCCTCCCAAAATGAGAAATAGCGATTAAATAAAAAAACAACAACAACAAAAGAATAGAACTTACTTTAAAAAATATATGAAATATACGTATTGCATCAAATATGTCTAGCAACATGCCAAATTTTGGATTGAATGTCTCCAGCTAATATTGCTCATATTTTATTAATAGAATAAAAAAAAATAATTTTGCATAGACGTTGAAATGCTATATGTCATCATACACGCTGAGAAAAATTGGAAGACGATGAACAATTCCAACTTGCTTTGGATATCTTAAGCTAATATAATTTATATTTATATAAAATAAAAAAATAAAAAACAAGTTCACATAGAGGTTGACCAAAACTGAGGAACGTTCGAAAATAATGTTTATGACGTTGCGTCATGATGCGATTTTTTTAACTTCACTAAATTAATACAATGTTCACATACATGTTACGAAGGAAAAAAAAACAAACAAACAAACAAAAACAAATACAAAGGTCGGAAGACATACAGCTTGGTGACGTCCTCGTCTTTTTTTTTTTTTTTTTTTTTGTAACAAGGAACAAAAAATACTTCCTTGTTATTCTGTTTTCATTATTTTAAACAAAAAAAAAAGTTCTTTCACTTTATTTATACTTAAAAAGGAGAAAATAAAGTACACATTTGATAAATATGATTCCGTTACATATTTCAAATAAAAGGATGAAATTAAAAATATTGCCCACTACGACCAATGACTGGGCAGGAAGAAGGAGCCGAGGTTAAGAACAAAGTCAGACAAAAAAGTTCGGATTATTGGGGTAGGACTAGTGCTCGGTCAGGCAATCGTACATAATTGATACTAGGATCAAGAGGTCGGACTGGGACAGACGCAGGGGTAGGGTTTTTGGGCTGGGACTGTGTCGAGGTCGGATCGAAATATGTCAAGGTTGGGTCAGCCCCTAATCGGTAGTTGTTCCGACTTCAGCCTCAATTCTGACCCGGCTGGAGACCTGCCCCACCTAGTTGACCTGACCACGGGACCCAAAGCCGGCACCAAACCCCGAGTGGTTGGCCTGTCGATCCCATTTTAGTATCGATCAAAACATGAGATCACGATCTAAAATAAATATTGGTTCAAAAAAATCGATACCAATGAATTTTTGTTTGCACAATTTCAAAACGTTCGCTACCAATTAAAATAAATAAATAAAAATAAAATCACTTTACGTGCTTTAAAAACTTGTTGAGAGAACTACTTAAATAATGTTAGAAAATGCGTAATAAATAATCTTTATTTTTATGACTATTCAACATATGTCTATAACAATTACAAAAGCCAGTAACTTAGATTAAAATATACAATACAACAATTGAACTTTCAACAATTTAAAAGCCGATAAATCAAGAAGAATACAATATATATATATATATATATATATATATATATATATATTACTTTAGTGCCTACTCTTGACCTTTTAACCTTT
Source organism: Ficus erecta (assembly GCA_008635985.1). NCBI lineage: Eukaryota > Viridiplantae > Streptophyta > Magnoliopsida > Rosales > Moraceae > Ficus > Ficus erecta. The sequence continues at coordinate 942,313 of BKCH01000068.1, forward strand.
AAACATAATAACAAAGATTTTTTTTTCCCTTTTTTCTGGAATAGACGAAAATATTATTTTGACGAGGTTGGGGAAAGTGAGACGGTACTCGGACGAGAGGACACAAATGAGATACCTTTAAAACTATAAATATGGACCGGTCTAAGCGGGCTCGTCCTGACCCGTCAAATATCGGGCGGCCTCAGATAATTTGTAGATACACTAACTTACCTTCAGATTAAAAGAAGATGAAACACATCACAATAAGTGTGATCAATAAACATACGGGCTTAAAACATAGACATATTTTCACCTTGCATAATACAATGCAAAGAAAAATCTTCAAATTTATTGCAACTAATTAAGGTTATAATGGACATCACTACTACAAAATGTGGATTCCACGACGGAGCTTCCACGACCGTTTTTAAAAAACCGTCGTGGAAAATGCGGCAAAAACACGGAGCGGAACAGAGTTTCCGAAAACTGTCGTGGAAACAGAAGCTTCCACGACGGTTATAAAAAACCGTCGTGGAAGATTGCAAAAAAAAAAAAAAAAAAAAAAAAATATTTTTTACCTTCCACGACGGTTTTTAGAACCGTCGTGAACCGTCGTGGAAGCTTCGGCTTCCACGACGGTTTTCGGAAACTCTGTTTCGCTCCGTGTTTTTATCGCATATTCCACGACGGTTTTTTTGAAAAACGGTCGTGGAAGGGTCTTTTTTCACAAATTTTTTTTAAAATTTTTGGACTCTACCACGACGGTTTTTGTGAAAACCGTCGTGGTATGTTCACATACCACGACGGTTTTCCCAAATAACCGTCGTGGTAGGTACTAAGGCGGGAATTTTGAAAATTTTGAATTCAATTCAATTTTTTGGAGCATGTATTAAAACCCAAAAAAAATACACTCTTTCGCACCCCATTACATTCTGAACTTTTTTTTTCGCTTTTTCACTCTCTAATGCACACTCTAACTCCATACCCAAAGCCACCCAATTTCGTCCCTCTATTTCTCTCTCTCCGCTCCCTCCCTACTTAAAATCTCCAAAAACTCGCTCTATCTCACCGCGCCTCCTCTCTCTATCTCACCTCTCAAATTTTTCTCTTGGCTCCATTCTATGATGGCCTCCTCTACCACTCACACGGCCTCCTCCATTATCCTATGGGTCCACCAAGGAACTCACGCGGCTTTCCCTCTCTCTCTCGCCGTACTCCGCCCGTACCCACGCTTGACAAGCCGGTAAGTTGTAATGTATATTACTTGGGTAATGCACGGATTTGGGAATTTTTCGTCCAAAATGTTGATTTTGTTGATTGTGGTTGTTGATAAAAGTTTCCATCCAAAATGTTGATTTTGTAGATTGTTGAGTTGGGAATATTCCGTCCGAAATGGCCAAAATCCGTCCCCTACATTTTCTGTGATTGTTCATTGTGGTTGTGTTTTATATTGAATTAAATTGGTTGGTAAGGCACGGATTTGAGAATTTTTCGGAAAAAAAGTGTTGATTTTGTGATTTAAATGTTTTTGGGAAAATGAAACGAATTCGTAAATTTTTTTTTCGTTGTTACCTACCACGACGGTTTTTTAGAAAACCGTCGTGGTAGGTTCGTAATTTTTTTTTCTTCGTTGTTACCTACCATGACGGTTTTTTGGAAAAACCGTCGTGGTAGGGGGTCCTACCACGACGGTTTCCCAAGGAAACCGTCGTGGTATGCCAACTAACCACGACGGTTTCTCAAGGAAACCGTCGTGGAAGATTACCTTACCACGACGGTTTTTTGCGTAAAACCGTCGTGATATGTTCTTAAATATCTATATTTAGGCCCTATTTTTGTCCATTCCACGACGGTTAGAAAACCGTCGTGAAAATGTTTCAACGACGGTTTTTAACCATCGTGGTATCCACATTTTGTAGTAGTGCATATTAAATCAAAGCAAAACCTGAACACGAATCACGTACAAAAACCCAACCCGACCTCCGTTCCAAAACTTGACCTCCGTACCGAAATCCTACCCCAACCCCATCACATAATCTTACCTCGACCCTGCTACCCAATCATGATTGACCCTCGTCCCGAAATCCAACTCCGGCCAAAGTCCCAAAACCCATTCCCGGAACCTAGCCAATCTCGAACCCATCCCCGATTCGACCAGAACCCTATCTCCGGGCCAACTGCAGCCTTAGTTTCGATCTGACTAACTTCGTCTCTGGTTAGAAATTAAGTGTATTACCATTAAAAAAAAATAAAAAAAATAAATTCACTATATTATACAAAACGATTTAATATTAAACCGCCAAATACTATATTAAGCTCTCCATATTTTTAATACGTCACGTAAACAAACACCATATTGTATAGATAAAGCAATCTAATATAACACAATACAATACACCTTACTTAATACAATACAATAAGAATTTTTTTTTTCTTTTGGTTCAATCTTCAAAAATTGGGGAATTGGCAATGGGTTTATGATTTTTCTGCACTCTACTAGAGGAAGAGGATGAGAGAGACAATTTTTTTTTTTTTCATTATGGAATTTTTTTATTTTCTTTGCTTCCTACACTTTTGACTATGTTTCTATTGAAATAGGTTTTCTTCCTAATTTGTTCCCATTAAAAAGATTCCCCCCCCCCCCCCCCCCCCCCCCCCCCCCCCCCTCAAATACATGCTTACCTCCACTATATCCAAAAAATTTAACAAACTTAAAACACACTTGCTAATTTAACAAAATATCTAATGACCTAGTGTCCATATAAATCTTAATTTCAATACTCATAAAATATCCTGAATTCTTTTTTTTTTTTTAACCTCAATGTTATTAATATATTTATGCTATATGTCTACTCGCCCATAGATTACGATAAGAATCATGTATGAGAGTTCAAGGCAATTTCTTTAAACAAATTATATATGTGATGAACAACTAAAAGATATTTATAAACTAACAAATAAGGCAATTAAATAATATGAAGGAGAAAATTATCTAAATAACTAACTTTTTAATCTATTGACCAATATGACACAAATTTTAGTTTAATTTTTTTTATCATATTGATCTAGTGTTAATTTTATGTGTCATATTGGTACAATGATCTTAAAATTTATGTCATCCATATGTTTTCCCATTAATGAAGTGCACAAAAGAAACAAAAAGAGAGTCGTAATATATATACATTCTCTGGTTCTATATTGAATGGGCAATACTTAAAATTGAATGTGATACCAAACAACAAAAGATTGTTGTTCCAGCAAAAATAAAATATTTAAACAAATATAAAAAAACAAAGATTATTGTCACACATACACATTCTGTTGTTGATAATTTCAAATAAGAAGTACAATAACATCTGAGATCTTCCCAAAACATCTTTTAAGAAAATCTCGATGAACTTATTTCTCACACATATATACATTTTCTCTTCATAGTTTAACAGACAATTAGAAGTAAAAAATAGAGGTTGGAGAACTTTCCATCCTCCGTGATTTAATCTCATAAGATTAAAACAAAGTAACATTGAAAGTGACCACACCAAATAAGAACTTCAATAAAATTACTACTTCTCAAACACATGCAATTCTCTTCTTCCTCCTTTCCAATTAAAGCCGTTACCATCTTTGAGTGCACTTATTTTGTAAATTAAAAGTTTCTTACTCAATTAGTGTCAATCTAGTTGGGTTGTGTTAAGTTTATAGAACCTAAATTGCTCCATCATAATATCAACGCTAGCAACGGTAATCCATGCCCGAACTAAATATAATGACAAAATTAACAATTAAGAAACGAAAAATGACGTGAAAAGTAAGCCTACGCATGACTTTTATTTTTGTTCGAATTCTCAATGATGCATGCTTAATACTAATCAACTGTAAGGGAAAAAAAACTAAAAAAAAAACTAAAAAGTGAATCAAAAGTTTGATTATAAGGTGTTACTAAAATTTCGATTAGGAATTTTAGATAATAGGGATAAATCTCGTATGGTTTTCTTGTCCTTTCTAAGTACTAAAAGTTGCATTCCTAATTCTAATTGATGAGATAATAAAATATTACTAGATGCAATTGCCAAATGAAAAAGAAAAGTTATAAGTAATCGAAATAGGCAAATTAAGATTAACATGATCAAAAACATAAAAATAATCAGGAATATTTGATTAAGTAAAACTTGATAAATTCTTCGGATATTGTTCATAAAATAGAAAGTTGATGGACAAGAAAAATGGAAAGCTGATAGAGTTGTATCACTTACTAAAACTCTTTAGCACAAAAAAATATATTGAGGAAAAAGTGATGCTAATTGAGTTACGGATTCCCTAATTGTGAAACTTATAGAGGTTGGATTATTCGTTCGTTCGCTCTTTGGATGCCTTATTATTCGAGTCTTCTTGGAAATTTCTTTGGTCAAATTTCACACATCTATTTTACAATTTTTTTTATCCAAAGTTATTATTATTATTATTATTATTTTAGCCAACGTATGGCTTTGATCTGAGCTGCTGAAATTAATGCAGGAAAAAAAAAAAAAAAAAAAACAAAGCAGTTCGGTATGAGAAACATAGCTGTCAATACAATCCATTGTTTTAAGAACACCTTGTTTATTTTCCCCCCTCTAAAATTGCAATAATCGTCACTCACTCGTTTCCTATTGATTCCAGAAGATGGGTATAAAATGGTATTTTAAGGAAGAAGGGTGATATAGGTAAAAAAACCAGTAGCAATAAAAATAAACCAGCACAAAATTTTTTGACTGATGGTAAATAACATATTCATGCTAAATGACACATTTATAAAACATATTCATGATAAAATTATCTTCAAAAATACTGTAATTAAACAAAACAGATTTACGATAAAATCTCCTTGAAATATTTTTCGTGAATAAACTATTTAATATAAATATGATATTTACCTCAAATACTTCTAAAATATGCTATTTATTTCAAATCTTTTTAAAATTAAGCTATTTACTCGTCTTCCCAACAAATGTCTTCTAGTTTTAGTTTAAAAAGATGCATTTTTTTTTTTTTTTCACTTCCATATCTCAGAGATTTGGCCTTGGGGGTCGGTAGAGTATTTGCTATGATCGAGTGGGATCATGTCGGCAAATTTTTAAAACTAAACACAGGAAAAAACCACAAGTTTAATGAAGATTAGAAGAGGTCATTATCAAATAATTATAATAATAATATAACTTTACAAATGCGACTTCGGTTAAAAGTGGATCAACTTCAGCATCAAGAGGTATTACATTAAAATAAAAAAAAATAAAAAAATGTGTAATGTGTAATTATATTTTAGTGAGAATTATTTTCTTTCCAAGATTTTTCAACGCTGTTTGAATTGAACATCGAATTACTTAATTAGTTGTTATTACATAATATTGAGTAATATTTCTTTTAAAAAAATAATGTTTTTTCATTTTTAAATGTTAGCAAATTTTTTTAAAATTTTAAGAAAATAAAATCTCATTATCTTTTTTTGTTAAAAAAAAAAAATTTAGAATGTGATTACTAGTCAAGATGAAGTTCACAAACACGGCTTCATTTGATGTTTTAATTTAACTCTAACTAATATTATACTTTTTCATCTCAGTTATTGTCTTTTTATGAAAAGTCAATAAAATTTATAACTAGTTTTTAAAAAGTCAACTAACTCCAACTTAAAAATTTCGTCTCCAATCGGCGAACCAACCGCAAGAGTATGGGACTGGCTCCATCGTTGGGCCAACAATTCACAACAGGTGTTGATTGGCGCCAATACCAAGATCAAGTTGATGGTTGGAAAAGGTCCTTGGGTGAGGTTGACTGGCGGAGAAAGACGCAAGGTTAGGGTATGACAAGTCCAGAGTCAAGCCATAATGCTGATGTCGGGTCAACACCCGCCCAACCCCAATGCCTATTTCAATAACGATCCTAGTGTGGGTCTGATAACTCTATAAAATAGAGTTATTTTACCACTTATGTGCATGTAAATTAGCTATGTTCTTGAGCATTTTAATAAATTTTAGGTAATTTTAGTTTAATTTTGCATAATTTAATATAGATTAGTTTATTTTGATTTTGTGTAATTTGATTTAATTTGTTTAATTAGTTAATATTAACTTCAATATATTTTTATTCATATACCCCTCTAAATAATAAATTTTCTCATTTGTGTATGTTGATTAGGTGAGAATGAGCAAAATAGGAATTTTAGGCTCAAACGGGGGCAAAACGGTCATCAAAAAGCTTTAAAATATGTATAAAAATTTGAATTTAACTTGCACCAGCCTGAAGCCACTATGTGTCCCACTGACCCAGAGTGCCAGATCACCTATAGACTCGTCCATTGTAATCTTGTGCACTCCCAAATCTCGCCCAGCCAGTTCGCGCCACCGCACTAACCCCCATCCCATTCCCTCTCCGCCACGTGGCTGCTGCACTGAAGAGAAAAATAGGGAAATGAATTAGTTGATTTGATTTATGAATTTTAATGCTCGAGTGAGATTAATTCATTTATCGGTTTGAGAAATACAATCATAGTTGTTGTTGAGTTCGAGAGACCGATGACACTTTGATAATCATAAAAGGGTGTGCTAAATGAATGTGTAGGTAAATGAATTAGATAGGGATATCAATTTGGATACGTATGCATATAATTTCATCTGACACTTGAAAGAGGTAGTAAGGTTAATTTTTAGCCCTTGATTAACGAATTGATTGAGACTAGATAGCAATTTCTTAATAGGAAGAACATAAGAAGGATAGAGTGAAGTCAAGACCCTTTGTTTGTGTCTTTTAATTTCTTCAGTTCTGTTTGGTCATTTTAATTTACTTTATTTAGTTTAATTTTCATTTTCGCTATTTTTCAATCAATCGTTCAAATAATCATAGCATTAACAAATTTTCGTAATTAACTTAAATTTAAACACAATTCTCGTGGGTCAACAACCTTACTCATTACTTTATTACTTGCGCAAGTCGTACAATTGTGGGATTTCACGCAACATGGTCATAGCTTGTAAGACCCCTATATTGGTCCAAGTCTAATGACCCTTGGCATTGGTCCTGGTCCGCTCGCTCAACCTCAGCACCATTGCACGCACTACCCACCTACCTAACCCCGATTTTGGTCACAACTTGAAAACTATCCTAGCTTGCGGCCTAACTCTGTTCTCGATGTCAGCTCATTGTTCCAACCAGAGGACGTTTAATTTTGTCTGTGTTAACAAAAATTTTTAACAAAATCATAGTTCCCAAACAGGTTTTATATATTTTTTAATTAAAAAATAAAACAAAAGTGAGTTATCATATATACATGTCTTTTTTTAATGATGAGAAAGAAACGATTTTTCTTTTGTTTAAATGTTTTGAAATGGGAACCTTACCTTTAGAAAATAACGGTAAGCGTGTTCTAAATCAGAAATATACAAACATCAATGATGACTTGAATGTCCTTATAATTTAAGGGAGTTTACCTCAATTATGGACATGTTCTATCAACAAATTTTAATGAATCACATAAAGAGGTAAAACATGTATACATGTCCTGAATTCTATCATTAATCACTCCCAACACTACATAGAGCTAACCGTATTTAGCATATTGGACACAACCTATATAACATGTGAGGAGTTTACCTCCGTTATTACAAAATAAAAATAAAAATATAATAATAGAACGAAACACCTATATATGATACTGGAAATAATATCGTCTTTATTTTAAATGAACAACTATCATAGATATCGAGGAGGGAGGGTGGGAGAGAGAGAGAGAATAATTGGAATGTTCCTCTCAGTTTTGGTCAACGTCTTACCTCAAATTGTTTTTTAATCTATAAAAAAATGAATTGTATTTAGCTGGAGATTCAAGTCATCCAAAATCGGTGGGAGTCATTTACCAAAGAAAATAGTCATCTTCCAATTTTTTCAACGCTTATGTGAACATAGCATTTGAATATATAGTAGTAGAAAACTGCATTATTCCACGACGTCACCAAAAAATTAATTTGGAGAATTCCATGCCCCCCTCAGGTTTATTTTTATTTTTATAAAATTTACGTTCCTCTCGGTTTATTATTATTATTATTATTTTGTATAATTCATATTCCTCTCAGTTTTGGTGAACTTCTACATAATTTTTTTGTTTTTAAAACGTAATGGACAGACAATTCAATCGTATGACTACAAAATATCTAACATGCGTTTGATGCATGAATTTTGATTGTAAAATTTATGTTTGAACTAAGTTGTGCATTTAATAAGGTGTTTGAATTACTAGAGTTAATAAATTATAAATGAACTAATTGGAATAACAAATTATATATTGGAAATATTTTATACAGGGCCTCGTCAGTCTTTCACCCAATGAATAATTCTCATAAGACGATAGATACTTGAAAACTTCTCAACTCAAGAAATTTCACGATATTCTATTCTCTTTAGAACAAGTAGTGTGTGCCTATCAGCAAATTGTCAGTTTTATCAGTTTTTTTTTTTCTTTTTTTCCTTTTTTCCTTTCAATTCTCAATAGCAAATGTTTCCTCATCCATTAAGAAGAGACACCTATAAAGGTCTTTACATAACACTAGGTCTAGGGTTGGTAAGGGTGAAAAGTTACACCCCCGCCGTTGTGAAGGAAGCATCCACTCCTTGTGCAGGGAGAGGGCTGAGTGAGCGGAGGCGTGCGCATGACACATGGCACATGGAGGTGCCACGTGTCCTTTTCTCACTGCATACTGTAATATGTGTTTATTCCAAAATATGAAAAAAAAAAAGTTTTTCCATATAAATATAACGTAGTTAATTTTTCTTTAACTTGATGTCTTATAACATAAGAAGCACAGCAACATTTGAGATCTTCCCAAAGGCCAAAACGTACACCTTTTAAGAACATCTCGATGGAATCTCACACATGCTTTCTCTCTTCATATACTTTAATAGACAAAAAGTAAAATAGAGTTTGGAGAACTTTCCAAACTATTTCGTTCGTGATTCTCCATCAGTTTATTTCTCACACACATATATAGTAACCTCACAAGATTAAAACAAAGTAAAATTGAAAGTGAGCACACCAAACGAGAACTTAAACAAGTTACGTACTACTTCTCACACACAATCAATTCTCTTCTTCCTCTCCTTTCCAATAAAAGCCTTTTACCGTCTTTGGCAACAATTTCTTCTTTCGCAGCAACATTTCGGTCTTCTGCAGCATCTAGTCGTTTCGTAGCACGTTCTCCTTTGGCAGCAATTTTTCCTTTGGCAACATCTGTTTCTCTCGCAGCAGCATTGCTCTCTCCCGCAGCACGTTGTTCTTTGGCAGCATGTTTTTCTCTGGCAGCAATTCTTTCTCTCGCAATACCTATTCCTCTCGCAGCATTCCCTTCTTTGGCAGCATATTTTCACACCTTTGATCACCAGTCCTGACTTCACACAATTAGTGTTAACTTGGCATAAGGAGAAATTTATTACCCCTGGACATGTACTAAACCTCCCCGCAGAGATCTCAAACCATTGTTCTTTTGGCCTGTTCGACAGATTCACGCAGATCTCCTTCCTAGTTCCATTCGGGAGACAAACCGCGATCTTCACCGGAAGGTTCCATCCACAAGCGTTATGTTTCAGCTTGACCAGAAATGAAACCTCACATTCACATGAACTATTTCCACATGGCAAACACCTTGTATCATATGATCCTTTTATTTCAAGCCACCATACTTGGATTAGTTCAGCCACATAACTACATCAACATAAAATCCATTAGGACAAATAAAAATAAAAATAAAAGCTAATTTAGAGTTTTGCTCTTTGAATCATTAAAAAATTTCTGAATAAACTGTTATTTAATTGCTTGTTTGATTGATTTAATAGTAATATATCAGGTATCAATCCTGTTGAGATGTGCTAAATTTCTTTAATTCGTTTCTCTCAGTTGATATATATAAATATATAGATATAGGAATATTATTACCTTCCTCCTTCGCAACACCAACGCCAGTAACGACAATCATTAGCCCAACTAATTGTGAGATCTCTTGCACACACCGTATGGCAGTTGCTACCCATCTTGATATTGCTGCCAAATTAGTGACAAAATAGACAATAAGAAAACGAAAAATGGTGAAAAGTAAGATTAGGCGTGTTTACTAGTACCTAACTCAGCTGTAGAACGAAATCCACTTATTAAAGGAATTGCAAAGGAAATGATTTAAAGAGGGAACCAAGAGTTAGATTAACAAGCTTTTCTAATTTATATTTATAAGTTAGGAATTATAGAATTAGGATAGATCTTATACTTCTTGTGCTTTCGGACAAAGTACTAGAAGTTCCTCTTTTTCTCCTAATTCTAATTGATGAAACAATACAAGAGAATTAGATGCAATTGCAAAATAATAGTATTAAAAAAAGAGAAAATAAAAAGTAGCAAGTCATCGAAATAGGCAAATTATAAGATTAAAAAAACACAAAACATGAACATGATCAAGAATAATTGATAAAGTAAAACTTGATAAATTCTTGAAATTGTTCATAAAATAGAAAGTTGATGAACAAGAAAAACGTAATAAATTAGCTGATAATATATTGTTATGATATTGTAAACACTTACCAAAACTCTTTAGCACAAAAATAGATTGAGAAGAAAGTGATTCTACTTGAGTTTTGGATGCCCTAATTGTGAAGCTAATCGATCTCCTTTTATAGAGGTTGGATTCTTCGTTCTTTTGATCTTTGGATGCCTTAAGAGCCTTCTTGGAAATTTCTTTGGTCAAATTTCACGCGTACACACGCATGTATATAACATATATTTAATACAAAGGTCAGTTTGATTTATTGTAGTCAGGTTATGGGCTTATCTAAACTGTTGAATTAATGCAGAAGAAAACAAAGAAGTTCGGTATGGGCATGAGATTGACTTTATACATAGCTGGCAATTAAAATTAATTCATGGCTATTTTTTTCATGTTTCTTACTTGTTAAGTTTATCCCTTATATATTTTTTTTTCGTTGATTTGCTTTTTTTTTTTTTTTTTTCAATGCTACCGAAGTAAAATATTGCAACTACAAATTTAGTTTAAAAAATTGAGATCGTTGTGTAAAATAAAAAGTTAAACCTTTTTTTAATTTTTTGTGGCTAAAAATGGAATGAAGAATTTTGTCCTACATTTTCAAATAAATTTTCAGCTCATTTATGATACCGTCCACCTTATATGTAAGTTCTTTTAATTGTTCAGATACCAGAAATCTTTGGTGCATCTCCAAATTCGTTCGTCTAAAAACTGTCAGATTTGATCCCTAGAGGCTATAGACATATGTTAAAATAATAATAATAATAATAATAAATAAATAAATAAATAAATAAAGACTACAACTAGCCGGATGGACGTTTGAATTGGTTAGCCCTGGTGTGTACATTTGAGTTGGAATGGTTTTAGAGGTATTTTGATTAGAGTTAAGTTGATGTATTGAATTTTTTTTTTTTTTTTTTTAAATGAACTGTTTAGAGTTAAAAAGTATAACAACTTAAAATGTATTCATGAAAACAAAAAAGCAATATAATATGAATTTTATTTCGTTTCTTTTATTATTCTAACCAATTTATTATAAAAAAAATATTAAAAAATATCTCATTTTGACTTGAAATTAAAAAATTATAAACTTTAAGTTTGAGTTTTTAAGAAAGATTTGGAGATTTAATCCGTGAAATTGGTTTACTTTTGCAGAAAAATATAAACAATTTGATTGGAGTGGACCTACCAAACATAGGCCACAAAATTCAAAGTGGTTGAAAATATAAACCGACTAAAACTCTATACCTGACTTATTTATAATGTGCAAAGTTTGAATCTCTACTCTCAAAGTTTTTTAAAAAAAAATACAAGAAGAAGAAAAAGGGAGTTTCTGACGATTTCTAAATTACATTTTATTAACCACTGAGATAATTATAAAGAAATCTTACTCGTTTTCTATCAATTGAGAAGATGGGCTATAAAATTATATTTTTCCCCCTTCGCTACGAAAAGAATTGTTGTCAATCAACATATTGGAAAAAAACTGAAAGATCAATTATAAGTTCTAGTTACAAATGTCAATACACGTCCTTTTTTACTTCCGTATGAGTTTGGTTTGAGGGTGGACTATTTGCTACAAGTGGATGTCGGCAATTTTTTAAAATTAAACACGGGAAAATACTACAAAGTTTAAAGAAGATTAAGAGGTCATTACACTTAAAAAATAAAAAGTTAAAAAGAGCAGAGGCTTTGTCAATTATACAATTCTAGAAAAGAAAAAATATACATATATATATAATATAATATAATATATGTAGATGCTAGGAATCTACTATCAAATTTTAACCGGGTTAGTTGATAAAAAATAAACAAACAACAATCATTGGGGTCCCTGCACATCGCATATGAAAGTCACAAAACAATCACAATCAGAAAAAGATATAGATAAGTGAAAAAGAATGAAAGAAAAGAAGGATAACAACACCAATATTTAGAGAGATTCACCGGAAGTGTGTTATGTCCTCTGTGTGTGTGGGTTTCACTATATATAAAAGTTTTCGTACAATGAAATTACAATTTATGATTTTTTGGTATAAAGACCGTAGATAATGGCTTCGAGAAAGAAAGAGAGAAAAGTCCCCCCTCAAGAATGGGGGTCTCCCTTTATTTATAGAGGGAAAGTAGTGAGTCTAAATTCGTGGGTAGTAGTGGGTGGTTCCCCACTACTCCGAATGATTCGAAACACGTGGAAGAACGTGGGTCACGATTCAACGATTGATCATGGGCTTGACAGTTATAGAGATTGATCTTTCACGATGCCACAATTGATCGTGGGCTTGACAGTTATGGGGATTGATCTTAATTATTTGTGTTATGTTCATCAAATATGAACACCAAATGACAAACCAGTCATTTACGAAAACCAAGGATTAGGAATCGTCGTTCATTAAGCTATTTACTCGTCTTCACAACAAATGTCTTCTAGTTTTAGTTTAAAAAGATGCATGTTTTTTTTTTCTTTTTTTTACACTGCCACATCTCAGAGGTATGGCCTTGGGGGTCGGTAGAGTATTTGCTATGATCGAGTGGGATCATGTCGGTAAATTTTTAAAACTAAACACAGGAAAAAACCACAAGTTTAATGAAGATCAGAAGAGGTCATTATCAAATAATTATAATAATAATAAAATCAATAATAATAATAATATAACTTTACAAATGCGACTTCGGTTAAAAGTGGATCAACTTCAGGATCAAGAGGTATTACATTAAAATAAAAAAATAAAAAAAAAGGTGTAATGTTTAATTATATTTTAGTGGGAATTATTTTCTTTCCAAGTTTTTTTTCAACGTGGTTTGAATTGAACAGCGACTTACTTAATTAGTTGTTTATTACAAAATATTGAGTAACATTTCTTTCAAAAAAAATAATGTTTTTTCATTTTTAAATTTTAGCAAATTTTTTTTAAAATTTAAGAAAATAAAATCTCATTATCTTTTTTTCTAAAAATTAAAAAATATATTTTAGAATGTGATTACAAGTCAAGATGAGGTTGACAAACACGGTTTCATTTGACGTTTCAGTTTAACTCTAATTAAATTATAATTTTTCATCTCATTTTTTGTCCTTTTATGAAAAGTCAATAAAATTTATAACTAGTTTATAAAAAGTCAACCAACTCCAATTTAAAAATTTCATCTCCAACCGGCGAACCAAACGCAAGCGTCTTTGATAATCATAAAAGGGTGTGCTAAATAAATATGTCGATAAACAAATTAGATAGGGATATCAATTTAGATATTTATCATATAATTTCATTTGACACTTGGGAGAGGTAGTAAGGTTAATTTTGAGTTTTTGATTATTAAATTGATTGAGACTCGTTAGCAATTTCTTAATAGGAAGAACATAGAAAGGATAGAGTGAAGTCAAGACCCTAGAACTTTGTTTGTTTGTATCTTTTTATTCCTTCAGTTTTGTTTGGTCATTTTAATTTACTTTATTTAGTTTAATTTGCATTTTCGCTATTTTTCAATCAATCGTTCAAATAATCCTAGCGTTAATGAATTTCAGTAATTAACTTAAATTGAAACGCAATCCTCGTGAGTCGACAACCTTACTTATCATTTTATTACTTGTGAGACTCGTACATTTGTGAGATTTCACGCAACAAGGTCGCAGCCTGTAAGACCCCTATATTGGTCCAAGTCTGACTACCTGACCCTGACATCGGACCTGGTCCGATCGCTCAACCTCAGCACCAGTGCACGCACTACCCATCTACCTAACCCCGACTTTTGTCACAACTTGAAAACTATCCTAGCTTGCGGCCTAACTTTGTTCTCGACATCGGCTCATTGTTCCAACCAGAGGACGTTTAATTTTGTCTGTGTTAAAAATATTTTCAACAAAATCATAGTTCCCAAACAGGTTTTATATTTTTTTAATTAAAAATTAAAACAAAAGTGAGTTATCATATATACATGTCTTTTTTTTTAATGATGAGAAAGAAACGGTTTTTCTTTTGTTTAAATGTTTTGAAATGAGAACCTTACCTTTAGAAAATAATGGTAAGCGTGTTCTAAATCAGAAATATACAAACATCAATGTTGACTTCAATGGCCTTATAATTTAAGGGAGTTTATCTCAATTACAGACCTGTTCTATCAACAAAATTTAATGAATCACACAAAGAGGTAAAACATATATACATGTCCTGAATTCTATCATTAATCACTCCCAACACTACATAGAGCTAACGGTAGCATATTGGACACAACCTATACAACGTGTGAGGAGTTTACCTACGTTATTATAAAATAAAAATAAAAATATAATAATAGAACGAAAAACCAATATATGGTACTGGAAATAATATCGTCTTTATTTTAAATGAACAACTATCATAGATGTCGGGGAGGGAGGGTGGGAGAGAGAGAGAGAGAATACTTTGGAATGTTCCACTCAGTTTTGGTGAACATCTTACCTCAAATTGTTTTTTAATCTATAAAAAAAAAATGAATAGTATTTAACTGGAGATTCAAGTCATCCAAAATCGGTGGGAGTTGATTAATCATCTTCCAATCATTTACCAAAGAAAATAGTCATCTTCCAATTTTTTCAACGCTTATGTGAACGTAGCATTTTGAATATATAGTAGTAGAAAACTGCATTATTCCACGACGTCACCAAAAAATTAATTTGGAGAATCCCATGTCCCTCTCAGGTTTATTTTTATTTTTATAAAATTTACGTTCCTCTCGGTTTATTATTATTATTATTATTATTATTATTATTTTGTATAATTTATATTCCTCTCAGTTTTGGTGAACTTCTACATAATTTTTTTTGTTTTTAAAACGTAATTGACAGACAATTCAATCGTATGACTACAAAATATCTAACATGCGTTTGATGCATGGGTTTTGATTGTAAAATTTATGTTTGAACTAAGTTATGCATTTGATAAGGCGTTTGAATTACTAGAGTTAACAAATTATAAATGAACTAATTGGAATAACAAATTATATATTGGAAATATTTTATACAGGGCCTCGTCAGTCTTCACCCAACGAATAATTCTCATAAGACGATAGATACTTGAAAACTTCTCAACTCAAGGACTTTCACGATATTCTATTCTCTTTAGAACAAGTAGTGTGTGGCTATCAGCAAATTGTCAGTTTTATCAGTTTTTTTTTTGTTTTTTTCCCCTTTCAATTCTCAATAGCAAATGTTTCCTTATCGATAAAGAAGAGACACCTATAAAGGTCTTAACATAAGAAGCACAGCAACAATTGAGATCTTCCCAAAGGCCAAAACACCTTTTAAGAACATCTCGATGGAATCTCACACATGCTTTTTCTCTTCATATACTTTAATAGACAAAAGTAAAATAGAGTTTGGAGAACTTTCCAAACTATTTCGTTCGTGATTCTCCATCAGTTTATTTCTCACACACATATATAGTAACCTCACAAGATTAAAACAAAGTAAAATTGAAAGTGAGCACACCAAACGAGAACTTAAACAAGTGACTACTTCTCACACACAAGCAATTCTCTTCTTCCTCTCCTTTCCAATAAAAGCCTTTTTACCGTCTTTGGCAACAATTTCTTCTTTCGCAGCAACATTTCGGTCTTCTGCAGCATCTAGTCGTTTCGTAGCACGTTCTCCTTTGGCAGCAATTTTTCCTTTGGCAACATCTGTTTCTCTCGCAGCAGCATTGCTCTCTCCCGCAGCACGTTGTTCTTTGGCAGCATGTTTTTCTCTGGCAGCAATTCTTTCTCTCGCAGTACCTATTCCTCTCGCAGCATTCCCTTCTTTGGCAGCATATTTTCACACCTTTGATGACAAGTCCTGTCTTCGCACAACCATCCAATTGGCAAAGGGAGAAATTTATTACCCCAGGGCATGTACTAAACCTCCCCGCGGAGATCTCAAACCATTGTTCTTTTGGCCTACACGAAAGATTCACGCAGATCTCCTTCCGAGTTCCATTCGGGAGACAAACCGCGATCTTCACCGGAAGGTTCCATCCACAAGCGTTATGTTTCAGCTTGACCAAAAATGACACCTCACATTCACATGAACTATTTCCACATGGCAAACACCTTGTATCATATGATCCTTTTACTTCTAGCCACCATACTTGGATTAGTTCAGCCACATAACTACATCAACATAAAATCCATTAGGACAAATAAAATAATAATAAGAGCTAATTTAGAGTTTTGATCTTTGAATCATTAAAAAAATTTTGAATAAACTGTTATTTAATTGCTTGTTTAATTGATTTAATAGTAATGTATCAGGTATCAATCCAGTTCAGATGTGCTAAATTTCTTTAATTCGTTTCTCTCAGTTGATATATATAAATATATAGATATAGGAATATTATTACCTTCCTCCTTCGCAACACCAACGCCAGTAACGACAATCATTACCCCAACTAATTGTGAGATCTCTTGCACACACCGTATGGCAGTTGCTACCCATCTTGATATTGCTGCCAAATTAGTGACAAAATAGACAATAAGAAAACGAAAAATGGTGAAAGTAAGATTAGGCGTGTTCACTAGTACCTAACTCAGCTGTAGAACGAAATCCACTTATTAAAGGAATTGCAAAGGAAATGATTTAAAGAGGGAACCAAGAGTTAGATTAACAAGCTTTTCTAATTTATATTTATAAGTTAGGAATTATAGAATTAGGATAGATCTAATACTTCTTGTGCTTTCGGACAAAGTACTAGAAGTTCCTCGTTTTCTCCTAATTCTAATTGATGAAGCAATACAACAGAATTAGATGCAATTGCAAAATAATAGTAAATTAAAAAAAGAGAGAGTAAATAAAAAGTAGCAAGTCATTGAAATATACAAATTATAAGATTAACAAAATACAAAACATGAACATGATCAAGAATAATTGATAAAGTAAAACTTGATAAATTATTGAATATTGTTCATAAAATAGAAAGTTGATGAACAAGAAAAACGTAGTAAATTAGCTGATAATATATTGTTATAATATTGTAAAGACTTACCAAAACTCTTTAGCACAAAAATAGATTGAGGAGAAAGTGATGCTAATTGAGGAGAAAGTGATGCTACTTGAATTTTGGATGCCCTAATTGGATGCCCTTTTATAGATGTTGGATTCTTCATTCTTTTGATCTTTGGACGCCTTATAAAGAGCCTTCTTGGAAATTTCTTCGGTCAAATTTCACGCGTAGACACGCATGTATTCAATATATATTTAATACAAAGGTCTTTTTTTATTGTAGTCAAGTTATGGGTTTATCTCATCAACTGTTGAATTATTGCAGAAGAAAACAAAGAAGTTCGGTATGAAAATAAGATTGACTTTATACATAGCTGGCAATTAAAAATAATTTATGGCTATTTTTTTCATGTTTCTTACTTGTTAAGTTTATCCCTTATATATATATTTTTAGTTGATTTTCTTTTTTTTTTTTTTTTCCGCAACCGGAATAAATATTTCAACTACAAATTTGGATTTAAAAAATTGAGATCGTTGTGTAAAATAAAAGATAAACCTTTTTTTTTTTTTTTTTGAGGCTAAAAATGGAATGAAGAAATTTGTCCTACATTTTGAAGTAGATTTTCAGCTCTTTTATGATACCCTTCACCATATATGTAAGTTCTTTTAATTGTTCAGATACCAGAAATCTTTTGTGCATCTCCAAATTCGTTCGTCTAAAAACTGTCAGATTTGAACCCTGGAGGCTATAGATATATGTAAAGAAATGAAGGGGAAAAAAAAAAACTCTATACCTGACTTATTTACAATGTGCAAAGTTTTAAAAAAAAAATACAAGAAGAAGAAAAAGGGAGCTTCTGACGATTTCTAAATTACATTTTATTAACCATTGAGATAATTATAAATAAATCTTACTCGTTTTCTATCAATTGAGAAGATGGGCTATAAAATGATTTTTTTTTTTACCCCTTCGTTACGAAATGAATTATTGTCAATCAACATATTGGAAAAAAAACTGAAAGATCAATTATAATCTAGTTCTAGTAACAAATGTCAATACACGTCCTTTTTTACTTCCGTATGAGGTTGGTTTGAGGGTGAAATATTTGCTACGAGTGGATGTCGGCAATTTTTAAAAATTAAACACGGGAAAAAACCACAAAGTTTAAAGAAGATTAAGAGGTCAATACATTTTTTTTTTTAATTTAAAAAGAGCAGAGGCTTTTTCAATTATACAATTCTAGAAAAGAAAAAATATGCGCGTGTATATATATATATATATATATATATATATATATATAATGTATCCAACATACCTTTAAATGTCCTTAATTCTCCCTGAATTTTATCATTAATGTCAATATACCCCATGAATTATGAAATATACCTATTGTGCCCCTGAACTTAAACATGTGTGTTAAGTTGTCCCCCTCAGTTAGTTGCCATTAGTTTTTCCATTATTTTAATGTCAAAATTCCCCTTAAACTTTGCATATGTACAAAATGTCCCATGATCTTTAATTTTGTTGTCAAACTCCCCCTGATCTTGAATATTTATATCAAACTACCTCATTTATCTTATTTTAATTATCTAATATTGCATAATTACCTAATAATTATTAACTTTTTAGAACATGTAAAAATATATATTTTTTATTATAATGAAGTGATATGCATGTTTTTTAACACGCTTTTTTTCTTATTTTACTTGTTTTAATTCAAGTTTATTTAGGTTATGGGTTTACTTATAAGTAACCATAGTTGGTAGGAGTCAGATGCAAGATTTGGATTTCAAATATGTTGTTTACTTAGTGTAGATAATTTGAATTGTAATCATAACTATTGTAAATTTACTCAACTACATATTCTTAGTTATATTTTTTTAATTTAAAAAATGATTAGTTTCCATATTTTGGTACAGTATTATCATTCGTAATTGAATTAAAAATTGTAATATTAGGACAATTAAATAATGAACATAAGTTATGTAGTTATTTTTGTTTAAGAAAATCAAAATGTATGTAAATTTTAATTTTTTATAAAAAAAAAAAAAAAAAAGTTTGTCAAAAGAAGATGGCAGTTTGACACAAATGTAAAGATTAGGGGCATTTTGACACAAAAGTAAAGTTCATGAGACATTTTGACATTAAAGATAATGGAAAAACTAATGGCAACTAACTGAGGGGGCAAATTAATACAAATGTTAAAGTTTGGGGGGCACAATAGGTACATTTCTTAATTCATGGCACAATAGGTACATTTTCCCTCTCTTTTTTTTTTTTTTTTTCCTAATAACTTACTTTACATATGCAACTCTGTTTTAAAGTGGATCAGAGTCCTGGGTTTAGCTTCGTCATTGATAGGAATTATCTAGAAAAGCATAGACATTTAACATAGTATTTTTTTTTTCTTTTTTGAATTTAGGGATATAAAGATTTGAACTATGTATCTTGTGGAGTCACAGATAATATTATCGCAATGCTATGCATGTAACCAAGTATGTAAACATAGCTTTAATTTAGTGGAGGTAGAAAACTGAATCATGGAGCGTTAATAAAAATTAATTTGGAATGTTCCTCAAAGTTTTAGCCAACGTCTGACGTTAAATTGTTTTTTAATCTACTAAAATATATGAATTGTATTAGCAAGAGATATTCATGCCATTCAAGATTGGTGGGAGTTGTTTAATCATCTTCCAATTTTTTCAACGCGAATGGGAACATAGCATTTTTTTTTTTTTTTTTTTTTTTTTTTTGAACTTGGAGGTGGGGATTCGAATTTTATACTTTTAGGTGAAGTCATGTTTAATATTATCACTAGTTAGGCTATGACTTTAACTACTGTGAACATAGCATTTGAATAGTTGAGAAAACTGCATTTTTGCACAACGTTACTAAAAAAATATAAAAAATAAAGTCGGAGAATTCAATGCTCCTCTGAGGTTTGGTTAACGTCTACCTAAAATTGTTTTTTATCAGATGAAAAAATGAGTCATATTAGTGTTCGGTCTTAGTGGACAGACTAATTACTCATGTGACCACAGAATACTTAGCAAATCAAAAAACTTTTATTTATGATTTAGGAAATAAATAAACTATGAACAAAAATAATGTTTCGTTTGACATCACTCAACTCTAACTAAACTGTATTTTTTCATCTCAGTTTTTGTCTTTTTCTGAAAAATTAACAAAAAAATATAACTAGCTTTTTGAAAAATCAACCAATTACAACTTAAAAATATCATCTCCAACAGACAAACCAAACGCATCATCTTTACCTCGAACTTTGGTGAGATTGTCTTTGCAAAGGTCAATTGCTTACCTTCATTGCTATGTCGTCAGACATGGTTAGATCAGACAAGCTTTTGTCTCTAAGGAGGATCGATCATCTACATATGGCGAGGAAAACCATCTCTCGCAGATCCTATCATTGATCTGGAAGAGCCAAATTCGGCCTAATATGAGAGAAATCGTGAAGAAAAATGATGGAATTTGGATGAAGAAAGAGTCAGTGAGAGAGAGAGAAGATGACCGAAAATGTAATATGGTAGATTATCAAAAGTAACCCACTAGAATACTCTCTGACAACGCATCAGAGGTGGAGATGACCGATCATTTTGTTTTCAAATGAAAAGCATTTTGGTATCAGGGATACTCTCCACAACTAGGATCGGAGACGATCAATTCATTTTGTATTGCACGAAAAATAACATGGTAGATTATCAAAAGTAATCTACCAGACAAAAAATAGTATGGTAGACTACGAAAAGTAATATACCAGAATATTCCCCAATGACCAGTAACCGAAAACCATAGATTATCCAAGTTGATTTCCGACGATATCTAGCATAGTAGTGGTGATAATCTACTAGATTATCTTTTTAACTAATCATCATAATTTTGACTAGATGTATTATGTTGATCTTTGACTTATTTAATTTAAGGTTTAAAAACCGAAATGAATGCAAATGAGGTAATAAATTAAAGGTGCGCTTTTTTAAAGGCAATCCTGCAAATACCCAATTAAAAATTAGGAACTGATATGAGATTGACTTTATCATTCATAAGCTATTTTTGAAAAGAAAAATATTAGAGACAATAACTCTAATATTAAATTTTGTGTACCAAGTGATGTATAAGCTGTTATTATTTTATCGATAAGCAAGATGAGTCGGTGTGGCTAACACTGATATAACATACGCCTTTTTGACTTTTCCAATTCTCAAAATCATACCCTGATATTGTTTCTCTTGTCGGGCTCTTTCAATTTGGTCAAAGTCCAGCCCGAACCAAACCCACCCAACAATAAAGAGCCCATTTCCAGCTCATCACATCTAATTCCCACGATCTATTTTTCATAAAATTTATCAAAACACCCAAAACCTTATCCAGTTGGGTAAATCCAATGGCAAAATGCCACGTAAGCAACAAGTATCTGAGTGTATCCAAATCTAACATCCTGAAGCCACAAATTGCTCATGTGGCTGCCGTGCAGACTTCATCACACACTCAGTAGTTTAAGTTTATAACCATTTCATTCTCTTACCACAAAAATTATTATACTCTTTTTTTTTTAATTTATTTCTCTATATCAAGTTGGGAGGAGAGAGACAGTGCACTTGTAAAATCTGCTTCTCTTTGAGATTGATCAGAAAAATGGCAACCACAGTGGCTACTACTCTCCCCCAATTCAATGGCCTGAGACCCCAAATCTCAGCTGCTCCTGTTAGAAGCCTGGTCAGTGCTCTTTTTCTCGTTTTTCATTTCTCGAATCTTGTCTCTTCCGGGACTTAGCTTCTGCTTCTCATCCTGTTTTAAACCCACTTTTCGTATTTTTTCTCTTAAGTGTTTTCTCTCATTAAAATTTAAGTTATTGATTCGATTGCGGATATGAATGTATGATATAAAAAGGGCTTTTTGTAAAGAGTTCGAGTAACCATAATATCTCCCACCATTCTGCTTCATACTCTCAATAATTTTTAGTATTTTATCTCTTTGCTCAGGCTGCAGTTCTGCCAATGAGGCGCAAGGGTCAGGGCGCTCTCGGTGCTCGCTGCGATTTCATTGGCTCGCCCACAAACTTGGTAAGAGTTTTAGTGTCTTAATTTTTTTTCTTTTTTTCTTTTTTAATTATGATAAAATCATATTTTTTTAATTATTGTGGAAATGATTTTGCTACTAACGTAAACCTTATGTAAAAAGCATGAGTAGTCACACATCATACAATTATAAAAGGATAGCTAGTCACCAACTTTTTAATAAAATCGCGTTATTCAAATAAAGAAGTTACGAAACTGAACCTTATCGGTTATAATTTTCGAATCATGTGCTAGCACCTAGGAGGTGATTAACCTGACATGTTTATGTTAATGGTACAGATTATAGTGACGAGCACAACCCTAATGCTGTTTGCGGGAAGGTTTGGCCTAGCCCCGTCTGCGAACAGGAAGTCAACAGCGGGTTTGAAGCTGGAGATAAGGGACTCCGGGCTGCAGACCGGTGACCCAGCTGGGTTCACCCTTGCTGACACCTTGGCTTGTGGATCTGTCGGCCACATCATTGGGGTTGGGGTTGTTCTTGGCCTCAAGAACATTGGTGCCCTGTAAAAAGCTTTGCTTATAAGTGCTTGATTTGTAAAAACTCTTCATATTATGCCTTAGTCCAATGCTTTTTGTTACCGCCGTATATTCTCCAAAGTAACGCACTTTCTAATCCTTCTAAGGCAGCAACTCTTTAGCTAAGCTGGTCGAGAGGGAAGAGTTTGAATATGAGTTTTTAGGTTCGAGTGTTTTTATTTTTTTATTTTTTAAATAAATGTGCGTCATAAATCACATACTATTAAAAATAAAATCCTTTCAAAGCTAGATGACCATTAAAAATTGGAGGGAAAAAAAAAACAAACAAAACAAAACAAACAATGATAAGTCTTTTTCTAAAAGGACACGTCCATTAATCACCATTCCTAAATCCTAATAACAGATCCACATATACTTTTTGACACTATAGAATGTCCCAAATGAAGAAGAAGGGGCCACAATAGTAGAGTTCGAGGGGCACTATTAATAACCTCCTTATTATTTCAAAAAAAAAAAAAAAACAATAATAAAGAGATATCTAAAAGAAAGAAAACATAAAACTTAGATGGGACTCATAATAGAAAATTGTAATGATTCTGATCTTATTTAATTATTATCGACGGTTTTAAAAACCATTACACGTCACCATCAAATTAAAAGTTTGTTTGGACCAACAATTCAAATCATATAATTACAATCTAATTTTTGTCTTTTTCCTTTAGCTTCACTATTCACACAGTTTTGTAACTCAAATTTTAAAAGTCCATAACTTTGCATAGACAAGTTCAAATGAGAATTTTTTTTTTTTTTTAAACTGTATATAATTTCGAGACGAACGAAACAAGCTCCATATTGATTTTTTTTTTCTTAACACATTTCAAGTTTTTACACTTTTTAACTCAAGTATTTCAAACGTCTCAATATACTCACAATCAATTCAAATCCAAATTCTACAATCCAAACCTTAGCACCAAATGCATGCTCAATTCGTGTCATTGTAAGTGGCTTCAAATCTATAGCTTTGAACTGCATGATTGTAATGGGGCCAAAAAAAAAAAAAAAGAAAGAAAAATGCAAAAGATTTAGAGTAGATTTTTTTTTTGAAAGGAAAATTATCATTCAAATTAAAATTGGGTACAAACATTAATACCAGAGATGAAACAACCATATGATACAAGAGACACAACCCTCGACTAAGATTGATTTCATCAGTAAAATCTGATGAAGCTCAGTGAGGAGGACTAAGCTGAGACCCAGTGATAGGAAAATTCTTCGAATTCCTCGACAATCCTATAATCGAGCATGTACAAAGCTCTTTTTTAAAAAATATCTACAATCGATGGAATATTCCGATTGATCGAGAAACAGTCACTCGTAGCACAGAGACCGCAACAAACTCTGCATAGCCCTAATACTAACAGAACTCATAGACATATACTGCTAAAAAATAACTCAAGCGGAACCCGCACATAAAAACAAACCGGAAGTGGGGGAACTACCTTCTTTATTACAAAATTAAAATTAAAACACAAAAACAAAGCATGAATATAAAATCCCAAAGAAAAAAATAAGAGTTTGAGCACAAAAAAATGACAAAAAAAAATGCAAAAGATCTAGGGTAGATTAGAGATGCCTCAATTAAAAATAAACATTTTTTTTTCAAAAAAAAAAACACACACACACACACCCTGTTATTTCAATTTGGTAAATGCAAAATCTTTAGGATTGAACCAGAAGCTTCGACACCACAACAAATCAACTCATCATCATTGGCTCAACTCGATGTATTGTAGCTTTAAAAAGTTGTGTTAAAAGAGATTAATTCATGATTGTTCCTTAAATTGGGAAAAATAAAATTATTCTCCTAAACGTTTGGTTACTTAATTATCTTGTTCCTTGATTTCGTTAATTATCATTTGGAACCTCAATGTTTAAGAAATCCCAAAAATACTCGTTCCATCCAATTCCATTAGAACAAGCAAATGTTGGGTAGCACTTATTGTTTATAAAGTGGGTAACATTTTGGATTTTTGGTATTTTTGCTCTTAAACTTTTGATGAAACATTGAAGTTGCCCCTTGGATTTTTAATTTTGATGATAAATTATCCTTAAATTTAATAAATACTTAGTACTCCCAAATTAACGAGGATTGTTAAAAGTTCGAAATAAACGCTTTCGTATACCTGATACATATCATTATCCAAAATTGTAGTTTTTCTTTCAAACAAGCTCATGTGATGTACATAACAATGTTTGAAATAACAGCTCATGTTGGGAGGGTTTTCTAGAAGCTGTTTTTTGTTTCCAAAACCCAAAAACAACTTTTGGATCCATGTTTGGATTAAGTATCAAAAAGGCTTTTGGCTCTCAAAAGTTCATCCGAGAGAAGTCAATTCTGCCTAACTTCCTTTAAAAGAGCTTATTGTTTTGGAGTTTAAATTAAACTTTCGTATTTTCATCTTTTCCTTCAAATTAATTAATCAATCACAAAACTTAAATCCAATAATCATCTCCTCTCTTTTTGTTTTGCTGAAGCATCACGTCCTTTGAGCTTCATATATATCTTCATTTCTTCTTTTCTTCACGAACACTCCATCTTCAAGAAGAAAAGAAACCCTAAAATTCACCCCCAAAAAAAAAAAGATCACAAAAAGAGCCAAGCACCAAAATTAGCAACCCAGACATGTAAGTTCTTATTATCGGGAATTGTAAGTCTTTCTTTTCATTTTTCTTTTCTTGCCATCTCGATTTATTATCATTTTCTCTCTCTTGTTCCTCTATATGTATATTTATATAGTACTCATTTACCCACATATTATTTGTCTACCTTTAGTTGTAGTTTGAGATCTGTTGGAACCGTAAAGCCATTTCTTAAACAATGCCTTTTTTTTTTTTTCTCCCTAGAAGATTCTTCAACATTTATGTGGCTATATGATATTGGAAACAGAGTATAAACCTTGGCGGTTTATTTTTATGCTTGAGGTTTAGGCCCCAATGCTCTATTTGCTTTGTTTTGTTGTGCTTTTGTGCCCTTTAATGATATCAAAAAAATAAATTAATTAATTAAGACATGGTACTGTGAGAATAATATCATGAGGATATGTTTATGCTTTGTGCGGTTTAACGAGGATAAGCTTCCATTTGGATCGCCGGTTGAAATTTTGAAGTTGAGTTGATTGATTTTTTAAAAATTAGTTATAATTTTTGTTGATTTAAAAAAAACAAAACAAAACAAAAATCTAATTAAAAAAATACAGTTTAGTTGGAGTTAAACTTGAATTTCAAACAAATGCTAAGTTTCTTTCTCTCTCTTTTTTAAGTTGTATTTTGTGAGGATATTATTATCATAGTCGCAATTCCTGATATACTTGACTATTTGCGTGGATAAATTTATTATTAATGTTTTCTTATTTATTTTAGACTTAAAGTTAAACTTCAGTTTCTGACAAACAGATTTCAATATGCCAAAATTTTAAGAAGTGGTATTATGACATATCCTGATTCAAAGAAATTTTGAAATGGTCATGCTTGGATGACATGTCCAAATTCCGAAATTGGAAAATTTTTATTAAAAATTGTTTGTCTTAACTTTTTCTATTATTCTCTCATTTAAAAAAAATATTTTATTTTCTAACTTTGTACAATATTTTTTTGGAGAAAGAAAATAAATCTTTTTAAAATTTTCTTACAATGCATTATTCTTAACATCATTTTTTTCATTCTAAACAACTTTTTGGTTTCAAAAAGAAAATTTTTTACATATCCAAACACCATCTTATTCTTAAAAAAAAAAAAAAAAAAAAAAAAAAAACTTTCTCATTTAAAATAAGAAAATTTTTCTTTTCAAAAATAGACGCGTGATCCAAAATAGCCTAAAAAAAAACCTCTTCTAATGTTATAAACTATTTTAAGGTAAACAACCTTTTTGCTTCTCTTATTCTACTATCTAAAAGTCTTATCAGACAAGTCCTTATTCATGTAAATGAATACCTTTTTTTTTCCATCAAAACGTAACATGAAGTTCTTTGATGGGAAAAGGCCAAAGAGGAATCTCTTCCGAAAGAGCTCAATCATATATCATCTCTTTCCATGTGGTTGCCAAAAATATTTTTAAAAAAAATTTAAATCGAAATAAAAAGTTTATAGCTGAATCCCTATCTTCTATCCCAGGCACGAAGTTATTGTGTGCCCCTATATATAAATTTGTATTATTTTATAGTTATAAATTTGTATTATTTTATAGTAATACACAAAAAAATAATAATAATAACCCCACTAAAAACAAAATTTAATGTTAAGCCCCTACTACATATATCAAGTATAATACATAATAAAGCTATAAATCCCATTAATCTAATAATACTAGTATTTTTTCTTTTTACACTGAGGGTGGAGGATTCGAACTCTATATCTTTAGATAAAGTTAAGTATGGTATATTACCGCTAAACTATACCTATAATCACCATAATACTAGTTTTTTAACTATGAATTTTGTGAAGAATTCGACTGCACAATCGAATTTGGAGATCAATTTATGAATAAAATTTACTTACGTCCATCAGGAAAACATTATTTGTAATTTTGGGGGACAATTGTAATACATTAATAACTAACTGTTTTTATTAATTTTTAATTTTAATCATTAACCCCTACTAACAGATCATTCTTGACTCCGTCTTACAAAATACCAAACTACAAATCAAAATTACAATGTAAAGATATTCCCCAATGATGAGGACATCAAGGCTGCAAGGAAAGCTCACGAACATATTCAAGTTCCAGTTGGTCCGGTAACGACGGCTCGAGCTAAAAGATTCAAAGAAGAGTTGAATAACGAGAGCCAAGGCTGATGTGGACGTTTTTTTTGTTCTCCAACGCTGAAGTGGACATTATTTTCCAACATAAAATCAAGTCAAGATTACGTTTCCAAGAGTTCAAAAAGTTCAAAATTCAAAACAAGATCTGATCAAGATTTGATTTCTCTGTAATCCTACTTTTAGTTTTAAGTTTTAGTTTAAAATTTGAATTTAAATCCGAATTTTAAGTATTTTTGTTTAGATAAATCTGATTCCTAGATTTATTTAGGCATGTTTATCCTTAGGGGTAGATAAGGAATTTTACAAGTGTTATTTCGGCTATATAAGCCTGACTTTTCAGATTATGAAATCAGTTTTTGATGTTTGTTCATATTGTAAGTTATTCTTCTTGAGTTCTTGAAGAAACTTATTCGAGCTTATCAAGGATTCCTTGTGACGTTCAAATCGACTTATCAAACGGATTTTCCATAATCGTTTGTGGCATTTTCACCATACCAAGGTTCTTGCTTCGCTAAGCAACGGGCCGTGGTTTCCATCAAATTTGAAAGATCTTGGGTTATTATTTTCAGATTTGGTATCGGGTTTCGTCACGTTGTTAGCGTGGTTCGTATCAGTTGGTATCAGAGCCTAGGTTCTTCTGGTTTGCCTATCCTTTTCTTGTTTTTCTTTTCTTAAATTCGTCCTAAAATTTTTTTTTTTTTTTTTTTGCAGCACTAAATCCGGTTTGTTCTCTTCTTAAATCCGTGATATTAGTGTTTGATTCAGAGTTGAATTACTTGCTTTGAGATTGAGGTCTACTAGGATTTCAAATATATATATATAAATAAATAAATAAAATATTTAAAAAAACGTGAATTAGGGTTTCTAAATCCGATTCTTTTATTTCTTGTTTCTTCCTACTTGTTTCCACGAAATCAAAGAAAAGAATCCGAATTTTTTTTTTAACTTTTTCGTTATTGTTTGGATTGCTCTTTTAAAAAAATCTTGTTTCTTACAACCTAGACCCTTTTTTTTTGGCCAAAAACCCACGTTTGACTTTCAAGAATCATTAGACTATGGGTTTCGTCATGTTGTTGGTGTGGTTTGTATCAATTCGGTCAACTTAAAAAAAATCATCAGAATCCGTGACAAAATTTATTTGTTTGGTTTGCTTCTCATCTTGATTTGCTGCTTGAATCCTTGTTAATCTTGTTTGATTAGTTTTGAAAGAACTAAAAGAGGAATACGAGTGGAAAAAGGTAGAGTGTGTGAGTAAATTAGAGGGTAGAAGCCAAATTAGATTGAGTGAAACACGAGTGGATTTGAGAAAATTATTCTTCGAGTGAAACACATGAGGGAGTGTGGTGAGCTCCTTTACTTTTTTTCCATATTGTTCTAACCTTGTTTGCAAATTCCAATCATATTGCAAAATCAAGAGAAAAACACAAACGAATAAATTCCATCACCCGTGGATCCAAAACTGCAAATACAAGCATTAATGCGAGAGATGAGACGGATAATAAGGGTGGAGTTAGAACATATACATGAGAGGTTGGATAGGGTAGAAGAGGGAACATGATGAGAATGCAAAATGTCCTATTTTTCTCCCTTAATGTTTAGTCTTTTATATTCATTTGTTGCCTAATTGTACTCATTATTCTTATATTTTGATATAGGTGCAAATGGAGGCATTAAATGCAAAACGTAGCTAATTGGGTAAATTTTAACTGTTTCGACATCGCTTCATAATCTAGGCATAACTCTCTCATCCGAGCTCTGATTAAGATGATTCAAGATGCTATGGAACGACAAGAAAAAGTTCTATAACTTTCATATTTTACGTTTTGAGAGATACGGACTACATTAAGGTCAAAATTTGGCTTGAATTTGCTGCACCTGCACAGTTGACGTTTTGGAATGTTCCTTGGCCTACTATAAGTCAAGTATGCTGATTTGATGCAGTTTATTTTCAGAAAGTTTCCAGATCTGATGCACGAAAATTATAGCCAACATCACCACTTTCCTAGTTATATTTACACTTTCTTTTATTTTTAATTAGCTCGATTTAATTATTGTTATTTTAGAATAATAATTAGTATGTTTTAGGAGATTTGGTAAGTTTCCAATAAGGAATTGATGTGTATAAAAGGAGAGAAGTCATCAGACTTTGGGACATCTCTCATATCTCTCTCTTCTCTCTTCTTTGACTCTTCCTTCTAGTTTTTCATCATGGCTCAGCATGGCTAAACTTTGATACTTGGTCAAAGAAAATAGAAACCTTGGAATTCATAAAACTGTGAGATCTAATTTGTTTGTGTTATTCATATTTTGAGTATCGAATGTTCTTTGTATTTATTTTTATGATTGTATTGTTTAATTACTAGGAGGCCTACTAGTTATTTATTCATTGCAATCTACTGCTAAGTTAGATATCAAATCCGTAATTGTTTGATCCCTCTAATTTGTGTAGCAACTAAGATTTAATGATTTGTTGCGTCAGAAATTATTAGACCTTAGGAAGACTATTTGACTAAATTAAATGCAACCGCTTGTGTTTGTGTTGTTTAGCTTCATCGATCTCTCTAATTCTTAAGGCTGCTACTAGATTAAACTTTAAGCGCTTGTCTTGGGTTGTTTAGTAGTTAGGGTTGATTAGATTGCATGTTTTCTAATTAATTGTAACTAAGGGGAGATAGGAAAATAGTTCCAACGGTGAATATTCAAAGTGTGAATTTATATATTCGTATCAATGATCAGTTGCAAAATTCCAATGGTGGATGTTGACTTAGACCAAGGTTTGTTCTTTTGATTGATTGCAATATTCAATTTGAATTGTTCCTTAATTGTTTTTCTTAAAATTGTTTTTCATTATATTCAAACCCCCTCTATATTTGTTCACGTAGCATAAAACTAGGCTAGAAACTCTCTGTGGGAACGATCCTTACTCACACCACTACATATATTTTTAGGAGTATAGGTTTTATTTTTGGTTGCCTGCGACAGCACACCAGAACACAGCGGCGACTGCCACCGTTTGCTCCGAACGCGTCAAAGAGGAATAGGTTGCATCAAAGGGAAGTTGACGAAGTTGGTGAATTTGAAGGGGACGATTTAGAAGAGGAGTTTGATAGGATGTCCGTTGGCAGCCATAAAAGATATGGTCGAGATAGAGAAGCTAGGAACCGAGTGGATAACAACTTAGGAAGTATCAAGATGAAAATTCCTGCATTTCAAGGAAAAAGTGATCCCGAAGCATACCTCAAGTGGGAAAAAAAGATGGAGTTGGTTTTCGATTGTCACAACTACTCCGAATTAAAAAAAGGTAAAACTTGGTGCAATCGAATTTTTTGATTATGCTATTGTGTGGTGGGACCAGTTGTGCATCACTAGGAGGCGGAGCGGAGAGCGTCCTATTGAAACTTGGAAGGAGATGAAGAGAGTGATGAGACAACGATTTGTGCCAAGTCACTACCACCGGGATCTATACCTCAAGCTGCAAGGTCTCCATCAAGATAACCGGAGCATCGATGAGTATTATAAAGAGATGGAGATGGCTATGATTCGAGCTAATGTGGAGGAGGATCGGGAGGCGACAATGGCCAGATTTTTGAATGCTTTAAACTGAGAGATTGCTAACACAATTGAGATACACCATTATGTGGGATTGGAGGATTTGGTGCATATGGAAATCAAGGTTGAGAGGCAACTCAAGAGCGGTGGTACACAGCCAAGACCATTCCCACAAAATTCGAGCGCAGCACCTTGGAGGTCGAACTACCCAAAGGAAGAAGAAAAACCCGTCCACCTTCAAGGCCAAACCCGAGCCCAAACTAGCCACCACTACCACGGCCTCTTAAGGTAAATCAGCCCCTACTTCAACTCATTCTAGTGAGATTAAATGCTTCAAATGTCAGGGGAGAGGGTACATAGCTAGCCAATGTCCAAACAAGCGAGCTATGGTGATCCGGGAAAGTAGTGAAATTGAATCCGAGGACGAAGCTGATCTAAATGACATGCCACCATTGGAGGACGCCCCTACAGGAGATGAGGAGTTCGGGGCTAAGCTTGCAAGCTAGAGAAGAGGAAGAAGAAGTACAGCGGGAGAACATCTTTCACACTTGTTGCCTCGTGAAAGACGAGGTATGTAGTGTTATTATCGATGGCGGTAGTTGCACTAATGTTGCTAGTACTTCCATGGTTGAAAAGCTAGGGCTCACAACACTTAAGCACCCTCGTCTATACAAGCTATAATGGTTGAACGATAGTGGCGAAGTCAGGGTTACGAAGCAGGTTGTAGTACCGTTTTGCATCGGTAAATGTGAGGATTAGATATTATGCGATGTAGTACCAATGCAAGCTAGACATCTTCTCTTAGGAAGACTGTGGCAATTTGACCGACGAGTGCATCATGACAGCTTCACCAGCAAGTACTCATTCATACACAATCAACGGACAATCACTCTAGCTCCGATGACACCAAAACAAGTCTATGAGGATCAAGTGAGGTTGTAAAAATTGAGTGATCAAAAGAACTTGAGTGAGCAAAAGAATGAGAGTGAAAAGAGAAGTGAGTCCGAGCATAGTGAGAGTGAAGGGAAAGAGAGACACACAGCCAAAAAGAGAAAACAAAGAAATTTTTATGCAAAAACAAGTGAGGTTAAGCGAACGTTGATTTCAAAACAGCCGATGATTGTACTCATGTACAAGGAGGTTCTTTTAAACACTAAACAACTTGACTCCTTGTTGCCTAGTGTTGTTGTTTCTCTCTTGCAGGAGTTCGAGGATGTGTTCCCCGAGGAGGTACCTCACGGTTTACCACCTATTCAAGGGATTAAACACCAAATCGATTTTGTTCCCGGTGCATCAATTCCAAACCGACCAGAATATAGGAGTAACCCGGAGGAGACTAAGGAGCTTCAAAGGCAAGTCGAAGAATTGTTGAAGAAAGGATACGTGCAAGAAAGCATGAGTCCTTGCGCAGTTCCGGTAATTCTAGTGCCTAAGAAGGATGGGACATGAAAAATGTGTGTTGATTGTAGAGCCATCAACAACATAACGGTAAAGTATCGACACCCTATCCCTCGCTTAGATGATATGTTAGATGAACTGCATGGTTCTTGTGTGTTTTCTAAGATCAATCTTAAGAGTGGGTATCATCAAATACAAATGAAAGAAGGAGACGAATGGAAGATAGAGTTTAAAACTAAATATGGATTGTATGAGTGGTTAGTCATGCCGTTTGGATTAACTAATGCACCTAGTACTTTCATGCACCTAATGAATCATGTCTTGTGTTCTTTCATTGGTAAATTCATTGTTGTTTATTTTGATGATATTCTAATTTATAGCAAGAGTTTGCATGATCATGTCTCACATTTGAATTTAGTTTTGGATGTGCTTAGAAAGGAGAGGTTATATGCCATTTGGATTAACTAATGCACCTAGTACTTTTATGCACCTAATGAATCATGTCTTGTGTTCTTTCATTGGTAAATTCGTTGTTGTTTATTTTGATGATATTCTAATTTATAGCAAGAGTTTGCATGATCATGTCTCACATTTGAATTTAGTTTTGGATGTGCTTAGAAAGGAGAAGTTATATGCTAACCTCAAAAAGTGTACTTTCTGCACCGATAAGCTTGTTTTCGTAGGTTTTGTTGTGAGTGCTAAAGGTATTGAGGTTAATGAAGAGAAAATTATTGAGGTTGATGAAGAGAAAATCAAAGCCATCCAAGAGTGGTCGACCCCCTCCAATGTAGGTAATGTTAGAAGTTTTTATGGACTTGCTAGTTTTTATAGGAGGATCGTGAAAGATTTTAGCACCATCATTACACCACTTACCGAAGTTATCAAGAAGAACGTTGCGTTCAAATTGGGTGAAGAGCAAGATAAGGCATTTCAGCTTATTAAACACAAGCTTACTCACGCTCATTTACTTGCTTTACCTAACTTTTCTAAAACGTTTGAAATCGAATGTGATGCTTCTGGTGTAGGTATAGGCACTGTTTTTATGCAGGATGGGAGACCACTTGCGTACTTTAGTGAGAAGCTAAGCGGGATTGCACGTAACTACCCCACTTACGATAAAGAGTTGTACACATTGGTTCGAGCTTTAGAGACATAACAACACTATTTGTGGCCAAAGGAGTTTGTGATTCGTACGGATCATGAATTCTTGAAAATTTTGAAAGGCCAACACAAGCTGAACAAGAGACATACTTGATGGGTTGAGTTCATTGAAACTTTTCTCTATGTCATTCAATATTAACGAGGTGATGATTTGAGGATAAATCCTTCTCAAGAGGGGGGGAATGATGAGGACATCAAGGCTGCAAGGAAAGCTCACGAACATATTCAAGTTTCAGTTGGTCCGGTGACGATAGCTCGAGCTAAAAGATTCAAAGAAGAGTTGAATAACGAGAGCCAAGGCTGTTGTGGACGTTTTTTGTTCTCCAAAACGCTTAAGTGAACGTTATTTTCCAACAAAGAATCAAGTCAAGATTATGTTTCCAAGAGTTCAAAAAGTTCAAAATTCAAAACAAGATCCGATCAAGATTTGATTTCTTTGTAATCTTATTTTTAGTTTTAAGTTTTAGTTTAAAATTTGAATTTAAATCCGAATTTTAAGTATTTTTGTTTAGATAAATCTGATTCCTAGATTTATTTAGGTATGTTTATCCTTAGGGGTAAATTAGGAATTTTACCAGTGTTATTTCGGCTATATAAGGCTGACTTTTCAGATTATGAAATCAGTTTTTGATGTTTATTCATATTGTGAGTTATTCTTCTTGAGTTCTTGAAGAAACTTATTCGAGCTTATCAAGGATTCCTTGTGACGTTCAAATCGACTTATCAAACGGATTTTTCATAACCGTTTATGGCGTCTTCACCATACCAAGGTTCTTGCTTTGCTAAGCAACGGGTCACGGTTTCCATCAAACTTAAAAGATCTTGGGTTATTTTTTCCAGATTTGGTATCGAATTTCGTCACGTTATTGGCGTGGTTCGTATCACCCAACCCCCCTCTTTGAAGGGATATATTTTCCTTTTTAAATTACAAGTAATGAACTTTTTTTTTTTGGTCATCTATTATATGTTTTTAAGAGATTATAAGTATGATATTGCAGTAATTTCAACTCCATCCTAAAACATCATCACCTATATTATGTTACGTCCTTCAAGCAATGGAAATTTGATCCCGAATTTTTTATCTAACCTTAAAACATTCTCAAATATGAAGTTCATTTTCAGAACTTGTGGAATTTATTGAGAATAATAAAATTAGGACATACAAGTTGGGTGTTTGGGGATGCATTGCAGACTATACCTTAACGTCTGGTTTCCAAACATTTTTTTGGATGTGTTTTTGGGTTTCCAATTTACGTTTGCAAATGTGAATAGTGAACCCAAAATTTTGCTTACAAATTTTTTTTTTTTAATTCTGTTTACAAATTATGTTTATGTTTTTTAATTTACAAATCAACAAAACATTTTTTTTTTTTTTCGAATCATTCTTAAAAAAAACACACACACAATCCCAAAACATATTTTCCAATTATTTTTCAACCAAACACAGAATTCCATAGTTACTTTTTTTTTTTTCCAAAAGTTTTTATACTAAATAAATATTGTCAAAATTCATCTAAACTCCAATTCAAATATCTCTAAAAGTCTGACTCGAGTTGTCCCTCAAACGACCTCTTAGTTTGAACTTTTCAATTTTTACCTTTTAATTACCACCACCAAACATTTCCATCATTTTATCCAACACAAAAAGATGTAAGGTGTTTAGAGAGTGAATGGGTTTGAAAGTGTGCAACGTTCAAAAGTACTAAATTTTTTTTTTTTTTCTCTTTTAAGTTTTTTGATTTGAATAGATGAAAAGGATTCAAATTTTTCTCCCTTATTATCGTCATAATAAGTAATTTCAAAATAAATTTTTACCAGAAAAAGTTTTTGGGAACTTCTATGATGAGGTAAAGTCGTTGTAAACTACTTTACCTCGTTGATAGGGTAAAAACTATTCACCCTTTTATTTAAATACAAAGTCAAATAGGACAAAAGATCACATAACCAAAATAAAACCTCCCACAAGGAATCACAAACCCCATACCAGATTTAAAAATAAAAAAAAAAAAACAAAAACAAAAACAAACAAAAAAACAAAACAAAACAAAACAAAAAATAAATTTGTCCTTCCTTTTCGCCTAAAACAACCAGCAACCATAGTGGTTCGCCGGAGAGAGCCCGTGAGGCAATGGGCCTCCGAACGGTGCGACTGGTTCACAATAGAGGGAAGGGCGGAGATGGAAATCTGGGTTTGTCATTGGTGACGGAGATCCAAGCTCACGATGTGGTCGACGCCGGCGAGCTCGTGATTGGGAGGCCGAGGGAGGCAGCGCGAAGATGTTTGCGCCGGTGAGCTCATGGGTGACTCGAGGTGGGTGGCTCGCGACGGCACTGGTGGTTCTCATTGCTAGATGGTTGGAGTTGGGGAAGACGAAGATCGCGAGGGAAGGAGGTCGGCGTGGGGGTCACTTGGGATTAGTCGATGCCAGTGGATTAACGGGCTTCGCGACTGTGCATCGCAGCATCGCCGATGACTTGCAGCGAAGTCGAACAGATCCGTCGTGATTCTCTTCGCCGCTGTCTTGCCGAACCACTGCTCGCCGTCGGTGAATGGTTGTTGGGAACCAAGGAGGGCGTCTTGGTCTCATTGCAGATTCCTTGATTTAGCCTATGTTTGGCATCCTAGTTTAACTCGAACTAAACTGTACTTTTTCATCTCAATTTTTATCCTTTTCTGAAAAGTCAACAAAATTTATAACTAATTTTTATCAACAAACTCAAACTTAAAAATTTTATCTCATTCAAACTCAACACAAACACCAAACGAATCCTTAGTTTTTTTTTTTTTTTTTTTTGTAATATGGTGCGATCAATCTTATACTAATTAGGTCTATCTTTTTAATCTAAGCCCTCCCAACTTGATCGGGTGGTCAAAAAATTTTACTCCATCTATAGGATAAAGTTAGGGGATCTTATTGCAGAAACCCCTATCTTATGCTCTTTAAATTATAAAATGAAGCCTAGTGGATCATAAAAGAGTCATTTTGATTACCTTTTTTTATTTAATTGAGACAATTTCTAAAACCAAAGAACTGAGATTACTGACAAATATTTGACAGGTCATAATTTTTTTTCCGGCAAAATCAAAATGAACTTCTGCTATTGTTATGAGATTAATGCCATGTTTGCATAATGGTTTTGAAAAGTTGTTTTCTAATATTTCAATTCAACTTAAAGGGGGCATTTGGGGAATAAGTTGGAACTCATATTTTTGAGTTGAGTTCCAACTGATGTTGTTTGGGATGTC
Organism: Ficus erecta; assembly: GCA_008635985.1. Lineage (NCBI taxonomy): Eukaryota > Viridiplantae > Streptophyta > Magnoliopsida > Rosales > Moraceae > Ficus > Ficus erecta. The sequence goes on from BKCH01000068.1 coordinate 979,535, forward strand.
AGTTCAGTCCCAACCTCGCGTTGAACCGTTGCACAGTAAACCAAACTTGGTTTACTATGCACCCAGTCGCCTCTGTGGTCTTTGTCTCACCCATGCCTTGTCCACTGTTCACCACCCTCGTGCTCCTCCCCACCGGCGCCCATCTGCTGCTTGTTAGTGGCGCTGTTGCCTGTGCCTCCCAACCCCTTGACTATCTGCTGCTTACCAGGACCTCTGTTTACTGGTCGTCCTTCCTCTCTCCCATTTGCTTATTTAATCGTTGATCTTTTGGCTTCGCCCACTCCCCGTGAAGCAGATGCGGCACCGACTGGGGTCTGCGAAGCGAAGGTGAACCCTTAGGCTGATTGCCCACTATTTTTGACTTTGGAAGTCATCTCCCTGACCCGTTGCTTCCTGCCCTAACCCTAGTATAACTTCTTCCCCTATTACTCAAACAAATTAGATTCCATTTTTGGTATTTTGCTGTCTTAAACTTGGTTTGTGTTCATTTTTAAGTCCTTTTGCAATGTCAAGACTGATGTGGGTATATTTTTGGGTATTTTGCTGCCTTACACTTGGTTAACGGTACAATTTGAACTCGGCTTGCTATGTTCAACCTCATTTGGGTTAATTTTTGGTAAAATTCGGCCTTTGGTTGATTTTTAGGTTGATTAGACATGGTTTGTGTTCATTTTTGGTGCCTAAATCATGGTATGTGCTCGTTTTTAGGTTGATTAGCAGACCCAAAACCAAGTTTTAGGTCTGGGTTTGGTGTTTTGCTGCCTTAACCATGGTTTGTGCTCGTTTTTATGTTGATTAGCAGACCCAAAACCTAGTTTGGGTCCATTTCTGGTGATTTGCTGTCTTAATCACGGTTTGTGCTCGTTTTTAGGTTGATTAGCAGACCCAAAACCTAGTTTGGGTTCATTTCTAGTGTTTTGCTGCCTTAATCATGGTTTGTGCTCATTTTTAGGTTGATTCGCAGACCCAAAACTTGGTTTGGGTCCAAGTTTGGTGTTTCGCTGCCTTAATCATGGTTTGTGATCGTTTTTATGTTGATTAGCAGACCCAAAACCAGGTTTGGGTCCAGGTTTGGTGTTTTGCTGCCTTAATCATGGGTTATGCTCGTTTTTATGTTGATTAGCCGACCCAAAACCTGGTTTGGGTCCATTTCTGGTGATTTGCTGCCATAATCATGGTTTGTGCTCGATTTTATGTTGATTAGCAGACCCAAAACCTGGTTTGGATCCATTTATGGTGATTTGCTGCCTTACTCATGGTTTGTGCTAGTTTTTATGTTGATTAGCAGACCCAAAACCTAGTTTGGGTTCATTTCTGGTGATTTGCTACCTTAATCATGGTTTGTGCTAGTTTTTTATGTTGATTAGCAGACCCAAACTTGGTTTGGGTCCAAGTTTGGTGTTTTGCTACCTTAATCATGGTTTGTGATCTTTTTTAGGTTGATTAGAAGACCCAAAACCTGGTTTGGGTCCATTTATGGTGATTTGCTACCTTAATCATGGTTTGTGCTCGTTTTTAGGTTGATTAGCAAACCCAAAAACTGGTTTCGGTCCATTTCTGGTGTTTTGCTGCCTTAATCATGGTTTGTGCTCGTTTTTATGTTGATTAGCAGACAGTCAATTTCTAGTATTTTGCTCCATTAGACATTCGTTGTGCTCATTCAGCATTTGATTAGCAATGTCATAACTTATTTGGGAACATGGTTTTTGGTAAATGCTGCCTTAAACATGGTTTATGTTCATTTTTAGGTTAGTGTGCAATGTTAAACCTGATTTTAGTCCATTTTTGGTATTTTTCTCCCTTAAACTTGGTTTATGTGACGGTTGTCGTGCATTTTTCCACCCTGTTGGCTATGATGTAAAAGGCCCAATAATATAGACTTTAATTTCATCTGACTGGTGAGTCAGTAATCCGATATAAATTGTCAGCTACCGGTATGTAAGCCAATGTTTGTTGTTAAGGGGCTTAATTGTAGGTTACGCTTGCCATTAATTTGTTTAACCCCGAATGCATGGTTTTTATGCCATGGTAGCTGTATTTGTATCGGGTCATTGACATGCCTCAGATGAAATATGTCAATCAATTTATACTGAGCCAACTCCTCCTCCTTCGCTTTTTTTTTTTAAGTATGTTTTTCTATTTTGGTTCTCGCTTTCTTAAGGAAATGCCTCGCAAAGCATCAGGTGAGACGTACGTTTGGGATACCGCGAAGGAAAAAAAATTCCTCGAAAAAAACTGATGAGTACTTGTCCTACAGTGGCGATAAAACATCCCTCCATACAAATCCTCGATCAATGGGCTGCTCAGTTTAATTCTGAGTACGGAGGAGTACCTGCCTACGGAATAACATTATATCAAAAAAAGGAGAGGATGAAGAAAATATATAGGGGATGGAAGGCATTGCAAGTTTGGACCGGTCTAGGATATGATCCGTCGACGAATAGAGCCATATGCTCGAACGATGCGTGGCAGAGCTTTATTCAAGTAATTGCATTGTTTAATATATGGCCTGGATGTTTAATTATTTGACCACGCGACGATAAGACTAGGATGTTGATAAACTTTTCATTTGCAGGTTTATAAGGAGTGCAACCACCTCTGCCATGAGGGGATTTGCAATAAAGAGCTGCATTATAACGTATTCGAAAAAAATATGCAGCAGGTGCCTCGGGGTTTGGGTCAATTACAATGCGCGATGACAGTACTCCATACGTCGAGCATGAAGGTTCAATGGACAACTCTGGAACCCGACCGGGTTTAGAGGAGGAACAAACTCCAACCACCAGTGTGTGCCAGGGCAACAACAGAAGAACGGGCGTCGATGCTGGTCCGTCATGGTCTAGGGGCAGTTCTGGTAAGAGAAAGCAAAGAGAGAAAACAGATGAGATGACTTACATGGTAATGCAGGAAATAGTTAGTCATTTCCGTAGTCGATCCCAATCTGGTGCCAGCAACGACCAATCAAGTCGACCAGATCACTTGCTGATGTGCATGAATATGATGACCCAGATGGGTATTCCACAATATCAGCGAACGATTATGTGGCACTACTTCGATGCTCATCCACGGCTCCAGCGTACCTTCCATCAGCTCCCCGATGACAATAGGCGAGGCATTATTGCCTCCGTTGTTAAATCCCAGTCACCACCGGCCAATTGAGTTTCATGTTCGATGATTTTTTTTTTATGTTCATTTTTTTTAGGCATAACTTTGACATTGTTCTTTGTATTGGATTGTGTTGATTTTTATTTATTTTATTCATGGTTCACCATTTCTTGTCATTGTTAGTTACGCGATTTTATGGGGCATTATATTTGATATTCCTATTTACGTTATCTTATGTTTTGTAGCGGTCGTGGAGAAGAAAATTAAAATATAACAACTTTGAAACGATTAGTTGAACGGAGTATAATTGTATTGGGACTAATTTAACTTGTTACGCTAACAATTGTTCTATACCAGGTAAACAACCAAATTTAGCTCAGATAACGTCATTCTTAATATGAATGAGTACAGTTTCGCATCCGAACACGAAGAAGATGACCGATCCTCAGAAAATGAGCTAAGCGACGATGACACCTATCTTGCGAGGGCAGTCGTAGCCGTGACTGCCAGTAGGCGTAACAGACGAAGAGATCCACAACCAATGCATATTTCAAGACTAGCTGGCAGTATGCGTGTGGAAGATATAATAAATGGACATGAAGAAATAATTCAAGATTTGATAAGTATGAAATCATATACATTTAAAGCACTAAGTAACCTATTAGGTAGTAGGGAATTATTGCGGCCAACTTGTAACATGAATGTTGACGAGCTGTTGTTCATTTTTTTATCCATTTGTGCACAAGGCGCAACGAACAGACACATTTCTTATTTGTTCCAGCATTCTAGAGAGACAACTTCATGTTGGTTCTTCAAAGTGTTGACAGCTATTTGTGCTCTAAAGGACGAATTTATCAGACCGCCCGATTACACAGAGGTTCAACCTTTGATTATGGAGCATTCCTACAAATATAGGCTATGGTTTGATGTATGTTATCGATATCATCGCATCATATGATTGTATTAACGAATTATAAAAAAATGGGAAGTCCACTACTTTTCATTCAACACGTGTTATTAATGCATTTTTAGCCATATTTAACATTTTAACTCGGCATGCAGGATTGTATTGGCGCTATAGATGGCACACACGTACCATGTGTGCCACGAAGGGAAAATTCTGAAGCTTGGATTAATCGAAAAGGTCATCACTCGCAAAATGTATTAGCCGCATGTTCATTCAATATGAAATTTACATATATGTTGGCCGACTACGAGGGAATTTGTCATGATGCTAGAATGTTGGAAGAGACAATAGCATTTCATGGTTTCTCAATACCGTTACCAGGTAAGCTTATCTGTCACATGATAGAAGTATTTATAAATAATTAAGTAATTACAAAATATTGGATTTGTGTTGATATTGCGATGTTGATTTTGTAGGAAAATTTTACTTAGCCGATTCGGGATACGTGAATAAGGATTGTTTCCTGAGTCCATTTCGACGAGAGATGTATCATTTACCCGAATATCAGAGACGTCGCGTCGAACTCGGCAACCGCAGGGAAGTATTTAACTACACGCACTCATCGTTGTGGAATTGTATTGAGCGAACTTTTGGTGTCTAGAAGGCCAGATTTAAAATACTTAAAGGCATCAACAATTATCCCATGGACAAACAAGTAATGAACCCAGTGGCGTGTACGATTCTTCATAATTTCATAAGAATGGTATAGGTTGGGGATCCTATTATTGAAGAGTATGCGACAGATGGTGTGCCTGTAGGTGGACATGTCGATGTTAACGTGGATTACGTTTTGGTCGACAGGGTAGATGATACAGGCCCAAGTACAGGAATGCAGCAACATGCATCGAGGAGGGGTGTAATGAATCAGCTAAGAGATGTGCTGGCCGATGATATGTGGGACATATATCAACGAAATCCATGGTATAAATCCACTTGAAATCAAGCCTAATTTAATGTATTTAAACCAGATTAGGTTTGTAATTATGATATTTTTTTATTAGCACTTTTAGTTAGCAACTATGCAATTGTTGTTGTTGTATTTTATGACTATGTAAGAGATATTGTATATGGTTTTGATATATGTTATTGATGTGTGTTTTTATTTTAGTTTATTTTAATTTTTCTATTTTTCCATTCACAACCTACAATGGAATGTTAACTTTGAATTAAACTTTTTAACCCAAATTTTTTACATCCAAACAGGGTCCTAACTCAAGTTAAACTTTTCAACTCAAACTTTTTACCAAATACTTAACTCTAACTTTCAACTTAACTTATCTTCATCTCAACGTAAAAATCTTAACTCAAACCATTTCACCAAACAATCTCTTTAAATTTTCATTGTTTCAAAATCTTTACAACATTTTTTTGCTTTTTTCAGACACCAATCTAAAAGCTAAAATATCATAATAAACAAGATTTAACTTAACGCAAAAGAAAAGGATCTTGGGTGGCTTACAAGTGTTCACAAATTTTATTACAGTCAACAATTTTCTAGAAGTTATAACTTAATAGGGTCCACTTATGGATCTAACTAATTCCTTATTCTGAGGGCTTTTGTGGTCGATCTGTCCCGTGGAAAGTTGTTTGTGTGTGCTTGTTGTGTTTACCAAAAAAAAAAGGGTAAGGGTCCGTTTGATAGAACTATTTAAATGATAACATTCTGAATGAAAACATTTGTACATAAATATTTAAATTGTCATTTAAAATGATGGTCAAATTCTTTAAGAGTGCAGAATAGTCTTTTTTACTAACAGAGGTTAAAAATTAAATGTAACATATCATGTGTGATTCACGTGATATATTCTATTAAAATTTTACGTCTGTTGACAAAAAAAAAAAGACTATTTTGCGTTACTTTAAACAGTTTAAGAAGCTTTTAGTGAGGAAAAAAAAAGGTTTATAGCCAAATAGCATTTTTTAATAAGTTTTTTAATAAATGACCCAAGTTTTTAAAAATTAGTTAAAAGAATTTTTTTTTTTCGTAAAATGGTTAATCAATTTTGTAAATGGTCAATCATATTTTAAAGTTAATCATTGATTAACTGTTGGTTAATCACTAATTGACTATCGGTAAATTACTGATTGATCGCAGTCAGATACGATAGTCAATCATTGATTGACTATCGATCAACTACTGAATATGATAATATAACTCACAAATTTTTGTAGTCAATCATTGATTGACAACAAATAAATCATTGATTGACCATTGGTTAATCAATAATTAACCAATAGTCAGTCATTGATTGGCTCTAATTAATCACTAATTAATTAATGGTCAATTAATGATTGACCCTAGCACAATTAGTGACTAAACGAGTGTAAATGGATGTTCATTTTTGGAAAAGTCTGATATGAGAGTTAATCACTGATTAACTAATGGTTAATCATTGATTAATCATAAACATATCAAAACACGAGAAAATACATAACAATGAAAAATAAATTGATCAAAACACTTTTTTTTTTTCCAAAATTGATGAACAAAAACCTAGAAAATCATAGAAACCAAAGTGAAAAGAAAAATGAAACAAGCAAAAACAAAAGGATAAGCCAATAATCTTGCATAAAATATAATTTAAAATCGAAATTCACCAAAAAAAATTACAAACGGAAAACAAAAATAAACATTCAAATTTCGATTGCAATTAAAAGAATGAACTAAAATCAAACAAACATGAACAAAAACACAACGACAACTAAGAGAGAAACAGGCAGAGGGAGAAAAAGAAAGTTGGGAAAGAGAGAGAAACAAGAGAAAGAGAAGGGAGGTATATGGGAAAAATAAAAATTAATTAAACAAAATGTAAACATTAGACCATTTAACTAATTAAAAGAAAATTAAACCATCTATTAGATCAAATAATAAATATAAGCCACATATCTCAATTTTCCTTTCAATATAACAACCAACTCACAATTTGTAATTTAGTGGTAATTTAGTGGAACTTATACGTGGATCTATTTGATTCTTATTCCTTAACATCTTTATGATCAATTTATCCCAATAAATTTGCTTATGCGCTTGCGATGTATACCAAAAAACTCACAATTTCATAATAAAAAGATTACAAAGCAAATGAGTAATATTTTTTCATAAGGGGGAAAAGAAAAAAAAGGAAAATGGGCAAATGTGAAATTTTTTTTCCCAAAAGAATAAAAAAGTTAAAAAAAAAAAAAGGGTAAATTTCACTTTTAGCACCTATGGAATAAATTACATTAAAATCAGCACCACTTTTTTTCCCCTTCACTTCTAGCACTGCCACATCACTCTTCAGTCTGATATGTAGGGCCCAGAAGGATTAATTGTATGTCAAATTACTGGTTTATCCTCATCTCCCTCGCATGGCCCCCAAAAACCAGCATCTACAGTTCTTTAGAGAGAAAAAAACGAAATCTAGAGAGAGAAACAGTTGCAATCGCTCGAAAACGCTCGGAAACCGTCCGAAACCACCACGAAAGGCATCTACAAACAGCTTCGTGATATACAAGGCAGAATAGTTTAAAAACTAATTAAAGATAAGTTAACGAATCAAAGAAGTCGAAAGTTAAAAAAATTACAAAATCTGGTTTCAATGTCTAAAAAGTTTGCGTTTAACGATTTGTTTGTAGAGGGTAAAAAAATTTCATTATTTTGAAGTTGTTTAACAGTTGGTCTTCTAACAGGGACGGTCATTATCATAATGACCGCCTGGTAATTTTCGTTGTGACCCCAGTAACTGTTAAATCTTAGCGTATAATTTTGGTCACAATGATATTGACCAGGTGGTCATTATAAAAATGACCAGTTTTTTGTCAGACGTCCTTCCACAGGATCGATCATTTTCATAATGACCCCATGGTCATTATCGTTGTGACCCCTGTAAATGCTCAATACGGTGACGTATTGGTCATAACGGTTATGACCAGACGGTCATAACCGTTATGACCGATAATATAAACCAGTGGTCATAACGGTTATTACCAAACGGTCATAACCGTTATGACCGTCTGTGTGACCAGACGGTCATAACCGTTATGACCGATAGTATAACGTAGAGGTCATAACGGACCGTTATAACCAGACGGTCATAACCGTTATGACCGATAGTATAAACCAGAGGTCATAACGGTTATGACCGTCTGGTCATAACCGTTATGACCAATAGTATAAACCAGTGGTCATAACGGTTATTACCAGACGGTCATAACCGTTATGACCGTCTGTATAACACAGAGGTCATAACGGTTATGACCAGACGGTCATAACCGTTATGACCGATAGTGTTATACGTCGGTCATAACCGTTATGACCTCTGTGTTATACCAGCGGTTATAACGGTTATGACCGCCTGGTCATAACCGTTATGACTGATAGTGTTACACGATAATAACGGTTATGACCAGACGGTCATAACCGTTATGACCGATAAACTATTGGTCAATACGGTGACGTATTGGTCAAACCCTAACAAAATTTTTCGCTAGATCTCCCGCCCATTTCAATCACGACAACATTATATATACAGTAACCCAAATTTTGAAAACTTTTTCTTTCCTCTTTTCATCGTTATTCTCTCAGTGAAGCCTCACGATTCCTCTCTGCACCATTACCCACTGATCGAAACTCACTCTAAGTCCAACAAATCTGAACACATCTTTGTGCACTCTGTTTATTCGACATCTGACCATCCTCGTCACAGTTATCGGCAGAATCTGCCAGATCTTCACACTTCCAATCAGCCAATCTGAGGTAATGGTGCTTCTTATTTTGTTTTATTTGTTAATTTATGATTTAATGGGCGTGCGTTTTGAAATATATTGTATAAACAAAATCTCTGTTATCAGTTTTGAGATATAATGGTGCTTGTTATTCGGTTTCCTGTAGCATATAACATAATCTTAGATAACAGAAGAAAACCAAATTATTGGATAACTTGATTCTGTATCATTCAGGAATGGATGCGGTTTGTGTTTTCGTAAAGTATAATGGTCAATGGGACGGCACAATGAGATATATTGGTGGCGAAATGAATGGAATATTTGTGCCCGAGAACTTAACATATGTTGGTCTTGTTGAGTTGGTTAGAAGTGTGCTTGGAATTAGGGGCCCAAACAAGAATATAGTCATGAGATACGGTGTTGAACCTGGATTGCCTCTTGTGAGGATACAGTGTGATGCTGACGTTAAATTCTACATACAACTAAAGAAGAAGGATATTCATGTGCTTAGCAAATTTCCAGTTACAATCGATGTATTGGATGAGTCCGCTGCGGAAGCCATGGCACCAGAGGTAGGGGCAAGCAACCACATAGACATTCAACGTTCTAGGGAGGGGGGACAGAGTGATGAAGCCATGCAACATGTAAATGACAGTAATATGATCCTAACCCCTCCTCCCCCTCCTCCTCCTCCTCATATCACTTCTCCTACAGTGGGTCTGGATTTGCACACTGACTATGGAATTGAAGATCAACATGAAATATTGAACAATGACTTAGGCACGGATCACGATGATTGTAATGCCGGGAAATTTAATGTTTCGGCTGATACTCATCGTTCAAACGAGAAGAGTATCGCAGCAAGTATTGGAGGCCATTCCATTGTCAACAATACTGGATCTCAATATGACAAAGTATCAAGTAGTGACAGTGTATCCGACGGAGTCGTTGTTGCTGATTATACACCTATCACGCTGCGCGTAAACTGTATTTTTGAGAACAAAAAGTTACTGCAATACCATCTTCATCATGATGCCATGAGTAAACACTACTAATTCAAGGTGAAGAGGTCGAACTCTACTCTATTACACGTTATATGTATAGATAATGAGGGATGTCCATGGCAATTGCATGCGACTATGATGAAAGGTAGTGAACTGTTTGTTGTGAAGAGGTTCGACGACGTCCATACTTATTCAATTGAAATCGTTCAAGGGCATCGTCGTCAAGCGAAGAGTTGGATCATTGGGGAGTGTGTTAAGGCAAAATACTTGGATCCGACCAATTCCTTATATAGACCATCTGAAATAATGCGAGATATGCAGGCCGAATTTGGAGTGTCTTTCAACTATCTTAGAGCATGGCGAGGTAAGGAAGCTGCACTGACAAGCCTGAGGGGCGATGATGCTGAGTCATACAAAGGTAATTTCCCTTGTCCGGTTATACGTTCGTTACTGTCCTTATAACTATTATACTTAAAACATGGTGTTGATAATTTAATATTTACAGTTCTGCCAGCGTGGGCTGAAATGGTGAAACGGAAAAATCCTGGATCCGACGTTGACATTGAGACAGACTCAGCAAATTGTTTCAAATTCTTTTACATGTGCTTAGCTGCTTCGAAGCATGGTTTTCCTTATTGTCGTCCAGTAATTGTGGTTGATGGATCAGCACTAAAGGCCAAGTTTGGAGGTATGTTGCTTGCAGCCTGCGGACACGACGCAAATGGCTCCATATTTCCCCTTGCATTTGGTATCGTTCCGTCGGAGAGCAATGAATCATGGAAATGGTTCTTCGAGAAACTAAGGGATTCAATCGGCACGAGAGAGTCTCTTGCTATTATGGCCGATAGGCATAAGGGTATCGAATATGCAGCCAACCTTGTGTATCCAGATGCTGCATTCGGGATATGCGTCCAACACTTGGCTGCAAACTTGAAGACTAGATACAAAGATTTCAAAGGCCCTTTGAAGAACTATTTTGACGGTGCCTCGAGAACGTATCTTTTAAGTGAGTATCATCATCATATGGAATCCATCCGTGGTTGTAACCTCGACATGCATCGTTACCTTCTTCAGGCCGATCCTATAAAGTGGTCGCGAGCATACTTCAACGGTCGGAGATATGTAATCATGACAACCAACATTGCAGAGTCATTAAACAATGTGGATCGGAAAGCCAGGTTAATGCCAGTTGGATTCTTGGTGGAATGGCTTAGGGGACTACTACAACGATGGTTTGTCGAGAGACGTGAAGAGGCCCTTAAAATAACATCTAAACTGGTCCTGAAGGCAGAGAAATTGATTCGCACAAACTTCGCTTTAGGCCTAACAGTAACAGTTTGTGATAACGACCCCAATTTTAAATTTTATTATGGCTTTGCCTTAATGCGATCGCTTAAACTAATGTCTTAAAATTACATTTGTTACAGCCTCGGCCAGCGGATCAGTTTGAGTACGCCGTCACCAACAATGCTGCCCAAATATGGATTGTCGATATGAGCGAAAGGACATGTACTTGCAGACGATTTCAGGCCGATCAAATTCCTTGCCCTCATGCAATGGCCGTATGTAACCACCGTCGAATTGATCCTTATAATTATTGCTCTAATTACTACACAAAAGACTATCTGTATGCTTGCTATGCACATGTAGTCCACCCTATTGGCAGCCCCGAGGGCTGGGACGTATCTGAAGAAGTAAGATTGCGAATTGTTAATCCTCCCACTACAAAGCGTGGGCCCGGAAGGCCATGGGTTCGTAGGATTCCGTCCCAAGGTGAAGAACAAGAGCCTAATCGGTGTGGTAGATGTAATGGTTACGGACACAACCGTCAAACATGTACCAACTCAGTACCCTTACGAAAACGTCCAACCACAAGGCCAGATACAGAGTTCATAACACCAATTTCATAAATGTGATGATAGTGTAGGATCATTTTACTTTAATTTTTTTTTATCATTGTTGCATAACAATTTAGCTCAATTTATCACACTTCACATTAATCATGACCAAGATTTTTATGATAAGTACAAAGTGTAATTTTTAGTACAATAGATTGCTATAACACGCTTTTATTATATAAAAAAACATTAACTGTTAAGCCAAACATTTTTTAGGTGGATTTAAGACCAGAGATAATAACAGTTATGACCGCCTGGTCATAACCGTTATGACCGCTACGTCAGTTACAGAGGTCATAACGGTTATGACCAGACGGTCATAACTGTTATTACCTCTGTGTCTTGCCTCTGTGTTGGACCAGCGGTCATAACGGTTATGACCAGACCGGTCATAACAGTTATGACCCCTGTGTTATACGATTGGTCATAACAGTTATGACCAGACGGTCATAACCGTTATTACCAGGGAGACCTACTAGCATATTAAAGATTTTTCATCTATGTTCGTTGTAATTATAATAAACCGCTTAGTAAATGCTAATCTATAAATAGACGAGTTTTTCTTATCTTCATAATTAATAAAATTATATGATAAAAGATCATATCTATCTTGTTTTTTAACATTTTTTTTCCGGATTTAAAGTTAATTAATGGTTTTTTTTTATATGAATCCCATTTGTTTAAATGGTTATTTTGAGGTATAAGATTTACAAATTTTGAAAACGAAAATGAAAGTCCACTTCAAGGATGGATTAAGATGCTTCATGTTTAAATTCCACAAATAAAGACAACATTTATCTGACATTGAATTTCAATACGACATTACATGAAGAAAATGCATAAAATAAAATATAAACGACATAAAAAATGAAAACACCTCAAGATCACATTAGCAAGCAACAGAAAGCACTAACGATAATTGACAATATATTGAAAACGACATCAACCGTAATACTACAAATGCAGGAACTACAAGATTAGATAAAAACAACATCATTCGTAGTTGAAATTGATTAATTTCCAGTACACATTTACCAAGCAAACAGAGACGTGAATTTGCTTTCCTACTAGCATGCCATTGAAATGAAGATTTTGGCCATGAATCAAAGAAAATGAGAAGCTAAAAACAAATCAAAAAACGATTTTCAAATCTTAAATAAAAAAAGACGAGAAAAATTAAAAAGAAAACCACCAGCTATCTCAACGTACCTTCCAAATTCGACGAGTTTTTTAACTTTTTTTTTTGGATTTAAAGTTAATTAATGGGTTTTCTTTATATGAATCTCATTTAAACTAAATGGTTATTTTGAGGTATAGAGTGTTGATTTATGCTATTTCTACTTTTTTTTTTGTGGTACTAATCTAGACTGAGATAAATTATTTTGGTACTAACCCTTTAACCAATTTTTACATTGATTTATTTCAGAATTGGGGGGGTTCTTATGTCTCAATTCGGAATGAAATAGTTTATGGGTTCCAATGAAATAATTCTTTATTTCATTCTTAAGAAAAAGAGTTACTCCATTATATTGAAAGACAGATCTTAATCTTAACTTATATAAATTCAAAACGTTAAAAACCGGGCTTTGTGATAATTTGTAAAAGACATATGATTGTGACAAATAAGATAAGTCACAAAAAGTTTGTAAGTTCTTATTATTAATATTAGAATTAGAAAGTGACTCTTTTATAGTCGAAATAAAATGCGTTATATTTTGATTTGTTTTATCAATTTTCTCTTGATTTATTTCATTATTGTAAATATAGTTATTATAGGAATTATAGGAGCTATATTTATTAACATCTTTTTTTTTTGTGATTCCACTCTTTTATCATCATAACTCATTTTGTTATAACTACTATTTATATGTAGTAATTGCGTTACTACAATAGGCCTTTTTACGTTAATTTTTGAACATAATTCGTTAGGTGCCATTACTTTTGACCAAATTATTGACGGATTCCGTTAAAAAATCATTGTAGCAACAATTTAAGGGAATAGTGGCATTCTTTGTTATTTTATTCTTTGTTATTGTATTGTAGCAACATTTTAATATTTTAGGATCATTCCAGCTACCAAAATTATATATTGTTGAGAGTTTAGGGACTAATTGAGCAATTTACCCCTTTTTTTTTTTCTATTGTCAATAAGGATTAATATCGCTTGTATAAAAAATAATTCATATTTTGTGATTAAACTTTAAAAACTATTCACCCCTTAAATTTTAAACTAGTGTCACTTAACCTTTTCTTGTTAGAATAATTGATATTAAACCAGCGGTCATAACAGTTATTACCAGACGGTCATAACCGTTATGACCGATAGTATAACGTAGAGGTCATAACCGTTATGACCAGACGGTCATAACCGTTATGACCGCTGGTCTAAACCAGTGGTCATAACAGTTATTATCAGACGGTCATAACCGTTATGACCGTCTGTAAAACACAGAGGTCATAACGGTTATGACCAGACGGTCATAACCGTTATGACCGATAGTATAAACCAGTGGTCATAACGGTTATTACCAGACGGTCATAACCGTTATGACGGTCTGTATAACACAGAGGTCATAACGGTTATAACCAAACGGTCATAACCGTTATGACCGATAGTAACCGTTATGACCTCTGTGTTACACTATCGGTCATAACGGTTATGACCAGATGGTCATAACCGTTATGACCTCTGGTTTATACTATCGGTCATAACGGTTATGACCGTCTGGTAATAACCGTTATGACCTCTGTATTAGTATTGAAAGACAGAAAGCTTTTTATTATTATCATGTACAAAGATACATTCCATTGATAATGAAACGTTTTATTCCCACCTGATCATCAATATAATGTGTAATGTTACAATTAATTTTACAACAATAGACCATATACAAACAATCAATCAATGGGGATTAGCAAGAATTAAATAATAGTACTATTAACAGTCTGGTTAAGTTAGATAACAAGATTGAAATAGATAGTCTAAATGTTAAACGTCCTCCTTCTCATCAGCATCACTTTTATAGGTATCAGCTAGCTTATTTTTGGCATGGGACCACATGTAACAGGCAAAATACTCCCTGAAGATTTGCATGCGTTCAGCAATCACCCAATATCTGACATCCCTCCCTTTTATCAAGCACTCAGCATATTTGATTGTAAACATTCCACAGTCACCCCTGTTGCACGAAAGATGGAAAAAAAATTTTATTAAATAAGCAACACACTCCACACAGTTCATTTTATGAAATATTTGCAATGCTTGTACTAACCCATTGGCTTGTTTAGGGATGTCTTTCATTATGGTGACTAGTATTGGGTGATTTCCTGGAGGAACCCGTGGTTTGAACTCGAACAAACTGTTTTTTTCAGCTAGAAATGGAATGAACTTTGACAGACCTTCCATTCCTTCGCGTACCTTATTATTATGACGTCCTTCATGCTGAAGAGAGTCATATACCTCAAGGGTCCAATTTGTTAGGTCGAGCTTTGCTAATGCCCAATGTTTCAGCTCGCTAAAGTGAATTGGCATTAGCACCGTGTTAACGTGAAATCACGAGGCCCCACTCTGGGCACGCACGCCAAGCATTATCCTGAACACAGAATCACAGCAGGGCCAATCGAACTGATCGGGTGCTGCCTGGTAGACGGTCCACAACGAACGAACTTTTGCAGCAAAAAACGTGTCTACGGTTTTATAGGTATCAGCTAGCTTATTTTTGGCATGGGACCACATGTAACAGGCAAAATACTCCCTGAAGATTTGCATGCGTTCAGCAATCACCCAATATCTGACATCCCTCCCTTTTATCAAGCACTCAGCATATTTGATTGTAAACATTCCACAGTCACCCCTGTTGCACGAAAGATGGAAAAAAAATTTTATTAAATAAGCAGCACACTGCACATAGTTCATTTTATGAAATAATTTGCAATGCTTGTACTAACCCATTGGCTTGTTTAGGGATGTCTTTCATTATGGTGACTAGTATTGGGTGATTTCCTGGAGGAACCCGTGGTTTGAACTCGAACAAACTGTTTTTTTCAGCTAGAAATGGAATGAACTTTGACAGACCTTCCATTCCTTCGCGTACCTTATTGTTATGACGTCCTTCATGCTGAAGAGAGTCGTATACCTCAAGGGTCCAATTTGTTAGGTAATGCCCAATGTTTCAGCTCGCTAAAGTGAATTGGCATTAGCACCGTGTTAACGTGAAACCACGAGGCCCCACTCTGGGCACGCACGCCAAGCATTATCCTGAACACAGAATCGCAGCAGGCCCAATCGAACTGATCGGGTGCTGTCTGGTAGACGGTCCACAACGAACGGACTTTTGCAGCAAAAAACGTGTCTACGGTTGTCACCTTTCGTTGTTCCAATTCAGGGTACTGCCTGATCTTCTTCCTCAGGTAGTAGAATGCAACGTCAATGTGCTGCACAAACAAAAAAGATGCAAATAAATTGGAAAAAAATACAGGATAACAAACAATGTATGATTGAGTATAAAATATTGAAAAAAGGTACTTACTTCATCCCATAGCCAAATAGGAGAGGTAGCTAACTCATAATACCAACTCTTTTTTTCCACCAACATGCAGCCGAGGTCATGTGGTTTGTCAAAAATGTCATGCTTTGCAGTATATCGGGGAGGCCGTTTACTAAACATAATGTACCGTCTGGTTAATTGGTGATGAAGTTGTTAATATATTGTAAATTTCAAATCGAGCATAATCTGTATTATAAAAAATTTACCCTGCAGGAGTCCTCTTCAATAATCCTTTTGGGAACCACTCCCTGAACTCCTCTAGCGTCTCTTTAGAAGGTTCATCTGCGAGACCCGGAGGGAGGAGAGTAAGCAGATTAGTCGGAGGCTTCGACGGAGAGGCAACATCAATGATTGATCCAGAAGGCCGTTGACCAATCCTTGATAGCCTGGCCCTCTTCTTCTTACGGATCTATAAGTGAAATATGTAAAACGAGTTAACATTGTACACAATGACCATAATGACTATATAACTAAGTTATAGATATTCGTAACAACCACGTCACCGAGGCTCTCATCGTCGTCTGGCTCCTCAAGCTTCACGATATCCATCCCCGTGTTTTTTTCTTGACTATCTTTCTCCGGGTCTTGCACTATCTGCTCCTGTATTCCAACACATTGAGCTGATTTTGCCTTCGCTTCTAGCTCGGTTGCTGGTAAATCCGAGGGCAAAATACTTTCCTGTGTGGTTTCACAACATGGCATAAGAATAAATACAATGTTCTAGTTGTGGAACACAGTTGAGATAATCTACATTTAATATAATACTCGACTAACAGCTAAATGAGTACCTTATTCTCGTCAATCTTGACGTCTTCCCGAGGAACAATCACCTTTTCGGTAGTGAAGAACTCCATGGCTACTTGAACACCCATATCAGCAGCGGCTCCGATGTCAGAGCCGAATATCACATCATCTTGAGAGCCGGTGTCGATGTGAGGTGAGGTAGGTTTGAACTCATAATTATCAGCCGTGTGAACTTGAGGCTTCTGGCGGCTGCTGACAAATTTCTCGGTGTGTGCCTTCCCCTTCCCCTTCTCAGAAAAGTTGGCGGCCAACATTTTTATTACACTTCTCATGAGTTTGTTAGCCTTCTTCTGGCCCTTTTCAAGAACCAACTGGCCCTTTTCAAGAGCCACCAACTTTTCTTTAATGGAGACAACCTCTCCTCGGATTTCTTTTTGAAACTCCCGCCAATCAGAGTTTGTATCGGAGCTCGGTCGGGGTGCAGAAGGCTTGGGAGGCTTGGGAGGTAATTTTGGCACAACATTTGGGTTCTTCAAAAATAGTCGCACAACCCATGGGTCCTTCAACTCTTCTTCGGTTGGCATCAGGTGAAAACACTTACTCTGAACACATTTGATGTTAATAAAAAAAATCAGTAGGGGTTACGGATTGTATCAATATACTACTATAACCACTGTTATGGTAACAGGCTTGTGAAAATGTTAAATTCACCAACAATTGTAATTGACACTGCATACATAATAAATATATGTAAGACATCATATACAATAATACCTCATCTTCGCCAACATCGGTAAAGGAAGATATAACATCATCGAACTTGACATTGTCCTCGGTGGTCCACGACAGCATACGCGGACAGGCATGTTCGTACTTCTTGCTGAATTTCAATGCTATCGATTGGAGGGTCTCATAGGCCTAGACGAGTAAGGCATGAGGAAAGCCCGATACACAGTAATGCACTTTGTCGGGCCTTTTTGAAGCTCGTCTCTTCGTAGACAGCCTGTTCTCAACTGCATTACATATTGCAGTCCGGGTTGCCTCCCATGACAGAATGCCCTAAGGAAAATCATTGAAATCAGCAATGTTATCGGCCAGGGAAAAAAACTTAGCGTCTATCTTGACGGAGTTTGCATTTGATAAGGGAATGCAGAACATCAAGTATAGTAAACTAAGCTTTACAGCGTCATCGTCGTTGTCAAATGACGCATTCGACATCTGCAGCTCCAGATTTTCTCTCGACACGCCTCTCAAAAGCGAAAAAATATCTTGTCATTAATCGGCTTTCAACCACTGGGAGATGGGTAGAGCCTGTGCATTTCATGCCGGTAATGAGGTAGAACTTGTTGATGGAAAATCTGCCAAGTTCGCCTCCGATCTCGAACCAAAGAGCATCACCCATTTCTGAGTGATCCGTCAATCTCATCACAACGTTGTGAAAGACCTGGCCAGCCTAACCAAGATTGGTTAATCTCAGAAAATGCTTAATGCATGGCTGCTTGAGGACGGCCTCGTACTGTTGGGGAGACAACCACTGTCTCAGTTTCTTACAAGTTTCCGGAATGTTGATAAAAGTGTTGATTTTTACCCTGGTAATGTCAGAATCCGATACCCGTCGATTATATTGAACCTGCGGTAATGTTAATCGTAATATAAAAGGGTAAGTATACTTATGACAGTTCATAATAACAAAAATTACCAGGCATAAAATAACAGCATTATGGAAACTAAAAAATTAAAAATTAATCACCATCAATTAAACAAAAATTGTCGGCCTAAAATGACCAAGTCATTATGAAAATGACAGTCCGCAACCAACGAAAAACCTGATAATTTTTGTGACCAACAAACTATAACAACATGAAAAAGAGAAAACACTGAGTAATTATTATTATGACCAAGTCATAATTAAAATTACCATCCTAAAATAAGTTAAAACTCATAGTAATCATTATGACCAACAAGTCATAATGAAAATGACCACCAGACATAACAGAAAACTGAAACTGAGTAATAATTATTATGACCAGAGAGTCATAAAAAAAATGACCATTCCATTTTGTTTCAAATAACCGAGATCATCTACACTTAAATACAAACATCGACGAAAACCCTAATATAAAATATAAACCAAAACACATACTTGAGTTAACGGATGTTTTATGGTACAGAAACAGATTAAAATCTTAACTTTATGTACAATATGATAACATTGTTCAGTAAATCAACTGGAAAGTGGAATATCATCAAAAAACGCATATAAAAATGGAAACTTTGTTTTCAAAAATCAATAAATATTGCATATTCTCATTGAAAAATACTAAAAGTGTAAACTTTTTAAACACAAAGACCAAAACAAATTTTTATTCGATCCAGCTTCCGATATCTTTTATTATACGGCACTTATATATATATAATAACAATGAAAATATTTTTCAACATAAAAAAAAATATATTTCATTACCTTTTCAGAGTCGGATATATTATCGTCTTGTTCACTCATGAATATCTGTGAGACTTTTAGTTCGACTTCCCCCTGAGTAGCCTTCGGCGATGTTTCGGGAGTAGTGTTCTTCTCTGACATTTTTGTTGGCGTCGACATGGGTATTTTTTAAAGATTTTTCGACGTTAACAGACGTCCAACCAGTATATAAAAGGCTACGGTGGTGGTTTAGGATGGTTTCCGAGCGGTTGCAAAGCTTTCTCTCTCTAGAATCGGAGTTTCTCTCTCTAAAACACTGTAGACGCTGGTTGAAATTTTTTGTGAGCTTATTCGAGGGAGAATGCCTTTTGGGCGGGTGAGAGATGAGGGTAAATCTGTAATTCGACATTTAAATGACTCTTGGTATTTTCATTTATTTTAAAATGCAGATTACATGACGGTCAACTTCATAATGACCGCCTGGTAATTTTCATTGTGACCTCTTTGTGCCTAAGGTTTTTCGCCAATACGTCACCGTATCGTGTAACACTATCAGTCATAACCGTTATGACCGCTGATATAACACAAAGGTCATAACGGTTATGACCGTCGTATAACACTATCGGTCATAACGGTTATGACCGACGTATAACACTATCGGTCATAACGGTTATGACCGTCTGGTCATAACGGTTATGACCTCTACGTTATACTATCGGTCATAACGGTTATGACCGTCTGGTCATAACCGTTATGACCTCTGTGTTATACAGACGGTCATAACGGTTATGACCGTCTAGTAATAACCGTTATGACCACTGGTTTTATACTATCGGTCATAACGGTTATGACCGTCTGGTCATAACCGTTATGACCTCTGTGTTATACTATCGGTAATAACGGTTATAACCGTCTGGTCATAACCGTTATGACTAATGGTCTAATATTTTGACCAATACGTCACCGTATTGAGCATTTACATGGGTCATCGTAATTTTTCCACAGGTGTTAAAAGTGAAATTTATCCAAAAAAAAAAAAATTTTGTAACACACGTGTCATCGTCATAGGAAGGCAACACACGAATACAAGTACTTGGCCAAGTGCAAGTGCAAATCTCTCGCTGTACCCGCGCCTCGTGAGTTGCTAGGGAGCGAGTGAAGAAACTGTGAAAAGAAGAGCCGAGAGAGAGAGAGAGAGAGAGAGAGAGAGAGAGAGAGAATCTTGTAGACGCCATAGCTAGGGCTAAGCAAAGCCGACGAATTCTCTTCTCTTAATCGATTCTCTTGAAGGAGAGAGAGAGAGAGAGAGAGTCGAAGATGAGCATCTGGAACTACGTCGTGACGGCTCACAAGCCCACCAATGTCACCCACTCCTGCGTCGGCAATTTCACCGCTCCTCACGAGCTCAACCTCATCATTGCGTAACTTTCTCTCTCCTCTTTCTCTCTTTCATTTCGCCATTTTTCTTTCCCTTTTCCTTTTTCAGAGTATCGGATTCTCCTTGGGACTGTTTCCCTCGCTTTTTTGGGGGCAGGAAATTAGTTTCCATTTCGCCTTCTGGTGTATGGATTGAAATATATATGTATATGTATACTAAGTTAGGTTTTAATGCGTTTGTTTATTGTAACCCCGTGAAATTTTCTCCCTTCTATAGCTTGTTTGGTAGGAGGGAAATTTGGAAGGAGGGATTTGGGTGGGAGGGTTAGTGGAAGGATTTGGGGACTTAAAGTTGTTTGATAGGAAGGAAAATACGAGGGAATGAATATGGTGAGGAATTTTAAACTTTCAAACAACTCCAATTTTCAATAAGCAGAAGAAAAAACCCTGCAATTTTAATCCTTAATATTGAGGAGTAATGATTCTGTATTTTCTGGTATATTGGGAATTTCTGTGCTTTCTGGGAAGAAAGAAAATTTGTTAAGTAAGGTTACTGATTAACATGTTGTAGCTTATGTATATTTTTTGGCGAAATGACTTGGAATTGATTAAGAAATGAAGTTCATGCCGTTTGGGTTTAATAATTATATTTGTTTCATGACCATTTTTCTTTGTTTCCCATGTTTTAGAAGTTGTGTAAATCTTGCATAGTCTTATTCTTTTGGAGACAAATTTATAAATTTACCCACTAACTCATTGTTCGCATTTTAATTCGTTTTCAGGAAATGCACTCGTATTGAGATTCATTTACTTACTGCTCAGGGGTTGCAGGTATAGTAATTTTGTTTCTTTCTTTATCTATGATGCCTATGCAAACGTGCCATTCACTGCTCGGTGGTGTAATTCTGGGTTGTGTTGGAAAAAAAATGTGACATTAGTTTCTGTTGATTCCGAAGTTGTATTTCATGGTTCCAAACTGTTAGGCTTTAAAGACTGGTTTTGACAACTTTTTTCTTTGTTCTGTCCTTGGAATATATTGCTGATCCATGGTGTCAGGTAGATATTGTTGGGCAACATTTGGTCCAAGTATTATACAATATGGAGAAAGCAATTAGGCCTTATAATGTTGATAAAAGTTTTTAAGTTATGTGCTGAGCGTGTACTTTCTGCTCTTTGAGATGCCAATTTCCTGTTCCTCACGCCTTTTCAGCTTGTATATCGTGAAACAAGGTGAATGTGGTATTGCTGTTTTTCTATACCATTAGTGACGAGCATATCCAACTTTAGATTATGTGCCTTTTTGCAACTATTGTTATTTGCAATTTTGACACCTAGTTGCGTATGTACATTTAGGGCCTATTTGGGGGGACATTTGGAGATGATGTTTTGAAGGCTGGGTTGAAAATGTGTATTTGGAGGAAAAACTTTTGGAAAAGTTCTGTGATATAGAAAATAGTGCAAAAATTTGAGATGTTTAATAGATCTTGTCTTGTTCGTCTCATCATTACAAGGATTTTGACATAAAAATGATCTCATTTGGATTTGAAATGAGAAAGTTATGGACTTTTAAAGTTTGAGTTTTTTGAAAATGTAAGAGAGAGAGTTTGATGTAAAGTTGAGATTTTTAAATTCAGATGGTGTTTTACCATCAGGAGATGTCACCCCCAAATGGGGCCTTAGATAGCTGACATTATAATTTGATTGGTTTATGTCATTTTACTGAATATTCCTTCCATAACTTTTGAAATTCGAGCTTTTTTTAAACTGCAGGGCTATTAGTTGTTTTTTCCGCTCAAAATTATTTTGTGAGACTATTAGTTTGGTTAAATTTTGTGTATGTGTCTATAGTGGGGGCAATTAACCAGGCATAAACGGACTATGAGAATTCTTGAATTTGTTAAGTGACAGTTAATTGAGAAATTTATGCTCACAGAATAAGAAAAGAGACGCTTGCTATAAAGGTTTTTATAGTTCTCATTATTCATGTTATATAAACGTCTACATCCTACGTTGTTATTGTTGTTATTGTTGTTGTTGCTGTTGTTGTTGTTGTTGTTGTTGTTGT
Organism: Ficus erecta; assembly: GCA_008635985.1. Lineage (NCBI taxonomy): Eukaryota > Viridiplantae > Streptophyta > Magnoliopsida > Rosales > Moraceae > Ficus > Ficus erecta. The sequence goes on from BKCH01000068.1 coordinate 1,002,368, forward strand.
TGTTGTTGTTATCAACCTTCAGAGCCTGTTTGCTCAAAGTTTTGGCTAATTATGTTCCTGGTACTTAAATTTCAATAGAAATGTGTCCTAAGATTTATTATTGTTGGACATTTTAGCTTTTGCTTGTCTTTCCTTGCTAGAGCTAGGGTCTAGTTGCATGACTAAAAACCATATCTTCCTTTCAGCCTATGTTGGACGTACCCATCTATGGAAGAATTGCAACACTTGAGCTTTTCCGTCCTCATGTAAGTATCCTAATTAAAATTTTGCATTCAGTTTGATTTTTTAGTATCGATAAAAGTGGTTTCTAATACAATAAGATAAGATATCATTTCTTGAGTGTTTTGTTTTATTCATGTTTGCTCTATCTGAACAGGGTGAAACACAAGACCTTCTTTTTATTGCAACTGAAAGATACAAATTCTGCGTTCTCCAATGGGATGCTGAGGCGTCTGAGCTCATTACAAGGTTTAAGTGCAAAGTTGATGTGAAATTAGTATATCTTAGTTTGGTTTTGAAGTTTACGAATACTTTTTAACTTCCAGTAGTTGAAGTGACGTCCTTTTGAAATGTGAATTATAAGACATTCATGTCTGGTAAAAATAGGAACAAACGTTTCTGGAGTAATGTTGCTTAATCTATTTAGTCATGAATTTATACAAGTGACTGTTGTTTGGGGTTCTATTATGTACTGAAGAATTTCTACTGTTGCCATGTAGAGCAATGGGGGATGTCTCTGATCGTATAGGCCGTCCTACAGACAATGGTCAGGTAGTGTATTGTCAATGTTTTCATTGCGTTTTGATTGTAAGTTCCTTTGATGATTAAGAATTCTTTTTTCTTTGAAAGAGAAGGTGGGTACCTGAATCGTTTTTTAGTTTTACCAAGGAATTTCAGCTATATTCATCCTTGTTAATTTCCCACAACCCACCCCACCCCCCCCCCCCCCCCCGGCCGCTTTTCTGCAGATTGGCATCATTGATCCAGATTGCAGACTAATTGGTCTTCATTTGTACGATGGATTATTCAAGGTATGTAGCCTAACAGAAGTAGACAACTCTAGTTTCACATGAGAAAACCAGGCTTCTTTAAGTTTCAACTTTCTATATCACATGGACATTAAAATGGGCATTGTAATTTACTAATTTCTTGCTATTCCAGGTTATTCCTTTTGATAACAAAGGACAACTCAAAGAAGCATTTAATATTAGGTACTGGTCTTTATGTTCTTTTGGTGTTACCGTGTTAGTCTACAAAACCAATTTATTTGATTTTTTTCCCCCGAAGATGGCCATTACATGGATCCACAATGCAATGAATTTTGATGTTTTGGATTTGTGCTAGTGTGTTGACAATATTTTTGATAACATTGTGCAATCATTCACGGACCTGTTCTAATGGCAATATTTTTGTCACAAAATTTTTTTGGCTTGCTCCTTTATTTTATTTAATGTTTGCTCTCTTTAGCCATAAATTCTTTCATTATTTTGGTTTTATTTTGAGCTCTGCTTTAAGTCCAAACAGGGCTTGTTTCTGGTTTTATAGGTATTCTAACATTATCAGCCTCCAAGTACTTTGGCTCTTAACTCTTTTTGTCTTAATTGCTGAACTGTAATGAAATTTGTTTCTGGGAATCTTCTATTAACTTTGTTTCACCAAGTAAAATAATAACAATAAGTTGATTGCCACGGCACATAATTAATAAAATTTGGCATACGATTTGGTGTTATTAGTTTTAACCGTTCAGTTTCGTAGTTAAATTTCTAAAGAGAATTCAAGACTGTGTCTATGCATGTGTATTTTTGTTTGTATGTGGCAACGTGACGGAAAGCATTTTGGAATTACAATAAATTGATATGAAAGTACCTTTTTATTGGGATAAAGAAAAATTACATTTAGTTTGACACATAACTCTATTAGGTTTCTCTCTGTCTCTGTCTCTGTCTCTCTCTCTCTCTCTTTCAAGAGCAAAGATTTGTTTAGAATATTGCTATTGGTTAAAGATTTAGTAATTATTTCTTGGTGAAATGAATGATTGGTCATCATATGCATTTATAAGCTCATTACGAAAAAGTCATTTTATAATTTGTGATGTTGTGCTAGTGTTGGCTAGGCATTTGCTTGTCTTGCTAACATGTTTCCTTCTCTTCTTCTTTTTAATTTTTCTTCTTCGCATTAGTTTGTTGTCTTCTTCTTCTTGGTATTAATCAAATTAGTCTACTCTATAATTAAACTTGCCATTTCACTTCTTGTTTACTTTTCAGGCTCGAGGAACTGCAAGTTTTGGATATAAAGTTTCTTTATGGCTGTTTGAAACCCACAATTGTAGTTCTTTACCAGGTGCTATTCATAATTTAAAGCTTTTGTTCATGTCTTAGGTTTTCACTTTGTTAGTATTGCCCACAACTGATGTAAAATTGTCCCTAAAATATAGAGATGCACAAGTTGACACAACCTTAATGATGTTGAGTATATATATGCATTTGGGATTCAAGTAGGTGCTGTTGTTATACGTTATTTCCCTATTGAAAGTTGGAAAGAGGTGGGGAAGGTTTCTACATGCAAAACGTGTCACGCTAGCTTCAACGGGTTCCTTGCAGTAGTTATGCATTTTTTGGGTGTTCTTGGGTTGGTAGAACAAGTCTCTAGGGATTACCATTTTATCACAAGGGATAGCACCAGGCACTATAACTTTCAAATACTTTCTGTTTAGACTTGCACCAATCAAATAATTTAATATGCCTCTAAATCATTGATACAATGAATACAATAATACTTCTGTTGCAACATGATGGAATGAATAAGATTATAACACACAATTATGTGGATGTTTAGATGCCATGAAGTGGTCAGAAACATTTTATCTTGTCGAGCCTGTACAATTTCCATTTTTCAATTGAAAAAGATTACTTTTTTACTATTTCAAATTTTTTGTCTGTTGTTTTGGGGGAGTGGAGGGCTTGTAAGGATGTAGTGGTTGTAATGCAGAATTGTTTATTTGGGATCATTGTTTTTGATGCCCTTGCTGTTGCCGTTATTGCAGGATAATAAAGATGCTCGTCATGTCAAAACATATGAGGTTTCTTTGAAAGATAAAGACTTTGTTGAGGGCCCTTGGTCACAGAACAATCTTGACAATGGGGCTGCTTTGTTAATACCAGTTCCTCCACCTCTATGCGGTGTCCTTATTATTGGAGAAGAGACAATAGTCTACTGCAGTGCCAATGCATTTAAAGCAATCCCAATTAAACCTGTAGGTCACATATATTCTGCTGATTTCATGAGCACATCACATTGCAAACTTTGTTCTTTGTTATTCTGTTTTATTGACTTTTATTTCTGAACTTCTAGTCCATCACAAGGGCCTATGGAAGAGTTGATGCTGATGGTTCTAGGTATTTACTTGGTGATTACAATGGGTTACTTCAGCTGCTTGTTATCACCCACGAGAGAGAAAAGTGAGTGTTACTAGCCTTAAAATGACATCTCTCTCTCTCTCTCTCTCTCTCTCTTGAAAATTTATTTCCAAATATAGATCAAGTGTAGTGAATGGTTGAGGCCCTTCTTGGTGCTATGATTTTTCTCAGGGTTTTCAATTGTTTTTGCAGGGTGACTGGACTCAAAATTGAGCTCTTGGGTGACACATCAATTGCGTCGACCATATCATACCTTGATAATGCAGTTGTCTTTATTGGATCGAGCTATGGAGATTCACAGGTGCAGTCCTCAGACTTATTCGGACTTAATTGTCTGTTTCTTAATAAAAAGGATTGAAGAGCTAATCATCCTTTTTTTAGCCTTAAATTCCCTTTATAAGCCTCTGGTTAGTTTCATTTTCTAAAGGCAAATTTTGTACTGCATGCATGGAAGGGTAGCATACAAGGCAGTATGTAAAGGCGTAGCAGTTATTAAACTCTCTTCTTACATAAATGAGTAGATATCTGAGTTTTTCATGTGTTGAAATGAAGGGGGGGAAAAATCCTAAAAGGAGAAAAAGAAAAAGAAATGAAGACTAAAAATTATGATAGCGTAACAAGGATCCTTAATTTTAGCTCCTTCTGGTTGACCAGGCACACATTGTTCTGTCATTCTGAATTTTCTTTATTTATAGGCAGTTTATGTTTGACAAATTTACAGGGCTACTTGTTCTCTAAATTGTCTATTTTGTATATTGAACTGAGGAGTAAGAGAATAGGATCGCTGACAAGGAACCTTAAGTTTAGGTTCTTATAGTTTTTGTTTTCCCCTGAATGAAAAGTTTAGGTTCTTACAGTTGATGAGAGAAATAATCTACTTTTATTCTTATCAATTTAAGATTTCATGTCATAACTTAGATCCCCAATGAAATTTAAAGTTTAAAAATTTGAATTTGACTGCATCAAGAATTTGCATTTGACAGTTTTAGTTACTTCTATATGTGCACGTATATAAGTACCGTAGGATGAGATATTAGTTGTCCATAATTAGTGTAGTTAGGTGTTGATGTAATTAGAGAGGTTGCCAAGTAGTAGTAGTTTGAATATTAATTGTGTAGTTAGTCTACTTAAGCTTGTAAATCCTGTGATATATAACAAGTTCAATTTTACCCTAATTATCTTCAATTTTATATATAACTTTTTGGATGTCATTTGGTTGATTATCTGTGCATCTTATATATCCTAACTGAAATTTCCCATCTACCAATATATGTTGTTGGAGTATATGAATTTTGACAAACAGTAATATGTGATTTAGATGGCTCTACGACATGTTTCTTCGTGAACTTTAATTATATGTGGTTCAAATTCCGTTTTTAATAGTGAATATTGACACTTTGTTTTGATGCAAACACAGCTTATAAAGCTACATATGCAGCCCGATGCCAAAGGTTCATATGTGGAGGTTCTGGAAAGGTATGTCAACTTGGGGCCTATAGTTGACTTTTGTGTGGTTGATCTCGAGAGGCAAGGCCAAGGCCAGGTCGTAACTTGCTCTGGAGCTTACAAGGATGGCTCTCTTCGTGTGGTCAGAAATGGAATTGGAATCAATGAACAGGTTTGGCCTTTTTAACCACTTCGTTTTTTTCCTGTGAATATCAAGGTTGCTTTGTTATTTTGTACTTAATGTAACCTTCATCTAAGTCACGTCTTAATTTTATGATGTGTTAGGCATCTGTTGAACTTCAAGGTATTAAAGGAATGTGGTCACTAAGATCTTCCACTGATGATCCATTCGACACCTTTCTGGTTGTAAGCTTCATCAGCGAGACGCGAATTTTGGCTATGAATCTTGAAGATGAATTGGAAGAAACTGAGATTGAAGGTTTCTACTCTGAAGTGCAGACTTTGTTTTGCCATGATGCTGTTTACAATCAACTTGTGCAAGTAGGTTCCTCTTTCTTGTTGTGCCCCCTTTTGTAAGGGTTACGCTTGTGTTACCTAAAGCAGGTCACTTGTGTCCCTAGACTTGCTTCTTTTTCGTCTTTTAAGATCTTTGTTTTTAATGCATAGATGATCATTCTAAATGTCTTGATTTTGTTTGCTGGTTAACCAACATCACAGGTCACTTCAAGCTCTGTGAGACTGGTTAGCTCTATTACCAGAGAACTAAGAAATGAGTGGGCTTCTCCCTCAGGATATTCTATTAATGTCGCCACTGCTAATGCCACCCAGGTAATTCCTGATTTTCAACTTCTAAAAACCATGTTTTTAGAAATTTGTCGGAATCGGGGCAGAGCCTTCAAGGAGCTTGGGAATCATTCCTAAAGCTCGCAAGACAGCTCTTCTACTATGTATCTATAATCTGCATAGAATTATTGGGGATTAACCGATTCTAGCATTTTTTCTCTAATTTAATTTGTTATGACAGGTTTTATTGGCAACTGGAGGGGGTCATTTAGTATATTTAGAAATTGGTGATGGTGTGTTGACAGAGGTGAAACACGCACAATTGGAGTATGACGTCTCATGCCTTGACATAAATCCAATTGGAGAAAATCCAGACTACAGCCACCTAGCTGCTGTTGGGATGTGGACAGATATCAGTGTCCGGATATTTTCACTGCCTGACCTGAACCTTATCACAAGGGAGCCTTTAGGAGGAGAAATTATTCCCCGTTCTGTTCTCCTTTGTGCCTTTGAAGGGGTATGCCTGTATTCTTCACAAAGACTCGGTTACTTCATGTTATTTTTTTACGTTCATATATGCACAAGTTTCTTATGTTTGCTGTGCTAGCACTACAGATATGTAAATGTAATACATGTGCAAGACACGAGGTCTGATTGCTAGATATAAGTACCCTTCCAAAGCAATTCCTTGTTCCTGTTAACAGCTTTTGCGATTATTGGCCAATAAAAATGACTTTCTTTGTTTTAGTTTGGAAAGTTTTTTATTGCAGTTCTTCAGTCTGTAAGCTTCTCTTTTAATATCTTCTTACCTTATTAGTGCGCTTTCATTTTCAGATATCCTACTTGTTGTGTGCCCTTGGAGACGGACACCTATTGAACTTTCTGTTGAACACGAGTACCGGTGAGTTAACAGACAGGAAAAAAATTTCTCTTGGAACTCAGCCCATAACACTCCGTACTTTCTCATCCAAGAGTACTACACATGTATTCGCTGCATCGGATAGGCCAACAGTCATTTATAGCAGCAACAAGAAAATGCTTTATAGCAATGTAAATCTGAAAGAAGTCAGTCATATGTGCCCTTTCAACTCTGCAGCTTTTCCAGACAGGTACTTTTCTCCTGCCATATGAAATGTACAAGATTGGCCACCTGAATCCGGCCAGTCTTGGCTCTTTGCAATGTGAGATTAATTAGTATCTTTTTTTTGGTTGCAGCCTTGCAATTGCTAAAGAAGGTGAACTTACTATCGGAACCATTGACGATATTCAGAAGCTTCACATTCGTTCCATTCTACTAGGGGAGCACGCACGTCGTATCTGTCATCAGGAACAATCTAGGACCTTTGCCATTTGCAGTATAAAATATAACCAGTCCGGTGGTGATGAGTCTGAAATGCACTTGATTCGCCTACTAGATGATCAAACCTTTGACGTCGTATCAACTTATTCGCTTGATACTTTTGAGTACGGTTGCTCCATACTTAGCTGCTCTTTCTCAGATGATAGTAGTGTTTACTACTGTGTTGGAACTGCATACGTCCTGCCAGAGGAATGCGAACCAACCAAGGCAAGATATCGATGTTCCTTTTTAACTTCTATTTTTATTTTTTTATTTTTTTGCCTTTGACCATTGATTTTTTATATACTCTTAAACTGGAAATTCTTTGTTTTTTCATTTTTTTCCTGGCAAAACTAAATGTTGTGTTTACTTATGAATTTTTATAGGGCCGAATCCTGGTGTTCATGGTGGAAGATGGAAAGTTACAGCTTGTTGCTGAGAAGGAAACTAAGGGGGCTGTTTACTCTTTAAATGCCTTCAATGGCAAATTACTTGCTGCTATTAATCAAAAGATTCAGTTATACAAGTGGATGCTTCGAGATGATGGTTCACGGGAGCTGCAGTCTGAATGTGGACATCACGGGCATATACTTGCCCTTTATGTACAGACTCGTGGTGATTTCATCGTTGTTGGTGATTTGATGAAGTCTATCTCCTTGTTAATCTACAAGGTAACAAATATGCCTACACACACACACTTCTCCTTTTATATATCAAGAACCATAGGTATTTTGATCGATCTCCTGTATGAGCTGAAATGGAATGCATTGTTCCCTTGTTTTCAGCACGAGGAAGGGGCCATCGAGGAACGAGCCCGGGACTATAATGCAAACTGGATGTCAGCTGTTGAGATTCTAGATGATGATATTTACCTCGGTGCTGAAAACAGCTTCAATATCTTCACTGTGCGGAAGAACAGTGAGGGTGCGACCGATGAGGAACGAGGCCGACTTGACGTGGTTGGAGAGTATCACCTTGGAGAATTTATCAACAGGTTCCGGCATGGCTCCCTTGTCATGCGGTTGCCGGATTCTGATGTGGGACAGATTCCAACTGCCATATTTGGTTCCGTGAATGGAGTAATTGGGGTCATTGCTTCACTTCCCCATGAACAATACGTCTTCCTGGAAAAGCTCCAGACAAGCTTGAGGAAAGTGATCAAGGGTGTCGGAGGTCTAAGTCACGAGCAGTGGAGATCATTCAACAACGAGAAGAAAACTGTGGAAGCCAAAAATTTCCTGGACGGAGATCTTATTGAATCATTTCTTGATCTCAACAGAAGCAAGATGGACGAAATCTCGAAACAAATGGGTGTTTCTGTGGAGGAGCTCTGCAAGAGAGTAGAAGAATTGACAAGGTTGCATTAAAGACTCTTCGTAATCCGAAGCCTGTTGTTCATTTGTTAATTCTTTGTTTTGTCTCGTTTTGTAACATTTCAGTGGAAGTTGGAAATCATGGAGTCTTTAAGAAATAGTTTTTTTTTTTTTTGGGCCAAATTAAAGAACTTAGAGATGCATGTGTTTTGTATATTTGATGTTTAATGTGTGTTCTTTGGAACCAAATAAATCTGCCTTGTTTTTAACTTTTAGATAGTCAACTACAAGTTGGAAAAATTGCTCTGCTACTTTTGCACTCTTTACTCCATTTTTCTTGCTCTGTCATCTGATTTTTAAATGTGATTGCGGGAATTTTGGATTCTAACAAAATTTTTACATATGTTTACTGTAAATTCAAATTTTTTAAGGTCATAACTTTGATGTTTCAAATCAAAATGAGATAATTTTTTAAAAGTTCATAGAATTTTGAGCATAACAAAATATGATCTATATTGATTTTTTTTATTAACACATTTTAAGATTTTATATTTTGTTTACTTTAAATAGTTTTTTTTTTTTAACCAAAAAAGCATATTTCTAAAACTCAACTTGACTATAATTAAAATATCTCTAAAATTTATCTCTAATTGTCCTCGGCCTCTAAAAGTCTAAACTATAATAGAATGAAGGTTTGCGAAAGAACACTGCATTGTAGTCCAAAAGAAGTATCACTTCTTCTCGCAAATATATCCATACATATATATATATGTATATATAATATATTTTGCAGTTTATTAGTTGTCTAGAAAGATCGAAAATGAAACCTGCAATATGAAATGGGAATTTTACCAATAGAGAAGGATTTTGTACGAGTGTAGCGCATTTTAAAGTATGTAAATTTTGATTCATATGTTTCACTGCAAACCCATCACGTTCAACAATCGCAACAAAAACCTGCAAACTCAAAAAACCTTCGTTCCTCCATTGTGTAATCCTACAAATTCCAGGAATTCAACCCCAAAAAAAAAAAAGAAACACTAACGAATTCCAATCATGGAAATTGCAACCTACACTGAATTCAATCCCCACAATTGACCACCATTGACGACCAAAAAAAAAAAAAAAAAACTAAGCACCTGCTTCGGAAGAAGACCTAGTACTACTCTGACGCCTCAACTCCTGATCAGCATTCCTCAGAAACTGATCCCACCCACTCCCCGCACTCGTATCCAAGTAATCGTACGGCACCGCCGTCTTCAGCCCCGGCCGTACCTCCCGCCGACTCTCCACAATCCTCATCTCCACTTCCACTTCTTCTTCTTCGTCAAAGCTCTGCTCCAGTTCCTCCCAGGTGAACATCAATGGCAGAGTAAAAGCACACCAGGGATTGAAATCCACAACCCTCACTCTCTCATCTCCGCCGACGTACACATCGAAAGTGTAATTCTCCGATTCGAATCTCTCCCTCACATTCTCCGCAAAGAAATCCTCAATCGAGGCTTTGATGGCGGTTTTCCTCTCGAGCAGGGCCGGGTAGAACGTCGTCACCTCGCGCTGGGAGATCGCGATCAGATTCCGCTTCCTCACGAAGCAGCGAAACTCCATCTCCGGCCTCAGCGAGCCATACCACTTGCGGAGCGCGAGGACGAAGATCGCCGGCCGCGACGAGCTCTTGTCGGCGCAGGAGTCGTAGGCGTGGCAGAGGTCGTGGACGAGCGAGTCCGACGAGCGGAGCAGGAGCGTGATCTCGCTGAACGAGGTGCACCTCAGGGTTCCGGTGGTGGAGATCCACGACGCGTCCTTCGGCGCGCTCCAGTTCAGCTTGGGGAAGACGCCGCCGCCTAGGGCTTCGATCGACGCCTTAACGGCCATCTCGAGGTCCGGGAACGACGGCGCCGGCGACGGCCGGTCGGACTCATCGCCGGAGTCTTCCGCCACCTGGTAATCGTCGTCTTCGTGGGGATTGTGGATTCGGTTGGGGAGAGCATCTTCGTTGGTGACGGAGATGGGGAGGAGAAAAGGTCCGGAATCGTCGAGAAGGTAGTCGACGAATGATTGGGGAAGTTCGTGGATGAGGGTTTTGATAGAGAGGGACTTGAATTTGGGGGTACCATTCCTGTATCTGGCATCGATTCACTTCTTCTTCCTTCATCTTTTCCTTCAAAAATCTCAGCTATGGCGGCTTCTTCGCTTCAGGTTCTCTCTCTCTATTTCTTTCTGCTCTTCTTTCCACAGTTCATTTCTTTCGGTCGCTCCCCCCCCACACGAGGAGAGGCGCGGCTGCAGCTAATTCTCCCTGCACTTCCACACACCATATAACTGACCCACGCACAATCCAATATATATATATATATATGTATTTTTTTTTTTAAGTAAATTGCTCATTCAAATTAAACTTGCTGACTAAGTTTGAAATTAAATTTTTAGGTTAAAATTAGTTAAATTTTTAAAAAATTAGTTATAATTTTTTTATTAATTTATTAAAAAAGATAAAAAATAATATGAAAAATTTAGGTTTAAACCTGAGAGTTAAACGAAAAAAGTTTGTGCAATTTTGTTTCTTGATTTTTTTTTTTTTTTTTGTATATGAATGTCACTAAATTATTAAAATATTATTATAATAGTCGTTTATGTTAATTTCTATGGTTGGAACTTAACGGAAATTAACGAAATTTATTTGTCCCCCTAATCGGGCAACATTTGGAAACGGTATTTTGGAGATTGAGTTAGAAATGTGGGTTTGGGGAAAGACTTTTGAAAAAATTTTGTAATAAAAAAAATAGTGCAAAAATTTAAAATATATTCAGAAAAAAAAATATGTAAAATAGATTTTGTCTTGTTCGTCTCGTCGTTGTGAGCATTTCAACATAAAAATCATCTTATTTTGATTTGATATGAGAAAATTATATATTTTTAAAATTTGAATTTTTTTGAAAATAGAAAAACGTGAAAATTTGATGAAGGAGTTTTGGATCCAGATGGCATTTTATAGTCTGGAATTATGATCCCAAACAAACTCTTAGTCATTAAATTTTTAAATTTACGTAATTTATTACTTTTTTTTTTTATATATAACTGAATTGTCACTAAATTATTAAAATATTATTGTCATAGTCATTTTTATTAATGTATTAGTCCCTTTTAAAAGATATTGTAGATATAGATATATGAACGGATAGATGATTGGTGTGTCAATACAGTTGAAGTTCCAACCATTGACTGTATGCAGTGAAGGGTCAAGGAAAGGAAAACATCTTCTCTTTCTGTGATGATTTTTTTCACTTGAGGACTGCGATAATGGATTCCATTTTAGAAAGAAAACTTCAATGGAAAAAAGGAATTTGACTAATAACGACGTAATAAATTTTGGAGTGTATAATTAGTTTGTTTACTTTTCAATATCAATAGATAAGTAAAAGGGGAAAAAAAAAAAAAAAGAAATACCTACTGCTACCTCGGTTTTTAATTAAGCTGTGGAGTTAATCAAACCCTAATACAAAAACAGCATGCGGTCATCGTCAAGCTGAAGTCTTGTATGAGTCTGTGTATATTTATCTTATAGGTATGTTTACTTATCAAGAATTAAAAAAAAAAAAAAAGAAATTAATTCTATAAAAAAAAAGAATTAAATTACACGGAATTAAATTTCAGAATTAGATCAAAATGTTTACTAATTTATTAACGAATTTATTACTTGAGGAATTTAATTTCTATTATGTTGTTTGCTTTCTAAAAAATTAGAAAAATCGAGAATATAATTACTGTAATTATGAAATTATCCTAAAATGAAAAAATAATTAAATAAGAATAAGAGTATATTCGGTATAAAGTTAGTTACTTCCTATTTTTGAAGGGAAGGGATTTAATTCCGTAAGTAGTAGGTGGGAGACAAGTTCTCTCTTATCAAGGTAATTAATTTTTTATTTTTATGTGAGACCCACGTAATTTAATTCTCAAGTACAAAAGTAAACACTGAAATTTAAAATCAGAAATTTAAAATTTCTTTTTCTCAAATTAGATTATTCATTAGTAAACTCGTGTAATTTTATTACTTTGTAAAAAAAAAAATTTATTACTTTGGATAATACAAACTTAGAACATCTAATTATTAACACTTTTGAGGCAAATCCATAACACAATAATTAAAAGGTTTTTTCTTAATCACAATGTCGCTTCTCCAAAGAGAACGACACTTTTTGAAACGAAATTAGAGCCACAAGTACAAGAATCTTGCTATTAAAACGGATAAGCTCATTAAGAAAAAGTTGGCGAGGGTATCTAAAATTCCATTGGCCAAATGTTGGCAGGGAATACTGAGAATAATGCTCGAACAAATTGGACAATAATCGAGCATTTTGTCTTTCTTATTGAATTTTGTGAAGAGTGGAGACAAGTATCGTGGCTCCACCAAGACACACCAAAATTTCTAAAATTATCATTTCACTTGCTTTTCCTATGCTTTATCCAGGAACAAATTTTATAAAAAAAAATAAATAACATTAAAGTATGAAGATTAAAAGATAAAATTTTAATAAATATTAAGTGGGAATTTTTAATTTTTAATGGGAACAAAACAAAAAACCTTAAAATTTTTAGATGAAATTAATTTTACTAAGAACTACGTGAGAATTTCTAATTTTTAATTAGGGTAAAATAAAAAATTATAAATTTTTTGAGGTAAAATTAAAACAAATTTATAATATTTCAATGGTGCTGCAACCCTTAATAAACCCGCCTCTAGTTATAGGTGATTAACAAAATTAAATAATAAATTATTTTTGCTTGTTAAACAGTTATTTAATTATTTTTTTGTTTGGTGAACTTTGACATTTGTTTATTTGTTTATGTCTTGTGATAGGTCATGGGCTGGATTAAGGGTTAATTTGGTAGAGTTTTTTGGTAGAGTTTTAAAGGGTCCGTTTGGTTCGCAAGTTTGAGTTGATATTTTGAAGTTGAAATAGTAAATTTTGTTGACTTTTCAGAAAAGACAAAAAACTTTTTGGGAAAAAGACAAAGACTTTTGAGGAAAAAGACAAAATTTGAGTTAAAAACTTGAAACCAAACCTGCGAACCAAACGGAGCCTAAGTTTTGAGTTTTGTTTTTAACGAGTAAAAAATGGAAAGCAAAAGCTGCGGCATAATAATAGTAGTGTTTTCGAATCACATTTTTTAAGAGAGCTTTTGAAGTTAAAATAAGTTTTTTAATAAATAATAAAAATATTAAAATAAAGTTTATAATATCTAACTTAAACTCTGATAGAATTTTTAAAATTTACTTAGAAGAGCTTTTTTCGGAAGTCATATTTTTTTGTTTTGATAATAAACTCTTTTAAAGATCAAAAACACTTCTGATAGATTATCTAAACAATTTCAAAAACAGCTTTGGACTCATAAAATCAAAAATAACTTTCGGAAAAGTTATATCAAATATGGCCTAAGTAGTTTTTTGAGAAAGGAATCAACAAAATATTCTTGGACATATTTACAGTCTTCTGATACAATATTAACATCACCTGGTAACGTCTTTTGAAACTCTAGAAAGCATGTTTTCATTGAAATTAAAATAAAAAATTACAGTCTTCTGAGACAGTATGAACATCATCTAGTAACATCTTTTGAAACTCTAGAAAGTGTGTTTTCGTTAATTAAAAATAAAATAAAAAACTTATGTATAAAAGTTAGGTATATCAACAGTATGACTATCAGTTGACACATAAATGTTTAATTTAATTGTTAAGATAAATATTATGCAGCAATTATTTGTTACAAAAAATAATTATCTTTTTTTATTAAAAAAATTATTTTAATTGTTAAAACAAATATATAATAATTGTAAAATAAAATAATTATCTTGATTGTCCAAATGTTGGATGGTGCTTAGAGAAAATTATACTGAGAAATAAAAAGCTAACACATGACGTTTCTCCTCTCAATAGGCGGGTGCAATGCACTCGGAGTGGCGTAGGTGACAGCTTAAAGGACAAGATTGGAATTTTTATTTTTTGTCAGTTAAATCCTAGTGTAATTAAAGGATCCTTGTGGGTCTCAACTATAGTTATAGACTTTTTTTCTGGCCTACATTATGGTTTCTAATCCTCTCACCTTTAGAGAACAGGAAGTCATTTAACAGTTCTGACAAACCTATGGATTTTCAGAGAGAAATCGGAAAGACGAAGCGGTTTGTTATTTTAACTCCAACTCAAATTTTAAATTGGAGTTAATTATTTTTTAAAAAATTAATTATAATTTTTATTGACTTTTTAAAAAAATATTAAAATTAAGATAAAAAATTTAAATTGGAATTGTAATACCAAATGAAAGCGAAATAATGAATATGTTCATGATAGATAAACGACTAAATAGTCAATAGATGTTATTGCCAATAGCCATTTACAATTATGTTAATTGATTAATTATTCTAAATAAGATCACGAATCATTTCCCAGTATTTGTAGAAAAAATTTTAAACCCAATCGGTTTGCGCCTTACTCTGATATTTTGTGAGAGTCACCAACAACAAAAGCTAAAATTTATTCCTAACTTGGCCTAATTCAGTTCCATTTTTATGGGGACTCACATTTCTTCTGATATAGTCCATAAGCTTCAATTGCCACTTAACTAGCTTCTTCATACTTAACCTTCACATTTTCATTAATGCTTATTTTAGAATGTAAATGCTATATAAGAGAAAACATGAGAAATAAGGTAAGAATGGCCTTGGAAATAGAGGACCCCTGTATAAACTTTGCCTCCAGGGATCCAAGAAAATTTAAGTACATCAGAAATTAACTATTAGAGCAAGAATCCCATTTAGCTTTGAATGAGATGAATAGCGTTATTGTGATTATTGATATATTTTTAACCATAAGTGTCAAGGCATCACCAACAAGAATTTTATTGTGAACGCTAGCCCACATGGGCCAGCTCGGGTCAGGCAATCCGTATTTGTAGCTCTGTTTGTTGTTAGAGGTATTCTGACCTTTTTCTTCAGTCTCTTGATGATCAGGCCATCTTTAGTGTCACGAGCCGGCTACTTAGGCTCTTGCAAACGGGCCGTGTGACGCCTACTTGACCCTTGAGCCTAGGAAGTCAGTCTAGAAAGTTGCTTGCAAGGCAACAAACCAAGATTTAAGTCATGTTGCTAGTACAAAACATGCAACGGTAATTCACAAAAACGCACTAGGGAAACAATTATTTGATAAATAGTAGCAACCAATCAAGTATATAGCAAGCACACAAGCATACAACAACGAGGCAACAAGCAAGACATCAGCGAGATAAGGTAGAGAAGACAACATGATTTCAAATTGAGCGACTCAATTTATTGATAAGAGCGAGAGAGTATACGACTAAAGCTCCTATCATACCAGTGACCAAGGCCTTTGGCTTCCTAAATGACCACCTACTAAAGAGCTTTCTGAGCTTTTCTTCACTTTACATGAGGAGACGTGAAAAATGGCGACGAGATATCAACTATAATTAATTAAACATTTAAAAAGAAGGGGGAAAAAAAAAAAAGTAACAAGGCAAGTGATCAAGTCTTGATTAATGACCTTAGGCGAGCTTGAATGGTGACATTGGACAAACTTGTTTGTACAAAACAAGGGTGCATACTCTCACACTTGGCACTGATTCTAGGAACATCAAAGCTAAAATTAAGAGATCGTTGGCGACACCTTGTCTTGGTCATCCCCTCTAGAAAGTTATTAACACAATTCTTAATTAGTGATTTTTGCTACATATTTTAGATGTGTAGACGGTTAACTATCAAAAGGGTAAATTACTTTAAAATTTTAAGCTTGTATAACTTTAGTTACTGTTTTTTTTTTTTTTTTTTTTTTAGCTAGAGTAACCTTAAATTATTAAAAATGTTGTTATAATAGTCATTTTCTGTTAATTTTTAGATTGAATCTGTTAGTCAGCATCACTTTTTTAATAAATTACTGATGAATTCCGTTCAAAAACTAACAAAAATAACTACTGTAACAGTATTTTAATAGTTTAACATCATTCAATCTACCAAAAAAAAGGAACATGGATCAAAGTTTGACAAATTTAAATTTTTAAAAACCAAACGGACAATTTGTCCTTTTGTAAATAAAAGTTTAAAGGATACAATACAAGAAACAATTTCAACTTACTACATTATAAAAGGACGTCCTTCTTCACGCCACATAATGGAGAGGCAACTTTTTAAGAAAGTTTTAAAAAAATTTAAAATTTATTTATTTATTTAGTTTTATTTTGCTTTTCTTCATGCTGATCAACTAATCTATACCTCTGTATCTTCTACGTGTGTGTGTCTCTATACACATCTATAGACACAATCCAACTAGAAAATTTTTTTTACTCCCTTTTCCGATTGACACGTATCATCACTTTAGAAAAAATTAGTTTATTTTTAATTATTTCTTACCTAGTTACTTTTTCCTACTCTTTATTTATTATTTTTTTCTTTTTGTTTCTTAAAAGAAAGAGGAAAAAAATTACCACATGTTGATGAGAAGAAGTAGTTTTTTTTTTTTTTTTTTTGTATTTTTTAATCATATCTCATGCAATATTTAAACATCAGAGGATCAGTTGTGATTATTCTTTTTTGTTTTTTTTTTCCCCTTTATGTGATGTGGCATGTGGAATTTGAGGTAAATGGAATGCTAGCTCCATTTTTTCTTAATAAATTGCTCTTCATATATTTTTCTTTTATTTTTAAACCACAATATTGGATTTATGTCTTTGTTTTTTTAACAACAATGTTGGTTTTAATTTTAACTTGACACAAGATGCCTTAATATTCAATTCTTTCAAAATCAACAGGTATATTTTATAATATAGATTCCAAATAAAATTTTTATAATTTTATTCTTTTATTGTGTTCGGTTCATAATTGAGAGTTTATCTATAATCTATAATTTTTAACAATAAAGAGGCGAGAAACTCTCTCTCTCAACCTTTTATATATTATTTTTTTCTTTTCTTTCTTCACTTCTCAATAAACATGTCTCTCCATTTCTCGAGATGTTTTTTTCCTTTTATCACACTTTACGTTTCACTCTCTCTTTTCACTTGTGAAAGTTATCTATGCATTATTTTTTTTCTTCTTTTCAAAACAAAATTCAATTTTCTTCAATATTGAAAAGCTGAGAAATTTATGAGAATGAATTTTTTTTTTTTTTTTAAATACTATGGAAAGCTAAAGACCTTTTTCGTCTTACAAGACCTCTATTTTTTTTAAAGAAAATATTATATTTTAGAAGGGTTATTATTTTTAAACTTGGGTATTTAGCACTATACTCTTTAAACTTGTCATATTTTAACAACTTACCCCCAAATTTATAATTTTGGTAATTTACTCTATCAACTTGGTAATTGTGACAATGTAACCCTTATAAATTAATTTTCTGCTAAATTAGTTATGAAAAGCCCACGTATGCCTCATGTGAAGACGGAAAAAACCCATTTCCGACAAAAATTTACAAATCTATTGTAAATCCTAATGCAAATCTTCCAATTTCAAATCTTTCATTTAGGGTAAAATTAACTAGAAGAGGTAATTGGAACGATTTAATAAGTTCAAGGGGGGGTAAATTATCAAAATAAAAAATTTGGGCAGAAGTTGTCAAAAAATAACAAATTTAGGGTTATCACTGCAAAATACCTTTCCAAACTTCATCTTTGCAAATTGCATCGCACTTCCTCTCAACATAAATTTTTAACTAATGATTAAAAATTTACATTTTTGAATATAAAAGTTAGGGTCCCTTTAGGGTACAGCTCTAAATGATATTTTACTATCTGAATTTCAAAATCTCAATTATATATCAAATTTTTCCTCTCTTCTATTTTAAAAAACTCAAACTTTAAAAGTCTATAACTTTCTCATTTCAAATCGAAATGAGATAATTTTTATGTTTTATATATAATCTAGGGTTAATTTCACTTTTAGCACCTGCAGAAATTTATTATTAAAAATAGTATTACTTTTTTTTTCCTTCATTACTAGCACTTAATGTGGGGCCCAGCAGCATTTAATGTATATCAAATTACGGGTTTACCCTCATCTCCTTCAGCTCAAATATCCCTCTCCCTCGCATGGCCCAAAAAAATTTTCAAACCAACATCTACAGTATTTTAGAGAGAGAAAACTGAAATCCGGAGAGAGAAAGAGTTACCACCCACCGGAATCTTATTTTTTTTTTCACTTTTTCGCCTAGCCCCCCACCCATTTTGAAACCCAAATCTTCATATAATAGAGAGAAACTTCCATCAAAAGTTTTTTTTTTTTTTAAATCTAACATTTTTAGCCATTTTTAAGTAAGGTCATTCTTGTTATGACCATCCAGTCATAATAATTATGACCTATGTTAAAAAAAAAATTTAAAAAAATCTAATATTTTTGGCCATTTTTTAGTATAGGTCATAACGGTTATGACCAAGTGGTCATAACGGTTATGACCAGGTAGTCATAATAGTGTGGTCATAACAGTTATGACCAGGTAGTTATAACAGTGTGGTCAAACGGTTATGACCAGGTGGTCATAATGGTTATGACCGGGTAGTCATAACAATGTGGTCATAACCATTATGACCACCTGGTCATAACCGTTATGACTATCCGGTCATAATCTTTATGACCACCCGGTCATAACCATTATGACTATCTGGTCATAACTATTATGACCACCCGATCATAACCGTTATGACCACACTGTTATGACTACCCGGTCATAACCAGTATGACCACCCGGTCATAACCATTATGACCACCCGGTCATAACCGTTATGATCACACTGTTATGACTACCCGGTCATAACCGTTATGACCACCCGGTCATAACCGTTATGACCACACTGTTATGACTACCTGGTCATAATGATTATGACCACCTGGTCATAACCGTTATGACCTGTACTAAAAAATGGCCAAAAATTGTATATATTTTTTAAAAATTTTTTTAACATAGGTCATAACAGGAATGACCTTTACTCAAAAATGGCTAAAAATGTTAGATTTAAAAAAAAAAAATTCGATGGAAGTTTCTCTCTATTATATGAAGATTTGGATTTCAAAATGGGTGGGGGGGCTAGGCGAAAAAGTGAAAAAAAAAAAAAAAAAAAAAGATTCCGGTGGGTGGTAACTCTTTATCTCTCTGGATTTCAGTTTTCTCTCTCTAAAATACTGTAGATGTTGGTTTGAAAAAAAATTTTTGGACCATGTGAGGGAGAGGGATATTTGAGCTGAAGGAGATAAGGATAAACCCGTAATTTGATATACATTAAATGCTGCTGGGTCCCACATTAAGTGCTAGTAATGAAGGAAAAAAAAAGTAATACTATTTTTAATAATAAAATTTCTACAGGTACTAAAAGTGAAATTAACCCTATAATCTATAATTTATAACTATGAAGAGGAGAGAAACTCTCTCTCTCTCTCTCTCTCTCTCTCTCAACCTTTTATATATTATTTTTTTTTTCTTTTCTTTCTTCACTTCTCAATGGACACGTCTCTTTATTTCTCAAGTTGTTTTTTTCCTTTTGTCACACTTTACGTCTCACTCTCTCTTTTCACTTGTGAAAGTTATCTTTTTTTTTTTTCCCTTCTTTTCAAAACAAAATGCAATTTTCTTCAATATTAAAAAGCTGGGAAATTTATGAGAATGAAGAATTTTTTTTTTAAATACTATGGAAAGCTAAAGACCTTTTTCGTCTTACAAGACCTCTATTTTTTAAAGAAAATATTATATTTTCAAAGAGTTATTATTTTTAAATTTGGATATTTAATATTGATGTTCCTTAAACTTGTCACCTTTTGACAACTCACCCTAAATTTGTAATTTTGACAGTTTGCTCCATCAACTTGCTAATTGTGACAATGTAACCCATATAAATTAATTTTCTGCTGAATTAGTTATAAAAAACCCACGTACGCCTCATGTGAAGACAGAAAATTCAATTTCTAACAAATAAATTCTAAATCTATAGTAAATCCTAATACAAATCTTCCAATTTCAAATCTTTTATTTAGTGTAAAATTAACTAGAAGAAATAATTGCAACAATTTAACAAGTTCAAGAGGTAAATTATCAAAATTAAAAATTTGGCCAGAAGTTGTCAAAAAATAACAAGTTTAGAGGGTATCAATACAAAATACCATTCTAAACTTCATACTTGCAAATTACTTTGTAGTTCCTCTCAACATAATTTTTTAACCAATGATTAAAAATTTACATTTTTAAATATAAAAATTAGGGCCCCTTTGGGGTGCAGCTCTAGATGGTATTTTACTATATTGATTTCAAAATCTCAATTATATATTAAATTTTTCCTCTCTTTCATTTTCAAAAAACTCAAACTTTAAAAATCTATAAATTTCTCATTTCAAATCGAAAATGTGATGATTTTTATCTCAAAATACTCATATTGACGAGACGAACAAGATAATATTCATTTTATCTTTTTTTTTTAATATATTTTAAATTTTTGTACTATTTTTTATATCGCATAACTTTTTAAAAAAATTTATCTCTCAAATATATATTTTCAACTCAATTTTTAAAATATCATATTCAGATATCTCTCAAACGAGCCCTTAAACTTTAAATAAAATAGTTACAATTTTGTTCCAATAAATTTAGCACAGCGCGGAGTGTGTGCCTCCACTAGTTGTCTTAAAAAAGCCGTAATTGTTAATTTATTATTAGAACCCTTTTCAAGTGGAAGAAAAATGGAAATTCAACTAGGATAATAAAGAGGTGAATTATAATGTCCACCGAGTTTGTGGGTCCAAAAACCGTGTAAACTAGTTTGTGGTCAGATATGTCAGAATCACAACCAAGTCCCACGTCGCTTTGTCATTTGTCCCTTTCTTTACTTTTATTTCAGAACGCCACTTTCGACGTTGACATCCAGGTGCTCAGGCTGCTTTCATGGTCTATGGCTCCTTTATTTCTTTATTTATTTTATAGGTTAATCATTAACTATAGTACTAAAATTACTTATTTAAAAAAAATTATAGTACTAAAATTAAAGTGGATAGTTTTTTTTATATTTTTTCTTTTTCTTTTCTTTTTTTGTTGAAAATATGTCTGCTCATGATATTTAACCTTTTTTTTTTTTTTGTGTGAATATGAAAGGATATGGGGTGGTGACCTTATTATCTTTAGGTTTTAAAACTCATAGACATGAATCTCTTTTTTTAAGTATGACAGATACATGTTCTTTAGATTAGTTTATCTTAATCAGCCACCTGGGGCCTACCATACTATCACAAAACTATACTTCAATAGCCGAAACTGGAGCAAGGCCTAAGGGAAAGCAATGAGAATCGAATCCGAATGGACGAAGAGGAGAAACCTAGCAAAGGTATCCACCCATTTACCAACCCATTCACCCCTGTGGGTGTAATGATATTTGACTTATAGTTTGTTTATTTTATTTTTTTTCCTCTCTGTTTTTTTTTTTTAGTGTTTAGATTATTTTTTAAGGAAAAAAAAAGATCTGATTTTATGTGTAGTGCTATTAAATTTTTATATATATAATATAATAACTCACAGATTAAATCGTTACAAAATTAATTCAACAGTTAAAATGTAATGTCTACCGATAGAGTAAAACTTTACCATAATTTTTTATTGTCTAAAATTTTATACAATTGGTTATTGGATGAAATTGTATTACTAATCTTCCACAATTTATAGTGTTTATGATAGTGCACCATTTCTTGTGCGCTAATTTTATATTTATAATGGAGAATCTTTTTGAAGCTTTTATTTAATCTAACTAGATTGGATTTCAATACAACACGAGTGTTTTTTTTTTTTTTTATTAAATATAATTCTTATTGGTCCAAGTCTCATTCTAACTTTTTCCATATTACCTTTAGTAAAAAAAGGAAAAAGGAAAAAAAAAAAAAAAAAAAAAAACCATATCCCTTGTCATTTGACCTCACTTTAATGAAATAAATAAATAGTTATTTTACATAGGGACCTATTGAGACATACTATTTTACTCTTCTTACCCACTTTTTTAATAAATAATTTTATTTTAATTTTGTCCATTGGTGAAATTATTTATAAATACAATAATATTTACAAAAACTACTCATTACACCCATCCTAAAAAAAATACGCTATTTACATTAGTTTTTACTTTAAAAAAAAAAAAAAAAAAAACTTGCATGCCCTAATTGCTAAGAAGAATACAAAATGGACATGAATAGTGTGAAAGAGTAAAGTGGTTTTTTCCTTTCACAATTTATGTATATAAATTGTTTTCTTTGATATTGTTTCTATTTTGGAGTGGATTCTCTCTCTCTCTTTTTTTTTTACTTTGTTTACAATTTTTTGCTTTAACTTTTTCTTATCTTTTGAATTCGTTTAATATATTTTGATATTTGATGTTGTTAATCATATAGTCATCGTCGGACCTTTTCTTTTTTGATAAATTTTACAGTTGCTTTTCATATGTAGTCTTGTTCCAATATTTTTTGTCAGTTGCAACTAAGGAGACCATTGATCTTGATTGTGATGATGTTTCAATATAGTAAATAATATGTATTTTAATGTGTTTTTTCTTCATCATCATTCACTACTCTTGTTATTTGTGTTACATAAAACTATGACTACTCTTTGCATTGGTTGCTTCTTTGTATTTGTTTTTTTTTTTTATTATTTATAAATAATTTGAGATAAAGCATTGGGATGAATTTTGATGTAGAAACATGGATAAACAAATAGATGAGGGTTATAAAACGTGGGATATTTGAAAAAACAAAAAACAAAACAAAAACAAAAACAAAAACAGAAACAAAAACAAAACAAACAAACAAAAAAGAAAGAAAGAAAGAAATACGTTGGATTTGATTGGTGAGTGAGAAAATGTAGCAGAAAAAAACTAACATTGGTTTAGTAGGTGTGCTTTGGTGGGTGAAAAAAAGGATAAACACTATAATTTGATTATAGGGTTTTTTTTAGAATAAAAATGGGATGCAATAAGTAATAATTAAAATTTAAAATCTTTTATAGTGGGTGGTTTAAGTAGATGGGTGGGAAAAACAAAAAAACAAAAAAAAAAAAGGTGTCAACAGACGCCCCTTTTTACATAAACACTTAAAATAAATGACAATAACTAACAAAATTTTCAGGTAGATGATTATGTACGTGATAATTTTTTATTAACTTAATAAATTTATTATTTATTTCAGATATTTTAAAACGTTACTACAGTTTTTCATTCCTTTGAATTATTTTGATAAAATTATTGTTTACTACAGTTTTTCTATTATTTATCCCAAATTCAAACCCATGTCTATTTTTTTTTCCCTTTAAAATAGAATAAAAGTGTATAATATCCATTAAATATTTATCAAGCTTTAAGGACAACAGATGAAAGGAATGAAAAAAAAAAAAAAAAAAATTTAGTGCAAATTCCTGAGCTCAGCACAATTAGCCATAACCAAGTTTATTTTTTCTTTAATTGTTTTATTTAGCTTCAACGAAGAAGGCCAAAACTTATTTTCAAAAAAATAAAAATAAAAATAAAAATAAAAACTAAAGAAGAAGAAGAAGAAGAAGAAGAAGGTTACAACTTGTCATTGCAAACCTCAAATTGAGGGACGTTTATATCAAACTTGAATCAAGTTGTATGGGTAAATGGTTGAAAATAGTCAGAAATAATTATCAAAATTATAAATGAAACAACTCGGTAGCATTATTATAGCAAAGTTAAATACAATGTTATAGATTAAGAGGGTGTTTGGTGAATGAGTTTGAGTTAAGATTTTTAATTTGAGTTGAAGATAAGTTAAGTTGAGAGTTAGAGTTGAGTGTTTGATAAAAAGTTTGAGTTGAAAAGTTTAACTTAAGTTGAGTGTTTGGTAAAAAAGTTTGAGTTAAAAAGTTTAACTTGAGTTGAGTGTTTGGTAAAAAAGTTTGAATTGAAAAGTTTAACTTTAGTTAGGGCCTTGTTTGAATGTATACAATTTGAGTTAAAAAGTTTAAGTCAAAGTTAACATTCTATTGTAGGTTATGAATGGAAAAATGAAAAAATTAAAATAAACTAAAATAAAAACACATATCAATAACATACATCAAAACCTTTTACAATATTTCTTACATAGCCATAAAATACAACAACAAGAATTACGTAGTTACTAACTAAAAATGCTAATAAAAAAAACATCATAATTACAAAAAAAAAAAAATCTGGTAATAGATAAAACTGAGCTTGATTTCAAGTGGATTTATACTATGGATTTCGTTGATATCTATCCTATAAATTTCGTTGAAACATGAATAAAATAAATAAATAAACATAATCCAATAAAAAAATAATGTCAAATCTATGTCTAAAAAAAAGTCCATAAAAAAAACATCGAAAAAATACATGTAAAAATAAATGTAAATATTAAACTATAAGTGCCTAAACACAGAAGAATATTCCTTTTAAAGTGAGGTCATCGCAGTAAAAGATAATGCATGGAGGGCAATGTTTTAGGATATGATATTATTATGAGTAAAGCATGAATTGAACAACAAAATGTAAAATCAATTGCAATTTTTAGCTGGAAAAAAGGTCCCAAGTGTGGCTCACCCATTCATAATTTGGTTGGGTTTTCATATATCTCTGTCTCTTTTTATCCATGTATAATATTTATTTTAAAACTATCAATTTCACTATATATATATATATATATATTGGCTAGGAACCAATTTCTGTCAAGTGTGGGAGAGAAACTGACTGAGAACAGCTTTCTGTAAGAGAAAAAAAAGAAAAATTGGAGGAAAAAAAAGAAAAAAGAAAAAAGGGAAGACCAGCTTTCCAAGAAAACACCCCACCTTTTGAGGTAAACCAACACCATTCCAAATCCCATTTCCCACAACCGAAGGAAAAAGGAAAAAAATAAAATAAAAGAAAATAAAAGACAAGAAAAGAGAGAAATTGAGTAGAGGAAGGACCCCCCCGGCGAACCACCACCACGAGACCTCCTAGCGGCCACCGACCAGCCAAACCTGCCTCCAACCTTGAGATCGTCTACGAGCACAAGCAGAGACCACCTTCGACATCGTCGACGATCACGAGGTGTCGCGTGGACGACGCGGGAGCTTGGAGGAGAGAAACAAACAAACAGAGGAGAGAAAGAGTGGGATTTTTAGAGAGAGAAACACAAAAAATAGAGGAGAGAGAGAGAGATAAAATGTCGGGCTTCTCATTCGGATCCTCGTCATCGTCGGTCTCATCCCTGTTTGGACCAAATGTTGCGCTATTTGATTTATTTTTAACATATATGTTGTGATGAGAGAAAATTTCATATCGAATATTATTTATATATTTCAAACAAATTTTGTTACGACAATCATAATTGGGTTGTTAGTTTAGCGTTGTACATATAATTCAATTAAAGCTATTGGGTTAGGATTCAAAATTTTCTATAAAAATCAAAAGTTGCAAATCCATGTTTTTGTTGTTGTTGTGGTTGCTTTTTAAAAAAATATTTTTTGAATGACAGATGATAATCAATGATATAAATAAGTAGTTATGAGTTCATAACATACTAACTGATTATTAGAAACGTAATGACATAATAATAAAAGACGATGGCTTCAAAACGATAAAGGGTATGATTCTCTCATTTGTTAAGATCATTGGAAGTACTCTAATCCTTATTTTCTCCGAGAGCAAGTTTTAACTTCTAAGGGATTTTTTTTTTTTTTTTGGGGTAGAAAACAAATATATGTACATGCCATATTTAACTCATCTTTTCTCGGTGGAGCAGAAAAAAAGTAAAGAGCCAACGCATTCTATACAGAAGAACCTTTTGAGTGTCCTGTGAGCCCCACTTTTGTCAACAACGTAGCTGTTCAAATCAAACTTCTATAATTAACACTTCTAAAATGGCCATTTTAGCCTTAAATTCTCCTAAATATATATCTACATTACGTACACGCTGACAAAAGCAAAATCCGTACAAGTGCTGTTTAACAAAAGAAAGGGCTAAAAGAGAACCTTTATTCCTAATTTTAATAAATAAATATAGATGGAAAACGAATTGGACAAGAGCGCTAAGAAAATAGCCAATACCAAATTAAAAAAACGCAATATATTTATTTCGTACATAATTTATTAATTCAAGTTAAAAATTAATTCAAATAATTAAATTATTTAAACGAAGCTAAAATTTTCAGAGTCTTAGGTACATTTGGTTCGTCAATTGAAGATAAATTTTTAAATTGGAGTTAGTTCACTTTTTAAAAATAAATTAAAATTTTTGTTATTTTTTAGGAAAAAGAGATAAAAACTGATATAAAAAGTTTGAATTGTAGGTGTCAAAACAAACATAAGATTTTTTTGGAAGGCCACCTGGTCATATGTCTTGATTAACTTAGCCTACGTTTGAAATTCAGGTTGAGTTTGAACTCAACTGTATTTTACGGTTAGCTTTTTGTCTTTTTCTAAAAAAGTCAACAAAAATTATAATTTATTTTCAAAAAGTCAGTCAATTTCAACAAAAAAATTTCATTGCATTTCAAACTCAACCCAAACACCAAACACACTCTTACTGATTGATATATCATTTTTAAAAACTAAAGTTTTTTTAGAAACAAATCTTTAATTGCTTCCAAAAGAAATTTTATTTTTAAGTTAATATTTAGGGCCCGTTTGGGCTCTAGTTCTAGACGACAAAACACCATATAGATTGCAAAATCTCAATTATATATTAAACTTTCCCTTTCTTTTATTTTTTAAAAACTCAAACTTTAAAAGTCTATAACTTTTTCATTTCAAATCGGAATGAGATGAATTTTATGTCAAAATACTCGTAACGATAAGAAGAACAAGAAAATATTCATTTTGCATATTTTTTCTAAACACATTTCAAATTTTTGTATTATTTTGTATATCACATAACTTTTTTCAAAAGTTTTTCCCCCCAACACACATTTCTAACCCAACTTTCAGAGCACCATCTCCAGATGTTCCACCAAACATGCCCTAAATCAAAGTTTTTCTCTTTTCCATTTTCAAAAAACTCAGAATTTAAAAGTCTATAATTTTCTCATTTCAAATCGAAATGAGATGATTTTTATGTCAAAATGTTTGTATCGACGAGACGAACAAGATAAAATCTATTTTACATTTGTTTTCCAAACAAATTTTAAATTTTTGTACTATTTTTTATATTATAGAACTTTTTCAATCTAATATTCAAAATACAATTTTCAGATATCTTCCAAACGGACTATTAGTTTATTGGCTATTTATTTTTAACATGTCGAAATCAGTTGTTCAAGTGGTGGTAGTACTCTTTTTTTTTTAATATAAAATTAATTACTTATGAATTTTTTTCCTTCAAAGAATAATATGAAAAAAGCATAAGGATGCGGTAAAGTCATTTTTATATATCCTATCGATAGATGTCATTTTTAAATCGTTAATATGCAATTAAACGGCTGATATGTTGCTTATATGATAGTTATAATAGACCTTATCACATATTAATATAAACTAAAAAATGAAAAAATAACCCCCAAGTTAAAAAAAAAAAAAAAACTAACCAAGGGAACGACGTGGGGGGGGGGGGGGGGGGGGGGGGAATGTCACCAATTTCTGCATTTGGCATGGGGGTGAGGCTTCGTCGATGTCGGGGGGCGGGCGGCGGGGCTTTGTCCGAGTCAGCAAGGTGAGGCGGGGCTTCGTTGGCTCGTGGGGGGGGGGGGGGGGGGTGGCGGGGCTTTGTCGTGTCGAGGGGGGGGGGGGGGGGGGACTGGGTCGCCGACATTGTGGGGGTAGATTTGGTTGCTAGGAGAGGAGGGCGTGGCTTCATCGGCGTCGGTGGGTAGGGGGGACTGGGTTGCCGGCGTCGTGGGGGTAGATTTGGTCGCTGGGAAAGGGGCTTCATCGGCGTTAGGGAGGGGGGGGGGGGCGGCAAGGCTTCATCGGCATTGGGGTAAGGGGTAGGGCTTCGTCTACGTCAGGGGGCAAACGTCGTCGGCGTCGTGGAGGGGGGGGGGGGGGGAAGACTGGGTCGACGTCGTGTAATCTAAGGGTTGAGTTTTTTATTTTATTTTATTTTATTTTTCTTTGCTTTGAATTTTTTTAAAATTTCCTAGATTATAATCATATGAGCTAAGGTGCATTACAAGTACTACGTACAACACATCTCAGCCGTTGAAATTAAATCGAACGGTAAATAAAAGAACTCTATCGATAGGGTATATAAAAGAAGCTCAACCGCAGTCTTTCCCGTGAAAAAAAAAAAATCCGTGATTGATTCAAATTTATTTTTAAAAAATAAAAAAACTCTTCTCTCTCCTCTCTTTCTATCTTTCTCTGCTGCCACCCACTCCCATCCTTGTCTGACCTTCGAATTCGACTGGAAAAATGGTAAGAAGGTGATGGCGATCTTAATGGCGAGATCTTATCAGACCACGTAGGTCAAGAGGGCATTGGGGGTGCGTGAGTTCGCCGTTGCTGAGTGAGGGGGGCATTTCGACGTCGCCGAACAGCGGGGGGTAGGGAAGGCGATTTTGCCATCACTGAATAGTGGGGGAAGGGGGGTGAAATTGCAGGTCACGTGGGTGGGGGAGCGATTGAGGTCACCAGGGTGGAGGTGATTTTTAGGTCAGGGCACTAGCGGTGGAAGGTCTCATAGGGGCCGCCATGAGTGGGGCACCGGTCGGGAGGGGAGGGTGGCAGCCAGAGGCGATTCCGGGGAGAGGGTGGTCACCTATTGGTAGGGGAGTGGCCGCATGGGAGAAGGCGATTTCCGGCGGGGGGGAGATCATGGGTCCGGGGCTGGTGGGTGCTAGGAGGTCGTCAGAGGTGAGGGCTAGGGACGACGGTCTGGGGCCTTCTCCAGTTTTTTTCGTTTTTCTGTTTTTTTTTTTTTTTTTTCACTTATTCTATAATACTATGTGGTAGTACATATAATAACTCATATACACTCCTAATTTTATGCTATATGATAAAATTTTAACAACCTAAAAAGAAGCTCACCCATAATGACTTTTCAAATAATCCCTACCACAACCTTGCCTAAAAAAAATTATTTCCCTAATTAAAAAAAAGGAGCTTTATCGTAAGCGGTGACGTAAGAACAACATCTCGGCTCTGCATTTCCCACCCACCCACCCCACGTTGACGATGGACGATGATGGCAATGTTTGGTCTTTCCATTTTTCTCCCATGGATTCTGATGCAATTTGTGAGAATCTATTCCCTTCCCTTACGTATACACACATACACACACATATATGTAATATATAGAAAATTTTCATTCTTTTTTTTGGTTCGCACAAACAAGTGAAGAGACGAGAAAAAGGTTTTGCCATTTCGGACAAACTTTTTCCCGAGAAAAAGTCCCCTTTTTTTTTTCTCCGTCATTACCAAACACCGAAGACCTTTTCCTTTCCTCTTTTCTTGGGACCTTTTTACCCGTCCGAAATTTTTAGGTTGGAAAAGTAGAGCAAGTTTTTTTGTTCCAGTTTTAGTAGATTTGTTTACAGTTTTCTTTTTTGTCTTTATTTGGGATTACGTTATGGTGTTTTGAATTATTGCTTTCATCATAAGCTGAATACATTCAATTAACTCTCAGAAAAAAAGTGTGGTCCCTTCTTACATTAATCACTAAGAAAGATTTTCTCAAAAAATAAAAAAAAAGAACGAAATTTTGACAAAAAAAGTTGAATCCCATGAAGCGTCTCTTTTCTGGCCATAACTCTTGAGTGTTGAAAATCCTAAAGGAAGAAGTAAAAGTATTTTTTTTTCTTTTAAAGTTGGATGTATATATTTCTAAATATTAAATTTGCATATTTTTTCCATTTGGGTGTCTTTCTTCCTGACGGAGAAAGTAGATGTTGAATAAACCTTGTGTATTTTAATCCATTCCATTTCTTGCCCAGAAAGCCAATGAAAAATTGTATACTTGTTTGATTATATGAACCTTGTGGGTTTATTATTTATTTATTTATTTGCTAAAAAAAGATTTGGTGGTGTCATGTCATTTTCGGTTTTTAAGTTCACAAAGATATGCACACTCGCTGAGTTGACTGAGGATTCGAATCTCCGATCTCCTGATTGGTGAGATCCTAAGATTGTCTCATTTGTCAATTCATCCACTCCTACGTGTTCCCTTTTCGGTTTATTTGACTTTCAGTTTCTTGTTTCTTTGGGAATAAATATTAAAAAAATGGAGATTTTTTGGAGCTGTTGATTCTTTGGGTTAAATAGGATTTGTTTTATTGCAGGAATAGAGAAGGCGATTGTGTGTTCAAGTGAAGAAGTTCCCTTTTAGAGAGGTGAAGTTGAAGAGTAAGGAGAGAAGAAAAATGGGTTTTGATCCGTTGGAGTGGTACTGCAGGCCAGTGGCCAACGGGGTATGGACGAAGGCCGAGGAGAATGCCTTGGGTGCGTACACGCCGTGTGCGTTCGACTCAATGGTGGTCTGTGTATCCCATTTGGTTGTTCTGGGCCTGTGTGTCTATAGAATTTGGAGGACCAAGAAGGATTTCACAGTGCAGAGGATTCTGTTTGAGGTCCAAAGTCTATAACTATGTTTTGTGGTTGTTGGCTGCTTATTGCACTGCCGAGCCATTGTTCCGATTGATTATGGGAATTTCCGTGCTCAACTTGGATGGGCAGGCTGGTCTTGCTCCATTTGAGGTGGGTTAATTTTACTTGTGTGTAATAGTGGCTTGTGTCTTTCTTGGTTTCAAGCTGCAAATTTTGCACACACCGTTACAGACTTTGCTCTTTGGCATGTACCCATATATTGTTAGACTGAGTTTAAGTTCTTCATTATGTATTCCTTTTGAAATTCGGTTCCGTTTCTATATGAATCGTTTAATTTTCCTACTTTCCCATGAGTTTAAGTTTATAACCTGCGGCCTTAACTAAAAGATTGATTATATTGCTGTCTCTGACCATAGCGTCTTCAAGATGAACATGCATCTGAGACGTTTTAATCTTGATACAAGTTTCAGTTTTAAATTTTTTTATGGTAGGAGTCTAAGAGGGCATTATTGAAACGTTAAAGCAGGATAGACTGTGATGAGGCGTTAGAAAAATCTTTGGCCTAAAAATAAACTAAGCTAGGCTTGCATTCGTTTCCAGACATTTTAGCTCCATCCTTTCCTTTTCCTACAGGTGATTTCTCTGATTATTGAGGCACTTGCTTGGTGTTCGATGCTGGTCATGATTGGCCTAGAGACCAAAGTTTACATCCGTGAATTCCGCTGGTTTATCAGATTTGGAGTCATTTATGCTTTGGTTGGGGATGCTGTGATGCTTAATCTCATTCTTTCTGTGAGAGATTTCTACAGTGGGTAGGTGTTTCTTTGATTTTATAGTGTTGTAATACAACTTCTTTTTATTTTTATTTAAATATATAAATCTCTGTCAATTATCCAAAACGTATGGACATATGTTATATAATTGTTCTTTTCTTCTGGTAGATCATTTGCTTCTTTTCCATCTGTCTCGTCTAAGCTTAAACATCCATTGATGTCATTTTATGATGATGTAAATACGAAGTTGAATTATTTACCACAAAAAAGTGAATCTTAACATTTGATTTATACGTCTTCGCCTTGAGAAATGGTTTCTAGAATATGAAAGTCATGACGCATCTTCAAATTAGATGTGCTTTTGTATTCTGTTATTTTTTAAAAAGAAAAGTTCCTTATATTGATAATAAATGCAAATACAAAGGAAAGAGGATGAGAAATGCTCAATGAACAAAAAGCAAAAATGAAAACAAAAGAAAGCAAAGGAAAATGCAAAATGAAGTTATTTGCTGCTTTTATATGCTTGTTATTTTAAGTTCTGGATGAGAAGTTAATAACGTATGTGGTTTTTCCTTCCAGATCTGTTCTGTATTTGTACATCAGTGAAGTTGCTGTCCAGGTATGTTGGTTCTATTTCTTTTCCATCATTTATTGCAATGATTTATTATTTATTTTTTCATTTTTTTTCATGAGTTGCGTCGTGATAGTTCATCAACACTAGCTGTGTTAAGTCTGCTTCTGCAGCAGCTAGGTTAGCCTGGCAATTAGTTAAAGGGAGAAGTTGTTAGGTATGTATTTGACGGATGGCAATGGCTTCATCTGGTCCAAATGCATGCAATACAAAGAAAATATTTGAAATTTGAGGCAGAAAACTAATTTAGCTTGAGACTGATCGGCTAAGAAAAATGTTAATGTCAATTAGTTGTTGCTTTGCCACTTTTGTATTGGTGCAGGTTTTGTTTGGAGTTCTTCTGCTTGTGTATGTTCCTAATTTGGATCCCTCTCCCGGTTATACCCCAATGCCGACTGAATCAGTTGAGGATTCCGCATATGAAGAACTTCCTGGAGGAGAGCAAGAGCGCATAAGTCCCGAGAGGCATGTCAACATATTTTCAAGTAAGTGTCAGTGCACGTTGATTGAGAAAGTATCAATTCCTAGGGTAAAAATCTTTATGAAACGTTAGATTTGCCACAAGGTGTCCTTAATGACGAATAGATTTGTTTTGTTTTGTTTTGTTTTTTTTATTTTTTGTTTTTGTTTTTTTGTTTGTTGATAGAAAGCGAATTTTTTCTATCAGAGAAGAAACCAGCTTATAATGCACCTGTTAGGGGTTACTTTTCGTGTTGCCATATTTTGACGGTTAAAATATCTTGTTGATTGCTTTGTTGATCCTCATTATGGAAATTACCTTGCCTTAAGAGCATCTTCAATGCAGTGCCAATGCCGAAATTTTGGGATTAAGTGAGAAAATTACTCTCCAATACAGTGCTAATTTTTGTGCTGAATTTGGAAAATGCTGTACTTGGTGGCTAATTTGCTTCCAAAACATAGTTGGATTCGACTGGGGAAATCTCTTCCTCTTATATTTTTGTACATATCTTTGGATATATAATAAAGTCCGGTTACATTTAATCCTCACAACATTCTCATTTTAAAATCCTAAATTTATAAGTTTAGTCTTACAATTTCCAAAGCGTAATTGTTATGCCAAAAGGATGATATAGCATTTGAAATAGCATTATGCTTCGGAGCAAAAAATTAATATCATATCAAATATGCCATTTTCACACTTTTTTGTGTCAAATATACCATTATCATTGCCATGCATTGGAGATGGTCTTAACCAGTTAAAAAAGTTTGTTCATGAACAGCATGAACAATGACAGAGGCGGTGCCAGGATCATGGTAACTGCATCTTCATGTTATCGTACTTTTTTGTGCCTAATTTTTAGCACCGTGCAAATACTGTCCATAATAGTTTTGGGATTCACTGACTGATTCAGTTCCGTTTTGCATCATTGAACTCTATCTTGGTTTTTTATTTATTTATTATTTATTTTTTATTATCAGAAATATTATTTTCATGGATGAATCCCCTGATGGAGCTTGGTTACAAAAGGCCTCTAACGGAGAAGGATGTCTGGAAATTAGACGATTGGGACAGAACAGAAACACTAAATGCCACGTATGTACTTGTTTTTCCCTTTTTCTGTTGGCTTCATGCTTCACTCGAATTATTACTTTTCAAGGCATTCATATTGTTCGTCTACTTTACAGATTTCAGAGATGCTGGCTTGAGGAATCTCGGAAACCAAAGCCATGGCTTTTAAGAGCATTAAACAGTAGCCTTGGTGGAAGGTAAGTATAAGATACGGAGCTGAAATTGAATGCTAAAATTGTTTCATTGGCTTGTTTGTTCGTATTTTACAAGTACATGGATCTAATTGTAATCTACCTCTTGCATAGGTTTTGGTGGGGAGGCTTTTGGAAGGTAAGCTGGCTTATTCTTTTATGTTTTTATCCGGAGTACACACTTTTTTTTTTACGCTTAATTTCACTCATACCTGTTGCCTTCTTTGGGGTTTCCACGTTTGTTTTTCTGTTTATCATGTCAAGGCTACCCCGTAAAAAATATTATGAAAGGTTGGTTATGTAGCCTTTGTGTTTGGACGTATGTACCAGTAATTAGAATCTCAATCCGAGTTTTTCAGTGTGTGAGCCTCCATGATAACGTATAGGAATCTGATGATAATCTTGCATAGTACTTCTAGCTCAAATTTTACTTCCTTGAGAGGAGAGGTTTTTTTTTTTTTATTTTTTATTTTTATTTTTTTTTCCGCCAGTGATATTTTTCTATTCTTATATAAAAGAAAATGTATGAAGAGAGAATAATTTTCTGTTTCAATTCTATGGCATTGTGAAGATTTGACACCATATGATAGCTTTGCTAAATTTATGCATTACGTTAGTTAATGTATTGTGTCTATTTACTTTATAACTTGTAGATTGGCAATGATCTTTCTCAATTTGTGGGGCCTCTTATCTTGAATCGTCTCCTACAGGTGAGTTCTTTCTTTCTAGTTTGTATTCCTCTTGTTATAGGATACTTCACTTAAATTACCTGCTCGATTTTCTGCAGTCTATGCAACAAGGGGAACCAGCATGGATTGGTTACATCTTTGCCTTCGTAATATTTGCTGGAGTGGTATGATACGAATCCTCCATTGTACTTTTGAATCTGTCTACATATACCCGAATGTAAATTGCTTGCATAGTGCGCCTTGGTTATATTGATAGGAAATTTACAAAAATGCAATAAGTAAAACATTTTAAACCATGCACTTAAACTTGTTTATGTCCAAATATGTTTTGACGTTGTCTACCAATATTACTGGATTATATCTGTTATGCACTAGTTCCTAGAAAGAGTAAGAGAATTTCCCCCGTATTTTTATTTTTGGTTCAGCTTTGCTATTAATTTTACTGCCTATCTATTTTATTTTCTAGATTATAGCTGCCCCTTGAAAGCATGGTTACCAAAATGCTGCATGAAATATTACTAAAGAAAATGTAAAAATGATACTATTTGTTTGTATCCAACTGATTAGTTAGGAATATGTTTGTTTTTCTCATGCACAAATTGAATTTTGGGGATGCAAGTACTTGTGACCCTTGAAGATCTATTGCAATTGTTTACCTAACTAATTTGGAAGATGTCTTGGTCTTAATGCAAATCGAGTACAAGAGGATTTGTTTTTACCACCAAACATGAAAAAGAAAAACATTTGAGTTGTAGGGGTTTGGGTTATGCTTGTGTGTGAAACTATGAGAAAAAGGATTTGAACAATTGGATCAAAACTTGTACATGTGGGCCAATTTGCACTTATGCTTTTTTTATGTTTTCTCATTGGAAACACCATGGAATGATTTTGCAAAAGCCTGAAGGAGGTCCTTGCAGCATTCTTACTATAAAGACTCTGGTGTTTGGTTCCTGCATTTTGTGTTTTGAAGATGCTGTTTGGTCCCTTGACACTCTTAATCAGGAAGTTTCCTCTCTAACAAGTTTATTCTATTTATTTTTTGAAAAATACAACAAAAGATAGAAATGAACTAATGTGAATTTTGTATATCCTGTTGGCATATCATCATTCAAAATCATTGAATTGATTTTCTTTTATAAGAAGCAAACCTTGGCAATATTCTCTAGAATTGATAGTTAAAAGATGAACTAGTAGTCTTTAGAACAACTCAAAATTTTTTTTTTAAATTTATTTTTGAAGGGAACAATTTGAGTTTCTGATTGGTGTTTCTTGGTCCAGGTTCTGGGTGTTTTATTCGAAGCTCAATATTTCCAGAATGTCATGCGAGTTGGTTTCCGGCTAAGATCAACCTTGGTAATCTTCTCTTTTTTTCTCAGTAACCTCGATAGCTTTTGAAGCGTACTTTTAGGTGTTCTGCCCTGTGGGGGACTCACTTTTGTGGGATATGGGTATTTTTTCTTGCTCATGTTCAGCTGACATTATGTGTCAGGAGTCTGGACTTTGTGCTCCAAAGATCGTTGCAAGCATAAAGGCTTTTTATTTTGTCAATTTTGATAGAGTAGTTCATTAAATAAATATGGATGCCTGACTTAAATATGTTAAACTGCATAATTACTTTCATTGTAGGAACTCACCTATATATGTTATATTCTGTTTGTTCTTTACTTTGCCTTTGCAGGTTGCTGCTGTATTCCGCAAATCCTTGAGGCTAACTCATGAAGCTCGTAAGAAGTTTGCATCTGGGAAAATAACCAACTTAATGACAACTGATGCTGAATCGCTTCAGGCACGCACGTTCTACACTTTCGTATTCTGTGTTAACGGTTTAGCTTTTGTTTTTTGTGCTCTGTTATTTTATTTTATTTATTTTTTTGGGTAAATGATTAGATTATTAGGCACTAGGAGGTCATGTTAAGTACTTGTTTGTGTTCTGGAAACTCTCTGCCTACCTTGGAAAATGTCTGGAATGTTGAACATCGCCCCTTTCCTATTTCCTTCTAATCCACATAGGATCAAGACTGGAACTGCATTCCTTAGATTCTTCAGTTCAAATGTTTCTATTTTCCTGTGTGTGTGTGTGTGTGTGTGTAGATGTATAATCTTGGATGTGAATAGTGCAGGGTAGGGCTATAGAACACCTTTTTTTATTTATTTATTTTTATTTTTTATATATATAGATAGCAGAACATGTTCGTCAAGAAAAAATAACCTAAGTTTTTATCTCAATATTTCATTATGGGAAGAGGGAAGGAATAGGGGAAAAATGGCTTCTTTTAGTGTGATTTTCTTTCATCTCTGAGAAAACTCGCTTCTTAAGCAAAGGTAACCCAGATTTTAATTCCACTACCTTGCCTATTTGACGTAATAGGGGACATAGAATTGTCATTGAACGTGAACTTAAAAACCACCGATCCACACGGCCAGGTGTCTGTCCAAACATAAAACACTCATATAATGAGAATTGAGAGATTAGAATACTGTAGTCCCATTTCTCTTACAACTCATCTTGTTTTGACACGTTAGTGACTTAAATACATTCGTTATTGGTATGCATGCTTTTTTTTTTCCTTTGAAGAAGAATAACAAATTTTAATCCGTGTCAGTTACTTGATTAATTTGTTACCATTTTATATGTATATATATATTTGTATGTAATTCTCTAGATATTTCTAAAACTACCTTGGTTAACTGCTTTTTGTTTGGCATTTACAGCAAATATGTCAATCACTTCACACTCTGTGGTCGGCTCCATTTCGTATTGGTTATTTCTTTGGTCCTTCTGTATCAGCAGTTGGGTGTTGCTTCACTGCTTGGTGCGTTGATGTTGGTTCTTATGTTCCCATTACAGGTTAAGAGATACTCTATTCAAATGTTCCTCTTTTTCCATTTCTTCTACGTTGTGGTGTTTGTTGTCTTAGTTTTGTCTCTTGAATTGTCACTTTCGTGTAAAGTTAATTCAGGGTCGGATTTCCTTCTGGATCTGGGCATCCTCTTTATAGGTAACAGTATTACGCTTTCACTCCATCTATTTGGTATCAATCCCATAATGGAGAATAGAAGATCTCATGTTGATCTTATTTTTATTTTATTCTCTAGCATCATGTACTATATATGTGCGTACTGCATAGAGGATATGGAATTTAAGTTTTTCGCTGCCTTGGGTGAACGCTGTTCTCTAGTTTGATGATCTGATGTCCGTACAATTATACCAATAAATTGCCGTTAACATTCTCATTAATTTTGTTTGAACAGACGGTTGTTATAAGCAGATGCAAAAACTGACTAAGGAGGGGTTGCAACGACCGACAAGAGGATTGGCCTCATGAATGAAATCTTGGCTGCAATGGATATTGTGAAGTATGTTTTATTTTGTTATATTTAGGTTCTTTGGCTTCTTCTATAGTATCTTTGAGAACTTTCTTGTCCTCAGAGTGTTTACTTTCGTTGTAATTTTTCTTCATTAAAAAAGCTTCGTTTCTCAGAAGATAATATATTGTATGATTTTTTTCCTTGAATATCCGGTGTCACTTGATGATTTTGATGGTGTATGTTGAACATGGATCAGATGCTATGCATGGGAGAGCAGTTTCCCAAGATAAGGTGCAAAGTGTACGGAATGATGAATTGTCCTGGTTCCGGAAAGCATCACTGCTAGGAGCGGTAATGACAAAATATTTTGTATCTCTGTTCATAAGTATGAAGAATGTTGAAAGTAATGACATAACATTATACGATCTTTTGTGCTTGAACAATTTGTGGACCTGTGCTCATAGTAGTGAAGGACAGGTTGGCCTACTTTAATATTGACATTGGAAAACAAAAGGTGGGATATTGAAACATGTTGGGAATATTGACATTGTAGGCTATGCTTGATCAAAAGATTTGTATTGTTTTAATTTTTATGCTTCGCTGAAGGTAATGTTAAAATAAAATAAGTGAAATCGATGTTCTCATCTTCTGCTCGACTTTGTTTTGCAGTTGAATGGATTCATCCTCAACAGCATTCCAGTTTTTTGTGACTGTGATTTCATTTGGAATGTTCACTTTGCTTGGGGGAAATCTGACGCCTGCAAGGGCATTTACATCACTTTCTTTGTTTGCTGTGCTTCGCTTTCCTCTCTTCATGCTTCCTAATATAATTACTCAGGTTTTGTCTTCTTAACTTTTGTCATCTAGCTTCTCGTCTTATATGTGATATAACAAAAATTAAATCGCCACTTTCTGCTTCTAATGTTTGCTTCAGGTGGTTAATGCAAATGTATCCTTAAAACGTTTGGAGGAGCTACTCTTAGCTGAGGACAGGATTCTTCTGCCAATCCACCCCTTGAACCAGGGCTACCAGCGGTTTCAATAAAAAAACGGAAATTTTTCTTGGGATTCTAAGGTCCAACTTTAATACGATGATATATTTTCATTTTTATTTTTTAGTTTGTATGTGTATTGATACTTTCATGAACTAGATTGACTATATGGACAAGATAGCAAAGTAGTAAAGTTTTGTTGATGTGATTTTTCCACCAAAAAAAAAAGTAAATGAAAATTGCGAATTTGTTATTATTGTACCAAAACCAATCATAATGGGCTAAAAGATGCTCAGAAAATTTTGTAGTATTATGAATATGTTCCGAATGGTTTCTCTTATTTAGAAAATTACTTGTTTTGTTTAAATAAGCTTAATGGTTTTTGAAATATTGTAGCCTATTGTTGCTTTCATAATAATTCTGGAAACTCGCAGCCTTAAAATTTCATTCTAATACAGGCAGAGAGGCCCACTTTGTCAGATATCAATTTGGATATTTCTGCCGGAAGCTTAGTTGCAATTGTTGGCAGCACCGGAGAAGGAAAGACATCACTTGTATCAGCGATGCTTGGAGAGCTTCCTTCAGTGGGAGATTCAAGTGTCGTTATGAGAGGATCAGTTGCTTATGTTCCACAAATTTCATGGATTTTCAACGCTACTGTAGGTGTTCATAAAATGTTTTCCTAAGACCTAAAATTACGTCCGTTGATTCAACACTAATGGAGTCCTGCTATAATCTAATAATCTTTCAGAGTTGAACTTGCTGTTAGTTTTGGTTATAAGTTATAACATTAAGCGGTATTGTTTGGATCCTTTAGAACATATGAATAGAATATCACCTAGGATGCTGATTCAATATCAACCTTGGCAGGTACGTGATAACATTTTGTTTGGATCACACCCTTTGAATATGCAAGATATAGAAAGCAATAGATGTGACTGCATTACAACATGACCTTGACTTACTTCCTGTGAGTATTTCCTGAGGTTTACTTGAAGCTAGTTTTGGAAGTTATGCTATGTAGTCTCTTATCATCTTTGGGCCTAGTTTTCACTTGCTGCATTTTGCAGGGTGGTGATTTAACTGAGATTGGTGAAAGGGGTGTGAAACATCAGTGGTGGGCAAAAGCAAAGAGTTTCCATGGCTAGGGCTGTTTATTCCAACTCCGATGTCTACATTTTGACGACCCACTAAGTGCTTTGGATGCTCATGTGGCTCGACAGGTTATTCTTATGTCATAAGTACTACTACTGGTTTGTCAGATTAGCTGTTATATTGTCTCTCCAGCCAGAATTTGAATTGATACT
Organism: Ficus erecta; assembly: GCA_008635985.1. Lineage (NCBI taxonomy): Eukaryota > Viridiplantae > Streptophyta > Magnoliopsida > Rosales > Moraceae > Ficus > Ficus erecta. The sequence goes on from BKCH01000068.1 coordinate 1,042,558, forward strand.
GTGTGTGTTTCTCTCTCTCTTTACATATATAAATATACGTACATGTAAGGTTTTTGGCGTTGCTAGTCCTGGAACTATTAGCATTGTGATGCTTTGGTCTGTGAACTTTTGGTGTGGCAAACTACTCCCTTAGTCTATTTTTTTTTGGCTGTTTTGTTCTTGGCTTGCTAGAGAGACTACGGCTGGTCCGAATTCAAGGATGAGAATTGTTTCATTTCTAGTATATATTTGAATATCTTGTGCTATTTGTTGACTCCAGGTTTTGATAACTGCAATCCGAGGAGAATTAAGAGGGAAAACAAGAGTTCTTGTTACAAACCAGCTACATTTTCTTTCACAAGTTGATAGAATAATCCTGGTCCACGAAGGGACAGTAAAAGAGGAGGGAACATTTGAGGATCTATCCAAAAGCGGTGTGCTGTTCCAAAAGCTAATGGAAAATGCGGGGAAGATGGAAGAGTATGTTGAAGAAAAGAAAGACGATGAAACCACCGATAGCAACGCCTTTCAAAACCTGTTGGCAATGGGGTTCTTAATGATGCACCGAAGAATGCAAATGACAAAAAACCAAAAGAAGGGAGATCTGTTCTTATTAAACAGGAAGAACGAGAAACGGGAGTTGTCAGTTTGAGGGTCCTTGCGAGGTCGTAAAATCTCTCTTTTATTCCTGTAATTCAAGTTCTATGCGAAACCGATTGCTATTATATTACTCTTTATTTTTAGTTTCTTTCAAATTGGCTTCCTGTTAGTATTGATGAGATAACTTGTTGATCCTATGGCCTTCTCTTTTTGGGCACAGGTATAAGAATGCTTTAGGAGGTTTGTGGGTGGTTATGATTCTCTTTGGCTGTTATGTCCTGACCGAGGTTCTACGTATTTCGAGTAGCACCTGGTTAAGCTATTGGACTGATCAAGGAATTTCAGACAATTATAATCCTGGCTTCTACAATCTGATATATGCGCTCATTTCATTTGCTCAGGTAAGAAAACATCAAGCAATGATTAGTTTTGAGAGTATAAAGATCAAGATTGGGCCCCTTCTCAATAGCTCGAGTATACTATCCAATTTGGTCATTAATTTTCACGTTTCTGGTGCTCTGGTCCCGGGCTTCTAATTGAAATTATTCTCGTCTTTGAGCCCTATCTAATCTGTGTGCCTACATGTATGCCTAATGTCTGAACACATGAAGGTCTTCATGTTGAGTATAAAAAGCTATATTGGGGCATCTCCCAATAACTTGAGCTTCGGGGTTAAAGTGGCAACCTACCAAATTTCAGTTTACTTTCTTGTAACTGAGCTATTGTTATATATATATAATATATATATATTGAATAGATACAAAAAAAAAAATACTAATGTAGGCAGCTTTTATTAGCTTAAGCTTTTTACGAAAATTGATAAACTAACAGGGTATCCGAGCTAGTGGCATTAAGTTGTAACTACCGTAAATGCATTTCCTAATTGGTTGTCACCTGTGGAAAGAGTTCAAATTTGTTCCCATTTTGATTTCTTCCCGAAGTTTGGGCCGGGGAGTATTGAAAATCACTCTAATGTTGCCCACCTATTATTAGCTCAAATTTTAGGAGAATCTTTTATTTATTTATTTTTTTGATAAGAAACAAAATTATATTGAAATAAAAAGAGTACATCAGAGGACAAGGAGTCCTCATTCCATAAAACAAAACACGTAATAGAAAGATACAAGAGATCAAATTATTGGCAAAATCAAATCCCCTTAACATAATCTGAAAACAAATTTTAGGTGAATCAACGAACTGACAACTTGGGTGCAATGTTTTCTTATATCCAATGGTTGGAGAATTCCCTGAATTTCTTTATCAAATTTTTGTCTTTTACGAAAATCTTATTGTCTTTTCTTACAACCCGTTTGTTGGTCTCAGATTATGGTGTCACTGGGGAAATTCCTATTGGTTGATTGTTTCAAGTCTTTATGCTGCTAGAAAGGCTGCACGAGGCCATGCTTAGCTCTATATTAAGAGCTCCATTGGTATTCTTTCACACCAACCCCCTTGGACGAATCATTAATCGGTTTGCAAAGGATCTTGGTGACGTTGATCGGAATGTTGCTCCGTTTGTGAATATGTTTCTTGGCCAAGTGTCGCAGCTGTTTTCTACTTTTATTTTGATAGGAATAGTGAGCACTATGTCCTTGTGGGCCATAATGCCACTCTTGCTTTTGTTTTACGCAGCATATCTCTATTATCAGGTAAAATGAAATACCTGTTTCCATGTTATTACTTCGTCGAAGTCTTCTCGATATTCTAACATAAAGGGTGCTTTTCTTTTTCTATTTGTGTATTAGAGCATGGCTCGTGAAGTGAAACGCTTAGACTCCATTAGCAGATCCCCTGTTTATGCACAATTTGGAGAGGCACTGAATGGCCTATCAACTATTCGTGCTTACAAAGCTTATGATAGGATGGCAGAAATTAATGGAAAATCCGTTGACCAATATATCCGATTCACCTAGTGAACATGAGCGGAAATCGCTGGCTTGCAATTCGTTTGGAAACAGTGGGAGGCCTCATGATATGGCTTACTGCACCTTGCTGTCATGCAGAATGGAAGGCTGATAACCAGCAAGCGTTCGCATCCACTATGGGTCTCCTTCTCAGTTATGCTCTAAACATTACAAGTTTACTGACTGGTGTACTTAGACTTGCAAGTCTGGCTGAGAATAGCTTAAACGCTGTTGAGCGAGTTGGCACGTATATAGATCTCCCTTCTGAAGCTCCAGCTATTATAGAGAGTAACCGTCCCCCTCCTGGATGGCCTTCAGCCGGGGCTATTAATTTGAAGATGTTCTTCTTCGTTACAGGCCCGAACTTCCGGCAGTTCTACATGGGTTATCATTCTCCATATCGCCAAGCGATAAGGTAGGAATTGTTGGAAGGGACTGGTGCTGGGAAGTCCAGCATGCTTATGCTTTATTTCGTATTGTAGAACTGGAAAGAGGAAGAATTTTGATTGATGATTGCGATATTCGGAAGTTTGGACTGATGGATCTGCGAAAAGTTCTCGGTATTATACCACAGTCACCAGTGCTCTTCTCAGGTACACCGTCTAAAATATTTGGTTTAATTGATATTTCTTTATTTATTTTTTTAAAGCAATTTATAATGTTTTGCTTTCTAAAATGTATTTTTTTCAGACCTCTACTATGATAAAAGTTACTCCTTTTTTTTTTCTTTCTGAGGCTGATGGTGTCAAGTTAGAACTGTGGAATTCATTTACGTGAAATATGTGTCACCTTCATTAAGTTGTCTTATTAATCATCTCGAAAAATCCTGTGCTTTTTTTTTTTGGTCTCTCGGGAGTCCATAAAAGTAGCTACAATAGTACGACTGAATTGCATTTTTCCATTTTCAGGTTATTTTCCTAATGACCCACTTGATTTTTATTTTTATTTTTTCTAGGAACTGTGAGATTCAACCTTGATCCTTTTAATGACATAATGATCAAGATCTTTGGGAAGCTTTAGAGAGGGCACATTTGAAAGAACGCCATTGCGAGGAATTCTTTGGATTGGATGCCGAGGTAATGCATTCAACTTTGCGCAAAACAACTTTACAATCCTTTCTAACAGAGATACGACTTGAAGGGAGAGAAGATGGCACATGTTTGTAATGAAGAGTGTAGGACAATATTTAGATTTACATCCTTGCTGTTCCTGTCCCCCCTTGCCCCCGTTTCCTGAACATCTTTTGGCGTATTAAATTCAATTCGTAGCCGCGAGATGCAAGTCCATGCTCTGTCCTCAGTGTTGTTAATTTGTTTTTGTTATTGTCATTTAAAGAGGAAATATGTAGAGGCTAAACCCTTTTCCAATATGTCAAGGTTTCGGAAGCTGGGAGAATTTCAGTGTTGGACAGAGACAGCTATTAGTCTTGCTCGAGCCCTCTTGCGAAGATCGAAGGATATTGGTTCTCGATGAAGCAACTGCAAGCTGTTGATGTTGGAACTGATGCTCTCATTCAAAAAACAATTCGAGAAGAATTTAAAATTATGTACAATGCTCATTATTGGGCCCACAGACTTAAATACCATTATTGATTGTGACCGAATCCTACTGCTCGATGCCGGTCAGGTATGCTTTAATTTTGAACTTTTTCAATCTCAATTCTATAACTTCTTCTGTTTCCTTCTGTTGTCCAAGTGGAATGCCTTTTTGAAAAGAGGACAAATTCCTGTCCTTGATTGTCGTCTACACTCGAGTTCGGTGCTGATAATGTTCGAGTTTGCATTTCCAGGTTCTAGAATATGATACCCCGGAGGCACTGCTGTCGAAGGAAGATAGTGCGTTCTCAAAAATGGTGCAAAGCACAGGAGCTGCAAATGCTCAGTATCTACGCAGCTTAGTACAAGAAAGAGAACGTGAAAATCTGTTGGCAAGAGAAGCGAACAAGAGCTAGATGGACGGAGGAAATGGATGGCTTCTTCTCGCTGGAATGTCGTGGCCCAGCATGCCATTGGTATTAGCCTCAGTTCGTCGCAGAATGACCTTCAAAGGCTGGAAATACAGACGACGAGAACATCCTTAAGAAAACAAATGATGCAGTGATACATTGCAGGAAGTTTTGGAAGGAAAATTTGACAACGAAATCGACAAGTCTTTGTTTCACCATCCGATCTCTAGGGATGGTTGGTGGTCCGCTCTTTACAGGACGGTTGAAGGTATTGACAATCCTTAATACATTAATGTTCATGCACTAACATACTTGCCTTAGTTTTCACTCTTTCTCTAAGGCGAGTCTGCTATAAGTATTCCCAGAACTTGCTTTGACAAGAAACTTTTGGATGTGACTTGTTAAGAGACCGTTTAGTTCGTCTCTGAAATAAGAAAATATTGCATTTCTGGTATCATAACTTTGCTAGGTTAGTCCTAACAAATTTTTTGGTTGGCTCTGTTTCGCAGGTCTTGCTATGTTGAGCAAGTTAGCTCGGAACAGAATTCAACAGTCGAAGTTTGAATTCGAAACCAGGTCGATTGACTGGGATCAGATTGAAATGTAGAAAATATTGTCTGATTTTTCAATGCAAGTTTTGTAGCCCTATTTGATCACTGCATCCATTTATCCTTGCCTTCGCTTTTACTGTAATCCTTACCATTTTCTTTGTGAGCAAATTCCAAAATCCTCTTTAAATCTTGATGAACCCAACTTGGGTCCTTGGATTTGACACCTGCATTAGGTTTTTTTTATTTTTTTTTTATTGTATTAACCCTTTGTTTTTGTTTTTGTTTTTTTTTTCTTTTTGAATAATTATTGTACTGTAACTTGCCAGTATTGCAATACAGATTTTGCATTTAGGTTCTGGAATATGTTAAAAGTTTAATGTGATTAGTGCAGGTTATGGGCCACACAGCCTTCTCTGTAGTCTGTTCTTAGGGGGCGTTTGGAACACATCTCTTTTTCAAAAAAAAATTTAGTTTTTTTTTTTTTTTTTTCAGAAGTCCTTTGTTTGATCATCTCATTTCAAATCTACACATCTATTTTTCTCTATTCTATTTTTAAAAAAAATCAAATTTTAAAAGTTCAAAACTTTTTAATTTCAAGTCGAAATGAAATTATTCGTATCTAAATGTTCACAGTTATGAAAGCAATTAAATAAGATTTATATTGTTTTTTTTCCCTCAAATCGTGTTTAAAGTTTTTACGATATTTAAATATCACGGTTCATTTTTAATTTCGTTTTAACCAATCACGTATTTACAAACATTTGCTTGTTTCGAATAAAAAAGAACTCCAAAAATCCAACTCTAGTTGGTGGTTCAAGCGGGCTAATGTAAACTGTTCGCTTTGTTGTTTCTTTTAGTCTTTTTTTGGGGGGGTTCTTTTTAGAAAGTGACTTCTCTTGTAGGAGAAGAAAAACCCACAAAAAGCTCAATGCAATGGTGACAAAGCCAGAAATAGAAAGGAACAATGTGGTGTAAAATGTAAATGAGAAATTCCCTAAAATAAAAAATAGTTTCAAGGTTCATTATATTTTTATTCCGTTATTTTACAAATTACTTTTTTTGAATTGACTTTTATGTCTCTTATCCATTTTTTTTTTTCACGTTCTTTAATCATATTATATCATATCAATCAAAATGTCATGTCAAATAAAATATCATGCCCCATCAATTAAATTACCACTTCAGTAAAAGTGGACAAAGGATCAGGAGTTGCATTGGTCTTCTTATGGTATGTCGTCAGCTTTGGAGTCTTTTTTATTTTCCAGTCTCATTAAACAAATAATAAAACTCCACTCAGCCAACTTGGCTTTTCATTTTTCTACATCTAGTGGCTTTTCATGTGTTTCCAACAAATAATATTTGAATAGAAATGCAAGCCCTTCTTTAATCTTATTTTATAAAATTAAGAAATGCAAGTCTTTCTTTATTGGGTAAATTTCACTTTTAGCACCTGTGGAATAAATTATATTAAAATCAGCATCACTTTTTTCCCCTTCACTTCTAGCACTGTCACGTCACTCTTCAGTCTGATATGTGGGCCCAGAAGGATTAATTGTATGTCAAATTACTGGTTTATCCTCATCTCCCTCGCATGGCCCCCAAAAACCAGCATCTACAGTTCTTTAGAGAGAGAAAATGAAATCTAGAGAGAGAAACAGTTGCAATCACTCGGAAACGCTCGGAAACCGTCCGAAACCACCACGAAAGGCATCTATAAACAGCTTCGTGATATACAATGCCACCTACTTCACAACAGTTTAAAAACTAATTAAAGATAAGTTAACGAATCAAAGAAGTCGAAAGTTAAAAAATTACAAAATCCGGTTTCAATGTCTAAAAAGTTTGCGTTTAACGATTTGTTTGCAGAGGGGAAAAAAATTTCATTATTTTGAATTTGTTTAACAGTTGGTCTTCTCACATGGACGATCATTATCATAATGACCGCCTGGTAATTTTCGTTGTGACCCCTGTAACTGTTAAATCTTAGCGTATAATTTTGGTCACAACGATATTGACCAGGTAGTCATTATAAAAATGACCAGTTTTTTGTCAGACGTCCTTCCACAGGATCAGTCATTTTCATAATGACCCCATGGTCATTATCGTTGTGACCCCTGTAAATGCTCAATACGGTGACGTACTGGTCAAAGTGTTAGACCATTGGTCATAACGGTTATGACCAGACGGTCATAACCGTTATGACCAATGCTTTACACTATCGGTCATAACCGTTATGACCAGACGGTCATAACCGTTATGACCTCTAGTGTTATACGTCGGTCATAACCGTTATGACCAGACGGTCATAACCGTTATGACCAATGCTTTACACTATCGGTCATAACCGTTATGACCGCAGTGTTATACGATCGGTCATAACCGTTATGACCAATGTTTTACACTATCGGTCATAACCGTTATGACCAGACGGTCATAACTGTTATGACCGATAGTGTTATACGTCGATCATAACAGTTATGACCAGACGGTCATAACCGTTATGACCAATGCTTTACACTATCGGTCATAACCGTTATGATCAATGCTTTACACTATCGGTCATAACGGTTATGACCAGACGGTCATAACGGTTATGACCGATAGTGTTACACGTCGGTTTGACCAATAACACAATAGTGTTACACGTCGGTCATAACTTTCCAGTGAAATGGGCGGGAGATCTAACGAAAAATTTTGTTAGGATTTGACCAATACGTCACCGTATTGACCAATAGTTTATCGGTCATAACGGTTATGACCGACTGGTCATAACCGTTATGACCGATAGTGTAACACGTCGGTCATAACGGTTATGACCGTCTGGTCATAACCGTTATGACCGCTGGTATAACACAGAGGTCATAACGGTTATGACCGTTGTGTTAAACGATTGGTCATAACGGTTATGACTGTCTGGTCATAACGGTTATGACCGACGTGTAACACTATCGGTCATAACCGTTATGACCGATAGTGTAAAGCATTGGTCATAACGGTTATGACCGTCTAGTCATAACGGTTATGATTGATAATGTAAAGCATTGGTCATAACGGTTATGACCGTCTGTTCATAACGGTTATGACCGATCGTATAACACTGCGGTTATAACGGTTATGACCGATAGTGTAAAGCATTGGTCATAACGGTTATGACCGTCTGGTCATAACGGTTATGACCGATCGTATAACACTGCGGTCATAACGGTTATGATCAGGCGGTCATAACTGTTATGATCGCTGGTCTAACACAGAGGTCATAACGGTTATGACCGTCTGGTCATAACCGTTATGACCAATGGTCTAACACTTTGACCAATACGTCACCATATTGAGCATTTACAAGGGGTCACAACGATAATGACCATGGGGTCATTATGAAAATGACCGATCCTATGGAAGGACGTCTGACAAAAAACTGGTCATTTTTATAATGACTACCTGGTCAATATCGTTGTGACCAAAATTATATGCTAAGATTTAACAGTTACAGAGGTCACAACGAAAATTATCAGGCGGTCATTATGATAATGACCGTCCCTGTGAGAAGACCAACTGTTAAACAAATTCAAAATAATGAAAATTTTTTCCCCTCTTCAAACAAATCGTTAAACGCAAACTTTTTAGACATTGAAACCAGATTTTGTAATTTTTTAACTTTCGACTTCTTTGATTCGTTAACTTATCTTTAATTAGTTTTTAAACTGTTGTGAAGTAGGTGGCCTTGTATATCACGAAGCTATTTATAGATGCCTTTCGTGGTGGTTTCAGACGGTTTCCGAGCGTTTCCGAGCGATTGCAACTGTTTCTCTCTCTAGATTTCGTTTTCTTTCTCTAAAGAACTATAGATGCTGGTTTTTGGGGGCCATGCGAGGGAGATGAGGATAAACCAGTAATTTGACATACAATTAATCCTTCTGGGCCCCACATATCAGACTGAAGAGTGACGTGACAGTGTTAGAAGTGAAGAGAAAAAAAATGATGCTGATTTTAATATAATTTATTCAACAGGTGCTAAAAGTGAAATTTACTTTTCTTTATTCCTATTTCTAGTGATATAATATTTCTAGTCCTCCATGTTTTCCAGATCGCCGCCGTGAAGTTAGTTCAGTCGTAAGTTCAGTTCCTCTTCTAAACATTATCATTGCATTTGAGGTTGGTTGGTTGGTTGGTTCGTTTGTTTTGTTTTTGTTTTTTATTTTTTCCTTCTGAAGATTCTTTGCCTTTGTGTTAGTTCCTTTCCTATGGTTGTTTTTCTGTTTGGATGCCAAGATAAATACTAGGGAAGAAGGTTACTACCATGATTACTCATTGGTTTTATGTGATGGGTAGTTCACAAAGCAACGTTTTTTTTTTCCCTGATTTGTTGGGTGGTTAAGAAAGCAAGTTTCTTTCCATTTTTAGTTGCTCTCTGTTTCTATGTCCGAAATGATTAAAAGTCTAAAAAATCAAAGTGGGCCTGTATGATTATTTCCAAATTTTTCGCTTAATATCGAGTTTTCGAGTTGTTCTTATTGCAGGAACTTGTCAAGGACAAATTGATTTTACCCAAAACAAAAGTTCTGAGTTGTAAATGTCTCACTAGTGTAAAGAGGACAAGAAAAACATGGGTTTTAAGCCACTAAGTTGGTACTGCAAACCAGCAACTTATCGGGTTTGGGGACAAATAGTGGACAGTGCTTTTGGTTCCTACACACCTTGTGCAATTGACACTTTGGTGGTCTCCATTTCTCATTTGGTTCTTCTCGGCCTCTGCGTGTATCGAACATGGCTAATCAAGAAAGATCACAAAGTGCAGCGGTTTCGTTTGAGGTCAAATTACTACAAATACCTGTTGGCTCTCTTGGCTGGTCTTAGCACTGCTGAACCTTTACTAAGATTGGTCATGGACATTTCAATCTTCAACCTCTATGGCCAGACTGGTATTGCTCCTTTCGAGGTTCGGTTCTTGTTAAAATCTTTAACCACAACAACCTTTACCAAGATTTGTCAACAAATTGCAGATTTAACCCTTTTTTTAAATCTCTCACAGATTAGTTCTTTGTTCGTCGAATTTGTTGCCTGGGGTGCCATGCTGATCATGACTGGATTGGAAACTAAAGTTTACATAATCGAATTCCGGTGGTACGTGAGGTTCGGAGTGATTTACGTGTTAGTAGCACATGCTGTGGTTCTCAATCTCATTTTCTCAGTGAAGGATTACTATCGTGGCCGCCGGTCAGTTCATTTTCCCGTTCATGGATTAGGCATATTATAAATTCTATGCAAGTTGATATAAAAGAGAAAATAATGTCCTGTTTTTCCTTCCTCTTTAATCCCCATTTCCAGAACTATAATACAAAAATTGACTATATGATATGCTTAATGAACAAAAATAATTGTATGATGGACATCTTGTCAGCACATATTTAATATAAATACATATATATACACACATATTTCTAGTTTGTATACCATGATAGCAAATATATGATATCCTATTAGTGATCCATATTATAAGGTAATTAGCACCATCATTATTTAATTATTTCTGGAATTAGATGCTTGTGGTTTCCTTGTACTCTTGCAGATATGCACTGTATCTGTATTCAGGCAAGGTCTTTTTCGAGGTTTGTTATTTGTCTCTACCTCATTTTTCAGTAGCCAAAAATTTCAAATTATCGTCAAACTAATCTATCACTTTCCGTGTCGTTTAACTCTTTAGAATCTAAACTTGCCTCAATTTCATTAATTAGTTTATGAAGCAATATCTTAATCTAAGCAATACAACCTCTGTGAAAAGGCCATATAGATTGTAGTCTTACTCGAAACTTATATTCTTTAAGGTTCAAAAAAGTTAACACGAACATTTACAGTCATTCGGATTCAAGGGCATGGAAATTGACACAGTGCTGGTTTTAATTACCAAATTTTCCTAGTGGTTTTCGTACCCTGTTTGTGAATAGCACCAAGGTGGTTTTAGGCTCGAGTCTCATCATTGAGTGCTTGAGACTATTTCCAGACTATTAGCTTGATGTTCATTAGCCCTTGGTGGGATTGAGGGTAACACACTTCGTCTCCTGATGCAAGTAGAAATAAACAATGCCGACATTCTTCAGCGTGTGAGGCACTCGATGCTCGCATCTAGGGGGGTATCTAGTAGCTAGAGCTGATCACTCCTCCCCACACGTTCGTTCACCAGAAAACCACGCTTGTGAATCTAAATAACTTTCACTTTTACGCTGGGGTCGGCCAGCCTGAAAAATACCAAGAATTAAACAAAAAACTTGATATGTCACATCCTTATCAGTGACCGTTTTTCACAATAACCTGTTAGGCCAACTTATTCTAAACATATTAAGTTCTCGGTACAGATTGCCCGTGTGAATGTTATTTGCAACTCAAGCTTGTAATTACGTAGAGATTTGTTCATCATGTTGTTGTATAGGTATTGTTTGGAGTTCTTCACACCATATATCTTCCTAATTTGGATCCTCATCCGGGTTACGTTGTACTTCAACCCGAGTCTCTCGACAATGTTGAATATGAATCACTACCTGGTGAAGACCAAATTTGTCCTGAGAGGCATGTCAATATTTTTTCCAGTAAGTAGTTTAGAACTTTTCCCTTTTGACACCGATGGTTTTTTAACTTTATAGTGCCTATATGTTGCTACATTTATTTGTGTAGTATTATCATTTTCTAAATTTTAGTTTATAAAATGCATTTTGGAATTGGTTATACTGAGTTTTTCAAAGATGCCGATGTCGTAAGGAAAAAAAAAAAAAAGATTTTCCCATTTACCTAATCTCTCATGGTCTTGCAGTATTTTTTTCAAGAATAGAAAAGATGATAAGAATTCATTCTTTTTTTTTTAGTTTTTGTTTTTTGTTTTTGGAAGATCTAAGAATTCAGACATTGTTGCTAGAAATGGGGAAGGGAAGAAAAAAGGAAAGAGAATACCCCTTTAAGAACAGATTGAATTTCTTGTGGTTTCTAATTTTTACCGGCGCTGAAATCATCGATATGTCTATCGAAACGATACTGATATTTTCATTATTCTTGTGAGCAGAAATATATTTTGGATGGATGACCCCGCTCATTAAGAAAGGCTATAGAAAACCCATCACTGAAAAGGATGTGTGGAACTTAGACACATGGGATCAAACTGAGACTCTGATTAAAAAGTTGGCCTCATGTTTATTACTTGCTTTTGGTTTTTTTAAGCTTTTATTCATATACCAAAATCTCTATTTGCACCATTGTTTTGACAATTTTCAGGTTTGAGAGATGTTGGGTTGAAGAATTGCAAAGGCCCAAACCATGGCTAATGAGAGCACTACATCAGAGCCTTGGAGGAAGGTATCCACCTACAAACTTTATTTTTCCTTTTAATAAAATTTCTCTCACATTTAAAAAAAAAAATTGGAAAAGAAAATAGCAGGGCAGTTTCTACTAAGTGACTTGGAATCAAGTTATCAAACTATAACATTTCAAAAATAGATTCACTAATTTGAAAAATGCTATTCACTGTCCATATCTCTTCCTACACAGAAATTGACATATAATTAACTTGGAATTCCTATCATTCTCTACATTTTGAATATTAATAGGCCTCAACTAAGAGGTGATTATTTGTTTCCATTTAATTTTATTTGGTTTTGAAAATGTTGTGTGTAGGTTTTGGTATGGAGGTCTCTTGAAGGTAAAAAAAAAAAAAGGCTGAGTTTATTTCCTCCTATTCATTGCTTTGTGACTCAAGAAGCTTGCTAACTTTCCACACACCTTGTAGATCATATTTGATCTCTCTCAGTTTTCGGGGCCCGTTCTTTTGAATAGTCTCTTACAGGTTAGATCTTGTCCTAGAAAAGCCTCACTAATTTTGTACCTTTACTATATTTATAAAATTTACTCGAAAGAGGAAGGAAACTAAAATTTCGGCGATCTCTGTAAATATATCTAGAAAACAACTAGCTTCATATGGATTGGAGTCAAGTATTAATTCATTTCATTTTACTTTAAACATTGTATATGGCTGCCCAGCTAGTTCTTCTGTTTAAGCATGGAATTTCTAACTGTCTTGTTACAATCTACAGTCAATGCAACGAGGTGATCCAGCTTGGATCGGTTACATTTACGCCTTTTTAATATTTGCTGGAGGGGTATGAACTTCAATCTTACATTTACTCGAATAAACTCACAAGCTTTCTGTATGAAACTTGAAGTAATTTTGCTATTATGGAACATCTCTTCTTTAATATGGCAAGTTAAGCTACAGAAGTTCAAATAATTTATGTAGAGATGCATAATAAATTGATGGTTGGCTTAATCAAGCTGTAGTGAGGGAAGGTGAGACGGAATAATAATTTTTTTTTTTCCTGTTTGTAAGTGACAAATTTCTGCATAGATTTTTGCTAAGAATATATATATGTTGATAATGAGAACTTAATGCGGTTTAGTGTGTTTTCTGTACGGGTTCAATTAGGTTCGATACTCTGATGCCCCTCTTTAAGGTGTCTGTCTGGTTAAATATTGCGAAACTCAGCTCATTTTTTTTTTTTTTTTTCAAAAGAATTGAGTCAAGTTGTTTTAATTCTATTTGCTGTCCCCATGAGATTTCTACTATAAACAAGGCTGGGAACGAGTGACATGACATTAATGATCTTATTTTTTATGAACAAAAATGCAATTAGATTTATCATATATATTAGATGAAAAGAGAGTAGAGTTTGGCAATCTATATTTTATTGACTAGTTTTATTTTTTATTTTTTTTTATTTTTTAATTGACTAGTTGATTCAATTTTGCTCAGTTACTTGGGATGCTGGCCTTCACTCATTTTTACCAAAATGTTATGCGCGTTGGATTCCGGCTGAGATCAACTTTGGTAACTTATTATTATTATTATTATTTTTTTGTGAAAAATAAAGTCCTCTCTTTTTGTTTACAATGTGAATTGGAAAATTTTTAAACACTCGAGTCGAGACCCCTTATCTAATCTGCTTAATCCGAGCTAGTTAAGATTTATACGACTGCCATGTTAACTAGGTTTCTCTTTCCGGATTATGAATGAGTTGGTTGATTTTAATGAATTATTCTTTCTAGTATTTCTGTTTTGTTTTTTTATTTTTTTTAGGTGGCTGCTATGTTTAGAAAATCAATAGGACTGACTCATGAAGGTCGCAAGAATTTCCCAACAGGAAAGATAACAAACATGATCACAACAGATGCTAATGCACTTGAGGTAAATATGCTACAAATCTCATCTATGCTTCAAGGGAGAAATTATTTGAAAATGTCTTTAAATTAAAAAGAAAAAAAAAAAACCTTGAATGCATATGTTGGTTATTTATTTGATAACTAACACCTCCTCCATGTAGAAAATCTTTGTGATAGTTATGTTTAAACTCATGAGCATAAAACTATGCGGCACGTGATTGATAGTGGATTTTACGTCTTTTACACCAATATTAAAATGAAGAAAAAGATTGAATGAAGTGAGAAAAAAAAAAAAAAAATCCTACTTATCATAGTTATCAAGAACAAAAACCCATCTATAACCTCATTGGAAATTATGTTTTGTAATTCATGGCATAAATTACAACATGACTTTTTTTTTTTTTTTTTTTGGAATAACTTAGGGTGGGAATTCGAACTCTATATCTTATAGTGGAGTTTGTGTGGAATTGCCACTAAACTATGCATGCATGGATGGAACAACATTTATGACATATCTTTAGATACTTAAAAATTAAAAGCTTTCCAATAAATTATACTTATAATTATGTTTTCCGCTGAGGATCAGAGTTTCCTAATTGTATGCATTCTCTACACTGTCAAAAGTAAATTATTACCAAGTAAAGTTTAACATTTTGCAGCAAATATGCCAACAACTTCACGGGTTATGGTCAGCTCCATTTCGTATTATCATATCTTTGGTTCTCTTGTACCAACAATTAGGAGTTGCATCTCTTATTGGGGCACTAGTTATGGTTCTCATGCTTCCTATGCAGGTTGAGTACTCTTTCTTTTGTTTTTCATCCTTTTTTTTTTAATTGCCTGAATGTTCAAGACATGTTTAAGAAATGAGCCATGTTTGGATTGATGTTTTTTTGACACGATTAATAAATGGGTTTATACAAACACAATCTGTTAACACGAATTGTTACCCCATAAAACATCACCTCTTTATTGATCACAACTTTAGTAGGTTAAAATTAATTTGGCAACCTTTTGAACATCTTCCAAGTAAAAGATTACAGCACATTTTTCATGCCAACTGGTATTAAAACGTTAGTACAAGATGAGATGAGATTCCTAGCGTTAACAATCATCACATCTCTACATTTTCTAGTTTGAGGGTCTAGTTGAATGTTGCTACTTTCTTCCATTACAATTTTTTTTTTTCTTTTTTAAGAAAAACAATTACTGAAATGAGTGAACTAGGTCAGCACATGATCCTATCTGAAACTACTTACTGCTAAATCTAAACGTCTAATTGATTTTCAAGAGGCTCCAATGCAGCAATATTAGGCACTGTTTGGGACGACACATTTGGAGACGGTGTTTTGGAGGTTGGAGATGGTTTGAGTTTTGAAAATATGCATTTGGTGAAAATAAACTATTTGGAGTGTAAAAGTGTAAAACTTGAAATGTGTTCGGAAAAAAATTAGCAATATAAATCTTGTTTCATTCATCTCGAAATTTTATGCAATTTGAAAAAAAAAAAAATCTCATTTTGACTTAAAATGATAAAGTTATGAACTTTTAAAGTTTGAGTCTTTTTATAATGTTTAGAAAAATGAATAGTAAAATTGGAGGAAAAAGACAAAAATCTATTTGGAAAAAACTTTGAAAAGTTGTCTCCAAATGGAGTCTTAGTTTACCGTTCTTTGTAAGGAGTTATTTTAATTATTATTGTAATTTTTTTTTTTTTGGAAGAGACTCGTTTTCTTTTCAGTATGACCTTGTATGCATAAGAATTTGAATTTCCGATCTATGAGGACAGACGCTTGTGCTTGCCAAAATGCAAAAAGTGACGAAGGAAGGACAACAGTGCACCGACAAGAGAGTTGGTCTGATGACTGAAATTTTGGCAGCCATGGATACTGTGAAGTATGCTTGTTTTTTGATTTCTTATTATAATATAATTGTATAAAGCTTCAAATCAGTGATGCTGATTGTTCTGAGCTATACTGAAAATGTTCTAGATGTTATGCATGGGAAACAAGCTTCCAATCTCGTGTCGGAAGCATGCGAAATGATGAGCTCTCATGGTTCCGCAGAGCACAATTACTATCAGCTGTATGCGTGAAAGATTTATATTTTTGCTCTCTTATACATAAATTCTTGGAGGCTAAAATTTTATTATTTTGACAGTTAACGGGAAAATTTAATATTGTTTCTAAAATAAAACCAAAGATCTATACTAATGAAATGTGTTTGATTATTTCTCCTTATTTTCGTTACATGCTATGGTAGCGCAACAACAGATTGACACGACCAAAATTCAGTTTTGTCGCCGTGCCTTGTAAAGTTCATCGACAGGACAAATAATCCACTTTGCACTATGCTGATACATACCAAATGGAAAATCTCAGTTGTAACTTCATATCTGGTTTGATTATTTTCCTTCTGTTGCAGTTGAACAGCTTTATACTGAACAACATCCCAGTTGTTGTGACAGCGATATCATTCGGTATTTTCACATTGCTCGGTGGAGACTTGACACCAGCAAGGGCATTCACATCCCTTTCTCTTTTGCAGTTTTGCGATTTCCGCTAAAAATGCTTCCTAGCCTACTAAGTCAGGTGCCATATATTTAAAAGTAATGATATGCACAATGAAATATTTTATGTGATTACTCCGATTTGACAGGTCGTGAATGCGAATATATCATTACAACGTTTGGAGGAACTACTCTTAGCTGAAGAGAGAGTTCTACAACCGAACCCACCTCTTCAACCAGGGCTTCCAGCCATATCAATTAGGGATGGTGACTTTTCGTGGGACCCCAAGGTAAAATTCGAACATCCATACCTCTTATTTCCTTAGATGAAATTTGTTACTTTCAATCTTGCAAAGTCTATTTCTTCAATCAATAATATTGATTAACTACGTATGAAAATGGTGAACTTTTAGTGTTTTGTGTACTTACGTTAGAGATTACCCCGTTTTGACAAGTTTTGCGAGCGAAAAGGGGGTTTAAGGTCTTAGATCTCAGTTTCGAAACCAAACCTGGGAGGTTTTCTTTCAAATTAACAAAGTGTGGATACTCGTAGAGATCTTTTTTCTATTTCTTCCCAATTTTTTACTAAAGATTTTTTGTTCTTAAATCTTTTTTCAGGCAGTTAAGCCTACCTTATCCAATATTAATTTGGATATACCAGTTGGCAGCTTAGTTGCAATTGTTGGTGGAACCGGAGAAGGAAAGACGTCGCTTATATCTGCAGTGCTCGGTGAACTTCCTTCAACATTGAATGCAAGCGTTATAGTCAGAGGGACTGTTGCTTATGTTCCCCAAATTTCATGGATTTTCAATGCAACTGTGAGTTGAATTTCTTATATTTTCTATCTTTTGTACATCACTCTATTAAAACGTCATATGAAATTACTTAGTTTTCAGATTGACAAACAATTCTTTAAACACAATGTGTACTAAATTTTGGAACTGTTTCTTTTAGGTACGTAAAAACGTGTTATTTGGATCGGAATTTGACCCTACAAAATACTGGAAGGCTATTGATGTGACTGAGTTACAACATGATCTGGATTCTCTTCCAGTTAAGTTGATATAGAAATCCATACACCTAATAGTAATTTCTCAATAATATTGATTGTTTCAATAGTTAAATAAATATACTCATTTTTTGTTTAATAATATATAAGGGTGGCGATTTAACCGAGATAGGTGAACGCGGGGTGAATATTAGTGGTGGACAAAAGCAGAGAATTTCAATGGCTAGAGCCGTGTATTCCAATGCAGATGTGTTCATATTTGATGACCCTTTAAGTGCTCTAGATGCTCGTGTTGCTAAACAGGTACTTGTTAATTCAATAATTCCAGTTAATTACTTATGAATATTAATCTTCTTAGACATATTATTTTTGCTCATTTTAGTTATTGGAAGACGAGAAGTTTTCATACAATTTGGAATCACCTTCCCACACCCCCCCCCCCCCCCCCCCCTCCCCCTTCAAATCTATCGCCAGTCTCCAATGGTGTTTAGAGTTGTATTTTTGTTTGCATCAAAACACCCCTTAAGCGCTTTTAGATCTAAGAAGCTGAATGCAATTTTCTAGAAGCAATGCCAAACAGCCTTTATGCTCTTTGATCGGTGTTCAATATAACTAGATTCATGTCTTAAATCTTCACAAGTTACTAGAAAAATTTGAATATATTTTGATTCAACTTTGTCTCCAGGTTTTTAACAATTGTATCAAGCAAGAGTTACAAGGGAGGACAAGATTACTTGTCACAAACCAGCTACATTTTCTACCACAAGTGGATAGAGTTTTGGTAGTTTGTGATGGTACGATTCAAGAGGACGGAACCTATGAGGAGTTGGCTAAGAATGGAAAGTTGTTCAAAAAACTTATGGAAAATGCAGGGAAAATGGAAGAAAATCTAGTAGAGGATGTTGAAAGCGAAAACCGTGATGAAAAAAGTTCAGTGCCAACTTCTAATGGGCTGGTTATGGAACCATTCATAGATGCAAGCAATTCGAAGAAAGGAAAATTGGGGAAATCTGTTCTAATCAAGCAAGAAGAAAGAGAAGTGGGTGTTATTAGTTGGAATGTCTTGATGAGGTAACTTTTACTGAAGTATAGCATTTAAAAATAAAAAAAAATTACTTTCCTCAAAAAGTATACCATGGTATGCCTTGTTTTATTGAATTTGTGGATTGGTAACTCAATGTTCATACTATGTGGAATGTGTACTTTGTACTTTATAAAAATGTCCTCCTACTTGTACCGCGGGCCATTTTTTAAGACAAGAAATGTCCTTTCTATAGCCCACATCACTCCAAAAAAGGCATAAGGATTCCTTTTTTTTTTTTGTTTTTTTGGTCATTACTAGAACTTTATGCATTGAAGAAATAAATTTGGAGTTTTTCTTTTTTAAAGGGCATAACATGCATTTTAAGTCTAAAAAGGGCTGGCTCGAGGTACTCGGGGTTTTATTTTATTTTATTTTATTTTATTTTAAGAACAAGGTGCTGATTTAGTTTTATATAAACACTAATATCAATCTATTAACACAGGTACCGATATGTTATTTTATTTTTATTTTTTTTCTCTGAGCAGTTACGTGTGGTTCTCAGTTGTTAGAAGAATCTATTACATCTAATTTAGAACACAAAATGAAGCCTGATGTTCTAGTTTAAAACCTCTACAGTAATGATTCTTGGTTAAGCTAAGTTTTGAAAAATAGTCACATCTTGTGAATATTAAAGTTGTGTAAGATTTTTCCTTAGTTTTGAATATGTGGAGTACCCTTTGAAGTTTGAACTATGATCTATTTAGCCATTAAAACTTTCACCAGGCTGGGTAGTGTATACGAAACTATAAGTAACGATGAACCCAAGATTCTAAATTTTTGGTTAAATTGGTCTTTTTTTTTTTTTTTTTTTTTTTTTTTTTTTTTTGTAGTTTGAATGACCGTACAAACTATTAAAAATGTTACTATATTTGTCATTTTTATTAATTTTTAGACGGAATCTCATAACTTTTTAATCAAATTACTAATTGATTTCATCTAAAAATTAATGAAAATGATTATTATAGCAACATTTTAATAATTTAGGGTCATTTAAGCTACGAAAAAATGAATAGATACTAAATTTGCATAAAATTAAGCATTTCAGGACTAAACGAGCAATTTACCCATATAAAATAAATAAACAAATGCACTAGGAGGCCTACGGGTGGAGATTCTTCTTGCATGGAATTGTCAATTTTCCTAAATATGATAACTTGTGAATTCAAATATTAATTTTGGTTTTGGCTGCAGGTATAAAAATGCACTAGGAGGCGTATGGGTGGTCATGATTCTATTATGTTTGTGTTTACTCACTGAAGTTCTTCGACTTTTGAGTAGCACTTGGTTAAGTTTTTGGACAAGTCAAAGCAGTTCCAAAACTTACAAGCCTATATTCTACATACTCGTATATGCACTTCTTTCATCTGGCCAGGTGTGTGCCATTAATACATATATATTTGGAATTGATGTTTAATATAAATGATGTTTTAAAGTATTTTATATCAAGTACATCCTAGAAATCATTCCTATTCATGAGTGGAAATGTTTATTAAAAATTTTGCAAGTTAATCAGGGGTAAGATAGTAATTTAATATGGACATATTTGTATATATACCCCTGAACTTTTCAAATTTGATAATTTAGTCCCTAAACTTTTTTTCTTAGCAATCAGCCCCCTGAATTTATAATTTTTGATAATTCAGTCCTTTTTGCCCAAATTCATAAAAATTTGAATGGTTTTTTACACATAACTTACACATTATTGTCCAATAAGATCCCTGTTGATCATTTTTGTTTAAGTTCAATACAAATTCCTTAAAAAATTTGAAACTTAATTCAATTATAGTCAAATTTAAACCTACTGTAGAAGAAATTTATATTGAAATTAAGCAAAAATAATCAACATTGTCCCTTTTGAGCTATAATGTGTAAGTATTGTGCAAAAAATTGTCTTAATTTTACTGAATTTAAGTAAAAATGACTAAATTGCCAAAAATAAGAAGTTCAAGGGGTTGATTGCTAGGAAAAAAAGTTTATGAACTAAATTATCAAATTTGAAAAATTCAGGGGGCATTCATGCAAATAAGTCTTTAATATATCAAAAATTTTGTAAGTTATTAGGGGTAAGATAGTAATTCAATATTACTTTCAGCACTGTGAGTCCCAATAAAATATGGGTATGAGATTGTCAATCTCATTCCTTAATCCCTATATTTACGTAGGACACACGCAATGTCATTTCATTTTGAAGATAAAATAAGATCAGCAGGTAAAAGATTGACTCTTGTTTCTCACTCCTAGTAAGTAAACTTACTTTGGAGTAGAAACATAGTTATAACATGTAACTATATATGACATGGTTTGCTGATATTTTCCTATGTTTGATCCAGGTTACTGTGACACTGGCCAACTCTTTTTGGTTAATCACAACTAGTCTTCGTGCAGCCAAAAAATTGCATGACACAATGTTGCATTCTATACTGAGAGCTCCAATGGTTTTCTTCCAAACAAATCCAACTGGTCGGATAATCAACAGGTTTGCGAAGGATATCAGCGATATAGATCACAATATCGCGAATATTATGAATACATTTCTGAACCAAATATGGCAGCTTCTGTCAACTTTTATGCTCATAGCAATTGTGAGCACAATATCTCTCTGGGCCATCATGCCGCTTATGATCTTGTTCTACGTCGCCTATTTGTACTATCAGGTAAGATTGACATTCTCCGCCATTTTTCGTTGTTCAGTTTTCTCTCATTCTAATACTTGGATGTTTTCTCATCACAAGGCACCTAGGACTGTATAATTCTAGAATTTATGGCGATTTTGATCTATTTTGATATCAAAATGTTACAAAAGCAAACGATTGTGACCACCATGTGCGTACAGAGAACGGCCCGAGAAGTGAAGCGCATGGACTCTATTACAAGATCTCCTATTTATGCACAATTTGGAGAAGCACTGAATGGTTTGTCAAGCATTCGTGCGTACAAGGCACATGATCGGATGGTGTATATAAGTGGGAAGTCCGTGGATAATAACATCAGATTTGCCCTCACAAAACTTAGTTTGAGCTGTTGGCTCTCGATAAGATTGGAAACATTAGGAGGTCTTATGATTTGGTTGATAGCAAGCTTTGCGGTTTTGCAAAACGGAGGAGCAGACAAACAAGTGGAATTCGCATCCACAATGGGTCTACTCCTTAGTTATACTCTAGACATCACAAATTTGTTCAATGATGTACTTAGACAAGCAAGTAAGACTGAGAATAGTTTAAACTCCGTTGAGCGTGTTGGAACATACATCGATTTGCTTCACGAGGCTCCACAAATAATGGAGAGCAATCGTCCCCCACCAGGATGGCCTTCGTCTGGAACTATTGAATTCGAGGGTGTTGTCCTGCGCTACAGGCCTGGACTTCCTCCAGTTCTACATGGATTGTCCTTCGAAATCTCGTCAAGTGAAAAGGTCGGAATAGTTGGAAGAACTGGCGCTGGGAAATCTAGCATGCTTAATGCGTTGTTTCGAATAGTCGAAATAGAGAAAGGAAGAATCTTGATTGATAGTTGTGATATATCTCAGTTTGGACTTTCAGATTTGAGAAAAGTCCTTAGCATCATACCACAATCACCTGTCCTTTTCTCAGGTATTCAATTTTAAAGAGTGATTTTCATAATTTTACAGAGTGATTTTCATCACTTAACTTGCATATTTTATCCGAATATTCTTATTTATAGTAACCTGCACATAGTGTATATATATATATATATATATGTATGTGCGTGTGTGTGTGCGCATTTATATTCTAGAGAAAAATAGTGCTAAGAGCATACATTTATCCCATGAAGTAAGCTAGCTTCTTAAACATAAAACATCAGTTACATGAACTGATTAGCTAACATACCATTTCTTTTTTCAATATGATGTAAAGAAAATTGAGATCATTTTATACTATTGTGTGTAGGAACTGTGAGCTTTAATCTTGATCCTTTCGGCGAGCATAATGATTCTGATCTCTGGGAGGCGTTAGAGAGAGCACATCTTAAAGATGTCATTAGAAGAAACCCTGTTGGCCTAGATGCAAAGGTACATACTTAGCATTCCCTCGTTAACTTTAGTAAGGATATTTGGATCAACTACTTTTACCAAAAGAATCATCTAACATAACTGCAAGTCCGTCTTGAAAGTTTCTTCAATCTTTTTGATCGACGCATATGATTAAAATAGTCGAGGAGCCCATAGACGTTGAAGTTATATGAGATGTTATTTGTCTCTACTTTTGTCAAGGTTCTTGAGGGAGGAGAGAATTTCAGTGTTGGACAAAGGCAGCTAATAAGCCTTGCGAGAGCATTGTTGCGGAGATCAAAGATACTTGTTCTTGACGAAGCAACATCAGCTGTTGATGTTGCAACTGACGCTCTTATCCAGAAAACCATTCGCGATGAATTCAAATCATGCACAATGTTAATCATTGCTCATAGATTGAATACCATCATTGACAGTGACCGAATTCTTGTTCTTGACGCTGGTCAGGTATGCTTATAGTACCTTTCTAAATCTTCAACATCATTTATTTTTCTTGCAAATTAATCAAGTCAAGTAATTTGTAACAAGTATGTTTGGTTCTATTTTAAGCTGATAAAGATCCTAATAAGTATAGGTTTATTATCTAGTTATTATTTAATTAGAAGTTTATGTTATTGTGGTGGTTTCACGTTATTAGATTCTATATCTTCCATCTTCATCTTGGTCCTACATGAGAATCATTATGAATCGAGTATTCTCCACCTCGCATTTCAGGTTCTAGAGTATGATTCCCCAGAAAAACTCTTGTTGAATAACGAAAGTGCATTCTCTAGAATGGTTATGAGTACAGGCCCTGCAAATGCCGAGTACTTGTGTAGCTTAGTGCTTGGAGATAAAAAAGACAAGATAGATAGCGAAGAAGCCTTGCAGTTGGTTGGCCAGAGGAGACGGATAGCATTGTCGCGTTGGAGCGTTGCTGCTCAGCATGCGCTAGCTCTTTCCCTCGCTGCTTCACGGATTGAACTTCAACGGTCGAATGTTGACGAAAAGAACAATATTCTGATGAAAACAAAGGATGCAGTCATAACATTGCAAGGAGTTCTGGAGGGAAAGCATGACCAGAATATAAACGAAACGCTAAATCATTTTCAGGTCCCAATAGATAGGTGGTGGTCATCTCTCTACAAAATAGTTGAAGGTATATATCTAAATCACTATGCATTTTCAGTTCCAACATGGATTAAACAAGATGTCAAGAAATGAAATAACCTAGAATAGAATGAAAAGCAAAAGGATCTACACATGCTTACTTGTTGATTTTGAGTTTGAGGCTTTCGTATTTTCATTTGGATATGTAGGATTTATTCATTTATTTATCTTTTTGCTATGAAAATAGTAGGACCTTCAAAACCTATAGTTTGCCTATTCTCGTCTTAGAGGTCCGAGCACATCTTATTGTCCACAAGTTGCCAAGAAATTCCAAGTAGGGCAGAGCCATCCATGGCTGAATGGGATCTTTCGTCCAGTGAACTTTTTATTTTATCAATTTTATCTTTAAAAAGTTTACATTTTTCTCATTTTGAATACTAAAGATTGATTTATATCTATGCAAGTCTTCTTAAAAATCGTACACTGAAACAATAGGCTGACTCTGCAGTTGTTCCCAAAAGTTTTTTTTTCACTTGATCTCCAGTTCATCAGAATCTCTCACAAAAAGAGTTTGATATCCTTGAAATTGCGAATTTTCTCATGAGAAAAGAATTCAATATTTTCATTCCATTCATCTTGAAGAATGATGGCATAGTAAGCTTGTTCAATTTGGTGTCTGAAATTAAAAAAAAAAAAAAGAGAGAGAGAGAGAGAAGAAAAAGGAGCTCTTTAAACATGTAAATTTATTAGGCTTTTAATCCAAATTCTCATCAAATAGTGGGTTTTTTTTTTTTTTTTTTTTTTTTTTTCAGGTCTTGCTTTGATCAGCAAGCTGTCACAGAACAGGCTTCGGCGCGTAGAAGATAACTTTGATGAAACATCCATAGATTGGGTTGACGAACACGAATTCTAGAGACTGCTTTTATTTATTTTATGTCAACCCAAAAAAAAAAAAAGGAAAAATCAAAATATTGCAAATAAAAATAAAGAACGAGAGAGAAAGAAAAAAGTGAAATACAAAACTAACTTTCTATTCGTCCTTTCATTTGTGAAGCCTCTATGATTAATTGGACAAGGATTATAGAAGTGACAACAGTAAAAAAACATAAGTTACACAATGATAATACGAAATAGTAAGAAGATAATTATTCAATGATATACCAAGAGGGGAATTATGAGGAGATAATTAAAGAGGTCTAAATGTGAGGTTGTAACTAAAATTAGGAAAACATGCATGTAAGTTATGGAGTACCAAGAGGTGGCATCCACACACGCTTGATTCGTAACAAATATATCATGTTAAAAATCTTACCATGAAAAAAGCCTGTGAGGAATATCCGTAATGGAAAGTGTGCAAAGAAAAAAATCTTTCCAGGAAAACCCAATGGAAAGGGTGCAAAGGAAAAACTTGGAATAAATTATTGTACCAAGTGCTTTTGGTAGTTGATGATATTAGACCTTTCTTTGATAAAGATTCAATTGATTTTGCGCATACTAACACATCGTATGAGGAAAAATATGAAGTGGATGTTTGATGAAAAAGGAGCTATGTTTCCTCAAGCCATTGGCATCAACTTTAAGGTACCATGGGTGCAATAACTTTTAAGATAATTATTTTTGTTTTTTTTTGTTTTGGGGGGGGGGGGGGGGGGGGGGGGTGGCAATTTGTTTAGCAACTTTAAAGGTAACGGGCCGTTAGTCATTCCTAAAGTTATGGTCTACATGGTGTGGACCTTGAGTTACTTTAACTTCAATAATGCAAAGTTCTTTCTTCCTTTATTTATTTTTGATCTGGGGAAGGTAAATTCCTAGGTAGGTGTAGGCACCTATGGATACCCACCCCTAATAAGGCGGGTGTGAGAATACTATATGGGGGTGGGTAGGAGGGTTAAAAACTCATGGCCAAGTCCAATGATGGGCGGGAGTCAGAGAAGCTCACCCCAACCCAATTAGAACACTCTTTTAAACGTATACATATGATAAAAGTTTAAATTTTGACAGGAATATTAAAAAAAAGAAAAAAAGAAAAAAGAAAAAAGAAAAAGAAACATCTTCAAGAAAGGAAAAGAAAAAGGGGACAACGAAAGAATTGGAGTTTGATTTGTTTATAAGATTTTAGTTTTATTTTTAGTTATATTAGTGATTATATTGCTAAATTTTATAAAAACATTTTTTTTGGTATTTTTGAGGTAAATAAGCGTCTATCGAGATAATTTATAAACTTGTATATTAAATATGAATTTAATGGAATGATAATGTAGAACTTCGAAATATATATAAGATACTCTATATTTTCTGAATAAAAGTAAATTGTGGATCGAGAGTATAAAAAGGTAAATAAATTTATTTTTTGTAACATCATTTTCCGGCTTTCTTGGAAAGATGCGTGTGAATAAATTTTTTTTTTTTTTCTTCACTCCTTGTATTCATTTGTTCTCCTCCACAAAACTCACATATGCATATACGTTATATACATATAGTCACACTACCCATCCATATGAGTTTTTATTTTATTTTTTATTGATGATTACGTAGACAAACATCGTAGTGAAATCTTTTGTCTTGCGTTAGTTCTTTCCGAGTAGTTTCAGTTGAAAGTCATACACTGATATTTTTGTTCTTATTTGTGTTATTCCCGATTTCCTTTCTTTCATCGTCAATTTCTATTTGTATGCTAAGAAAATTTAATGAAAGTAAGGAACAATCATGAGGAGTAGACTTTCAATCCATTTAGCATCCTGTTTTTATACATTTTTCAACTTTGTTTTAAATTATTATTATTATTATTATTATTATTATTATTATTTACAGTATATTTAAATTTATTATTTAAATTATGAAGTTGAATGCTAGGATAATGTTGATAACCTTAATTAAGTAATAAAATCTTCTTGTCCCGACTTGGACCAATGTATTATATTTGGACCAATGTATTATATTAATAAGTGAGAAAGAACAAAATGGCATATTTGAAAAGAATAATAGTAAATTATAGTATAAATTTTAAATATGATAATAAAGAACATAATTCAAATTAATGACCACACAATATAAAAAAATCCATCCTCCATTTTCTCTCTCTCACTCCTCCTCTTTCTCTCTCTCTAATATGAAACTATGTACATGAATTTATATTATTACAACTTAACTGTAAATACGTTAGTTGCTAAACAATGCAAGAAAATCCAATGAAAATATATGTTATAATTTATCATTTTTCAAAAAACCCACTATAAATTTTAAAAGAATCTATAAAACATGTTATTGCTCCAATTTCTGAAGTAATTATCTTGCTAAATGTACAAGATAATAAGTTTTTTGAATCTTTTAGACCCAATAAAAATATAAGTTAATCAGTAATTAAATACAAAAAGATAATAAATAACATACAAAATTCATAATAGACTTTTGTCTTGCGTTTGTTCTTTTCAAGTAGTTGCAGTTGAAAGACATATACTGATATTTTTATTCTTACTTGTGTTATTCCTGATTTCCTATAATTCATCATTAATTGTATTTTTATGCTAAATTTAACAAAAGTAAGCAACAATCATGATGAGTAGACTTTTAATCGGTTTTGCTGTAACAGCCTATGTCTATTTTTAGTATGATATTGTTTACTTTGGGTCTCGTACCCTCACGGTTTTGCTCTTAGGCTCACTCCAAAAGACCTTATATACCATTAGGAGGTGATCTCTTTATTTATGAACCATCACATATATATATATATATATATTCTAATGCGATATGGGATTGCACAGCTTACCCTAATCCTTGTAGCTAGGGATTGATAACTGTCACAATTACCCTTTCTTTTGGGGCCCAACGTCTTCGTTGGCCACACTTATGGTTGGGTACATGCTCTGATTATGACGACCCAACATCTCAGGCCGTCACTTAAAACTTGCTTACTTGGTTTTTCATCGTATTTAAATCGTTACTAGTTCATTTCTAGGTCTTCAAAATTTCAAGGATTTAAAAAAAAAAAAACATTATTGACTAAAGAAGTGATTCTTTAAAAATCATAATAATTAGAATTAGTTTTAAACAAAGCATACTAACATAACATTTCAGACGTAGTCATACCGGTGTCTAATTAAGTCTTTCATACCTAAGTATTTAAATGTACTAACATCAAAATAATATTTAACAAATCCTTAAAAACATGTGCGGAATATAAGAATACGGGTGGCATCCATAGAACCCATCATACTTTCTCACGCATCCGCACCGCCAGTCTATCAATGCTTAATATATCATAGGCAACTTGCTTGAATTATCTACAGTGGAAAACATAAAGGGGTGAGATAAACTCATTAAGCATAGACGTGCAATCCCACAAATGCATACAATTGAAAATGCATGACAGATTATGTAATTATCTATTTATTCATTCAACATCTTATGGGCCTTTGTGTTCGTACCAAAGTGCGCGCGACCTTAAATGGGGAAGACGGGGGAACAACCCAATCCGTCAGCACCCAAGGTCATAACTTTAACTTCATTGATCATTGTTTTCTCCCATTTGGCCGGAGGCGAATATCCTCCCATTCGGTCGTAGATTGGTACGATACATCATTAGTTTCACTTTCTTAAATATTAAGCCATATGGTGAGCATGCAAGAATGACATGTTCAATAAAGCGTATATGTAAACACATCATCATGTCATACTTTAGTAAAGCGTGTAAATAAACACGTCATCATAACATACTTTCGTAAAGTGCGTAAATAAACACGTCATCATGGCATCATGTCATATCATTAAAAATAAACATTGAGCTCACATCGTGCATATCATATAAACAGCCACACTGTAGGTGGGGTCTATACTTACAAAAAGTCGTGTAATTGTGTATTCGCGTAGATTATTTCTGGCTTTACCCTTAAGTCGATGCGGTGTCCTAATTTCAAATTGACATCCGACAATTAGAGTAAGGTTTTTGAATCATTTTCGATTATGGACATGTGTTCTCTTAATTAATAATTAATTTCAATTTAATTATTAATTTGTCTCTAAGTTTTTTTTTTCCTTAAAAGAATAACATCCTTAATTATTAATTAGATGATTATCATAAATTAATTTCATAATTAATAATTAATTAATTTTAAATTTTAAATTAATTAATTATGAACTCATTAGTGAGTTAATTATTTAATACTTAATTCCACTTTATTCATATTTGGGTCCATTAAGTGACCAAGGATAACCATGGTCTTCTAACATCACATTGGGCCATATTTGTGGATTGTGGGCTTATTGGGTTTATTACGACCTATTTACTTATAATTGGCTTAAATCATTTCCAAATAATGTTTTGGCATTATTATTGTTTTGGACCCGTTAAGGCCCATTACACTATGTTGTCTTTATCGAGTTTTGATAAAAAATTACATGCCATCTCAGCAAGCCTAGTGGCGGGTTCATTTCTCATCACCGAGCCCTCAGGTACTAATTTACCAATTTGCCCCTATTTTGGTTATTCAAGTATTTTTAAGCTTAAACTTGTTAAATTTTTTGACCTTAGCATTTAGTAATCTCTCTTGCAGTTTTATAGTTCCACAAAACCTCTACCTACAGTCCAAAACGTTCTCCCCATCAAATTATCATGTTACCCCTTAGTTTGTAAATTACAATTTAGCCATTACACATACCCTTTTTAATCTAGACTTATTGGATGGCTTTTAAA
Source organism: Ficus erecta (assembly GCA_008635985.1). Lineage (NCBI taxonomy): Eukaryota > Viridiplantae > Streptophyta > Magnoliopsida > Rosales > Moraceae > Ficus > Ficus erecta. The sequence continues at coordinate 1,072,143 of BKCH01000068.1, forward strand.
AATTTATCCTAGAGCCTTAGAATAATGTTTACAATGCCCCTAAGCTCTCAAAATGGCTTTCGTAACTTATTACATTTCTAAACACAATCAAATAAAAGTATTACATTTAAGTCCCTTTATGTTTTTTAAGGTCGTACATTTGACTATAACATAAATCATATTATTTCTTGTATTTATTTAGCTTAGTATATTTTTTTAAGGGTGACAAAGATGCTGTCTAATTATAGTCTAAGCAGATTTTATAATTTGACCCGTTATTTATTTATTTTTATTTATATTTTAGTCCTTATTTAGTCCCAATTAGTTCCCAATACCCCTTGGGTTCATGTTTTTATACTTAATGTCCTTATAAAGTGTTCTCACAGGATCATGACTCATTTTCAACAGTTTTTTTTAATTATTTACGTTTTTTATCCTAAATTTTTCTATACTTAAGTTTTGACCCCAAAAATGGTGATTTGGTCATTTCTTATCCATTTATCACAAAAATTTGATACAATGCCTATTTTAAGTCTCTAATCAAGACTGCAAAGTTTTGAATTCAAATAAAGTCTCTATGCTGGTGAAATTATGATTTTACCCCTTGAGGGTAAAATAATCATTTTTGACATTTTTATTTCTGACCAAACTTGAGCTCTTCTTATTGCTTATGTCAAGAGTAATATTCTGTCCTTATACATGAGTATGAAAATCCCACTCAAAATACCATTTTCCAATTTATTAACATTTATGCCAAAATGTTATTTTTGGTAATTTATGGTCATTAATTCTTATTCTAGCCTATTTATTATAACGACCCGACTTTTCGTACGGTTAACTGGCTTACTTATTCTTATTTAATTTAGTCTTAACACTTATTTATGTTTGGTTTCAAAAATACAATTTTTTTTTTTCATAAACCATATTCATACTACAAAAGTTAAATTTACTAAAATTTTTAACTGAAGAAATTGAAAACATCTAGATAATAAATATTATATTCAAATTCGTACTTAGATAATATTTAAAAAGCTATAACTTCATGTAAGTTAATAGGAAATAGTCTAAAGTCTTTTTCTCGTAAAGTACTCATGCTAGTTTAGTAGTATCAAAACATTGGAAATATAGTTATAAATATAGTCGATACAAAATAATTTAAGAAGTCTAAATGCGGAAGTTAAATTCATGGTGGTATCCCATTCCCTTCCTTCATCGCCTCTGTAATGCCCTAGAAATTTATAAATTCGATTTACGAACTGTTAATATGGTTTTTCTCCATCAATACACTTCTAATGAATTGTTTTGATGAATACCAAATTTCAAGATCATGAATGATAGTATATGTATCATCAATGTGATGATGTCGATAATTTAACAATGTCGAATTTCTCTATTTAAAAGAGAATATATATATATATATATATAATGTTACTCCCATTTATTTGAATTGGGGTTTTGCGAAAATGCTATATGTGAAAATTCATTATATAAATATAATAAATGAATAATCATAATTTTGTAAATTAAAGAAATTAATTTTATACTATGCCAAGATTTATCTATTAAATTAAATTTAATAATCCTAATATCATTTAAAAAAAATAATCAAACCAAAAAAAAAAAAGAGAGACAGTTAGGGGGAGTGCTCGTGCACCCCCCCTGCCCAGTGGGTAATTACCCACTGGGTAAGGCAGTGGGCTTAGGCCCACTACAAAAGGAAAAAAAAAAAAAAAAGGTTAAGGGAAGGGGTGCCGTGCACCCCTCCCTTTGTTCAGTTTAAAAAAAATTTATAAATTTTTTTTTCTTTTTCTTTTCTTCCGAAAATAGATTGATCAGGAGGGGGGGTTTTTGAGAATTCAAAATTTAACCCCTAAACAAGCAAAACAAAAATGACAAGACAAGAAAGAAAAGTTGACTACAATGTAAGATGATGGACTACTTGAATGACTACTCACTAAAACCACTTAGAAATGCATGAAAAACCACCAAAACAACTTCCCAACTTGTCTTCTTCAGCTGAACATGTTTTTGGAGAGTTTCAAATCCAAAAATTTCAATTTTGTTAACCCACAATGAGACTTGGTTATAAAATGGTTTTAGGTAAACCAAAAACCACTTTTTTTTCTCTTTCATAAAAACCACACAAGCAAAGAAAAGTTTCCTCTCTTCCTCTCTTCATTGTGGACGAAATTTTTAGCTAAGGGAAGCTAAAAATATACTTCATCCCCTTTCACCCACTCCCAATATCATTTTTACAAGGAGGAAGAGCAATTACAAGTGTTTTCCAAGGTAAAACCTATACTTTTTCCACTTGTTTTCTAGAAATGAAAATGATGTTTAAAAATGTTTTTAAAGTGATGTTTTATCTCTATTCTAGCTCCCTACCTCAAGGATCCAAGAGTGGTTCAAAGCCTTCAAGAGGAGCTAAGAAACCACTACTTTTCTAAGAGGTAAATGATTTATAAACTAGTGGTTTACCAAGTTCTTAATAACTTTCCTTTCAAAATGTGTTCTTACAAATCGGAAAATCTTGGCATGGTAAATGGTTAAAATGTGGTTTTGCTACCTAATGAGATGATATATGTGCTGGCCATGATTTAAGGTGGCTAGAAAACATGATTGGTGTATGGAATATGATGAAAAGTGTGTTTATGTGATTTTATGATTATATAACATGAATGAGTATTGATGTACGAGAATAAGAGATTATGGCATGTTATTATGATACGTCCTTTGTTTAATGGAAGCTTGAATGATAAGGAAAATATTTTGACATCACAAATAAGTTAGAATAAGAATTAATAACCATGAAGTATCAAAAATAACATTTTTAGCATAAATGTTAATAAATTGGAAAATGGTATTTTGAGTGGGATTTTCATAATCTAATAAAAGGACAGATTATTACTCTTGACAGAAGCCATTAGACGAGCTCAAGTTTGATTAGAAATAATATATGTCAAAAATGACGATTTTGCCCTCAAGGGGTAAAATTGTAATTTCACTAGCCTAAAGACTTTATTTGAATCCGAAACTTTGCAGTCTTGAGTAGAGACTTAAAGGAGACATTGTGTCAAATTTTGGTGATAAACGGATAAGAAATGACCAAAACACCATTTTGGGGTAAAAACGTAAATATAGAAAAGTTTATGGTCAAAAACGTAAATAATAAAAACTTCTTAAGAATTAGTACTGATCCTGTAAGAGCACTTTATAAGGATATTAAGTATAGAAAAAGTGAACCAAAGGGTATTGGGAACTAATTGGGGCTAAGTAAGGATTAAAATGCAAAAATAAATAAATAATGGGTCAAATTATAAAATCTGCTTAGACTATAATTAGACAGCATATTAGTCACCCTTAAAACAGTATATTAAGCTTAATAAATAAATAAATAAAAAATAATATGGTTTATGTTATAGTCAAATATACGACCTTAAAACACATAAAGGGGCATAAATGTTAAACTGTAATTTTGTCAAACTAAGAGGCAAAATGGTAATTTGATGAGGAGAACGTTTTGGACCATAGGTAGAGGTTTTTTGGACATATAAAACTGTAAGAGAGATTACTAAAAGTTAAGGTGAAAAGATTTAACAAGTTTAAGCTTAAATGAGCTTGAATAACCAAAATATGGGCAAATTGGTAAATTAGTACCCGAGGGCTCGGTGACGAGAAATGAACCTGCCACTAGAATTGTTATGATGCCATGTAATTGTTAACTAAAACTAAATAAAGACAAGTGTAATGGGCTTTAACAGGTTTAAAACAATAATAAGACCCAATTACAAGTAAATGGGTTGTAATCGACCCAATAAACCCATAACCCACAAAAATGACCCCATATGATGTTGGATGACCATGGTGATCCATGGTCACCTAATGGACCCGATTATGAATAAAGGGGAATTAAATAAAATAATGGATAAGAAATTAAGTGTTAAATAATTAACTCACAAATTGATTAATAATTAATTATTTTAATATTTAAAATTAATTAATTATTAATTAAGAAATTAATTTATGATAATCATGTAATTAAGGATGTTTAAAAAAAACTTAGAAATAAATTAATAATTAAATTGAAATTAATTATTAATTAAGAGAACATATGTCCATAATCGACAATGATTCAAAAACCTTACTCTAACTGTCGGTTGTCAATTTAAAATTAGGACACTGCATCGACTTGAGGGTAGAGCCGGAAACGATCAACGTAAATACACAATTACGTGATTTTCTGTAAGTACAAATCTCACCTACAGCATGGAACAAAATGTTTTTCGTTGTTGATGTTCTACGTTTTCTATGATTTGCCTTGATGAAGTGATGAGCCTATGAGCTATATGTACTGTGTTAATTAGGCATTTAATGTGCATAATTTCTCTTGCACTGATATGATTGACATGTCTCACAAATACGTATGCAATAATGATAGATGCATAGTGACATGTAAATCTACACATTGTCACACATAATAAAAATGAGGCTAACGAAATATAGGAGTAAGTGTCGTACTATTCGCTCAAAATATGTATGCGAAAGATACTACTTCAAGTGCACGTAATCGAACAAGTAATATAGTAGTAAGTAAGTATCGTCTCCACAGGGATTGTATCAACAAAAATCTAATTATAGAAAACGATTGTTCTGAAATAAATTTGAGAATTGATTTGAACACTAAAATAATAAGAACTGAATAAAAACTAATGGGAGTAATTAAAAATGCAAGCAAAAGGTAAAACGTGGCAAAATCAAAGGTTTAATCTGTAAATCAATGATGGGTGATGGCAAGGATTACTGATTTCCCCTCGGTTGTAAATCTGACCACAAATGCTGTAGGAATGCTGTAACAAAGTTCATTCAGTCAACCAAAAATTCTACACAATCCTCGTCCGAAAGATTTATGCACACAGTTCTTTAAACCAAAATCAACATATTCCTATGCATTTTAGTTTTCCAAACATAAGATTAAGCACCAATTTTAATGGGTTGTATAAGGTATTAATATATTCCTATATTATACTCTTATATTATTCAAGCTAGATCCAATCAAAATTAACCTTCCCAGAATTAATTCTAGTTTGTTTCCCCTATAAATTGCTGGCCAAACAATAAACAGAGATTAATCACTCCAACACACTTGAATAAATTGAAACGAAACTCACTGAGCATTCAACATAATCTGCAAATCGTCATTACAACCTCGGTTCCATCAATAATCCTAGCTAAGAAAATTAGTTCATGATTTGTTCAACAAAATCAAAACCAAAAGAAACAACAAGAGAAATCATAGCCACCGGGAAAATACAAGATTAATCCCAACAAATTAATACGAATAGTAATGGAAAACCAAGGGAGATGAGCATGTGCAAAGTGATGTATTCCTTCTTTCCAAGCAGTAGCTCACGGCTCCTTCGATCTCCCTCTCTCTCTTTTTCGTTTTCTTTTCTCTCTAATCCCTTCTCTCGTTTTTCTCACAGCTTTTTTTTCCCAAAAATGGTGTATGTTCTTCTCTGCCCCTGCTTGCCTCCCCGAAAACGGCTGCTTCTCTCATTCATTAACTTTTCCTTTTATATCAAACCTCCCCCAATATGCCCTATATGCACGTGTCTTCTTTATGGCCCCAATTGGGTATCTTCTCACTGCTGCCGTATGTAGACAACTTTCCTCTAGTCTAGTTGGCCTCCATCCTTTCCTTGGTAAAGTGGCTCCAGTTGTAAAGCAACACACAATAAAGCTTAAAAATGTGCTAAAAGCCAAAATTATTTACAACTTTTCACCATTTCTTTAACTAAGACAAATTAGTTAATATTAAATAAAATACTAAAACTAAAGGCATATTATCATGAAATAATAACAATTAATAAGCTTAAAAGCATGTTAAATAACTCTATTTCATAGAGTTAACACACCCCAAACTTATGTCATTGCTCGTCCTCGAGTAATGTCAAAATAAACACACAAGACACAAAACACAAAAAGAAACTCAAAACACAAAACACAAAACAGAAGATTGCTCTGGATGCTAAACAAGTTGATTCTCCAATCTCAGAAATGCTTCTTAATTTCCAGCTCATGGTCAAAGTTCGCATTCATTAAATATCAGCATCTATTCTAATTGAACTCACTTCCAAATGAGACTCTTCTAAAAGTGTATGTGTGTGACTAAAGCTAAGCATCCCTTGATTTACTCAGGTCATTCAAATCAAGATCATTGAGCCTAGTTAAAGATTCAATAGGCTTACTGCATAACTCTTTCTCCACTAATAGCAGTTTACTAAACACCTGGGATTAAACATGTTCCACTGATTATTACATAAGGCTTTGTACAGAGTGAAAGTTTTTTTTTTTTTTTTTTAAATAAATCTTCAAGTCACTGTTACCTTTTTTCGTGAATGTCAACATTGGTGATGAAGACACCCGGTTACTCAGCAACGTCACCAATCAGATTTGCTATAACCTACTCATATTCAGAACCACTTTTTGATGCAAAAGTACACATGGGGCTCATACTACTCCTGGTTACTAGGCAATTCCAAACAGCAGAGTAGTTTTTTTTTTTTTTTTTTTTGAATTTGATAAACCCTCCAATCACAGCCTTTTTGAAATACCAATACTCTAAATACAAATCAATTCATTCCAAAATACTTGGCTTCCTACCGTTTCGCCTCGAAAATTTCATACAATCAGTTCTTGAATCCCAAACTCTCACTATGATTTAAAATTTCCTAAGTTCTTCAAACGAAACACAAAGCTATAGTAAAATGTGCATCATTCAAGCAATCTCATTTAAGGAGCAAACCAATAATAAACATCAACAATACTCAACTCATGCCAATTCATTCCATATTCTGAAAATTTCAAAGCACTCATACTTCTCATAGAATTTCCTCAAATCAACTATGCTATAGCAAAACCAGACAAACAAAACATTTTTTTTAATCTAACTAATCATACCACAAAAATAACACAAAAAGAAAAACACAAAACAAAACCAAATCAACTAAAACTAAAACAAACTTAACCAACATCTCCAAACTTAAACCAAGCAGTGTCCTCACTGCTTTGAACAAAACATCACAAAAATAGAACAAAAAATAACAAGGCAAATCAAAACAGAACAAATCATAGCAAAACTAATAAAAAGAAAAGGCGAGAGTTAGAACTCCCTGATGTTAGGAGTGGTTGGTGCTGCCCTTCAATCTTCCGGATCATCCTCATCCTCTTCATCAACCTCATTTGCAGCAATTGGCTCAAGCACGCCATCCGGGAACTCAGGAAAAGGAAAGATAGGCTTGTTAAAGTTTTTCTGCAAAGATTTCTTCAGGGCCACATCTCGTTGCTTAGCATATTCCCAATACTGTTGCTGCTGAGAGTGCATTTGTTGCAGCAACTCCATCGTCTGATATTGCTGAACTTCAGCTAGGCTCATTCGCTATTCGAGCAGTTGCAAAGAGTTGATTAGATCGGCTTGAGTGTGGTCTCGGCTACTCGATGCAGCAGCGGTACTGCTCGTAGGCGCCCGAGGAGCTTGACCTGCATCATCATTTGGATTGCGTCGCGGCTGAGATGGACCTTCGGCCATTTTGCCATGTAGCAATCTGGCTATAGTATTTTTTGTAATGGCTCCCGATGAACATAATAGCCGCTCCTCGGTGTCAAACATTGGCACACCATTGCGAGCACAAAGGCTAGTGATCAGGGATGGGAACCATAGACTTCCGCATTTCTTTGCTGCACAAGTTCCGAGGCTTTGGAAGATAATCCTGCCAATATCAATGGCCCGACCCGAAATGATCGAATTCAGCAATAGTATACGATCCTTTGAGACCGTTTGTACGTGAGTGGAGGGCATCAGACGAGTCTTCAAAAATGATATCAAACTTTACACTGGGGTGTAAGATTGGTCCGTGAAACAGTTAACTTTCCTTGCGCTGAGACCGTCCAAGTAGTTCCTGGCATACATACATGCTCCAGCGCCGACTCTAACCTCTCAGCCGGAGCATTTGCAGCAAACTCCTGATGCATATCTTCAGCAGCATCAAGCCCGTAAATCTGATTAATGTTGTCGTCATCAATTGGTACCTGCACACCACGAACATAAACGCTACTCTGCCCTACCCCCGCAAGATGTGCGTAAAACTCGCGCACAACAGGCACCACCGCGTCAGCAGGATGAGCACAAAACTGTTTCCAGTTATGCTTGGTGATGACAGAATGAACATACTCTTCATATCCCATGGTAGGGGTGTTCTGCAGCAAGAAACCTTTTTCAGCACAGAATGTCTGGTCAGAGGTATATTGTTGGTACCTATTTTGATCGGCCTCCGTTTGGAAAGTGCGGTAGCTTGTCGTAGAGTCTTTGGGCTTTCGGCCTGTTTGCTTGTGCGCTAGCTTCTTGGTTCGGGGCATTGTGGAAGACTCAATGGATCGGAGTTGACTGAACTCTATGTTGAATGGCTGATTGGCGATGCTGGGGATGGCGATTTCTCAGGCGGTGGAATGGAGTTGGGCGGTGTGGATTTGGCAATGGCTGGTGGGACTGGTGGATTCGGTGGAGGCGCTAGCACTGGCGGGCTGGACTAGGCGGCGAGGCTAGTGGCTGGACTGGGTGGCTTCGGCTGGAACCGCGTGAGCCTGGCTGGTCGGCGGCGGTGGTGGAATGGGGGCGCTGATGCAACGGCAGTGGTTGGGCTGCACCGCCCTTTTAGCGAACTGGGCTCTTTCGGCTGGCTGGGCAGAGGCATTGGTGGCGGTTTGCGAAGGCTGAAACGGCAATGGCTGTTCGTGGGGCTGGTTGGTCGCAATTGGTTGATCGACGGAACTTGCAGTGGAGGCTGCTTAGTTCGGACTTGCGGTGGAGACTGCTCGGTGTGGGCTCGCTGGCAACGCCGACGGGGACGAAACTGGGCAGTTTCGGCTGCAAGAGATGGCCGGCAACAATGGGTATTCGACGGCGCAAAGTAAAAAAAAGAAAAAGGAAGAAGTGGGGTCCTTTAGGGCTTCCTATTATATGATTATATATATATATATATATCTATATAATAATATTTTTTTTTGTTTTTTTTTTTGAAATTTCTTTTTTTTTTTTTTGTCTTTTTATATTTTATATTTTATATTTTTTACCTTAATATATATATATATATATAGATATATATATATACTACTGCGCACGGCCTTTTTTTTTTTTTTTTTTTTTTTTTTTGAAATTGATGCAGCTTTGCTATAGCAATTCCACAGCATTCTTATACAGATTGCTCCCCCAGTTCTGCCCGATTTTGCTGCAGCTTTGCTGTAACACAATCACCAGAATCTGTTCCAAACCCTACACCAAAGAACGAAAAAGAAAATTAAAGCGCAAGAACAAAATGGAACACCAAATGAACTGAAAATTATCAAACATAACAAATTAAATGAAATTAAAAACAACAGCAAGAATAGGGTTGCCTCCCTCAAGCGCTTATTTTAGAGTCTTCAGTCTAACTACTTCCCTTTTTCAATCTTCTTTGAGAGTGATGGAGGTTTTAGAACGATCCGCAGGACCTCCCCAATAATGCTTGACTCTCTGTCCATTCACTAAGAACTTCCTTCCAGGCTTGTCATCTTGCAATTCCATTGCTCCATGAGGAAATACAGTAGCAATTGTGAACGGACCTGACCAACGAGACTTCAACTTTCCTGGGAAGAGCTTCAATCTTGAATTGAACAAAAGAACTTGTTGCCCTGGTTCGAAAGTTCTGCTCAAGATCCTCTTGTCATGCCACCGTTTGACCTTCTCCTTATAGAGCTTGGAATTCTCATATGCTTGTAACCGAAACTCATCTAACTCATTGAGCTGCATCAATCTCTTTTCTCCTGCTGCAATCATGTCCATATTCAGATGCTGGAGCGCCCAATAAGCCTTGTGCTCCAACTCCAAAGGCAAATGGCAAGCCTTCCCAAACACAAGTTGATACGGTGACATTCCAATTGGAGTCTTGAAGGCAATCCTGTAGGCCCACAATGCATCTTCCAACCTCTTAGACCAATCCTTTCTTGTAGGACATACAGTTTTCTCCAGAATGGCTTTGATTTGCTTGTTCGAAGTCTCCGCTTGTCCATTAGTCTGTGGGTGATAAGCAGTAGCTACCTTGTGACGGATGTTGTACTTTGCCAACAAAGCTTCAAAGTACTTGCTACAGAAATGCGTCCCTTCGTCACTGATCACTGCCCTTGGTGTGCCAAACCTTGTGAAAATTTGTTTCTTCATGAATTGAACCACCACCTTTGAGTCATTGATTGGTAAGGCAGTAGCTTCTACCCACTTGGAAACATAATCAACTGCTACAAGTATATATAAATTGCCAAAAGAAGGAATAAATGGACCCATAAAATCGATTCCCCACACATCAAACAACTCTACCTCAAGAATGTTGGTTAGTGGCATTTCATGACGTCTTGAGATGCTACCAACCCGTTGACATCTATCGCACCGCAGTACAAAATTTCGGGCATCTCGAAACAAGCTCGGCCAATAAAAGCCAGATTGCAAGACTTTTGCTGCGGTTTTGTCACTTTGAAAATGCCCTCCATATGGAGAATCATGACAATGTTGCATCACCTGTTCGATTTCCTCTTCCGGGATACAACGCCGCAAAATCTGATATGCACCTTTCCTGAACAAGTATGGCTCATCCCAATAGTAAAACTTGACCTCATGCAGGAACTTCTTTCGTTGATGGGCATTCAAATCAAGAGGCATCAACCCACTAATTAGGTAGTTCACCAAATCTGCATACCATGGCACCATAGTTGAGACTCGATTAACAACAAGGAGCTGCTCATCGGGGAAGACTTCGTTGATAACTTCTGAATCTGTGCCCTTCTCAGCTTTCTCCAACCGAGAGAAATGATCAGCCACTTGATTCTCTGTTCCTTTCCTATCTTTGATCTCGAGGTTGAATTTTTGCAGTAGAAGCACCCATCTAATCAGCCTTGGCTTTGCATCCTTTTTCTCTACCAAGTATTTGATGACCGAATGGTCCGTGAAAACCGATACCTTTGTTCCTATCAAATAAGCTCGAAATTTGTCAAAGGCATAGACGACGGCCAACAACTCCTTCTCTGTTACCGTGTAATTCAGTTGGGCCCCTAATAGAGTCTTACTGGCATAGTAAATTGAGTGGAAAACCATGTCTTTGCGCTACCCTAAAACAGCTCCCACAGCCCAATCGCTCGCGTCACACATCACTTCAAATGGTAAAGACCAATCTGGGGCTGCTATGATTGGTGCTGAAATGAGCTTCTTCTTCAAATCTGTGAATGCTAACAAACATGCCTCGTCAAAAATGAATTGGTTGTCCTTCTCCAACAAGCTGCAAAGTGGTTTGGAAATGTTGGAAAAATCTCGGATAAATCTTCGGTAGAAGCCTGCGTGCCCTAGAAAACTCCGAATCCCTTTTACATTTGATGGTGGAGGGAGCTTTTCTATTATAGCAATCTTGGCTTTATCAACTTCCAGGCCATTCTTTGAAACTCGGTGTCCCAACACTATGCCCTCATTGACCATAAAGTGACACTTTTCCCAATTGAGAACTAAATTGGTCTCTTCACATCGCTTCAAGACCCTTGCCAAGTTGTGAGGCAATCTTCAAAGCTTTCTCCAAAAACAGAGAAATCATCCATAAACACCTCCACAAATTTCTCCACCATGTTAGTAAAAATTGCCATCATGCACCGCTGAAAAGTAGCAGGAGCATTGCAAAGACCAAATGGCATCCGTCTAAAAGCAAATGTACCAAATGTGCAAGTGAATGTGGTCTTGTGTTGATCCTCAGGAGCTATGGCAATCTGATTATAGCCAGAATAGCCATCCAAGAAACAGTAGTACTCCTTCTCAGCTAATCTATCAAGCATCTGATCAATGAAGGGGAGTGGGAAGTGATCATTCCTTGTGGCCTTGTTTAGCTTCCTCTAATCCATGCAAATCCGCCAACCAGTTACTGTTCTTGTCGGGATTAGTTCGTTGTTGTCGTTTGCTACCACGGTAACCCCTCCCTTCTTCGGTACACATTGGACTGGACTGACCCAAGAGCTGTCTGAAATGGGGTAAATAATCCCTGCATCTAGCCACTTAATCACTTCCTTCTTCACGACTTCCTTCATGATTGGATTCAACCTTCTTTGCTGTTCGACCGAATTGCTGTAGCATTCCTCCAACAAAATTTTGTGCATGCAGATTGATAGGCTGATTCCTTTAATATCTGCAATAGTCCATCCAATTGCCCTTTTGAACTTTTTCAGAACCTCAAGCAGTTGATTCTCCTGTACTCCAGATAATCCAGAAGAAATAATCACAGGCAAAGTATTTGAATCACCCAAATAAGCATACCTCAAGTGTGAAGGCAATGGTTTTAACTCTAATACAGGTGGTTCTTAAACAGATGGTTTGTGGGATTTAACGGCCCTTTCAGCCAAGTTTAGCGACTCGAAGTGCTTCCCGGCTCTAATTGCAGTAGGTTTTCTCTCCATCCAAGACACTTGATTGTCACTAGTTTCCTCATCTTCATCTGACGCAGTCAAATCTTCTTCGTTTATCATCTTTGGAGAGCATGTCATCTCAAATTCAGTAGTTACTAATGAATCCAGAACATTGATGGCCGAGCATTCTTCAACATCATCAGTAAATCACATAGCCTTGAAAACGTTGAAGGTAACCTGTTGATCGTGAACTCTCATGGTCAATTCACCCTTCTGTACGTCTATCAAGGTCCTGCCCATAGCCAAGAATGGTTTTCCCAATATAATAGGCACCTCCTTGTCTGCTTCATAATCTAGCACAATGAAGTCTGCTGGAAAAATGAATTTGTCCACTTGTACTAGCACATCTTCAATTTTTCCTTCCGGATGAGCCAAGGACCTGTCCGCCAATTGCAAAGTGACTGTAGTTGGTCTTGCTTCTCCAATTCCCAGCTTTTTGAATATAAACATGGGCATCAGATTTATACTTGCCCCCAAATCACATAGTGCCTTCCTGAAGTACTGATTTCCGATGGAGCACGGTATCGTGAAACTACCCGGATCCTTCAACTTAGGCGGCAGTTTGTTCTTCAGTATTGCGCTGCACTCTTCGGTCAATGCTACTGTCTCAAATTCTCCTAACCTCCGCTTCTTCGAAAGAATGTCCTTCATGAATTTGACGTAGCTCGGCATCTGCTCCAAAGCTTCTACAAGTGGAATGTTGATATGTAGCTGCTTCAACATGTCTAATAACCTTCTGAACTGCTTATCTTGCTTTTGATTCTGAAATCGTTGCGGAAATGGTGGTAGAGGTCTCTCTGATCTACTTTGCTGTAGCTTTGCTGCAGCATTTTTCTCTTATGCTTCTCTCTGATCTTCTTTGCTGTAGCTTTGCTGCGACTCTACTGTAGCATTCTGATCTGCTTCATTTTCTGATTGAGGGCTGGGCTGACTTTGGATTGAAGAGGGTTCTGCCTCTTTGGCAGGCTGTCGAACTGGTAGTTCAATTTGTCTGCCATTACGAAGTGTGATAGCTTTGCAATGCTCCTTACCATCTCTTCTTGGATTTTCTGTATCACTAGGAAGTGACCCTTGAGGTCGATTGCTCAGAACATTTGCTAACTGCCCAACTTGATTCTCCAATGTTCTCAATGACGCAGCTTGACTCTGAATGAGGGCTGATTGATTCTGAATAATCACATCATTCTTCGCCATGTATTCCTTGAGCAGTGCCTCAATGGAATTCGGTTGTTCTTGAGGCGGATGTCTTTGTTGTTGTTGTTGAAAACCTGGAGGATGTGTGGTTTTGCTAGGCCCGGTTGAAGAATTAACTCCTTGATTAGTCCAAGAGAAATTTGGATGTTGCCTCCACCCTGGGTTGTAAGTGTTGGAATATGGATTGTTGTTCCTGTTGAAATTATTTACATAACAAACTGAAGCTGGGTTAGCTGGGCAATTCTCAAATAAATGACCTTCACCACAATAAACACACACAACTTCCACTGCCTGCACCGGACTTGCCCTTGCTGCCATATTCATGGACTTCAATATGTTGGACAATGAAGATACTTGAGCTGTCAAAGCGGTAACGGCATCTATTTCATGAACTCCCGCTACACGCCTTCCCGTAGCAACTCTCTTAGTGGGCCGCTGATAGTTGTTATTAGACATTTTCTTTAAAATTTTGTAAGCTTCATTGTAAGACTTCATTAAAAGAGCTCTATTCACAGACGCATCCACCATACTCCGAGTTTGAGCATTGAGACCATTGTAAAAAGTCTCCATTTGGATCCAATGGGGAAGTCCGTGGTAAGGGCATTTTCTAAGCAACTCTTTGAAACGTTCCCATGCTTCGTAGAGGGCCTCTCCATCCACATGCTGAAACGATGTGATATTATTCCGAAGTTTGGCATTTTTGTTCGGAGGAAAGTACTTTACCAAGAATTTCTCAGCCAAATTATTCCATGTTGCTACCGAATCGGGTGGTAATGAGTTCAACCAGACTCTTGCTCTATCCCTTAGAGAATAGGGAAATAGCTTGAGCCGAAGCGCTTCTTCAGTTACACCATGGAGCTTGAATGAATCACTTACTTCCATAAACAATCTAAGATGCAGATGAGGATCTTCAGTTGGCATTCCGCTGAACTGACCAACTGTTTGGAGCATCTGAAACATCACAGGCTTCAACTCAAATTGTTGGGCTTGAATTTCCGGTCTAACAATGCTAGGATATAGCCCGTGCAACATAGGGACAGCGTAATCCCTTATTGCTCTATCTCTGTCATCAGCGATTGCTGCAGCATTGTTGACATTATATTTCACTACTGCTCCTTCAGCCCTTTCTTCCATTCTAGCAGCACCCTGTTGATCTCTTCTTCTTGCTCTGAAAGTTCTTTCAATTTCTGGATCTAAGGGAACTAAATCTATGTCCCTTGGCTTATTCATCTAAGAAAACCACACCTGCAAAGACAAAAATCAGAGTTTAATTAAATTAAGGATAGCAAAATAAAAGTCAAATAATTGGTTTCTATAATAGCAATTTTCGATAATCACAATCCCCGACAACGGCACCAAAAACTTGTTCGCTCCAAATATGTATGCGAAAGATACTACGCAAGTGCACGTAATCGAACAAGTAATATAGTAGTAAGTAAGTATCGTCTCCACAGGGATTGTATCAACAAAAATCTAATTATAGAAAACGATTGTTCTGAAATAAATTTGAGAATTGATTTGAACACTAAAATAATAAGAACTGAATAAAAACTAATGGGAGTAATTAAAAATGCAAGCAAAAAGTAAAACGTGGCAAAATCAAAGGTTTAATCTGTAAATCAATGATGGGTGATGGCTAGGATTACTGATTTCCCATCGGTTGTAAATCTGACCACAAATGCTGTAGGAATGCTGTAACAAAGTTCATTCAGTCAACCAAAAATTCTACACAATCCTCGTCCGAAAGATTTATGCACACAGTTCTTTAAACCAAAATCAACATATTCCTATGCATTTTAGTTTTCCAAACATAAGATTAAGCACCAATTTTAATGGGTTATATAAGGTATTAATATATTCCTATATTATACTCTTATATTATTCAAGCTAGATCCAACCAAAATTAACCTTCCCAGAATTAATTCTAGTTTGTTTCCCCCATAAATTGCTGGCCAAATAATAAACAGAGATTAATCACTCCAACACACTTGAATAAATTGAAACGAAACTCACTGAGCATTCAACATAATCTGCAAATCGTCATTACAACCTCGGTTCCATCAATAATCCTAGCTAAGAAAATTAGTTCATGATTTATTCAACAAAATCAAAACCAAAAGAAACAACAAGAGAAATCATAGCCACAGGGAAAATACAAGATTAATCCCAACAAATTAATACGAATAGTAATGGAAAACCAAGGGAGATGAGCATGTGCAAAGTGATGAATTCCTTCTTTCCAAGCAGTAGCTCACGGCTCCTTCGATCTCCCTCTCTCTCTTTTTCATTTTCTTTTCTCTCTAATCCCTTCTCTCGTTTTTCTCACAGCTTTTTTTTCCCAAAAATGGAGTCTATTCTTCTCTGCCCCTGCTTGCCTCCCCGAAAACGGCTGCTTCTCTCATTCATTAACTTTTCCTTTTATATCAAACCTCCCCCAATATGCCTTAGATGCACGTGTCTTCTTTATGGCCCCAATTGGGTGTCTTCTCACTGCTGCCGTATGTAGACAACTTTCCTCTAGTCTAGTGGGCCTCCATCCTTTCCTTGGTAAAGTGGCTCCAGCTGTAAAGCAACACACAATAAAGCTTAAAAATGTGCTAAAAGCCAAAATTATTTACAACTTTTCACCATTTCTTTAACTAAGAAAATTAGTTAATATTAAATAAAATACTAAAACTAAAGGCATATTATCATGAAATAATAACAATTAATAAGCTTAAAAGCATGTTAAATAACTCTATTTCATAGAGTTAACATGTACCAACCTCCAATTAGTGAGAGGATATGATAAGAACGAAAGTTATAAGATATGACCTTGGAGGTTGTTGGAGGGTCGCTCCCCTAACTCCTCATTGGTTGCGCGCATATGGGTACGACATAGGGGCCCTTAAGTAGACAAGATATGCAAATAATAAAGCATAATTGAACGCACATAGTTCACCTGCATTTTTGAACATTCGTGATATTACATGTGATGATATGATTTTATGGAAATGATTTGTGAGATATTGTTTGTACTTGCTGAGCGAAAGCTCATCATTGTGTGTTCATGCTGTAGGTAACGCGGGTAAGCAACCCGCTACTTAAATGTTTTATGAGCGGGCAAAGCTGTGCGGAGGCGATGAAGGACGGGAGTGGGATACCACCACGTATTAAATTTTCGCATTTAGATTTCCTTAAATCATTTTGTATCGACTATATTTATAACTATGTTCCTATGTCTTGGTACTACTAAACTAGTATGAGTATTTTACGAGAAAAAGAGTTTAGACTCTTTCCTTTTAATTTACATAAAGTTATAGTTTTTTAGAAATATTATCTAAATATGAATTTGAATATGATAATTATTTATTAGATGTTTTCAATTTCCTCAGTTAAAGAAATTTTAGTAGTTCTAATTTTTGTAGTACGAATATGATTTTTAAAAAAATCTGTATTTTTAGAACCAAATATAAATAAGTGTTAAGATTAAATTAAATAAAAATAAGTAAGTTAGTTAGCGGTTCGAAAAGTCAGGTCGTTACAGCCTCCACACAGCTTCACCAGTCCATAAAACATCTAAGTAGTGGACTGCTTATCCGCGTTACCTACAGCACGAACACACACGTATGAACTTTCGCTTAGCAAGTACAAACAATATCTCACAAAATATTTTCATAAAATCATATCATCACATGTAACATCATGAATGTTCAAAAATGCATGTGATCTATGTGTGTTCAATTATGCTTCATTATATACATGTTTTGTCTACATAAGGGCCCCCTATGTTGTACCCATATGCGCGTAACCAATGAGGAATTGGGGGGAGCGACTCTCCAACAGCCTCCAAGGTCATATCTTATAATTTTCGTTCTTATCATATCCTCTCACTAATTGGAGGTTGGTACGATACTTAATCCTATCTTTCGTTTGCCTCATTCTTATTAATTGTGACAATGTGTAGATTTATATGTCACTATGCATCTATTATTATGACATAAATATTTGTGAGGCATGTCAATCATGTCAGTGCAAGAGAAATTATGCACGTCAAATGCTTAATCAAAGCAATACATATAACTCATATATTCATTACATCATCCAGGTAAATCATAGCAAACATAGAGCATTAACAAATAAAACATTTTGTTCCATGCTGTAGGTGATGAGATTTGTACTTACTTGTCTTATGTGCTTAAACTTCCGGAGTTGTACCTCATACTAGTCAAGTTTAAGAAATTGTCCTGAGTTCACAATATCTCATAATTAGATAGAATCATAGTTATATAACTTTATTTATTTATTTATTTTATAAATTAAAGTGAGTTTAATTCACTTATATCATAATTAACTTTAACAATTTATTTAAATGAATTATTAAGTGTTAAATAAATTTCTACTATTATTATTTAATTAATTTAATTTTTCTTAATTTAATTGATTAATTAAGTTGTAGTTAATTATTACTTTATTTAATTGAGTAATCATAATTAAATTAGATAATTTTAATTGACTTATTAAGAATTATATTGTTAATAATTTAGTTATGTTACTTAAATATTATTTCTCATATAATAATTAATAATTATTAAATATGATATTAATAATTAATAATTTGATTAATCGAATAATTAATGTTTGATTAATCTCAAATTAATCATCCATAGTTATTTTGATGAATGTATAAATGATTAATTATTAAGTAATCTCTAATTAATAATGTAGTATAATTATGTAGTTACTCAACATAATAATCTTATTTATCACCTACTAACTCTTATAATTAATTAATTAATTAATATTAATCAAATAATTAATTAATTACATTATTAATTACCAATTAACTTTCTTAGCATAATTACATTTGGTTATGTATTTATTAATTTTATCAATTAATTAATTAATTAATCAATCAAGGTGACATGGAGTCACCTAAGTGTATACCTCCCATCTATTATTGGGCTTGTAAGGCCCAATCTCCTTAGTTTAATCATTTAGTTGGGCTAAGATAGTCTCTTGGTATATGCCTAGTAACCCTCTAGTGTACTTTATCTTAGTCCATTAAAAACTTGTGATTTAACTTTATAAAATTAGGGTTTTTCATATTATTTGATCATACACTTAATACCAACTCATTTCATAACTAAATATGTTCATATGTTATAACTTATCCTTATGTCACATTTTAATGTTTAATCGTTTTGTCGCTGTAGGATTTTAACTTGTAAGATTTATTTAGATTTGAGTATAATCCCATTTTGGACACTTGATAACTCGTTGGAAAGCTTGAAGTGTCTAGTTTCTTTCTTTACAATTTGTTTTCCAAGATTTCAAGTATTTCAAATATTATCGTGGACGTTTTCCTAAGTGTCTTATGATGAAATCTCAGTTTACTAGATTTCAATATAATATTATGTGATTTATTAAAATTTATGTACATATCTGTTTTAAATGCATGATATCTCCTTTTGAAAATTGAGATATCTACTTTATAGACGTAAAGTTATTTCCTTTAGTGTTTGAGCGTTTCATACCATAAACTTAGGTTATGTTACTGTTGATCCCACATATGTACCACAAGTCCAGATTCATGGGTAAACTTAGAAAAATCATAACAATTCACGTACAAGTCCAAATATGGAAAACGATATGTCATTGGAAAGCTTATAGTGTCTATTTCGTATGATAAGAACAGTTTTGTAAAACATTATAGTTTACTAACCCAAAATATATAAAACCCGTGGCTAGTATAGGGTTCCAATAAAGACTTTCGGTTCGTAGTCCAAACTTGTAAAATTCACTAAAAACTGTACACTTATCCGTTCAAGGTGTATGATACCTTGTTGGAAAGCTTAAACAATCTAGTTTTTATATATATAACTTATAATCCTAAATTTGTAGGCTAAAGGATTCGGAGTACATAAAACCCGTGGCTAGACTGTACCCCAGAGTTTCATTTTCTCTCTAGTTTTGTATCATAACTTCAAATGCACATAACTTTAGACATACAAAAGCAAACCAAGTGATTCCAGAGCCTAAAATGAAGCTTATCCTTTGTATAATTTTATCATATAATTCATTTTTCATAGAAAAGTTTCTGATGCATGCTATATTACCACAACAACTACAAGCTTTAACAAAGTTCGAGATCTTACCAAAATGCTCCGTGGATTCTTTAAGATCTCGGACCTGCAAAGTTCTTCTCAAAACTTTTTCCTAGGTAAGAAGAAGTTTAACATTAAGATTATAACTAAACATCATGCTTTAACTTTCCAAAAATGACTAAAACACAAAGAATACTACTAGGTTACCTCTAGTAAAACGTTCTCTAACTCCGTTTCACACTTCTTCGAACTTGGTAACGGGGTTGCTTAGAGCTTGAAAATGGAGGGAGGAAGGTGCTAGAGGGGTGTTGGAGATGGAGAATAGTGTTGGTGGTTCTTGTTTCTGTTTTGAGCTTGGTGGTGGCTAGAGAAGCTAGGGTTTTTGAGCTTAACTTGTGTGAGAATAAAATGAGGTGTTAGGGGTTTGTTTTCAACCAACATTTACCTTAAAGAAGCTGTATTTTGAGGGGTAAAAAAGGAAAATTTTTGACTGATTCTCCCATTCATTGCCGCCACTTAAAGGGAGAGTGTTGGGGTGAAAATTTGGTTCAACAAAGTGGAGACAAGGGGTCACTTTCACTTGTCTCTTCTTTGGGTCAACTTGCCAAAATAAACCATGACATCTCTTACATGAAGTTGCATGCATGCATCACTTTCCTTTTTTCTCATTTGTTCAGATTTCTTCTTGCCTTTTGACCCAAAAATCCGGATCCCCTCTTTGCCTTCTCTTTTTTATTTTGTTTTTCTTTCTTCCAATTTCCACCATTGATCTAAGGTTGTCATCCTTATTCTTATCTATTGGATCTTCCATCATATCAATCCTTACCTTAAGCTCTCATTGGTCACTTATCAACCAAAGTTTGGCCATTGATTTGCCTATGATTCTTTAACATAAAATCTACACCATTAATTTCAAATTTAAGCACAATTCTTGATCTATCTTCCACCTTTGGATTTTCTAAGAGTAAATACTAATAAGTCATCTTCTATCTATGTGACACATTAATTTCCCAATCATACCCTCAAAACTTAACTATTGATATGACCAAAATAAATACTAAGATCATTAAATTGACCTATTAATTAAAATCGAGGTTCTTCCCAAAAATTAACATTTATCCCTCTAATACGACATAATAAATTTTTCGTATAAATTTATATGTTGTTCAACTCATCTTTTATATATTTATAATTTCTCATTTAAATAAAGAAACTCAACATTGTTAGATCATCGACATCATCATACCGATGATACATATAAAATCATTCATCTTGAAATTTGATATTTATCAAAATAATTCATCAGAAGTATATTAATGAAGGAAATCCATGATAATAGTTCATGAATCAAGTTTATAAATTTCCAGGACGTCACATTTGTGATGTCAAAAATATTATGCTCATCATTCATGCTTCCATTAAATAAAGGACATAACATATCAACATGTCATAATCTTCTATTCTCATACATCAATACTCATTTCATGTCATATAACCATGAAAATCACATAAACATACTTTTCATCATATTCCATACACAAATCATGTTTTCTAGCCATTTTAAATCATGGCAAGCACATATATTATCTCACCATGTAGCAAAACAACATTTTAACCATTTACCATACCAAGATTTTCATATTTGTAAAAACACATTTTGAAAGAAAAGTTATCAAGAACTTGGTAAACCACTAGTTTACAAGTCATTTACCTCATAGAAAAGTAATAGGTTCTTAGCTCCTCTTGAAGGCTTTGAACCACTTTTAGATCCTTAAGGTAAGGGGCTAGAATGGAGATAAAACATCACTTTAAAAACATTTTTAAAACATCATTTTTCTTTCTAGGAAATAAGTGGAAAAATATAGGTTTTTACCTTGGAAAGCACTTGGAATGACTCTTCCTCCTCGTTAAAAAATGATGTTGGGAGTGGATGGAAGAAGATGAAGAATATTTTTTTGGCTTCCCTTAGCAACAAATTTCGACCACAATGAAGGGAGGAAGAGTGGAAATTTTTCTCTGCTTGTATGATGTTTTTTTTAAAAAAAAAGAAAAAGAAAAGAGTGGTTTTTAGTTTACCTTAAAATCATTCTATAACCAAGCCTAGGGGTGGCAATACGGGTCGTGACACGACGATATGACTCGAAAACGACACGAATTTCACGGGTTTGGGTTGGGAAAAATAAGGGGCGGGTCATGTTCGGGTTGGGAAAAAAAAAAAAAAAAAAAAAAAAACGGGTCGTGTTCGGGTTGGACCCGATTTTTTTCGTGTCACTTTCGTGTTGCGGGTCAATTTCTTGTCAATTTCGTGTCGCGAGTCAATTTTGTGTCGCGGGTCAATTTTGTGTCGCAGGTCAATTTCGTGTCGAGGGTCAATTTCGGTTCGTGTCGTGTAAACCCGTGACGGGTTCGTGTCGTGGTTTCGTTTTGTGTTTGTGTCGCGGGTCGTGTTCGGGTCGGGGAAGAAAAAAATCAACACGGCTCTAATACGACACGAACCCGACACGTGACACGAATTGTCACCCCTAACCAAGCCCTATTGTGGCTTAAAAATTGAAATTTTTTGGATTTTAATCTCTCCAAAAATGTGTTGAGCTGAAAAGGATAAGTTGAGAGGTTGTTTTGGTGATTTTTCATATATTTCTAAGTAGTTTTAGTGAGTAGTCATTCAAGTAGTCCATCATCTTACATTGTAACCATTCTTTCTTTCTTGTTTTTTCATTTTTGTTTTGCTTGTTTAGGGGTTGGATTTTGAATTTTCAAAAACCTCCCTCTTGTGCAGCCTATTTTCTGAATTTTTTTTTGGATCGATGCCAGTTTACTGGCAGCAGGCAGGAAGCTCAACCCCTTCCCTTAATAAATTTTTTTTAAGCCGACTGCCTTGCTCAGTGGGTAATTACCCACTGGGTTGGGGGGGGGGGGGGGGGGGGGGGGGTGCACGAGTACTCCCCTGAACTCCTCTTTTTTATTTTTTTATTTTTTATTTTTTGAGATTATAGTAAGATTGCTAAATTTAATTTAGTAGGTAAATCTTGTCATGACATAAAATTCACTTCTTTAATTCACAAAATTATGATTATTCATTCATTATATATATATAATGAATTTTTTACACATAATATTTTCACAAAATCCCAATTAAAATAGAAAATGGGAGTAACATCATATTTATATTTTCTCGTCACCAATTTAAAAATGTTATTAATGGTGAAACTTACAATTTAATTGTCTATTTAGGAGGAGAATTAATATTATAAATTTTGAAGTTGTTTACACTGATACCATTTGTAATGACCCTTGCCTCTCTTGGTATGATATTGTCAGCTTTGAGTCCCGTGCCCTCATGGTTTTGCTCTTGGGCTCACCCCAAAAGGCCTAATACCATTAAGAGGTGGTCTCTTTACTTATGAACTATCACATATATACATTCACAAGCGAAGTGAGACTGCGCAGTTTACCATTTTCCTTGTAAGGACTGATGACTGTCACAATCATCCCTTCTTTTAGGGCCCAACGTCCTCGTTAGTCACACTCTCGGTTGGGTATAGGCTCTAATATCATTTATAATGACTCATGCCTTCATTTGGTATGATATTGTCCGCTTTGGGCCTCATGCCCTCACGGTTTTGCTTTTAGGTTCGCCTCAAAAGGTCTTATACTATCTGGAGGTGGTCTCTTTATTTATGAACTATCACATATATCTATTCCCAAACGATGTGAAATTGCACAGCTTACCCTATTTCTTGTTAAGATTGATGACTGTCACATTTGCATCCCATTTTCATCCGCTTTTTAAATATTTAAAAAAAAATTTATTATACGTTGTCTTATAAAAATTTAAATTTACTATTAATTCGCAATATTATTTCTCTATCGCTTAACGTAATTATGTGTCACATGGTTAAGGACTTAGGTTGCAAAATGCTTGAACAATGTAAATATGTTGGCAAGAGAGCACGAAATAGAAACAAATTCAGGTGTAAGAATGCAAATAAGTTTGTGCCATTATTATGTAAAGCTTTTTCCTTATATATGTCAAACCGGAGTTTATTATTTTCCAAAGTCCTATTAAACAAATAATAACGTACACTCCACGTGGCTAACTCAGCTCACTATTTCTCCACAACAGCTTTACTATTTCTCCACCACTAGTTGCTTTTGTCATTTTCCAACAATTAATAAAAATAAATACTCTACCAAAGGTTAATGATAAATTAATAGAAACACAAGTCTTTTTTCATTCCTTCCTTTTTCATATCATCAAATATTTTACCTATGCACATATTTAATGTTAGTGATATAATTACTATTAAATATAAAGCTAGAGAGTGTGCACTAGTGATAAACCTCCATGCAGATCTGGTTTATTCCTTATCTCTTTGCTGTCGTCTAAAAATATCATATAATGCCAATTCAAATATTTTAGATATTATTTATATTTTAATTGATCTAATATGATATTTTAATTTACGTGACGTGATATTATTTAAAAGATAAAAAAAGAAAGGATTAATCTCATATTATATCTTTGAATTTTAGAATCACTCTTAATTTGTCCTTTAAACTTTGAAAATTCTTACTTTTTCCTCTTAAACTTTGAGGGCCAGTTTGAGAGGAGGTATTGAAAACGGAGATTTGGAGACATTTAAATTGGAATAGAGATAAGTTTTAGAAATATGTATTTAGTTTTTAAAAAAATTGTTTGGAGTAAAAATGTATAAAAACTATAAATGCGTTTGGGGAAAAAAAATCAATTTGGATGTTTCATTCCTCTCAAAATTCTATGTAAATTGAAAATAAAAATCAAATTAGTTGGACTTAAAATGATAAAATAATGAACTTTTATAGTTTGAATTTAATGTAGATATTTGAAGACATGAATGATGAAAATTGGTTTTGAATTGAAGAAAAAGACAAAAAAAATTAAAATTAAAAGTGGTTTTAAAGTGAAGAGTAAGACAAAAAAAAAAAAAAAAAAAAAAAATTAGAGATGTGTTTGGAGAAGTCCCTCAAACACCCACTGAATTTAAAACCCATTTTACCCCTTTCATCAGAATTCCACTTAAAAATAGACAGAAAATGGTGAGTTATGTATAGTTATGTGGTCATTTTTGATATGTTTTTTAGCATAATCCTAATCAAATGGATTTAATAAGACTAATTTTCTTATTTTTTTGTTTGTTTTTAAGTAGAATTCCAATAAAATGGATAAAACGAGATTAAATTCAAAACTCATGAGACAAATTAAAAGTTTTTAATGTTCATTAGATAAAATAAGAGTGATTATAACATTTCAGGGTTTAAATCAAACATAATCTTAAAAACTACGTAAATAAAGGACACCAGATGAAATCCACTGCATAAGACCTATATAGTTAGCACCTAGATAGCAACATGTGGTTCCAAATTGCCGCAGAGATGTCTGGACCAACGAAACAGATCATACATTAAAATAAATAAATAAATAATGAATGTCTCTGTTTTGGTCATGGTTTGTCTTTTTCCAACATGTGTCTTTCAACTCAACAATAATTGAAAAATCCAATAATAGAATAGGAAAAAAAAAAAAAAAACTCGACCAATAAAGAGCTCTTTAGTATATTTTTATCATCATTTAGCCTATCATTAGACTTAAATAAATAAATAAATAAATAACTTTTAAAAAGGAAAGATTATGGTACACATCTGTCCACAATACTTCGTAAGCCGTGACGTTGGCATGCTCCTTTTTTTTTTTAAGCCTTTTCTGGTATTCATTTGTTGTTTAAGTTCACTTCCAGTTTTTCACTATGTGTGTGTGTGTGTGTGTAGATATGTATGTTTGTATATAATATATGTTGCAATATCCATGCATGTGAAGCGTTTTTTCTACTGAAAAAATCCTTTGACTTTTGTTCCTTTCCAATGGTTTCTTGTAGAGCTGAAAAGACATCAGCGTAATCCATATTAACTCAAAGGTACATGCGCTTACCATTTTTTTTAATTCCATTCCCTGTATTGTTGCTTCTTTCCGGCCGTTTTTTCTGTTTGGATGCCAGGAAAATATGAGGGAAGAAAGGTACTACCGTGATTAGTTTTTGGTTTTGTGTGATGGGTAGTTCTCAAAACTGCTTTTCAATTAAGTCTTCTCTCTGTTTCCTCTGTAACCCACTTAAGAAAGCGTGTTTTTTTTTTTTTTTTTTCCATCAAATTAAGTCTAAAAAACCAAATTGGGTTTGTAAGATTACTTCCAAATTTTTCGTTGAATATCAAGTTTTCGAGTTGGTCTTATTGCAGGAACTTTTCAAGGACAAAGTGATTGTACCCAAAAAAAAAAAAAAAAAGAGAGATTTCTGGGTTTATGAATGCGCCTTCACTAGTGTAAAGAGGACAAGAAAAACATGGGTTTTAAGCCACTAAGTTGGTACTGTAAGCCAGAAGCTTATGGGGTTTGGGGACAAATAGTTGACAATTCTTTTGGTTCCTACACACCTTGTGCCATTGACACTTTGGTGGTCTCCATTTCTCATTTGGTTCTTCTCGGCCTCGGCTTATACCGGGTATGGCTGATCAAGAAACATCACAAAGCGCAGCGGTTTCGTTTGAGGTCGAATTATTACAATTACCTGTTGGCTCTCTTGGCTGGTATTAGCACTGCTGAACCTTTACTAAGATTGGTCATGGATATTTCAATCTTTAACCTAAATGGCCAGAACGGTTTTGCTCCTTTCGAGGTTCGGTTCGGTTCGGTTCTTGTTCTCAGTTCATATTGAATTTTGAATTTTTCTCTCTCTTTTGATTTACTTGTAAACAAGTATGTATTCCAAATTGTCACATGTTTGTTAATAGCATTGGTTTTGATTATTTTCTTTTGTGTCACTGTCATGTTGACACTTAAAAGAAGTTAATCAAAACCAGTGTTGTACCTTCAGTACTTTTTAGTGTTATAAACGAAATTAACGCCTATTAGCTAGCGAGTATTTTTGGAAGTTTAAAACCATATTTTGGTAGTTTTTTCCAACTTTGGCAGGGTGATTATACTGTAGATTAGACTAATGTGGTTGTCAAACTTGCAAATTGAATTTTTTTTTTTTTAATTTTTTTGGTCACAGATAATTTCTTTGTTCATCGAGTTTCTCGCTTGGGGCACCATGCTGATGATGATAGGATTGGAAACAAAAGTTTACATAAGGGAATTCCGGTGGTACGTGAGGTTCGGAGTTGTTTACGTGTTGGTAGCAGATGCTGTGGTCCTCAATCTCATCCTCTCAGTGAAGGATTACTACAGCGGGTTAGTTCTTTTCGCATTCATAGAATAAGCATCTATAAAAAAGTAGATCTAAAGAATGTTTATTCTATCCGAGTTCTTATACCCTTTTTCTCTTCTACTATTGGATCCTTTCTTTTGCTTAATTCCAATTTTCAGAATTATACTTAAAAATTGTTTATTTATTTTAATTTTAATTTTTGGCAAGTGTACTAGACAAGATATATTTACGTCAAATGAGATAATATAGAATAAGTTATGGGAACTCAAACATTCAATATTAAAATTGGATAAATGATACCTCCAAGGATTGGGGAACATAAGGAATAATACTATATTAAGTGATCCAAAATGTAACAAAGATAAGGATTTTAGGCACGCTTTTTCTTTCCTCTTCAATTCCATGCTCATAGTTAAAATTTATGCTCGTGCAGATACGCATTGTATCTGTATGCCGGTGCAGTATTTTTCCAGGTTTGTTACTCGTCTGTGCTGCACTTTTTACCTAGCTAAATTTCAAATATATGTCAAATCCTTGTCAGTGACTCTATTTTTCAAAATATCCGGTGAGATCCGCTTGTTCTTAATGAATTATGTTTTGGAAGAGATCATCTTCGTTTGATGTTGTTTGCTAGCGAAGCTTGTCAATTGCATAGTGATCTGTTCTAGTTTTGTTATCTAGGTCCTATTTGGAATTCTTCTCACCATATATCTTCCTAATTTGGATCCTTATCCGGGTTACGTTGTGCTTCAACCTGAGTCTCTTGAGAATGTTGAATATGAAGCACTTCCTAGTGGAGACCAAATTTGTCCTGAGAGACATGTCAATATATTCTCAAGTAAGTAGTTTAAGAATTTTTCTTATTTCTTCCCCTTTTTTACTTTTTGTATCAGTGGTTTTAGAATTGTAAAATCGCGACATCGTGAGAAAAAACAGGAGATTGAATGCCATAACTAATCAAAAATAGTGAAGAGAACAAACCTTCAAGATCATATTGAACTTCATGCGGTTTTCAGCTTTTACCCCCATCGATCTCTTCATAAATGAAGACCTTTGTTACATCTATCGATACTGATATTTTCATCGTTGCTTACAGAAATATATTTCGGATGGATGACTCCACTTATGCAAAAAGGATATAGAAAGCCGATCACGGAAAAGGATGTCTGGAAGTTGGACACATGGGATCAAACGGAGACGCTGATAAAAAAGTTGGCCTGATGTTAATTACCTCCTTTTGGTTTATTTTATGCTTTTGTTCATACACATCGATCCCGCTATATACATCGTTGTCGACTCTGTCAGGTTCCAGAGATGTTGGAATGAAGAATCTCAAAGGTCCAAGCCATGGCTTCTAAGAGCACTAAATCAAAGCCTTGGAGGAAGGTTTCTTAATTTACCTACAACTTGTTTATACAGAATCTCATTTCCACAATTATTTGATTTTAAAAAGACAATATTAGTGAAGTTTCTATAAAGTTACTTGGCAAATAAGTCATTAGTTTTATTTTATTTTTTACTTGGTGAGCTAAAACTTTTCATAAATAGATTCCTCCTAATTTAATTTGGTTTTTAAAACGTTGTGTGTAGGTTTTGGTATGGAGGCCTTTTCAAGGTAAAAAGCCTAAATTTTTTCACTTTTTTAATGCAATTACTGAAGAAGCTTTACTAACTTTACCCAAACTTGTAGATCGTATATGATCTTTCACAATTTGTGGGGCCCATTCTCTTGAATAGTCTCTTACAGGTTAGTTCTTTTCTTAGCAAAAGCCTAATTATTTTCCTGATGCAACTCAAAAGAGGTTAACTCTTTTTTTTTTTTTTCCTTTGTTTATAGCAGAGAAACTTTAGAAAGGAATTCTTTGATAGGACACACACACACAAAGTTCTTTAGGATACACATAATTTTCCCAACTTTTTTTTAAGATCTCCGTAAAACTTTATGTAGAAGTGTCATTCCTGTTTTTCTTAGAGTAACCTGATGATTTACCTAATTTACTAAAAATTAAACAAGTGATTTACTTGAGCAAATCAATGATTTGCCTTTACTGAATTTCGGCCATTTATGTTCTACACCAGAAAACAATTAGCGTCATGTTAAATGAAGCGAGTATAATTCATTTTCTTACGACAAATTTAATGTGCTAGATACAGGGTATATAGTTTATTAGTTCTTGTTTTGAAGCATAGAATTTCTAATTGTCTTGTTACAACCTGCAGTCAATGCAACGAGGCGATCCAGCTTGGATCGGATACATTTATGCCTTCTTGATTTTTGCTGGAGTGGTATGACTTCCATCTTTCATTTACTCGAATAAAGTTCTGCGCTAGTCAGTACGAAATTTGAAGCATTTTTCTGCTATGACTTATATTGGCAAGTTAAAACTACATTAAATTCAAATGATATAAGTAGAGATTCATAGTAGATTGAAGCATTATTATTGGAAAAAGGTAGGAAAATTCTACATGTTGCATTCTTAACTTATATATGTCGCCTATGAGAACTTACAGCGCAGTTTGATTTTGTTTTGTTTGAAGTATTTATGTACTTTTTCCTTCCTATGCAAATCTCTGCTGGTCGTTCTTCGGAAGAAAGAGACAGATATTGTTTTAGTGTCTTCCGAATATTGACATGTCTAAACAAACTTGTTAAGCAAGAGAATGAAAACGGAACTAGATGTTGCTTGCATGTGTCTAATTACTGGTTTAGATTTACCAAACATATATGTCAGATTAGAACAGAGTAGGGGTGTAACAATCAGTTTCCTATTGACTAGTTGGTTCGACTTTGTTCAGTCGCTCGGGGTGCTGACAGAATCTCAATATTTCCAAAATGTTATGCGGGTTGGATTCCGGCTAAGATCAACTTTGGTAAAACTCTCTCCTTTATGTTAGCATTTTTTTTTTTTTTTTTGGCAATTTCCTAGGAAAATGTCTGCTTATTTCAAGTTTCTTTAGGTGGCTGCTATATTTAGAAAATCGCTACGACTGACTCATGAGGGTCGCAAGAATTTCCCGACAGGAAAGATAACAAATATGATCACTACAGATGCCAATGCACTTCAAGTATGTTTTAGTGTAATTAGATATTATCACATTATTTGTGCACAAAGACTGAGTTATAACAATGTGACCCTTATAATTTTTCAGCAAATATGTCAACAACTTCACGGATTATGGTCATCTCCGTTCCGTATTATCATATCTCTGGTCCTCTTGTACCAGCAATTAGGAGTTGCATCTCTTATTGGGGCTCTAGTGCTAGTTCTCATGCTTCCCGTGCAGGTAAGTATCGTTTTCTGTCACTTTGTAGCCTGCTCAGATATTGTTTCCTTGCCTGGAGGCTCATAAACGAAGCTATAATGTTAGATATCTTAACTCTTGCGCCATCTTTTAATCAACGGACTTAACAAGGCACGATTCTTTCATTGGTAGGTGACAACGTTTTAGTACCGATCGATTTGTAAACTTATTATGCACGTACTAGTGGAAAGATAATAACTCATTCGCCATGTCTCGTGGTGTTAAAAAAGTTGGTGCAAGAGTTTGGATCCGTAGCATTAACACTGTTTATATCACTTGAATTGAGTTTCAGCAAATTGGAAACTCTCTCTCTGGTTTAATGTTTTGGGCAAAACAGGTTCAGTTTCATTAGTTAAATGATTGTCTAACACTAGATAATTTGAATTTCTTAATTTGTGAGGAGGATAGACACTTGTGCTTTCCAAAATGCGAAAACTGACGAAGGAAGGACTGCTGCGCACCGACAAGAGAGTCGGTCTCATGAATGAAATTTTGGCAGCCATGGATACCGTGAAGTATGGTTCTTTCTTGAAAAGGACTTTGTGATCTATATTTGTATTTAGCTTCACACCACTTAATGCCAATTGTTCTAAAGCTATGCTGAAAATGTTTCAGATGTTATGCATGGGAAGCAAGCTTCCAATCTCGTATCCAGAGCATCCGAGATGATGAGTTGTCATGGTTCCGCAAAGCACAATTACTCTCTGCTGTATGTGTGAAAGATTTACGTTTTGTATTCTTGAAGGCCAAAATTTTATGATGAACATGCTAATTACTCATTCAACTAAAATTAATGAAATGTGCTTGATTTTTACACTCTAACCTCCTAATCTTCCTCAATGATAGATTTTATCATGATAACAATTTGTTGTATTTTTCATTTTTTTTTCCGTGTATATCCTAGATAATCACTCTATATTATGCGGATGTATGTACCCGAATGATCGATCTCCTTCATAACCTCGTATTTATTTTGATTATTTTTCCTTTTGTTGCAGTTCAATAGCTTCATACTAAACAGCATCCCTGTTGTTGTGACGGTGTTATCATTCGGAATTTTCACATTGCTCGGCGGAGATTTGACGCCTGCAAGAGCCTTCACATCCCTTTCTCTGTTTGCAGTGTTGCGATATCCACTAAACATGCTTCCTAATCTACTAAGTCAGGTGTCACAATTTTCTTCTATGGCAATCTCTCTATGTGGTAGAAAATTTCTGTCATTCCAATCTGCATTATATCTCATCAAATATGGGAGGCTAGGCGGTTGAATTCGAATATGTGATTCTTGTGTTGTTGAGAAACTTTAAGACAAATTGAAAATAGTTATTTTTCATCCTAAGTTTATGAGATGACTCCGATTCAACAGGTCGTGAACGCAAACATATCATTACAACGTTTGGAGGAACTACTCTTAGCTGAAGAGAGAGTTCTACAACCGAACCCACCTCTTCAACCTGGGCTTCCAGCCATATCAATTAGGGATGGTGACTTTTCTTGGGACCCCAAGGTAAAGTTCGAACACCCATGACTCTTATTTCCTTAGATGAAATATTTATACTTACACGAGAGATTACCCAGTTGGGGCTAGCTTAGCAGGTGGGAAGGGAGGTCTTAAGTCTCAGGTTCAAAACCTTAAGAGGTTTTTTTCCAAATTAATAAAAGAAGGCATTCATAGATTTTTTTTTTTTTTCCCTTTAAATTTGCAACTAAAGATCTTTTTCTCTTTATCTTTATTGTTTTTTTTAGGCAAATAAGCCTACCTTATCCAATATTAATTTGGATATACCAGTTGGTAGCTTAGTTGCAATTGTTGGTGGAACTGGTGAAGGAAAAACGTCGCTTATATCCGCAATGCTAGGCGAGCTTCCCCCGATATCAAATGCAAGTGTTGTAGTAAGAGGGAGTTTTGCTTATGTTCCCCAAATTTCATGGATTTTCAATGCAACTGTGAGTTGAATTTCCCATATTTTCTATTTTCAAAATATCATTATGTTGAACATTAAACAATAGAATTCCTTGGTTTCTCTAAACTTTTGAAACTGTTCTTCCAGGTACGTGAAAATATATTATTTGGATCAGAATTTGACGCTGCAAAATACTGGAAGGCTATTGACGTGACCGAGTTACAGCATGATCTGGATTCTCTTCCAGTTGAGTGGATTTTAGGAATTCATACATCCAGCAATAGTTTACCATAATTGTTCCACTAGTTATTAAATGTACTTTTACTTTTTTTTTTTTTTTAAGGGTCGAGATCTGACCGAGATAGGCGAACGCGGGGTAAATATTAGTGGTGGACAAAAGCAGAGAATATCAATGGCTAGAGCTGTGTATTCCAATTCAGACGTGTTCATATTTGACGACCCTTTAAGTGCTCTCGATGCTCGTGTTGCTAGACAGGTACTTGTTCTATCTTCTTCCACTCTTTTAGGTTCTACATATAAATATACATGTAATTCACCTCATGAAATTTGTATTTATGTAATTCAACTTTGTCTCTAGGTTTTTAACAACTGTATCAAGCAAGAGTTAGAAGGAAAAACTCGGTTACTTGTCACAAACCAGCTACATTTTCTACCACAAGTGGATAGAGTTGTGGTAGTTTGTGATGGTATGATTCGGGAGGAAGGAACCTATGACGAGCTGGCTAAGAACGGAACGTTGTTCCAAAAGCTGATGGAAAATGCAGGGAAAATGGAAGAGAATGTAGAAGAGGAGGTCGAAAGTGAAACTTGTGCCGAGAAAAGTTCAATGCCAACTTCTAACAGAGTGGTAAATGAATCATCCACAGATGCAAGCACTGCAAGAAAAGGGAAATTGGGGAAGTCGGTTTTAATCAAGCAAGAGGAAAGGGAAACAGGTGTTGTTAGTTGGAATGTCTTAATGAGGTAACACTAAAATAAAATCTGTTCATGTTTTCCGTCAGATTGACGTCAAATATTATAATTGTTTAATGAAAATGCTTATGACAATTGTCAATTTGCATAAATCTGATATCTTGCGATTTCAGGCGTTAATTTTGTTCTATTTGCAGGTACAAAAATGCACTGGGAGGCCTATGGGTGGTGATGATTCTTTTAAGTTTCTATTTACTAACCGAAGTTCTTCGTGTTTCGAGTAGTAGCACATGGTTAAGTTTTTGGACACAGCAAAGCAGTTCGGAAAGTTATAAACCTACATTCTACATTGTTGTGTATGCACTTCTTTCATCCGGCCAGGTACGTCCATCATTAACACAATCTAGATCATTTTTACTTTTACAAGTTTGCTCATTCTCTCACAAGACCACGTCCTCCCTTTTTTTTTTTTTTATTAAGTTCGAAGACTAAAGTTTGCTATGTTTGATTCAGGTGACTGTGACACTGGCCAACTCTTTTTGGTTAATCACATCTAGTCTTCGTGCAGCCAAAAAATTGCATGATACAATGTTGCATTCTATACTAAGAGCTCCAATGGTTTTCTTTCACACTAATCCAACCGGGCGGATAATCAATAGGTTTGCGAAAGATCTCGGAGATATAGATCGAAATGTTGCAAATCTTATGAATATGTTTCTGAACCAGATGTGGCAGCTTCTTTCAACTTTTGTGCTCATAGGAATTGTGAGCACAATATCTCTCTGGGCCATTATGCCTCTTATGATCTTGTTCTACGTAGCGTATCTGTACTATCAGGTAAGTTTAAAATGGTTCAGCATTTTCTATTTTCACTTTCATCTCGTTATACACTAATGGAACTTTCATTGTCGCAAGGTGCCTAAGAATCTAAACCTAGACTTTGTAAGGAGTTATTTCTATTTTATTTTCAATCTGCGACAAAAGAAAAAGACGATGTGAAGGGGAAAAAAAAAAAGCAAAATGAAAGGAATTCTTCCATTGCTCACCCATATTTAGTGTTACATTAGTTTCATGATGATTGCCAATGCATACATATGCAGAGCACGGCCCGTGAAGTGAAGCGCTTGGATTCCACCACAAGATCTCCGGTTTATGCACAATTTGGAGAAGCACTAAATGGTTTGTCAAGCATTCGTGCATACAAGGCATATGATCGGATGGCTTCCATAAATGGGAAGTCCATGGACGATAACATACGATACACCCTTGCGAACCTCAGCTCGAACCGCTGGCTCTCGATAAGATTGGAAACGTTAGGAGGTATTATGATTTGGATGACCGCAAGCTTTGCTGTTTTGCAAAATGGAAGATCAGACAACCAAGTGGAATTCGCATCCACAATGGGTCTACTTCTCAGTTATACTCTAAACATCACTAATTTGTTGAGTGGTGTACTTAGGCAAGCAAGTAGGGCTGAAAATAGTTTAAACTCCGTTGAGCGTGTCGGCACATACATCGATTTGGTTTCTGAAGCTCCGGAAATAATTGAGAGCAACCGTCCACCACCCGGATGGCCTTCGTCTGGAACTATTAAATTCGAGGCTGTTGTCCTGCGCTACAGGCCCAGACTTCCTCCGGTTCTACATGGATTGTCCTTCGAAATCTCTCCAAGTGAAAAGGTCGGAATAGTGGGACGAACTGGTGCGGGGAAATCTAGCATGCTTAATGCATTGTTTCGAATAGTTGAAATGGAGAAAGGACGTATCTTGATTGATGACTGTGATATTTCCAAGATTGGACTAACAGATTTGCGAAAAGTCATCAGTATCATACCGCAATCGCCTGTCCTTTTCTCAGGTATGCAATTTGAAGAGAAGAGTGATTTTCATCGTTTTTAACTTGCGTATTTTTATGCCCTCTTTATTAGCGGAAAAATGTTTGTGTGTGACTCTGTGCGCAAATGTAGCACAAAAATTTTTTTTTTTTTTTTTTGAGATAACTCTTATGGTTGTACCATTTTTTAATTTTTTTTGGTGTAGGAACTGTGCGATTTAATCTCGATCCTTTTCACGAGCATAATGATCCTAATCTTTGGGAGGCATTAGAGAGAGCACATCTTAAGGATGTTATTAGAAGAAACCCTCTTGGTCTGGATGCAGAGGTATGACCTTGAGCTTCCTAATTAACTTTGGTTAGGATCTTTAATTTTACATTTAATATTCATACTTAACATAACTGCAATCCCGTCTCGGAAGTTTCAGGTCTAATGCAATAATATAGTTCTATGATTAGCTGTTAATTTAAATTTATGGAAATGAGAAGAGAAACTGATCGAGCTTAATTTCTTCTGTTGAACTACCTTAAAATAAAGATGAGAAAGTTAGAAACTTGCTAAAATGATTTTTATTTTTGTTAATCTTTACTTGTGTCAAGGTTCTTGAGGGAGGAGAGAATTTCAGTGTCGGACAAAGGCAACTAATAAGTCTTGGTAGAGCATTGCTGCGGAGATCAAAGATACTTGTTCTTGATGAAGCAACATCGGCCGTTGATGTTGCAACTGACGCTCTTATCCAGAAAACTATTCGCGATGAATTCAAATCATGCACTATGCTAATCATTGCTCATAGATTGAACACCATCATTGACAGTGATCGGATTCTAGTTCTTGATGCTGGTCAGGTATGCCTTTAATGTCTTTCTAATTTGTGATGTTTTCTTGCAAAGCAAGTAAAGTTTGTAAAAGAAAATTTTTTTAAAAAAAATTATGTTTGGTTCCAAGTGAATCATGTGAAGTGAGGATTTCTCAACATTGCCTTTCAGGTTCTAGAATATGATTCCCCGGAAGAACTTTTGAATAAAGAAAGTGCATTCTCCGGAATGGTTCAGAGTACAGGGCCTGCAAATGCCGAGTACTTGCGCGGGTTGGTGCTCGGAGAGAAACAGAACAAGACAGATAGGGAAGAAGCCATGCAGCTGGCTAGCCAGAGGAGACGGCTATCATCATCCCGCTGGAGCACTGCTGCTCAGTATGCGCTAGCTGTTTCCCTTGCCGCATCACGAAATGAACTTCAACCGTCGACTATTGACGACAAGAACAATATCCTGATGAAAGCAAACGACGCTGTCATAACGTTACAGGGAGTTCTAGAGGGGAAGCATGACCGGGCTATAGATGAAACGCTAAGTCTTTTCCAAGTTCCGAGAGATAGGTGGTGGTCCGCTCTCTACAGAATAGTTGAAGGTACGTCTCTTATCACTACGCTTGTGTTTTGGGGCAACCATTTGCCTCCATTTAGGCTATTTCATTTGAATGACACATCCCAATAAGCGTCTGGTCTTTTCATATTTAAAATGGAGCATTTGGATTGCTCATTTTAACATTTAGTTCTAATGATTTTTCATCCAATTACCAATTCAAGTTTTTTTAACCTTACAAATGACAGTTTTCAACAACTATCCAAATATAAATTCAAATATTTTTGTTGAAATGTATTTTTCTAAATGTCAACATCCAAACATCAATTGGGACGATAATTCAAACGTTTCTATGCAAATATTTCCATTCAAATGTTACAATCCGAATGTTTCTCCCAAACGGAGGCTACATTCACATGTACCGGAATCTGATAAAATTGAAACCGCGACTCTCGTCGTGACTAAACGAATGCAACACCTTCATCCCATCCATCTTGAAGAGTGACATAGCAAGCTTGTTCAAATTTTGGCATCCAAAATCAAATGAAAGCTCGCCAATTTAGAAAATTTTTAGTGTTTTTAATCCATATTCTCATATCAAATATTTGGGTTTATCTATTTCAGGTCTTGCTATGATGAGCAGGCTGTCTCGGAATAGGCTTCCGCAATTAGAAGATGACTTTGACGACACAACCATAGACTGGGACCAACACGAACTTTAGGGACCACTATTTTTTATTTTTTATTTTTTTGGTCCCCTTTATATCTTGAAAAAGGAAGAGGAATTGGAAGATTGGCCTTCCTTGATAGGGATAGCAAATTATGTCCAACCATGATGAGATTAGCAGCTTTCTTCATTGTAACAAGCAGAACAAAAATCCAATCATAGATCAAAGAGCAAAAAGAAATAATTTATGTGTACACTTTTCATTGTAATGGTAGATTCCTTCTTCTAAAAAATAAAAATTAAAAGAACGGTAATTTATATCTGATTTTATTATAAGGTGTGGAGTTTGTATCCTCCATCTCAATATTAGAAGGAAAAAAAAAAAAAAACAAACAAAGGAGGACGTTCACAATGTAATCATGGTAAACAAAGGGGGCGTTTGTTTCGAATATTTGGTCCATCTCATTTTGAAAATAAAATTAAAATAGTGTTTGTTTGGACATAAAATCTGATCTCATTTTAGAATAGGGATGGAAAAAAAAAAAAAAAACCCTCCTTTTTCATAATCAACTATTCCACCCATTTTCATTTCAATCATATTTTGCATAGTATCATTTTTCATATTCAAAAATTTCTCTCTATTTTAATTTTTTAAAGGTTAAATTGTTAGGTTGGTCCCTGAACTTTTAACTTTATGCAACTTTGGTCCCTAAATATTTTTTCGTAGCTAGAATGCCCCTAAACTATTAAAATATTCCTCCAATAGTCCTTTACGTTAATTTTTTGATAGATTCAGTTAGCTAACATCACTTTTTGATTAAATTACTAACGGATTCCGTCTCAAAATTAACGGAAATGACTATTATAGCAATATTTTAGTAGCTTAGGATCATTTTTTTTTCATAACTGAAATGACCATAAACTATTAAAAACATTGCTATAATAGTCTTTTCCGTTAATATTTAGACGGAATCCTTAGTTAGCACCACTTTTTGATCAATTTACTAACAGATTCCGTCTAAAAATTAATATAAAGGACTATTGTAATAACATTTTAATAGTTTAGGGGTATTCCAGCTGTGAAAAAAAGTTTATGGACAAAAATTACACAAGGTTAAAAGTTTAGGGACTAAATAAGCAATTTATCCTTTTTTAAAATACCATAACTTTTTCATTTTATCTCCGATTAAAACGATTATTTTTCAATGTGTTCATAATTAATAAATGAACAAATTCTATATCAATACCCTATTAATATATAATAAAATTATATTAGGTTTGTTAAAAGAAACTTATTTTCGTATGACTTTTTCTAATATACATCAAAACATCATTTCATAAATTCTACCTTATTTCAAAATTAGAAAAATCCAATATCCAAATGTTATTGTTTTTTCAAAAAAAATAAATGTGACTTCTCATTTCAAATTTCTAATCATTTCAAGAGCAAATTTATGAATCAAATGGACCCAAAATCAATCATGTTGACGACTAAAAAGAAGAATTT
Source organism: Ficus erecta (assembly GCA_008635985.1). NCBI lineage: Eukaryota > Viridiplantae > Streptophyta > Magnoliopsida > Rosales > Moraceae > Ficus > Ficus erecta. Next base: position 1,110,677 of record BKCH01000068.1, read on the forward strand.
TTTTAGAGAGGTTAGCAAAAGATGGTCCTTAATTTTGTCTTGTGGCATGATGCAGAGATGTGGCGGCCGTTGAATAGAGAAGATTCCAAGAGATACAAGACCGGTTTGGTATTCTGATTGAATTTGAAAGAATTATTTGCAGCTGTGTTGAAAGAAAAACAGAATTTTGATATAACCAGTAAGTTACGTTTTTGATAAAATGTAATTTTAAAAGTGATGTTGATTGTATTGCACATATAATTTAATTGTAATTTTGCACATGGTGTAGAGTTCGAATCTAAGCTTCAAGTGAAAAAAAAAAAAAAAAAAAAAAAAAAAAGAAGGTGATGTTGACTCTAAAAGTTACATGGTAATTGGGCCCGTTTGGAATTTCAATTCCAAATGAAACTTTCTTATTTCAAATCAGAATAAAATGATTTTTATTTTTTAAATTACAGATAATGACAAAAGAAACGAATCAAAATCCATAGTTCATATTCTTTTTTTTTTCAAACATGTTTTAAATTTTTAAATTATTTTTTATATATAAGTTTATTTTCAATTTACAATTCAATCAACTACACATTTCAATTCCAACTGTTGTTTCAAACAAACCATAAATTTTGTAAACTATAAAATTAAATTGTTGTGTGTGTCGAAACTAATTGAAATGGACATGATAAAGAAACATTTCAATTTCAATCGTTGTTTCAAACTGAACATAAATTTTGTAAACTATAAAATTGAATTGTTGTGTGTGTCAAAAATAATTAAAATAGACATGATTAAAAAATACGAATCAAACGGACAATAACACATTTAACTCTATCTAAAGCATATTATGACACAGTTTTCTTTTCTAGAATTGAGAGAAAATACAAGACGGATTTTTTTTTTTCTCTCTCCTTTGATTGAGACAGATATTTTAGACGAAGAAATATTGAGTTCGATTTATAGGTATGGTTTTTCGCGTCTTTTTTTTTTTTTTTTTAAATAAAAAACTTTGCAAGTTGGACGAGTCCCAAATAATTGTCTATAGATAGATTCATTCAAAAAGGAATCTAGGAAAGCCGCCACCATGGTACCGGTATTGATCCGATGTTGCTCTCACAAACGTATAAGTATTATATAAGATCACATATATTTATACACACACACTGATCATTTATTCTTTTTTTTTTTTTTTTTGGTACATTATTGTAACCTCTATTAGAACCGCCGTATGTCTGACTCGTGAACAGGAAAGTATTCTTTTATATACACACACGTATGTAATATGTATATATATTTCAAAGGAGAAATTTTAAACTCATTAAATCATTAAAAAGGCAAATACACCAGATAAAACAAATGACCCATAAGTATATGAGATAAAACTCTCTAATAAGAATGAATCCCTCATTAAATTTGATGATGCTCAAAAGAAAAAACTTATACTTGAGGCATGATAATGAAATAACCTCGGCTCACTGAAATCTACCACATATAATGGTTTTTAAGATCCTGACAATTAATGAAATCTTCTGATCAGTCCAGAGTCAAGACTCTGTAGCATTAAGGCCACCACCAACTCCGTATAAAAGCAACTCTAGCAGAACGAAAACACAACTAAAACTAAGATATGACGGACAAACAACCAGTTTAGAAGGTGGGCAAACCACCTTCATTATATAATTACAAACAGATCAAAGACGGAGAAGACATCGTTATTATTACACACAAAACTACATGCACACAAAAAACAAAAACAAAAAAAAACTAGTTACACGGAAAAGAGTCCTTGCTGATAAAATGACCTACATCGTTAGAAAAAACCGGGCTGCAGAAGTCAAGATACTATAGGACCTCCCCAGCTCGTGGCCATTGTGTGTTGCTGCCAACTATACATGCCTGGCTAGAGGGCTCGTTGCACCACCAAAATATAAACACCAAGGACGCCCGCTCCCCTGCTGCCTCACACGACCTCTCATTGCCTTGCCGCCAGCCTATCACTGAGAGGGCCAAATCCCATCGGAAAAACTCACTGCAAAGACCCATGGCCAACTCCACCCAATCTCACACTGCGTCGATGGCAGATCCTTACCCAGTGACTCATCCTTGTCTTGCTCTTTCCCACAGTGCCAATATTCCTCTTATGAGCTTGCATTTACCAAGGCCCTCACCATGTGACACCCCCCCACCTCCATCCCAAGAGACAAAAACAAATCAATTGTTCTTGATCTATTTCTTCTTTTTCCCCTCTCATTCTTCTCTGTTCTGATTCCACAAAAGAACAAAGGAAAAATAACTTTATCTTAAAAATAATTGATTCCTCAACAATTTTTATTTTTTTTTTACATAGAAAATAAGTGATTTGACTTTACATCGTATATCATGTAGTGGAATCACATATGAAATTACTTCTAAATTTTAGATATAATAATTTTTTTCGAAACTTATTAAATAGAAAATCTTAACATATTTTAAGTGAATAATATATATAGGACTAGTAATTTATTATGGATGAGCAAATGATTTGCCTAATAAATATATTATTTACCTTATAAATCATTTTCGTGAATAATTATATTTACACCTTAAGTATTTTAAAAACTGTTCTTTTACTTTGAATTTTTTTTTTTAAATGACATATACTATTATGTCATAAAAATGAAAAACTTTCACGGATTGGACTCTGTTTTCTACCGATTATCTTATGCTTTACGAAGATAATGGCTGTGAAAAACTCTCAATCGGTTGACTCTGTTTTCTTCCCCACTGTGAGGATCTAGACGGCGGAGTGGGTAAATAAAATAAAAGTTCGGTAGAAAAGTAAAATAGAGAAAGAAATCTGTGTGGCGAACCAGCAACCGCTTCGTGACGATACATAATTTGACAATCCAAGAAAAACGACAAAAGCACTGTCTACGATGGATTTGTCCTTATCAATTATGTAATGGTTCATCGTGAGGTAGAATTGATTTTGAACTTAAACCAATTACCCAAACCAGACGTCACCCCTAGCAGAATTAACAATGTATATCTTACTTCATTTCTCTCTCTCTCCTCTGTTTCTCTCTCTTAAATTCCTTGTGGAAAATGCTATGCAGCAGACATTTTTCCTACACATTTTCTTCATTATAAATTATAAGTAATATAAATTCTACCTTTATATGCTCAACTGTTTGATAAAATTCCTAACAAAAACAACAAGGTCAGTAACATGGCGCCAAAAGCAGCAACAGAATTGGTCATGATCTGGCTCTGGCTGTGGCTGGTGGCGCTGATCGCAGCACCAGCTGGGGCTGACCCGCAGACCAGGCTGCTGAATCAGGGATGCAGCCAGTACAATGCTTCGGACTTATCCGATTTCTACGCCAATCTCAACGCCACCTTCTCCGACCTCGGGGATCAGCTCAGCGGTGGGAAGAGTTTCGCCACGGCGCAGCAGGCCCGGGGCTCCTCTCCCGTTTACGCCATGGCGCAGTGCCGGAACTACCTCTCCGTGGCCGATTGCTCCGCTTGCTTCGCCACCGCTGAGAAACAGATACGCAACTGCTCCGCCGCCAACGGCGCCCGTGTCATCTACGACGGCTGCTTTCTCAGGTACATCCTCGTCCTGGTCATCCTTTAACTTTAATTTCTTGTTACTTGACTTTTTAGAATGAATTCTAGGATAGTAAATATTCTTGACTTTAGATTTTTATCAGCTTACTATGGCACAGATAAGATATCTAACATGATATTTATCTCCTATAATAATATTTTCATAAAATAATAGTTTTGTAATTTAAAAAAAAATTATTGTTACATAAAATAAAACTGATGATATATATTAATTTTGTTAATTATGTATCAAATATAAAACCATGAAAATTCATTATTCATTAGCTAAATAATTACTATGGAATAGATACTAAATAATGAACAAATAGATGAACAAAGATTAAAAGAATCTAAAAAACTGGTAGGTCTGACTTCTTGGCGGTATCAGCCGGCGGCTGCCGGCTTGATTTTTAATTAATTACGTTTTCGTTTAATCATTAATCATGCATTTATTAGCCAAAATTTATACATGAAATGAGAAAGGCAAAAAAAAAAAAAAATCATGTAACTCCTACTATTATATTTAAATGTACACGTATAAATGTACATTTATATTTTGAAATGAGAAAAATTATAATATGTACACAGGTATCAACTCAAAAAGAAGATGTTTTGTGATTGCGGGCATAGATCCTAACTAGAATACTATATCTAACTCAATCAAAAAGTATAGAATTCGAATCCTTCCATCCCGAGTTATATAAAATAAAATTGAAAAAAAAAAAAAACAAAGGGAGAGAAAGAAGGTTTTGAATAAGAATAAGCTTATATGCTACTCCCAATTTAAATAACTCAACTATTTGATTAAACTATCCAAATAACCCTTCCTTAGGTATACATGTATATATTGCTTTTACATGTCGTTTTCTACCACTCTGTCACAAAATTCTAAAGAATAAACATATATATTTTTTAATCATCTAAACAATTTTGGAAAGATGATGGTTTGCTTCTAGAAATTAGAAAACATACTCAATATTAGCGAGGTCAAGATGGATACTTGTTACTCATGAAGACAAAAATGTGTACAAATATTATAGTCGTGTTACTTAGCACCAAAGAATATCAAAAGTCAAAGCTCCAAGTCACGGTGTCACTTCAAGCATGCTGTCCACTAACCAATGTTATATATATATAAACCCAAATACATAGTTAACTGATTTTTACAAAATGTCTCCTCTCTTTTTTAACTCAATCCATCTTTATCAACTAACACGCTCGCATTAACTTTACCAATTATATATATATATATATATATATTTAGAATAGGCAACTAATATAATTAAAATCTCAACCACATCCAGTATTAGAAAAGACACTTCGTTTCTATCTGGCTATAATTCCTGCACAAGTGCATATTATGATTGTTCTTCTGTTCTCCAAAATAGACCTAATAGAAAACTGAAGAGTTACAAAGTTCTTTATATATATATATATATTTTTTTTGAATAATAATGATCATGATGAAGATATATTAATGAAAACTTCATAACTCTAGAGATATCACTCTTTGTGATGAAAAAAGAAAAAAAAAAAAAAAAACTCTAATAATAGGTAATAACAGAAATGATTAGAGAGGACAAAAATTGATCCAAACATACATGGTGCCAAACGTACAATTCATATAACGAGGTGTTGACTTTCCCTATCGCTGTGCAGGCGCTGTAATATATCAAACCCTAGCTTAGTTAGGTTGAACAAATTTTAAACCCTAACTTTTTTTTTCGCTAAAAATCTTGTTCAGTTTTGTACATACATAATTAGCGAGAGCAAAAGGTCAGACTAGAAATTTATTTGCGTATATATAATAAGACTCACCAGGACATGCATAAATATCTTTTGTTTATCTTTTTTTTTTTTTTTTTTTTTAAGGAAACAATTTTGCTAATATGAATGTGTAACAGACAAACAAAGCGTACAATTATTTTATTGTTTTTATTTTAACTAGTTGAACTCATGATTTTACCATTGTCCCCTTTAAAAAAAAATTACCATTGAGAGGGTGTGAAACTACATGCAACACATAAACTTATAATACTAACTATTGGGAAAGTCAATCCGGAGATTGGTAAGTATTTCTTTCTACGATTTAGATAGTTGTTGACTAAACTCACGAGTTGTTTTTAGCGGCATATTGTTTTGCTCGTTCTCATACTCTCAGTGGTGTTTCTTTTTTTTTTTTTGGGGTTGGGGGGGGGGGGGGGGGGGGGGAGAGGAAATCAGATGGGCTGAATTGAACCAAAATTACAACTTTGAAATCTTTTGCCATCATTTATTTGTTTGTTTCTTTGATTTTTTTTTTTTCCCCCTATATAAACTAAGCTTGTAATAGAGTTAGTTTAATTTTCGAGATCAGGGTTTGAAAATTATGAATTTATATTACATTATAGTTGATTTTTATTCATTATTTGAGATAATAAATTAAAATTGGAAGTACGTAAAATAAAATATAAAATTGGGTGAAAATTTAATGTGGTAATTAAAAGATTTCAGGAATAAATAAGGGATAAACTTGTATTTTGGCATGATAAACCTCTCGATATCATTACATGAAGCTCCTAAAAATAATGTCATTTAGAAAAGGAGAATTTCTATCTTGGGAACTGTTCTTTTTTTTTTTTTTTTGCTGGCAAGAACTGTTTTTTTAAATATCGCCGGATCAATTTTTAGCAGCCTGATCTAGGAATTTGTTATACTTTTTTTTTTTTTTTTTTTTTTAAATTAGGTACGAGAGCAACGAATTCTATGACCAGACTACTCTTCCTGGCAACGTAGGGTTATGCGGGAATCAGACTGTGTCCCGTAATGCTGCAGTTTTCACTTCAGCCGTAGAAGAAATGCTATCAGATCTCGAAGTTGCCACGCCAAAGATTAACGGTTTCTTCGCAGCTGTGAAGAAGGAAGCGACGGCCAGTGGCGGCGGCGAAAACGTGACGGTGTATGGCGTGGCGCAATGCACAGAGACTGTGACCAAGAGTGGGTGCGAGGCATGTTTGCAAGTGGCGTATGCCAACTTGCAGGTCTGCCTTCCCGACACCGATGGTAGGGCGGTCGACGCCGGGTGTTTTCTGAGGTACTCCAATGCTTCCTTCTTTGCTCAGAATCAAACTACCAATCTCGCGCCCTTTTTAAGCAACGGTCTGTAAATCCTTTTTCTTTCCTCATTAACATAATCAACATTGACTATACCATTCCATTATGAATTAATGTGTATAAGAAGTATTATTCAGCCTCTAAAATATCTGTATTAAAAAAATAAAAAATAAAAAACACGACCGTGATATCATTATCTAATGGTTACTAAATAATAATTTGTAGGCCACATAACAATATTTTATGCCAGCTAATTAATAACAATGCTTCTTCAATTAGGTTGTTACATTTATCTTAAGAAGCCATATATAAAACTAAGAATCAAACTGAGAAAAGCTTAGAATCAATTTGGATCATAGGTTCAAACCCGTAATTTAAATAGTAAATTCAAACTTTTTATGCGAGAAAACATTGTAAAAAAAAGTTCGAAAATTAAGTTTAAAATAGGGTGTCAAACAGGAGCTTCATCGTTTTAAATTTAAAGATTCACCTCTCAAATTTTGGTGTGCCAAAAATCTCTGCCTTACTACTTGGTTTGCCAAATATATATGTATATATACATTTAACCAAATATGCATGTAAATATATATGTATAATTTTTGCAGGAAGTTCTAGCAAGAAAGCAATTATCGGAGGTGTAGTAGGAGGCGTAGGTGCTCTGTTATTGTTGCTGTTAATTGGACTTTTTGTCTGGTTTAAACGATCAAGAAAACCCCAGGCCGGTGCCAGAGGTGATCGAGTGATTTGCTAATTCATATTCACCAGATCGACGTTCTTCGATCTCGTCTTAATGTAATCGACAACGCATTCCTTAATCTCATTCTACTACGTACTTGCAGGTGACATTTTGGGAGCGACGGAGTTGCAAGGCCCGGTGAATTATAGGTACAAAGACTTGAAATCTGCAACAAACAATTTCAGTCAAGAAAATAAGCTTGGAGAAGGAGGTTTTGGTGATGTTTACAAGGTACATAAATAAAAATACCATTTCGTGCAAAATCATATAAATAGATATTTACACTTGCATTAATCTACTTGTTGTGAATTTGCTCCGCTAGTTTCATAGATTTGAACAGAAAATAAAATAGAAATTTGAATTTTTCGTGACAGAAGTAGAAAAATTGTTTGAACCGCGTTCAAATCTATGAAATAAACAGACGTTAAATATCTTGGTTACTCCAAATGATCTATCCCTTTCACAGACTTTATTGCGCCAGGGTAACGATCTCATTTAAATATTAACGATAATAAACATTTGTCCACCAAAAAAATAAATGCAGGGTACTTTGAGGAATGGGAAATTAGTTGCTGTAAAAAAGCTAGCAATTGGACAGTCTCAAAGAGGAAAGGCTGAGTTTGAGAGTGAAGTGAAGCTTATCAGTAATGTTCATCACCGAAATCTCGTCCGACTTCTTGGTTGTTCCAACAAAGGACCCGAGCTTCTTCTCGTCTACGAATACATGGCAAACAGCAGTCTCGACAGATTCTTGTTTGGTAACCTCACTAAAACTACTTCATATATTTCTTTTTCTTGTTTTCGTTTTTTTTTTTTTTTTTTTCTCCCTAACTTGGGGTGACAGGATTCGAACTATGCACCTTATGATGGAGTAAGGTGTGAAAATACCGCTAGGCTTTATCTGCAATCACTTTTCTGTTTTTGTTTTGGTGATACTGTATTATGACATTAGTATTACCGTTTAATGAAGAAAAATATTTTTAAAAACAAGGTGAAAGAAGAGGCTCACTGAACTGGACACAAAGACATGATATAATCATGGGAACAGCTAAAGGACTTGCTTATCTACACGAGGAATTCCACATTTGTATAATACACAGAGATATCAAAACTAGTAACATTCTCTTAGACAACGATTTCCATCCCAAAATTGCTGATTTCGGGTTGGCAAGGCTTTTACCGGAAGATCAGACTCATCTCAGCACCAGATTTGCCGGAACTTTGTAAGTGTCAAACTGATCATCCCGATTAGTACTCCTTTTGTTTTGTTTCCGTTCCCGAATATTATGTACATTCGGTTTTTCATCACAAGTACTCTGCATTTGTTGGTTTTTGGATATGTTGTGAATATGTAGAGGCTACACGGCACCAGAATATTCAATCCATGGGCAATTGTCGGAGAAGGCCGATGTCTATAGCTATGGCGTTGTGGTACTTGAAATTATAAGTGGCCAAAAGAGCAATGAAATTAGAGAGGATGATCCTGTTGGTGAATACCTCCTTGAACGGGTATTTTCCCTTAACTACTCAAAACTGTTTAATACTACTTTAAGACTTATAATTTCAGTCTCCCATAGAAGAGTGCCTAAGATGTGATTAGAATTAACAAATTATAAGGTGTAACTTGTTCATTATCATCACAAATTATAAGTTGTAACTACCACCAAGTACGGTGGCCTCGTAGTAAAGAATTACCGTGATGTGTCGATGATCAAAGGTTCGAATATTGAATCGCTCAGTTAGGATTCTAAAATATGAACGTTTGTTTTTTACTGGTCAAGTATAGAGTGTCTGGGATCAGCCCCCACATATACTTGTCATTAACACATTGAGTGGGGCTGGGGTGATTCCTTCCTCATTCGGGATTTTTTTCTTCAGAAAAAAAATTAGTAGGTGTTACTACACATATTTAAGCTCAAGAATATCCTACTCCAACTATCATATTGGTTAGATCACTATATATTTCTTCTAAAATATTGGCTTCTTGGGCTCAGATTGTAGATTAATTTTTAGAATTTTTATCTTGGTGATTATTATGAAAATATAGGCATGGAAACTTTATGAAAGAAATAGCCACATTGAATTGGTGGATGAGTCCTTGGACCCAGAAGAGTATGAAGGCGAAACGATGAAGAAAATCATAGAGATTGCCCTTATTTGCATACAGTCATCGCCTGCTGCGAGGCCTACGATGTCTGAACTGGTGGTTTTGCTCAAAAGCAAGGACTCGCTCTCGCCGAGGCCACTCACTAGGCCCGTCTTTGTTGACGCCGATCTCCGGCCGAGGGGAGACACTTCAACTTCCACTGCCTCATCCGCAACCAACGCTACTGCCTCTATCTCTCGGGTTTCAGGTCGCTAAAAGTGCCATAAAAGATGTTAGAGCAAAATTTCAAGAACTTGGTATAACTAATTATGTACATAAATTCTTGTGACTTGGAAACTTCATAAAGGTTTGAATTATAACGGTTTGATGTATAAATTATTCACGTTAAAATTAACTTATAAATCGGATCATTAAATTAAACTGAATAATGAAAATACTTGCTCCAATTATAAAGCAAACAAAAATGCCCAACCATAGAATTTTCCTATCATATTTACAACCAAAAAACTTCATCCTAAAAAAATATACTTTCCTATTTGACTCTTGATTTTATATATATATATATGTATGTATTCTTTAAGCCTGTGAAGTTTAGTACTTTTAGCTTATTATCAGATATTACCTTGTATCATTGCACATAAATCATAGTGCTAGGTTCTGCTGCATTTTGTTCACAGTTCATAAACTCAGTCGTAGCATGATAACAAATTGATTGTAGATTTCACCCTCTACATCAATAAAGACTAGTTGCTCTAAAGTCTGAAACCTTAATAGGATTTTTAATTTTTTTTAATCACCACGACATAAGTAGAGGTTAGAGGTTTCGCCAAAGCATTACCATTCAATACCGTAGGACAGATATCGATCACAATTTCCCTAGCAACTTGATTACTAACTAAATTGCACTTCATTTATGATCTAGCATTTTCTTTGACAAAGTTTTTGCATGGTCACATTGCTTTCTGAAAATTTCCGGCATAATCCTCAATCACAGAACCGATAGCCGGGTAATGTGATCGAAGAACCTCAAGAATTAGTCATGCAAAAAGCAACCATATTTGCTAATAATAAAAACAAACTTTCATTAAAAGATGCTAGAACTTGCATCAAGAACTGGTGAACAAAAAACCACGACCAAATGTTTCTCCAAAACCCGTAAATTTCAGAACAAAAGGTCAACTCTCAAGGCTTTCCACTTCGGCTTCACAATTATCCACAGGTTTAATATGGTTAAAAACGGTGTCAATGGCATCAACGGAGCCCCTAGAGAAATCCATCAGTGCTTTAAATACATTGGGGAGGCTCGTCTTTAGGTTATTCAAAGTCATCGTTTTGGTGGCTTGCACTGACTTTAGATATCTCACCTTTTCATCCGCCACTTGCTTCTTTAATGCTTCGGTTTTGGTGCGCTTGAGCGTCAAAGGATGTTTGGGACTCAAATTGGAGTTTTTATCTTCGACGGTGAAGCTACCCTCGAGTTTTCTCTCCATCTCGGCCAGAGAGTCCAGCTCCTTCTGCAACCTTTTCTCCGCTTTTTCAAACTTTCTCTGTAGGCTGTACTCCTCTTCCTGCTGAACCACGATTGAGTGGATGGCTGAGCAAAGGCCCTTAATCGCCTCTGAGGCTGCCTGCAACCGTAAAAAGGCAACAAAGATGGTAAATTCTCAAGCAAGAATATTACGGGAGATTTAGAACAAAAAAATAACCTCTCACGTTAAATACACTGTAAGAATTTAAACTATGACTACAAGAATATTTTGTGTGGCAGAATACAAGAATCTAATGCTACTCTGTATAGACATGCATGTTTCCATCGTAGCAAGAGAAAGTGGATTACATGTTATTCCGGCAAAGATCCAGTTTTACTCCAAGCTCAAAGAATCATGGATATCAGGTTATTTTCATCTAAAATTAAAAACGAAAATTCATGATAAACAAAGAAGCACATTCGATTTACGGATAAGTACCTAAACCTCCCTGCTGTTTATTCGAAATGTCACGTTTTACCTTGTGTTTTTAGGCATTCAATAATAATCTTATTCACGACCATGTGAACCATGACTTTTAGCACTAAAAGCATATGATCAGAAGTACCTTATCGGGCAATATTTCTAGAGTGAGCTGCCACTGGTGACAAAAGCTATGAACAGCAGACGAGTGAAGACTTTGTCGATGATCATCTTTAAGGCTATCTGTGAGTTTGATCCACCTACACAGGGCTCTAACGTACTCTAGTTGAAAGTTCACAACTTGGCAGAAGCTGTTGTACCAACGATAGACCTCGGATTCAAGTTGAGCTGCAGCTTGGCGATGGTAAGCGGTGCTCAGGTCCATCTTTTGATCATCAGTTCGATGATTTAATTGCTGTGAAATTTGGAATTGAGCTTGGTGACTTTCATGCATTACTCTCCACACGTGCAATAGCCTGCAAGATGATCACGCAAGATATGCGAGAAAACATACAGAGACTTATCCAAAAGACTATTCAAAAGTACAATTCTCGAACCAACAAACGAAAATCCTTGTTGAACTTATATTACAACTTTACCCGGAAGTTATTGCAACCAACTGCGGATACAACTCGTCGTCTATGAGCGTCAATATAGAAGATGAAGTCCTACTTATTGACAGTTGGAGACGGCTGAGGTCAGCCTCCAAACTCTCAACACTCAAACGAGTTTTGTCCGTCTTCGTCCACTCCTGGTTTTCTTCCTCTTGTTTATGCAGCAATGAGGATTTCTTCTCAAGCTCTATTTTGGTAATCTCTTCCTCCTACACACATAATAAAATAACATATCCATGTGGAAACTGATAGGGTGGAAGAAGAAGAAAAGAGAGAGAGAGAGAGAGAGAGTAATCATCGGAATCTTATTATGCAACAAACATATATAGAGCAGATGAGATATTGGAGCATCATCAATAAACATAAAAACGTGGCTCATAATACGGGAATCTAGAAAATTTCCAAAGAACACGAAAAGGAGTCTACCCTGTTAAAACAATATCAAATTTGAACTTGAGGGGTTAGTTAAGTGGCAGGGCCTGTATTCATATCCGATTTATTTATAATTCATACTAAGACAACAACATTCAGCTATAAGGGATTCATTCCCCACCTTAAACTTTAACTTGAAACCCAAGAAGTTCGTAATGTTCTCTATAAATTGTAGGATAAGGCATATTTTAGTCGCTTATGGTCCTACAAACCCAGAAGAAACAGGACAGGCTGACGGGCAGAACATGGTTCCGCAGTCATCATTGTCATGACCAAAGGCCACTGCACACCCACAGCCTCATTAATCTTCAAAATTGGCATGTTTCAAACTTCGGAGTTCATTCTATTAGCCACATAAAGATACAGGACACTAACATCTAACGAAATGACGCTTTTAAACCAATTAACTGTCTAATTTTGGCTGGCTAAATATGCCCAAAAAAATTTTACCTTGACTTCCTTGTAAAGTTTTGTTTCCTCGTCAAGTAACTTTTTAAGCGTGATACAATGAGCTCCAGGCCTGCATGGTTCACCAGAACCACCAGAATCAACAGATTCTCTTGTAAACGGAAGTGACTTAGAAGACCAACTCCATGACAATGCACTAAAGACCTTTGCAGTGTTGCCTTTTTTCCCTGTACGTGGCACGATGGATAAGTAGTGGATGATAAAACAACACCAAAGAGAAGTTATAAGGTTTTCCTGTAACAATCGCATCAAAACAACTTTTTTTGCAGAGAAAACTACCGTTCTTATGATCTACATTACCACCAAGCCTCGCGCAAGCAATAATTCCTACTATTTTTTTTAACAAAAAAAAAAACATTTTTATAAGATTTATAAAACCATATTTAATCGTAGTCAAACGAAATTAGTAAAATAATCGGGAAACCTTCAATATAAAAATATTCATGGACATAAATCAGATTTATGATTCTGCAGATAAGAAAAGGAAAATAAAAGGAAGAATAATTGCCAATTTCAGAACCAAATGGTCAGCGACATGCTTATTGTCAGTTAGAAACGAGATTCATTCACAGATAAATATTCTAAGTTAAGACAAATATAATAAAGAAAAGTTAAACAGATACGTAGAGCTCGACTTTACCCTTGTTTTCTTTGACATTCTGAGGAAGAAACCTATCACTTCCATTTAAGTCCATAAGAACCGTGATTTCCTTTACACCAGCTGATGCTTTCAAGAAATAATCATCTAACTCCTTGGCTATACCCTCCAAGGTCTTCTTGCTCCTCCATAATACCATGGCTGCATGTGTCGTGTCTTTGGCGTACCAGCTCGTCGTAGATGAATTATCATCAACAGAACCTGCAGTTTGCGGTTTCTCCGGAAGTGGCCCAGCAACCACATCTGTGGAAGCTTTCTCTTCGGGTTCATCTTCCTCAAACTCTGTCTTAGTCTCCGCCCAGTCTTCCTCCTCCACTGGTTCCACGATTTCGTCTTTTCCCCAATGGTACGGTGAAGAAGACCTAAAGACGTCCCAAGATTCCCACGACGAGCCCAGGATTGGATGGGATGACGGGGGTGTCGAACTGAGCAATCTCTTTGCTTTCCTCTTCACCAACCTCTTCTTTCTGATCATTCTCCACCTTCCTCGAATCAGGACTAAGGGGAGGTGGTGGTGGAGGTGAAGGCGGCAATGGCGGAGGTGGGGAGGGCGGCAACGCAAAGACTTCAGCAGTATTCTCCATGTCCAAGGACTCCGATTCCGTGAATTGTCGGAGGGTCACCCCGGTATTCTTCAATGCTCTTAAATATGCCAATTGGGCATCTGCAAATTCTCCTCTAAACCCCACTAACTGTTTCATTAGCCTCTTTCTCTGCTTGCAAACCTGCACTCTCTCTTCTTTATCAATCCTCGACGTAGCGCAGCCCATTTTGTTACCTTTTACGACGCAATTAACGAAAGTTTCTATATTCTTATCGAACCTAAATGACTACTATTCTCACTACAAGAGGTTTGTACTATTCTCCAACTTCAAAGCAACCAAAAGGATTTTATTGAAAAAAGGCAAAAACCCGTACTCAATCTGCAATAAAAAGTACCAAATATATGTCTTTGTTCTTCCAAAATATCTTTCAAGAATAAACTAAATAAACTTTTTACTTACCTCCAAATCCTGAATCTGTCAATGTCTGAAGCTTCTTCAGAAACAGACAGAGAAAAAGATCACCAAATAAACAAACTCTCAGACTCTCTGAAACAACCCAGATAGCAAATTTCTAAGATAACCTTATCCTAAGAAGAATGCTAAGGGAAAACATCATGAAAAATGAGGTCCTTTCTAAAACTTTCTTCTTCTTTTTTTTTTTTTTTTCTCCTTTTTAAAGCTTAGGAAGAGAGAAAAAAGACAAGGCAAAACAATGGTCCCAACATGGGAAACTGTCAGAGAAGAGACCTGCAAAAGAAAAATCAAGAGAGACTAGAAGAATGAGAGTTTCTTTTTTTTTTTTTTTTTCCGGTTTCTTAAAACGCCAACACAAACAAGGAAAGAGAGAACTGAGACAGAGAATTTCTGCTCAAGAGAAAAGTTTGAAGACAAACCCCCCTTAATCCACAAAACCCTCCCTTTTTTTTTTTTTTTTTTTTTTTTTGAAAGACCCAGAGAAAAGAAAGAACACAAGAACAAGAGCTCGAGACCCAAAACTAAAGAGAAGCATCCAAAGCCAACACAAGTACATTTTAGCACAAACCCAATTATAATATTTTCTTTTCTTTTTCTTGAGTCCCTACCAAATGAGAAAACATTATTATATTTACTTCTTTTTTTTTTTTTTTGCTTTGGTGATGAAAACTATTATTATATTACTTATTAACTAAGCAACTCGAAGCATGTTTTGCTTAGGCCAGTCTTACATTAAAGTATTTCTTTTGACTACCACGTGAAAGAAGATAATTAGTTTTATATATATATATATATATAATTTCATCTGCATGAATTTTAAAGAATATTATGGAGACGCTAACTTTAATCATTTTAAAAATCAACGTTACATGTCACATATAAGTGTCTTTTTTATTGATAGATTATTTTTAATAAGACTGTCACATTACTTAAAATAAAAATTTATATATATCAATAAAAATGTGATAATTCACTGCCATCTAAATCAATATTTAGAAATTAATATATCTAACATTATCATGGGGGGTAAATTTCACTTTTAGCACCTGTGGAATATTTAATATTAAAATCCGCACCACTTTTTTTTCCCTTCACTTCTAGCACTGCCACGTCACTTTTCAGTCTGATATGTGGGGCCCAGGAGGATTAATTGTATGTCAAATTACTGGTTTATCCTCATCTCCCTCGCATGGCCACCGAAACCAGCATCTACAGTTTTTAGAGAGAGAAAATGAATTCTAGAGAGAGAAACAGTTACAGTCGCTCGGAAAAGCTCGGAAACCGTCTGAAACCGCCACGAAAGGCATCTACAAACAGCTTCGTGATATAGAAGGCAGAATATTTTAAAAACTTAATTAAAGATAAGTTAACGAATCAAAGAAATCGAAAGTTAAAAAAATTACAAAATCTGGTTTCAATGTCTAAAAACTTTGCGTTTAACGATTTGATTGCAGAGGGGAAAAAATTTCTTTTTTTTGAACTTGTTTAACAGTTGGTCTCCTTACAGGGACGGTCATTATCATAATGACCGCCTGGTAATTTTCGTTGTGACCCCTGTGACTGTTAAATCTTAGCGTATAATTTTGGTCACAACGATATTGACCAGGTGGTCATTATTAAAATGACCAGTTTTTTGTCAGACGTCCTCCCACAGGATCGGTCATTTTCATAATGACCCCATGGTCATTATCGTTGTGACCCCTGTAAATGCTCAATACGATGACGTATTGGTCAAAGTGTTAGACCATTGGTCATAATGGTTATGACCAGACGGTCATAACCGTTATGACCGTTAGTATAACGCAGAGGTCATAACGGTTATTACCAGACGGTCATAACCGTTATGGCCGATAGTATAAACCAGTGGTCATAACGGTTATTACCAGACGGTCATAACCGTTATGACCAGACGGTCATAACCGTTATGACCGATAGTATAAACCAGTGGTCATAACCGTTGTTACCAGATGGTCATAACCGTTATGACCACTAGTTTATACCAGTGGTCATAACGGTTATTACCAGACAGTCATAACCGTTATGACCGTCTGTATAACGTAGCGGTCATAACCGTTATTACCAGACGGTCATAACCGTTATGACCGTCTGTATAAGTCAGTGGTCATAACCGTTATGACTGTCTGTATAACGTAGCGGTCATAACGGTTATGACCAGACGGTCATAACCGTTATGACCGTCTTTGTTATAGCAGCGGTCATAACCGTTATTACCAGACGGTCATAACCGTTATGACCGTCTGTATAACACGATACGGTCATAACGTTTATGACCAGACAGTCATAACCGTTATGACCGATAGTGTTACACGATACGGTGACGTATTGGGGAAAAACCTTAGACACAAAGAGGTCACAATGAAAATGACCAGGCGGTCATTATGAAGTTGACCGTCTTGTAATCTGCATTTTAAAATAAATGGAAATACCAAGAGTCATTTAAATGTCGAATTACAGATTTACCCTCATCTCTCACCCGCCCAAAAGGCATTCTCCCTCGAATAATCTCACAAAAATTTTCAACCAGCATCTACAGTGTTTTAGAGAGAGAAACTCCGATTCTAGAGAGAGAAAGCTTTGCAACCGCTCTAAAACCGCTCGGAAACCGTCCTAAACCACCACCGTAGCCCTTTATATACTGGCTGGACGTCTGTTAACGTCGAAGAATATTTAAAAAATACCCTTGTCGACGCCAAAAAAATGTCAGAGAAGAACACTCCCGAAACTGCGCCGAAGGCTACTCAGGGGGAAGTCGAACTAAAAGTCTCACAGATGTTCATGAGTGAATAAGACGACAATATATCCGACTCTGAAAAGGTAATGAAATTTTTTTGTGTTTTTTGATTTTATTTTGAAAAATATTTTCATTGTTATTATATATATATATATAAGTGCCGTATAATAAAAGACGGAAGCTGGATCGAATAAAAATTTGTTCTGGTCTTTGTGTTTAAAAAGTTTACACTTTTAGTATTTTTCAGTAAGAATATGCAGTATTTTTTGATTTTTGAAAACAAAGTTTCCATTTTTATATGCGTTTTTTGATGATATTCCACTTTCCAGTTGATTTACTGAACAATGTTATCATATTGTACATAAAGTTAAGATTTTTATCTGTTTCTGTACCATAAAACATCCGTTAACTCAAGTATGTGTTTTGGTTTATATTTTATATTAGGGTTTTCGTCGATGTTTGTGTTTAAGTGTAGATGATCTCGGCTATTTGTTTCAAAATGGAGTGGTCATTTTTTTATGACTCTCTGGTCATAATAATTATTACTCAGTTTCGGTTTTCTGTTAGTATGTCCGGTGGTCATTTTCATTATGACTTGTTGGTCATATTAATGATTACTATGAGTTTTAACTTATTTTAGGATGGTCATTTTAATTATGACTTGGTCATAATAATAATTACTCAGTGTTTTCTCTTTTTCATGTTGTTATGGCTTGTTGGCCAAAAACGGAGTGTTTTCTCTTTAATTATGACTTGGTAATAATAATAATTACTCAGTGTTTTCTCATTTTAATTATGGCTTGTTGGTCATTTTAATTATGACTTGGCCGACAATTTTTGTTTAATTGGTGGTGATCAATTTTTAATTTTTTAGTTTTCATAATGCTGTTATTTTATGCCTGGTAATTTTTGTTATTACTTCACTGTCATAAGTATACTTACCCTTTTATGTTACGATTAACATTACCGCAGGTTCAATATAATCGACGGGTATCGGATGCTGACATTACCAGGGCAAAAATCAACACTTTTATCAACATTCCGAAAACAATTAAGAAACTGAGACAGTGGTTGTCTCCCCAACAGTACGAGGCCGTCCTCAAGCAGCCATGCATTAAGCATTTTCTGAGATTAACCAATCTTGGTTGGGCTGGCCAGGTCTTCCACAACGTTGTGATGAGATTGACTGATCACTCAGAAATGGGTGATGCTCTTTGGTTCGAGATCGGAGGCGAACTTGGCAGATTTTCCATCAACGAGTTCTGCCTCGTCACCGGCATGAAATGCGCAGGGTCTACCCATCTCCCAGTGGTCGAAAGCCGATTAATAAAAATATATTTTTCGACCTTGAGAGGCGTGTCGAGAGAAAATTTGGAGCTGCAGATGTCGAATGCGGCTTTTGACAACGACGACGACGCTGTGAAGCTTAGTTTACTATACTTGATGTTATGCATTCCCTTATCAAATGCAAACTCCGTCAAGATAGACGCTAAGTTTTTTTCCCTGGCCGATAACATTGCTGATTTCAATGACTTTCCTTGGGGCGTTCTGTCATGGGAGGCAACCCGGACTGCAATCTGTAATGCAGTTGAGAACATGCTGTCGACGAAGAGACGAGCTTCAAAAAGGCCCGACAAAGTGCATTACAGTGTATCGGGCTTTCCTCATGCCTTGCTCGTCTGGGCCTATGAGACCCTCCCATCGATAGCACTGAAATTCAGCAAGAAGTACGAGCATGCCTGTCCGCGTATGTTGTCGTGGACCACCGAGGACAATGTCAAGTTCGATGATGTCATAAATTCCTTTACCGATGTTGGCGAAGATCAGGTATTATTGTATAGGATGTCTTACATATATTTATTATGTATGCAGTGTCAATTACAAATGTTGGGCAACTTAACATTTTCACAAGCCTGTTATACTAACAGTGGTTATAGTAGCATATTGATACAATCCGTAACCCCTACTGATTTTTTTTATTAACATCAAATGTGTTCAGGGTAAGTGTTTTGTCCTGATGCCAACCGAAGAAGAGTTGAAGGACCCATGGGTTGCGCGGCTGTTTATGAAGAACCCAAGTGTTGTGCCAAAATTAGCTCCCAGGCCTCCCAAGCCTTCTGCACCCCGACCGAGCTCCGATACAAACTCTGATTGGCTGGAGTTTCAAAAAGAAATCTGAGGAGAGGTTGTCTCCATTAAAGAAAAGTTGGTGGCTCTTGAAAAGGGCCAGTTGGCTCTTGAAAAGGGCCAGAAGAAGGCTAACAAACTCATGAGAAGTGTAATAAAAATGTTGGCCGCCAACTTTTCTGAGAAGGGGAAGGGGAAGGGGAAGGCACACACCGAGGACTTCGTCAGCAGCCGCCAGAAGCCTCAAGTTCACATGGCTGATAAGTATGAGCTCAAACCTACCTCACCTCACATCGGCACCGGCTCTGGAGATGATGTGATATTTGACTCTGACGTTGGAGCCGCTGCTGATATGGGTGTTCAAGCAGCCATGGAGTTCCTCACCGCCGAAAAGGTGATTCTTCCTCGGGAAGACGTCAAGGTTGACGAGAATAAGGTACTCATTTAGCTGTTAGCCGAGTATTACATTAAATGTAGATTATCTCAACTGTGTTCCACAACTAGAACATTGTATTTATTCTTATGCCATGTTGTGAAACCACACAGGCTTTGCCCTCTGATTTAACAGCAACCGATCAACAAAAGAAGGAGCAGATAGTGCAAGACCCGGAGAAGGATAGTCAACCAAAAAACACTATCATGGATATCGTGAAGGTTGAGGAGCCAGAAGACGATGAGAGCCTCGGTGACGCGGTTGTTACGAATCTCTGTAACTTAGTTATATAGTCATTATGGTAATTGTGTACAATGTTAACTCGTTTTACATATTTCACTTATAGATCCGTAAGAAGAAGAGGGCCAGACTATCAAGGATTGGTCAACGGCCCACTGGATCAATCACTAATGTTGCCTCGCCGTCGAAGCCTCCGACTAATCTGCTTACTCCCCTCCCTCCGGGTCTCGCAGATGAACCTTCGAAGGAGAAGCTAGAGGCTTTCAGGGAGTGGTTCCCAAAAGGATTATTGAAGAAGACTCCTGCAGGGTAAATTTTTTATTCTTACAGATTATACTCGATTTGAAATTTACAATTTATTAACAACTTCATCACCGATTAACCAGACGGTACATTATGTTTAGTAAACGTCCTCCCCGATACACTGCAAAGCATGATGTTCTTGAAAACCACATGACCTCGGCTGCATGGTGGTGGAAAAAAAGAGTTGGTATTATGAGTTAGCTACCTCTCATATTTGGCTATGGGATGAAGTAAGTACCTTTCTTCAAAATTTTATACTCAAATTATTTGAGTATCCTGTATTTCAGACTGTATTTTTTTGAGTTAGCATGATACATTGTTTGTTATGTAAGTATTTTTTTTCCAATTCATTTGCATCTTTTTTGTTTGTGCAGCACATTGACGTTGCATTCTACTACCTGAGGAAGAAGATCAGGTAGTACCCTGAACTGGAACAACGAAAGGTGACAACCGTAGACACGTTTTTTGCTGCAAAAGTCCGTTCGTTGTGGACCGTCTACCAGGCAGCACCCGATAAGTTCGATTGGGCCTGCTGTGATTCTGTGTTCAGGATAATGCTTGGCGTGCGTGCCCAGAGTGAGGGCCTCGTGGTTTCACGTTAACACGGTGCTAATGCCAATGCACTTTGCCAATCTGAAACATTGGGCATTAGCAAAGCTCGACCTAACAAACTGGACCCTTGAGGTATACGACTCTCTTCAGCATGAAGGACGTCATAACAATAAGGTCCGCGATGGAATGGAAGGTCTGTCAAAGTTCATTCCATTTCTAGCTGGTAACAGAGATTTTGTTTATACAATATATTTCAAAACGCACGCCCATTAAATCATAAATTAACAAATAAAACCAAATAAGAAGCACCATTACCTCAGATTGGCTAATTGGAAGTTTGAAGATCTGGCAGATATGACCGATAACTGTGACGAGAATGGTCAGATGTCGAATTAACAGAGTGCACAAAGTTGTGTTCAGATTTGTTGGACTTAGAGTGAGATTCGATTAGTGGGTAATGGTGCAGAGAAGAATCGTGAGGCTTCACTAAGAGAATAACGAACCAAAAGAGGAAAGAAAAAGTTTTCAAAAATTTTGGTTACTGTATATATAAGGTAATGTCGCGATTGAAATGGGCGGGAGATGTAACGAAAAATTTTGTTAGGGTTTTTTCGCCAATACGTCACCGTATTGACCAATACATTAACGGTCATAACGGTTATGACCGTCTGGTCATAAACGTTATGACCGTATCGTGTTATACAGACGGTCATGACCGTCTGGTAATAATCGTTATGACCGCTGCTATAACAAAGACGGTCATAACGGTTATGACCGCTGCTATAACAAAGACGGTCATAACGGTTATGACCGCTGCTATAACAAAGACGGTCATAACGGTTATGACCGTCTGGTAATAACGGTTATGACCACTGGCTTATACAGACGGTCATAACGGTTATGACCGTCTGGTCATAACCGTTATGACCGCTACGTTATACAGACGGTCATAACGGTTATGACCGTCTGGTAACAACGGTTATGACCACTGGTTTATACTATCGGTCATAACGGTTATGACCGTCTGGTCATAACGGTTATGACCGACGTATAACACAGACGGTCATAACGGTTATGACCGTCTGGTAATAACCGTTATGACCACTGGTTTATACTATCGATCATAACGGTTATGACCGTCTGGTAATAACTGTTATGACCTCTGCGTTATACTAACGGTCATAACGGTTATGACCGTCTGGTCATAACCGTTATGACCAATGGTCTAACACTTCGACTAATACGTCACCGTATTGAGCATTTACAGGGGTCACAACGATAATGACCATGGGTCATTATGAAAATGACCGATCCTGTGGGAGGACGTCTGACAAAAAACTGGTCATTTTTATAATGACCACCTGGTCAATATCGTTGTGACCAAAATTATACGCTAAGATTTAACAGTCACAGGGGTCACAACGAAAATTACCAGGCGGTCATTATGATAATGACCGTCCCTGTAAGAAGACCAACTGTTAAACAAGTTCAAAAAAAAGAAATTTTTTTCCCCTCTGCAATCAAATCGTTAAACGCAAAGTTTTTAGACATTGAAACCAGATTTTGTAATTTTTTTAACTTTCGACTTCTTTGATTCGTTAACTTATCTTTAATTAGTTTTTAAAATATTCTGCCTTCTATATCACGAAGCTATTTGTAGATGCCTTTCGTGGTGGTTTCGGACGGTTTCCGAGCTTTTCCGAGCGACTGTAACTGTTTCTCTCTCTAGAATTCGTTTTCTCTCTCTAAAAACTGTAGATGCTGGTTTCGGGGGCCATGCGAGGGAGATGAGGATACACCAGTAATTTGACATACAATTAATCCTCTTGGGCCCCACATATCAGACTGAAGAGTGACGTGACAGTGCTAGAAGTGAAAGGAAAAAAAAGTGGTACTGATTTTAATATTAAATATTCCACATGTGCTAAAAGTGAAATTTACCCTTATCATGGACAAGGACGTAGAGTCATCCGGATTTGCAGAAAAAATGTAAAAATAATATAGTACAAAAGGTGAAGATTTTTCCTCCCAAAAATAAAAGACTTCAAAGATTAATGTGTTACCAGCCCAAATACTCAATTTGAAAGATGTAAAAGTTAGTTGAACTAAACGTTTGGAAAGATATATGGTAAAATGATTTTTTTTCTTTAACACCCTTTGTTGAAACTTATTTATTTTGTATCATATTCGAATTATGTTATTATGTCGTGTTTGAAATTATGCTAAGCAGTGACGTGATTAGAGGTAGATTGATGTGTCATAAATTACTCTATATGTTAGCATAGAAAGTGAGGCGCAATTTTGTCTTATGGGACCTGGCTGTTTGTTAGAGTGGAAAGGAAAATTTTTAACTTTGAGGAAGGAAGGATGAAAGAACAAGCCAAATTTCAAAGGCACAAAATTTGTTTCTCTCTTTTTCTCCTCTTTTAATTTATCTTTTCTCTTTTCTTTGCCTTTCCAAAGCAAAAGCTCTTTTCTGAATATAATAAACAATTAGGCCTCTTCGAGTGATTGACAGAGCATGTTTATATCTATCTCTAGTATTGTCGACTTTCAACCGTCGGCTTTTGTCTTAGTCACTCTCCACCAAATCAGCTGATAATTTCATGCTTCATTTTTTGATGAATAATAATTTCATGCTTCAAATAGATATACTCATAGCCCCATTTAAAAAGTCTCTTTATGTAAAGCACCAAGAAAGAACTGTTTCTGGTCTTTGTAAGGCTCCTCACACTTTTGCCACAGAATTACTTGCTTAATTTTATTTTATTTTATTTTATTTTTTGCTGGAAAAATACTTACTATATGTTAGGCTCCTTACACTTTTAGCTTCATTAAACGCCACTTAATCCTTTTTTTTTTTTTTTGTCTGTTTTAACTGAAATTCTAACATAGGGAGTTAAGTAGGATTAACTCAAAATTAAAGGTATTTAAAAAAATCTCAAAATTCAAAGGGCAAAATTGAAACAACCTAAAATTTAGGAGAACATATGAGAATAATCTAAAACTTTATTAGTGTATCATGTGGTCAAATTTTTTTTTAAGATAAAAATTCATTCAACTGAAAGATCTTGTAGACACCCAACATATCGCGAATGATCCTATGGTATACAATATAAAACACTCGATAAAAATCGGTTCCATCAGTAAATTTGAAGAAATACAGGGAAAACGACACAAGATGAGACCCAATATCAAAAAAATTCCTCGACACATCAATTGGAACATACATAAAGCTCTTTTGAAACCACTATGATGGAAGCTTTCAATCCATCGAGAGCATGTAATATATAGCACCAAGGCCACAAACATCTCTACCAAGATTCATAGCTAGCAAAACTTCTAACTCGCAAAGACCTAACTCTGGCGGACTAAAAACAAACTCAAATAGTGGAAGAACCACCTTCATTATTACAATGAAAATACTAAAACTATATTGCGAAAATATCGACACCTTTATTAAACTAAAACATAAAGAACTAAAGTCTAAAGCACGTCTACTGCAAGCCTTTAATTAAAGTGCATCAGACAAAAGGACCATCAAAGTAGGAACGTTCTAGGGGACAAGTTGCAAAGCTAACGAGATGCCTTCAAACAGCAGAACGTAAACATGCGTGCCACCACTATCAGCGTTTAGAGCCAGCATCACCACCTCCATAAGAAGCCCACCACCGTTTGGAACAACACCCCAAAAGATTACAACCACCAGACAAGAAAAGCACCACAAAACGCCTCCAAGCCATCTCGGAACCATCCTCTAAACAATATCATATCGACCCCAACGAAGCCACCCCACCAAATACAACCACAGCCATCAAAAAGCCCACAATGATACGAGTCCCGCAACCAAATTTCAAGGCCAGAGGTCCAACGACATGCGCGGGGGCAGCCCTAGAACTCTGGCGGACTCACTTTCTCTTTTTCTCTCTTTCTCGTTCTTCCTGGGGTCGGCTGCAATATGTCTCACTCATGTCTATGTTTTTTTTTTATATAAATAATTTTTGTAGTCAAGTTTTCGAGGTATTAATTAACAATTAAATCAATATGAATCATCAAAATTTGATAAATATTTTCAGGTAAATAACCCATTTCGGTATTAAGAGTGGGTTGATAACCAACAACATAAGGCATTCTACCTAATAAGGCGGATACTTCGAATCCAACTCGGACAAAAATGAAAGATATTGTTCGATAAATAGAAATTGATCTTATCCATTAAGATCTCGGAAATACTCCGCCATATTTAAGGAAGTTAGTCCAATTCTCATACGCCTCTGGTGGTTCATTCATCTGACCATAGACTAGAGCGGTTTTGGAAGCTATCACTAGTGGAGAATCATGTGTGTAGAGCCTCGGAGAGTATGATGTTGGTTTGTGATACGAGCCTACCGAAGAATATTTTGCTCGATTGAGAGGTCTTGCGGAAGAATGAGCTTATTACCATCGTGCAGGAGTCCCATGTTCACGCCGTATGCTTATGGGGATACTAAATAGTAAGCTCAGCAGAAACGGAGAAGGCCGTCTCTATTTGGAATTTTTCAACAATGAAGTCAATTCGGCTCCGTATGTAGCATTTATTCGGACAATTCAACGTTTGATTCTAAACAATGGTAGTCTTACCATACCCTAATTATGTTAGAACCAATTAGTATGTAAATCAAGTAGAACAATATCAAAAATAATGATAATAATAGAAAATAAAAATCATGTAGAAATTGAAAAATCCTATATTTACAGAATTCACCGTCAAGTATAAATGTACTAGTGTAGAATTTATCAATCTTGCCTCCAATCCTTGTCTCACATAATGCTCACACTAAAAAAAAAAAAAAAACACACACACACACACACACAACAACAACAACAGTAAAACAAAACAAAACAAAAACCAAACATTCAATTAAAAAAATAATAATAAATTGTCAAGTTTTATTTTATTTTATTTATTTATTTTGTCTGCAAACTGAGAACTCAATACTAGCATGGGCTTTTCACTCGCACTGTACAACTGAAGGTGCAAATTAGTTTGAGCTAACCAAAGTAGATTAAAAGAGCCTAAAAACAAAACAAAAACAAAAACAAAAGTACATTTAAAAATAAAAAATAAAAAAAAAGTAGAAACAGCTATTGGGAGTATGGCAACTTTTGGGAGTTTCATCTTACGTGATAGTGAGCTGCTTTAGTCTTAGCATGTAAGTTTTTATCATGACTGTCCAAATTCATTAAAAGTGTGAACTAATTCAATTAATATTCTTAGATTTATATCCAGATACTTGATTTTTCTTTTTTTTTAAACAAATCAAAGGTTTGGTATTGGATTTACCTTTATTGCGATGCGTGAGATTTAAGGGAGTTGTTTGAATAATTTTCCAAAAAATAAAAAATAAAGAAAAAAAAACTTTTAACCATTCCAAAGAATTTTTAGTCAAAACCACATAAAGATCTAGTAGATAGGATTTATTGAAAGCTGCTTCGCCGAGTGTTCGGAGGATTTGTCATAATAGCTTTGTCTCTAAAAAAAAAAAAAAAAAGCACTCCATCAAAAACACAAAAGTTGATTTCTTTCCGGATACATTTTTAAACTTATATCAATTTGTTTATTAGCAAATTTTAATATTATGTTGACTTGGTCAGATCTTTTGAAAATACAGTTAAGAAAACTTATTAAAAAGTTGCAATTTTTCATTTTCATTTTTTATTGACTAAAAGTAAAAGAAAAAAAAAAATCACACCAAATGGGGACTCAAATGTGCCTTAAAAAAAAAAAACTTTATTGAAAAGACTTTAAAAGTTGTATTTAAAAGTTATACTAAAATTTTAGTAAAATTTTGTAGATTTTATTGTAGCATTTTTTTTGCTTATTAAAATATTTCAATATCATTTTTATCGTATTAAACTTTTTTTAAAAATTTTAGTTCAAAAATATTAACTAAAAACACATAATTTTTTTCCTACTAAAAAGCCATAATGATTCTAATAATCAGATAGGCAATCCACCTTTAAAAAAGTTCCTAAGAAGCGTGCACGAAGCCAATGTGTGCCTAGTGGGGGGCTCAAGCCCCCACTCAATTTTTTTTTTATTAAAAAAAACCTATATATATATATTTGTATTTTTCATAGTAATACATAAAAAAGTCCCCACTAAAAATAAAATTTAATGTTGAGCCCCCACTAATATATCAAGCCTAATACATAATAAAGCTATAAATTCTGTTAATCCCATAATACTAGTATTTTTCGGCTATGAATTTTGTGAAGAAATCAACTACACAATCAAATTAGGAGACCAATTTATAAAATTTTTTTAAAAAAAATTTGCTTATATCCATCAAGAAATACATCATTTGTAATTTTAAAGGATAATTGTAATACATTAATAACTAACTATTTTTATTCATTTATAATTTTAATTATTAGCCCCCACTAATAGAAATTCATGGCTCCATCATTGTAAGAAGTGAGGCACCGAGTCTAACCAATTACAGTCGGAAAACTGAGAAATAGCATTATCAGCTGAACAGTGGGCTATGGAATTCTCTTTACGAGAAACGTAACAAATAGTATCACTAAGCGATTGAAACATGATGTCTCCAATTACTTTCACAATCGAATATTCGAATGATCTCGGAGACGGAGATTTAATTGCTCGAACCACATTAATCGCATCCAATTCAAAATCCATCTACTGTACCCGAGAGAGGAGGAGCAGCCGAATGCCTTCTCGAGCCGCCAAACATTCAGCAATATGGGGCGAGAATCTCCCTTGTACACTCAAGGATCTGGCTTGTAGAACACACCCTTCTTCATCTCACACCACCACACTATTACAAAAAATAATTTATGTTTTTACTTTTCTGCCATCCAGAAGTATATATGTAGACAGTTGATTAACAACAAAAAAATGTTTCCGCATGTTGATTTCACGAAGGGAAAAAAAAAAAAAGGAAAATAAACAAGAAAAAAAAAAAAAAAAAAAAAAAAAAAACAACAACAACAACAGCAACTGTCATATCTCAAGGAAAAGAAGAAGAATCAAACTTATCATATCTATGGTGGAATCCACATGGGATTTGGGTGGGACTTGTGCGACTCTTTAGACTCGCTAGTGACCAAAATAATAATAATAATAATAAATAAAGATTATAATAAAGCACAAACTTTTCATAGCATTTTTTAATATCTGTTTTTCCAAATATTAATGCATATATAAGAGGCAGAGCACATCCACCGTTGGATTTAGGTTACTAACAAGTGGCAAGAAAAAAAAAAAAAAAAAAAAGAAAGAATATTCATTGATAGCAAAAGTAGAAGGAAAGGAGGAAATTGGAATTTGATTGGCCCTTTTTGTTCTTTTGGTTGTTAAACATGTGACGTGTCGAAAAGAAGCAACATATAAGGATATACAAGGGATATATGGTTGGTAGTAAAGAGGGAAAAAATGTTCGGGAATCTTCACCATGTTGTCACAATTGCACAAAGGTAAATATTAACTGTTCATGGCTTTTAGGAATCAAATTTTCATTTGTACACTTTCACCAAAATAAAAAATAAAAAATACATTTGTACCACTGACATTTTTACATAAGCCCACTAGAGCCTAGAGGAAATTAGCTTGGACCGACCGCATGGAAACTTCCAAGTAAAGAAAAATGAACTATGCGTTTAGTTTGTCCATTTGAGTTAGAATTTTAAAGTTATTTTGATTGAAGTTGAGTTTTAAAATTATATGTTTGATCAAAAATAAACTGTTCGTAATTAATAAGTATAAAAACTTAAAATGAGGCGTATTTTTATTATAAGTCATGACCTAGAGAACTTTTTTTTATATATCAATATGAATATTATTTCTTTTTTTTTTTTTTTTTGAAATTCTATGCAAGATATATTTTTAAAAAATCATCTCATTTTCACTTGAATTAACAAAGTTATGTAATATTAAAGTTTATGTTTTTAAGTTAAAGTTAGAGATGTTTATAGTAAAACTGATTTTACTTTTGAAGGGAAAAAAAAAAACAATTGGACTTGTTCGGTTGGAGTGAATGTGCCAATTATCACCTTTTTATTGTAATCTTTTAGGACGTTAATTGTAATTTTAACTTTTAATTAATTTTGAGTTGCCATTTTTTATTGATAAATGTAATCTATTATTATTAATTGATGTGAGAATTTTTACTGATTAAAGAATGATAACTAAAAATTGATCTTAATGTTGATGTCCTTTACATGTTTTTAAAAAATAAAGAAAGTAGTATTCACATTTCAAATAAAGTTTCCTCTACGTAGAATATGTTTGAAGTTTCTTAACTTACCATGACCTTGGCATTATTTTACAGAAGTAGAGTAGTGATACGGAGAACCGACTTTAATCTCAACCTTTTCATAACAACTTTTGTGATAATAAGTTATTTTCACTAATAAAAGCTATTCTAGCAAAAATATATATATATATATATATATTTCACTAATAGATGCAATCTATTGTTAATTGATGTGATAGAACTTTTATACACATATCAATATATGTGTCACAACAATAAGTATAAAAATGAATTATTATTTCAAAAAAAAAAATAGAATGATTAGAGTTAATATCATTAGTATTTTTAATTGAATAATTATTCATATTTAGGTAATCGACAGATGAACTAACTTAATTAAAGACATAAAATATGAGAGCGAGCATGAAGTTCACATAGAGATGTCTTCTTATATAGAGTGCGTAACCTTCTCTTTATTTTATGTAATCTCTTTAATGAGTTATATCAACTTATTTTATGTAATCTCTTAAAGAGGTTTTTTTTTTTTTTTTTTTTTGTTTCTTGTTTTTTGTTTTTGTTTTTGTTTTTTTTTTTTTTTTGTAGAAATCTCTTAATGAGTTATACTTATATTAATCTAGGATAAATAAATATTAAGAATTGATCTTTGATGGAAAATTTAAAATTAACGTAGAATTAATGTCCCAACTAACCTTATGCACGTAGAGATAACCATTTTTTTAGTTCACGCACCTAATCTGTTATTATAAATTTACACTGATATTTTTCTTTTTTTTTTTTTTTTTTTTAAATAAAGAACTCATTTATACATGTTGGAATTAAGTTTTGTCAAACAACACATGTAGTTATTACCCATAAACCATATTACTTAATCAAGATACACCGTTATGTCCCTTATTATAATTTTTTTTTTTTTTAAATTGTTTCATGCGATCAAATAGTATCCTGAAAACTATGTTATTATTATAGTAAATTTCTAACAAAATTAAAGTTTAAAGCTTGTGTCGTCTAAGCGATTATATGTTTCTCCATTAAAAATCTACGACGCACTTTATCTTTTAAAAGTCTAATAACGACCTCCAAAGTTAATCAAAAGGAAGACACTTTACAGATAACTTTTTTTTAACAACATTTTTTTTTTAATAACAATTTTTCATTTTGAGAACAAGCTTTACAGACCCATTTTCAGCTGTGTATAATTTTCTATGGTGTTACTCGAAGTGAAAATGCATAAATTTGTTTGGTCTAATGGTACTAGGAGATTGGATGGGATTTTGGAGGAGGTTGAGGGTTTAATCCCCTATTTTATTTCTTATTTCCTTTTTTTTTTTAATTAAAAGGAAAAAAGAAAATTAGATAGCAGATAGGGGATAAAACAGGATGTACTCGTGGTCAAGAACTTGCGTTTGGATTGAGTGTTTATTTTTAGGGTTAATTTCATAAATGACTCCCAAAATTATGCAACATGTCTCATGTTGGTTCATGTTATTGACCATCACCTAAAATTTTTTTTACTATTTATTTTAATCATTAAGGTTTTTGACATATTTCCCTCCTCCCTATTTAATTAAAATGGGGCCAACTTTTTATTTATTTATTTAAGAAAAATTGTCAATTACTATTAAAATGGTCGATACATTGATCAGTCATATTCAGCCAATCAATAATTGATCAAAAATTATTGATTGATATTGATTATACATTACTATTATCAGCCAATTAAATAAAACAATTATTTCCTAATTTAACGAAACTTAAAATGTTAAATAAAAAATGCTTTAAAAAGTCATCTTTTCACATGTCCCTACAACTTTAGCTTATAATATCTTTATTTAGTGATGCTAACTTTATATGTTGTTTATGATGTGTTGTTCTCAAAAATCAAACGAACGAATTGAAACTGTTTGCGAGTGTGAACACGCAATATGATTTTAGAGTTCTTGTTAAAGTAAACATGATTTTAATTTCTAGGTAGTACTTGTTGATGCCGAAAATGCCTCCGGCAGCAACACCTAATGTAACAGAGTTGTCCGGTCAGAACAGGCTAGTCACTCCGCCGTCGGCCACCTGCAAAATGGAAGCACCTCGGAATGATGGGGACACCAGTGTGGTATCTGCCGCGGGCACTCCGATGCTTAAGTCAACAAGGAAACTGATGTGCGTAGGGAGAGGCAGAGATTTGGCAAGGCAAAAATAACCATACCTGAATTTGTGTGTTTTTCTCTATTTATAGGCGTCCTCCCCGGATTCGGGTGCTCGGGGCGACCCGGTCGGGTCGGCTACCTAGGGCACCCGGTGGGTGGCTAGGGTTTTAGACCTGCAGGGGCTATTGGCCCAATAGGCGTGCGCCACGTGGGGTCTGACTCAATGTAGGGGACATAAGGGTGACTGTCGCCGGTGCCTGCAGGAGCAGATCCTGTCAGAGTAGGTGGCGGCGGGTGGTGATGTGATGTTCTGCAGAAGTAGGTGGGCGGCTCCTGTAGCTGATGGATGCCAGGACAGGGTTAGCATCAGCTGCGTAGTGAGGTGGAATGTGGGCCCGGGTGACCTATGCAAGTCTGAAAACCATCGATTCGATCGGGTGATCCGAGAACAATATGGTCCGAGTACGCTGCTCGTTCTCGCGAGGTCATGGAATGTGGTCGGCTAACATTTCTGGTCGGCCAATCGTCCGGCCACCGGACCCGTACCCGAGAAGGTGGGGAGATCACAGAGGGTGGTCGGAAGTGGTGCTTCGTGGTCGGAGCAGATTACGACATCAACAGTACTGTTGATGTCGTTTTCTGCTCCGACCAAGAAGTACCAATTCCGACCACCCGCAGCGGTCTGGCAACCTTCTCGGCGTACGGTTCCGGTAGCCGGACGGTTGGCCGACCAGTATTCATTGCCGACCACACTCCGCAACGTCGCGAGGACAAGCAACGTACTCGGACCACATTGTTTTCGGATCACCGGTCGAGCCGGTGGTTCCCATGCTTGAGTGAGTCATCCGGGCCCACAAGCCACCTCATCACAGCAGACGCAACACTGCCCTGGCATCCGTCAGCTGCAGTCGCCGCCCACCTACTCCTGCAGAACATCACTTCGCCACCCGCCGCCACCTACTCTGACACAACCTGCCCTCGCAGGCGCCGGCGGACACCCTTCTGTCCCCCACTTGGTGTCGGACCCCACGTGGCAGGCGCCCATTGGGCCAGTAGCCCCTGCGGCCTACAACCCTAGCCCCCAGCCGGGCGCCCTAGGTAGCCGACCCGACCGGGTCGCCCTGAGCACCCGAGTCCGGGGAGGACGCCTATAAATAGAGGAAAAACCCACAAATTCAGGTACGGTCATTTCGCCTTGTCTAAACTCTGCCTCTCCCTTCGCTCTTCAGTATCAATACTGACTTAGGCATCGGAGTGCCCACGGCGGACACCACACCGGTGTCCCCCTCATTCCGAGGTGCTTCCCTTTTGCAGGTGATCGACGGCGGAGTCACGGGCCAGATTTGACCGGACGACATTGTTACTTTGGGTGTTGCTGCCGGAGACGTTTTCGGCATCAACAAGTACTTACAGGTTTTATTTAACAATAATTAGACATTTTGGCTCTATTATATAAAGTATGAATCCTAACCTTATTTTAAAAAAAAAAAAAAGAGTAATTGACCTAAATAGTTTCTGAAATCATCTCCGGTCGTCGCCCCCCCCACCGGCCAAGTTCAGATCTGGGTGCTCCCCACCCCCTCCAGCTCAAAATCATCGCCCCCCCCCCCCCCCCCCCCCAACAAAGTTGCAATTGGGCTCGCCGAATCTAAGACCAGATCGTCGGCGGGGGGTAAGGGCGAGGAGACCAAGATGGAAGTGGGGCCGAGAGCTCACCGGTTTGGGGGGCTGACACCCAGATCGCAAGGGCCGGAAACCCAAATGGGGGGACCCAAAACTCGCCGTCATCAGGGGGGACAGGGACCAAATCTAATTTGAATAGAAAATTACCTATTTGACCTTCAAAAAAACATGAAGTGTGTTTCTCACGTGATCAATCTGTTAGTTTTTTTTACTAAAATGGACAAGAAATAAGAGTTTGGGGTTATCTTGGCAAAAACAAAAAGAACAGAAACCAAACCGTCACCTTCGAAAGAGTTCAGTAACTATTTAAGCCAAATCCTCTTAAAAAAAAAATTAGAACCAACAAAACACACTTGATTTACGCTTGGGCCGTAACGTTAGTCCAATGAGTGGATCTTGGGCCTGTTTTTGTAGATGCTACTAGATGGTTAGGTTTTGCCTTAAGCACTATTGTTTGGTGGTGAAGACAGAAGACGTGAGAGGAAATCAATTGCACATATAGTACTGTTGTAGGTGGTCTTTCATGATTAGATGACCATCTGACAATTTCTACACATCTTTATACAACAAAGATCTTTCATGGTTGGCTAGGTTAGAAGACGAAAAGGTCAGTAGATAAGAAGACGAGGAGGTCCGGAGATCAAAAGATTGGAAAGATCATGTCAGTTTGATCGGAAGATATATACGTCACTCTTTGTCGAACAACCAAATATGTCATGGTCATACTCAAGCAGCATACTCAGTTGAGTTAAACGGCAGAGCTAGCCTTTTAGTTCAGTGGGGACATATACATACTAAAACTAAATCATATATGACAACTTCATTTTCAATACAATCCAAATTTTATTCCTTGTTGTATATAGTCAATGAGCTAATAAGTAAAAAAGTAGAGTGTTTAGTGGGGGCTTACAAGAGATAAATAATTTTTAGTGTGGGTAAAAAGAAAAAATCACCAAAAATTTTAGACTAAATTTTAAAATAAGAAAAATTCAATAAGTTCAGTAAACTCACTCAGCCCAATTTAGCTCCACTCCTGCTCAGCTCATAAGTCGAGCAACTTCTGACCGAGAATCTCCTAGTCGAGCAACTCTCAATGAAGGGAATCTACATGCATTTCCTATAACACTATGCTCAAAAAGTTGAGTAGTGGGATATGTGGCATAGAATCTGCAATCGCTGCTCTGGGTCTGAACAATACGCCTATAAATACATATTATTATATTGTTATATATATATATATATATATTATTTTCTTCTACTTATTATCGTGATTTATAGAGTAGATCCGGAATTCGAGTTAAATCGATCAAACTTTCCTCTTCTCTCACATACAGAAATTTAAAGAGTAGCTGCAGTCGAACTTTAATTCTGAAAATTAAGTCCGGGACCTTTGCCGATGTTGCAGTAGATTTTGTAGCATTACAGGGACTTTTAGGGGGTGTTTGGTGTGTAAGTTTGAGTTAAGATTTGTAAGTTTAAATAGTAAATTTTTTTTGAATTTTTTTGAATTTTCAGAAAAGACAAACAACTTTTTGGGGAAAAAGACAAAAAAACATGATGAAAAAAGTACAGTTTAGTTTAAACTAAACATTTTGCCAAACACCCCCTTAATTTGAGCCTTAAGCAAATAATCTCTTTGGTATGATCATTTTTGTGCCTCCAGCAACTCTGGAACATCAATTTTTTTAGCACACAAACATCCTCCTTCAACTCCCCTAGATCCCTTTCAATTCTCATCATAGATCGTTCAGATTTTGATATTATGTTAGGTAGGTTTAGGTAAAACTTATTCCCAGAAATTAGTTCAAGAGTAGAGGGAGTTCTTCCATCAACCAGCTCCTTGTCTTAACGATATGGAACTAGTAGACAATCTAACAACAGTAATGTGTCCCACGTGAATTGCCATTAGTATCATTTAGATGTCATGTGATGTGCACGTGAGCCCAAAAATAAAAATCTAAAGGGGATTCAAATAAAAGGAAACAGATACCAATGGACATTTGAGGGACACTTTGTCACACTCTTAAAAGATTGGAGAGAATGTGTAAAATTTATCCATAATCTTCTCTATCTTTCCTAAATTTAAATTATCTTTTTCTCTCATTTCATAAAATTTAAACTTTAAAATCCATAACTTTCTTATTTCAAGTCGAAATAAGATGATTCTTATGACTATATGCCCACAACGATGAGAGTAACAAAACAATATTCATATTGTTATTTTCAAACTTATTTTAAGTTTTTACAGTTTTAAACATCACTACTTATTTTTAATATTTACATTTTAACCAAACATCTATTTTCAATTATTTTTACTCATTTTCAATAGAAAAAACTCCAAAACTCGGATTTAAATTGGTGTTATGTGAATGAGGCCATCTTAAAATTATATGGAACTCACCTCGACTCCACCCCTCAATCTCCATCATGCGCCCTCAATTAGTTTCACTATTGGGGTAAAAAAAAAAAAAGTGTCTCAAATTATTCCCAAAGATTTTAGGAAGTTTCCTTTCCCACTAAATACTAAAAGAAGTTGATTTTGGTTTTTATATATTTATTTATTTTTGTTTGTTTGTTTTGGAGTTGGGTCCTTAATAATAAGGGTCCGTTTGGTAAAACAGTTTGAGTTAAAATTTTTAAGTTTAAGTTGATTGATTTTTTAAAAACTAGTTATAATTTTTGTTGACTTTTTAGAAAAAGATAAAAACTAAGATGAAAAATATAAATTTAAGATGTTTCATTAAACGGAGCATAAGTCTCTTTCCTTTTAAACGCTGGCGATTTGGACGTAACAGCAAATAGGCATGCACAGGTCCAACTCAAAGCAAGGTTGTCTATGAAAGGTACAACAATATCCAACATTGTTAAATTATTTGACCAAACCAAATAGTACTTTTTTTTTTTTGTCCTTAATATTGTTATTGTCTTCTTCTTGTTGCTATTAACTTCTGCTATTGACATTTGGTAAGTGCTTCTCGTAACAAAATTAAAAAAATATATAAAATAAAACACGCTAACTGATTGTCTAAATAAGTAATTGTCAATATTACCCTTATCAAATTTATGTTAAACACGACTTGAAATTTTTGTTCACTAATAAATTTAAAACTCACTTTCAAAAAAATTAAAATTTAAAATGATACTCAAAACCATTATAATGAGAAAAGTAAACCCAAAAAAAAAAACTTAATTAAAAATCTTTTCTAAAAATTAAAAGGAATCCATAAGTAAAGAGAAAATAAATAAATAAATAAAATCTTTTCTGAGTTGGGTTTGCATAGTCACGGGGCTCTCTAATCGTCAGGAATTAATTATACGGACTTTATTCAATATTCAATTGATGATCTTATAAATGAGGTTATGAACTTATGTGATATGTAGCTTCTCATGATTTAAGTAATGTTAAAGATATTATACAAATAAATAGTATTTATATAAATTGTTCTAAAAAAGAGAAGCATATATATATATATATATATATATATATGTATGTATGTACAAATCAAATACCAGCAAAAGCGAAGAGATTAGCTTTATAAGCAATTGAAGGTGAAGTAGAGTCGGAAGTGGCGCCATCTAAGGAAGCGAAGCTGCTACTTCCAAGACCACTTTGATTCTCTCAAACCGTTTCCTCCAAGGCAAGCAAACACAATTATTGCCTTTGCCTATACATGAATATATGTGTGTGTGCAAAATAATATTTTTTGTAGTCGAAAATTATTTATATGTGAAAAAAAAAAAAAATCTTTATCGATGTAAGTTTTTCTATAGGGTTGGAAGATAATACTAATCTCGATAAATGAATAACCTCAACTAAATAACATTTAAAAGAAAAAAACATTTAAAAGAAAACACATAAGTTTCACTTGATATATATAAATTAATAATATAAAACTATCTTCTTCAACTTCATCTTCTTTGTCATTTCCCATCACTTTCTTAATAATTTACTTGTCACTCAACAACTCTGAAGTTGCATCATAATTGTGTTGGTTAAACAAATGCATAGAATAACGATACTTCATATTTCGGTAATTAGGTAAATATTCGTATAGTCACAATATACAATATTAAGTTCAATATTTTTGAAAAAAAAAAAAAAGAATACCTTCACAAATTAATTTTTACTATTTAATATATAAATTATTAAATTTTTAATTAATCGATTAAATAATATCGCTACCAAAAACTCTCTTGTTTGTTATTAGTTTGATTTATTTTTTTTCCCCTTCTTCTAAAAATATTTTTCTCTCGAAATAAGTAATGTTTTTTTCTCTTTGTTTATTAAAAAAAAAAAAAAAAAAAAACTTAAGAGTTAGAGCCAGCGCATGTGATCATATTTCACTCTAAAGTACAATCAGTTGGCATAGCTAGGAAGTCAAAACAATTATAACTTCAATAATGTCTTCACTGAAAAAAAAAAAAAAAAAAGATCTGCACTATCTTAATAGCAATATATTTATATGTACATGCACTCACCTAATTTCATGCTTGACCAAACTTAACTACTTTAAGTAGTTGGCTGACTTTACTAGTGGATTGCAGTTGGCATTTTGAACATAAAATTTGCCTTTTCAATGAAATGTTAAGTTCATATAATAATTTAGCAGATATTATGTTTGATGTTCTATTTTAGATAGAAAAGTCTCATTTTGGATTTTACATCTCCAACAAAGTAATAAATTATAAATTATGCACCTTTTTTTCTTTTTTACGTTTAATTTGCAAAAAAAAAAAAAAAGTGTTTAATGTCTTGTTCATTGTTGCTTTAGCAATCTTCTTTACTATCATCTAAATTCCAGTTAAAAATAATTTTGTATAAATTATTGTCATATTAGAAATTGCATAGGGGTGTCTCCATATGTCAACATCAAAAAAGTATACATGCATATATATTTTTGGGGTAATCAACATCAAAGTTGTATGCAATCTGATTAATTAAGATATATATATATATATATATTAGCCAAAAAAAATTTTATGTGTATATAGATATATAAGGGTTTTGGTACGTTTAATCAACACATTGACCATTCGCATAATTAGTGGGATAAGAAAAATGCTACGTTTGTAAAGCTGATTTTCCAATAACAAATTTTAGAGTAGATGAATATTCTCTCTATAAGACGTTATTATTCATTGAATCCTTACTCCTAGGCTCTAGCCAAAACTAGAGAGACTTTCAAAAAAAAAGGCAAAAATAAAAAATAAAAATAAATAAATAAAGGAAGGAAAAAACAGAAGTAGAGAACATTTTAACTTTTAAGGAAAATAACTTTTTCTTCTTCTCAAAAAATAGAGACAATTTACAAATATTAAGAACATAGTAATATATTTCAATTGTTAAATGTGGGCATTGAGAATTTTCGTATATGGAAACATAATTGAAATTATACATAAATTTTAAAAAATAAAAATCTAAATTTGAAAATCTAAATGGGCCGTTACTTCAAAAAGATATCTTGAATTGTGATGTAGTGGCGGAATGTTAGAAAAATAAAGTAGGAAAACCATTTAAAAATTCATTAATTCACACAAAATACCGGAAATTAGAAAGAGAAGAGTAAAAAACTCAAATTTTCAGTCAACTTTAACGGGTTTCATTACAAGATGACATCCTTATTAATAAAACAAAATACAATCGGGAAACTAAATAATAGAATACGAAATTTTCAAAAAATTGAAAGTACCAAACAAAAAGCGGAGATAGAAACTATCAGACTGAAGAAAAATGAAACGCAATCGGAATTGGAATCTAAAATTCCTAGGTCAACTTACTACAAAAATGGAAATTACTAATAATGAAAAAATAAAAAACGATCTTTTGAAGGACTAAATGATGTGATTTGACTGAAAAGTGATGCATATCATGACGGAGCAACAAGGTTTGCTCGTTGGCCCTTTTCCACCCAAAAAATACTATTTTTCGTCCAAATCCGACGCCAACAGACCTTGGGGTGGTCCCAACACGCCATAAAGGCCAGCTATTGCTACACCGCATCAAATAACATTGATAATGAAGATGTTATATAATATTTTCAAGAAATAAAAACCCGTAGAGGATAATTATAATACATTAACATTAATATTTTTGTGTGAATCTTTTGTTTTAATTGATAGTCCCACTAATCCAAATTCTTGACTCGATCACTAGGTACAACTGAATTATATATATACACATATCATTTAAATTTTGAGTTGAATTGAAATTTTTAAGTTTGAATAGTAATTTTTGTTGACTTTTTCAGAAAAGATAAAAAACTTTTTCAAAAAAAGATAAAAATTGAGTTGAAAAATTTGAGTTTGAGTGGGTGAACCAAACTCACTAGAAATCAGTTAGGACACTTATCCCACTCACTTATACGTGACTCCACCACACTCTGATTACGGATGAAAGAACTTGCAATTGAAAAGGATCTCATCTTGGAAACACATGCTACTCTTTCTGATGGGGATACAATATATACGTGAAATTACTTTTCTAGATTTAATCATTTCGTAGCTCAAAAAAAAAAAAAATGTTTTCGAAAGGCAAAAAGTAAGTCAGCAGTTGCATCATGAATAACGTATTCTCAACATCCTAATAATTATAGACGTGAAACCGTGTCCATAATGCATACTCGATCAATGCAGAGATCATGATAAACAAAAATATGGGATAATTATAACCCCCTTTATTTTTTTAACGTTGTGTAATGAATAATTTTGTTTAATTATAATATAATTTTCTTTAAAAATTCCTCCTTTTTTAGATGAGTTTGAAAATTCCTGATTTGTTAACATTAAGATTGGGAAAATATTTTTAAATGACTGATTAATTTGATTTTTTTAACCAATAGGGGAGTACCTAATTATAAAAAAAATAAACTAATATTAATTCTTTTCCAAAAAACCAAACATAAATTATTAAATAAAAAAGAAATAAAAACTCCAACTTTGGCATAAAGATACTAATCGTTAAGAATATTGTATTATATAATTATGCAGGAACACAATGTTTGATATTACCATTATGTTGTATATATTTATACAAATAGTACATCAATGCGAGCTATGTGCATTATTGAAAAATATATACATATA
Organism: Ficus erecta; assembly: GCA_008635985.1. Lineage (NCBI taxonomy): Eukaryota > Viridiplantae > Streptophyta > Magnoliopsida > Rosales > Moraceae > Ficus > Ficus erecta. The sequence continues at coordinate 1,150,910 of BKCH01000068.1, forward strand.
TATATATATTATATTTCACTATATTGTATTATTTTTTATACCAACTATAAGATCGGGGCTGGATCGGGTCGAAATCAGGATCAAGGATGGATAAATAATATTATATTATGTATTCATAATACAATACAATTCATTGTAATAGTCAACATAACATTGTATTATGTTAGTAACTTCTTTTATATGTTATGATACCAAATTGTATTTGATTATTACTTCTAAAAAAAATCATATTATATTATGACAATACAACAAAACACATAACACCGAATATAATGTAATACAATACAATAAAAATAACAAAAAATAGCCTAAGCGTTATTTTATGTTTGTTGGGCTATTAAAATATAAAAACCATGTCACGTCTAAAACTTATTAGTTGTCTTATTTCGGGGTAAAATTGATATTTTTCATCGTAACTTTGACTGAGACTGATAGTAGGAGAAGATTCTATGAAGAAAATTAAGATATGCGATATTAATTATGATTTCGACGGATAAATAAACGTGAAAGGGAAGATTTCATAACTAAAAAAATAATCAATTACAAAAACTTTTCCTAAATTATTATCCTAGTAATACTTTGTTATATCAATTTCAAAATGTAACATCATGTTCGTCCTATTTACGTTGCACACGATGTCATATTGTGAAACTTAAGAGTCAAAGAACCTGTTGGGGGGGGGGGGGGGATTTGGCATCTGATATGGAAAACTTTTATTTTGTCTCTTCAACTCAAAACTACTTTCTATTATTTACATCTTCAAATGTCTACGGTAAACTCAAACTTTAACACTTCGTTTGATAGGAAGCAAAGAAATAGGAGGGAGAGAAAACTCATAAAAGATGAAAAAATAAAATTATAAAAAGGAAATTAGTTTTCCTTTATCTTGTTTGGTAGATAGGAAGGAAGGAAAATAATGGATTTATAAAATTACTATATTATACATTTATTTATAGTATTTTACTTTAAAATCAATGATAAAAAAATAATTTTGATCATATTTGGATGGATTTGTGTTTTCCTCCCATTTTTGGAAGGAATAAAAATAGTGAACCCAACTATAATTGTTTTCCTTCTTATTTTCCTTTATATTCTCTTTTCCTTCTTACCAACAACCAACTCAAGCATATTCCATCCACTTTTTCCTTATCCGATTTCCTTCCTTCATCTTTTTCACCTTACCAAACATAGCATTATGTCATTTGTTATCTCAAGTCTAAATAAGATAATTTTTTTTTAATTATACAGAATTTGAAGATGAATAAAACATTTAAAATTTTAGTTTTTTCACTTTAAACATTTTTTTGCCTCAAAGGCACATTTCGAAAGCTATATCTTATTTACTATCCACAATACATCTCTTAAACCTCTCCAAGCGAGCGCAAAATGTTATAAATATCATAATTTGGAGGGAATTTTCGTAAATAATCCCTTTTAAAATACTGCTAAATATAAAATCAGTCAACATTATTAAGTAACAAAACCTACAGAATTAAGTTGTTTTCCATACTCATAGTGTCATATATTAACTAATATTATTCTCAAAATTTCTTTTTCCTCACTAAAGGCCCATCACATATACTAACACATCTCCATCGATACAGTCTTTTTGGCCCCCACACAGCCGAAGGCACAATAAATTCACACGTTATTGAAGCCAACCAATTTTATCTCAATTATTTTTTTATATACATTTATTTATTTATTTATTATTATTATTATTATTATTTTTTTTTTTTTTTGCGTAGTGAACGAGTCAAAAGAAAAGGGGTCTTAGGGATGTTTAGCATTACATCTCATTTTAAATTAAATTGTATTTTTTTATCATGATTTTTGTCTTTTTTTGAAAATTTTTTTTATCTTCTCTAAAAAATCAACAAAAATTACTATTACAACTTAAAATCTTAAATTAAACTCATTCATCAAATACCCCTTATAGTTTTTATTGCAAGAAAGAATAAAAAAAAAAGAAGGGGTCTTTTAAGAATTACTCTGATATTTAATTTGACAATTGCTGAAAAATGACAATTTTTATCACTAACTTATTTTACAACAGAAACAACTATAAATAATTGTATTTTGTAGGGGACCGTTTTAACGTACTCACATGGCTTAGCTGTACAAAGAACCACATTTATATGTGGCTTCAAACATTGTCATTAAGCTTAAAGGAAAAGGCAAATATATATATATATATAATATATAATCTCTATATATATATATATATATTCTCGTTAATAAATAGAAAAGATTATCTCTTTTGTATATGTGGGGTCAATTGGCAGAGAAGTGTTTAATTATTATAAGATTAGATTAGTAAATAGAAATTCTCCAAAACTCTCTCAGAGTTCCAGAAAAAGCAATGAGTACGCTTGAAGCCAATGACCCCACATGCGCTTGCTTGTTTGTGTTGTGCGTGCGAGAATTGTGAATAGCTTGCCATAATAAATGGGCTTTTTTTTTTTTTTTGCACTAATGCCCTCCCTAAACTTCTCATTTATTAACATTTACCTCCTAAAAATAACTTTTAGAAATTTGCCTCTTGAGTTTTAAATTGTGTGATGAAGACCCCTCCAATTGATAATAACGTTTCTAGCAAAACATATGATAAATATGTTAATTTTTCGACCGAAATTTGTATTTAACTTGCACAATCGTTAATTATGAACATAAAAGGCTAATCCCCTACATCAATAAGTAGGCCTTGTTGGGGCTAACTCAACAAGTTAGAGGGGAATGACTTGTATGCGAGCTCTCATATACGAAACCTTAATAGTGTTTTTTTCTCTCTCCTCTTTTTGTCGTATTTTTAAGCCCAAATTTGGATCATTGGTTAGAAATTGTTTAAAAAGTTTTCTATAATATTTTTGAGAACTTACAACAAATATATCATATTTTAAAAATGCTTAAAGTAAATAATATATTTTAAAAATGTTTGAGGTAAATAGCATATTTATAGTAAATTATTTATTTATGAGAATTTTTAAAGATAATTTAATCATAAAAATACTTCATAAATAAAGTATTTATCACAAATATAATAAGATTATTTTGTCACAAATTAATAATGTAATGTATTTATCATGAATATGTCATTTACTATTATCCAAAAAGTTTTTTACCATTTATTTTTATAACTAGAGGTTTTTGGCCTATTTCTCTTCTTCTCTTATGTTTTTTTTTTTTTTTTTTTGAAAAAGCTTCTCACATGTTTTTTCATACAAAGTTTTTGTTTAAATTTTCTTTTTAAATATATAATCCAAATTCCAAATGAACCACAAATTTACGGGGTTAATAAGTACTCCTTAATATGGTAAATCGCGAATAAATAAGAAAATCAGGGGTAAGGATGCAAATAAGTCATAAAAAGGACTCGTTTTTTGTGTTTTCCAAAGCGTCTTCTTTCCCTTTTTTTAGCACTTGTTTTCTTTCCTATTTTCCTTTCTTTTCTATATATATATTTTTTTAACTCATCTATCTAAATGGCTCTTTTAGCAGACATTATTATGACGCCACTGCGACTATGTTCGTACTTTTTTCTCTAATGGCATTGTGTAGTTTTGGTCCTTTTGTGCTTGTTCACTGTTGAGTTTTGGAATCTTTTTCTTGGTAGGTTTTAAGAAATAGAAAGAAAAAAAAAGTGCTAGTAAAACAGTTGGGATTTTTGTTTTCTGGGTAGGGGAAATTGGAGGGGTTGACCTAAATTTGCTTGGTTGTCTGGATTGGGAATTTTTGTGGTTTGGGATTTACCGATTCGGGTCTCAAAGTGGGGTACAAGTTAATGAAGTTGTTTTTGGGTCATTTTTCTTTATAACAGATTCTCAGAAATTAGATTCCACTGTTTTCCGTTATATCTAGTGGTAGATTTGGGAAGAAATCTATTTGGTTTATGTAAAGTTTTTTGCTTGTGTTTTTGGTACCCAGATCAGAAAAACAGCTGCATTGTGCTTGTGTTCAGCTTTTAGTTCGATTTTTCAACATTTTCTTGCAGATTCTGGTGCCAAAAAGGTGTTTGAGGGAAAAGATTTTCTGGGTTTACCTTAATTCTGTGTTGTGAAACTTCTCTAGTCTGAGAATTACTTGGAAAGTGGTTTTGGACTTGAGAGCTGAATAACAGTGGGCTTTGCTGTAAATCTGTGTTTTTTGTTTTTGTGAGGAAAAATGGCTTGCGTGAAATTGGGGTCAAAGAGTGAAGCGTTCCAAAGGCAAGGACAGGCCTGGTATGTTCTTACCTCATCATATATGAACGTGTGTGTGTGTGTGTGTGTGTATCTATATATATATATATATATTGTGAAATTCTCTGGGTTTTTTTTTCTTCTTTTTTTTTTTTGTGGGGGGGGTGGGTGTGTGGGGGTTACTTTTTGGTAAGAGTTAATATTTCACTTCAGTTTGGTTTATGTTTCTGCAAGCAAAAGAATCTCGTTTAGCCCAAACAAGGAGGAAAAAAAAAGTCTTAAAATTTTGATACTGAAAACTGATCCACTTTCCATCTCATGAAGGAGAAGAACTGTGCAAATTTAGCTTTTACCAGCGTTTTTGTATCTTTTTCAATAACATTGAACTCTTGAAAGTAGGATTTTTTTTTTTTTTTTTTTTTGGGGGGGGGGGGGGGGGGGGGTCCTCTTGAGACCTCGGACCCAAGACCTTGTCGAAAAGAACAAGCAGTCTTAACCCAGTGTTGTCATTGCTCTGGGAAATTTTCCATGTTACTTTCTGACTTCAAATTTAGCATCGACTTGTTGTGAAGATGTAAATTGAGGAATTAAAAAGTATTTAAGGTCGATTGAAAAGTCTCAGATTAGCAGAACATTTCCGCTTCTTCTCAAATTGGTGAACATGTTTTGTTTTAGAGCAATCTGTTACTATCCCTTGGTCATTTTGTTTTCTGAAAATAATCGGTTTGTTCGGTCCTGCCCTGCTTGTTACCGGAATTGATGGAAAAAGTGTTTACCAGGTCAAAATTCAAATGATATTTTTCTTTTTTCGCTCGTGGATGAGATACATTGTAATGCATTATATTTTCATGACTATTTTAATCATGGCTTGTGTTTTAGGATTAGATTTTTGCACTATGACTTGGTCTTATTCAATATACCATTATTAGTTTATACGGGAATAAGGAACTGCATCAATCTCTTTTACTTTGACTGCAAATTCAACGTATTCTCGTGTGTTTATATGGTGGCTAATTCTTTTCGACTCTCGTTATTGATGATGTAAGCTCGTATGTACATGTAACTACGGCAGGTTCTGCACCAGTGGGCTTCCCAGCGATATTGTTGTTGAAGTTGGAGAGATGTCATTCCATCTTCATAAGGTAGGGTTTTTTTTTTTTTTTGGCGGTGGGGGGGTGAGGACTCGGAGGAAATGTATTTGGATGGTAGAACATTGGAAAGTTTATCCAATGTTTTTATATAAGCCAACCTCTATTTATGTGTGCCAGGTGGAATGGAATTCTGGAGATCAGAATATCTTTCTAGTTACTTACATCTTTTAATTGTTGTTGGATGCAGTTCCCTTTGCTATCTAGGAGCGGGGTTATGGAAAAATTGATTGCAGAAGCATCCGAAGAAGCAAAAGAAGAATGTGTTGTAAAGCTCCCAGACATACCTGGCGGGGCCAAAACTTTCGAATTGGTAGCCAAGTTCTGTTATGGTGTGAAGCTTGAACTCACCGCATCAAATGTCGTATACCTGCGATGTGCTGCTGAGTGTCTTGAGATGACTGAGGAGTATGGGGAGGGTAATTTAATTGCGCAGTCAGAAGCGTTCATCAATCAAGTAGTCCTTCGAAGCTGGAAAGACTCTCTCAAGGCACTTCAAACCTGCGACGACATTCTCCCTCATGCTGAAGAACTCAATATTACGACAAGGTGCATCGAGTCACTGGCCACCAAAGCATCTACTGACCCAAACCTATTTGGGTGGCCTATGAGGGAACATGGGGGGCCCATGCAGAGCCCTGGCGGGAGTCTCTTGTGGAATGGCATCAGCACTGGGGCTAGACCGAAGAATACGAGTTTGGATTGGTGGTATGAGGATGCATCAACCTTAAGCTTTCCTCTGTATAGGAGGTTGATTTCTGTCATGGAAACTCGTGGCATCAAACAGGAAATAATTGCGGGATCCATCACATTTTATGCGAAGAAGTACCTTCCCGGTCTCAATCGCCGTCAGGGAAGCAGCGAGTCTAGCAGTCGTCTTGGGGCCATGTCTTTGGGGACACCGCCATCAGAGGAAGAACAGAAGGCCTTACTTGAAGAATTTGATAGGTTACTTCCCGTGCAGAAGGGTCTAGTCCCAACCAAGTTCCTGTTTGGTCTACTCCGAACAGCGATGATTCTTCGAGCAAATCCCTCTTGCATATCAAATCTGGAGAAAAGAATCGGCATGCAGCTTGATCAAGCTACTCTAGAAGATCTCTTGATGCCCAATTTCTCAAATACCATGGAAACACTTTACAATGTTGACTGCGTGCAACGGATTTTGGGGCATTTCCTTGCCATGGATCAGGTTACAGGCGGGGCTTCGCCATGTTCAATTGACGATGGCCAGCTGATTGGGTCGCCTTCGCTGACACCAATCACAATGGTTGCCAAGCTCATTGATGGTTACCTTGCAGAGGTTGCCCCTGATGTTAATCTGAAGCCTCCGAAATTCCAGGAGCTTGCTGCCGCTGTTCCTGAGTATGCTAGACCTTTGGACGATGGTCTTTATCGTTCTATAGACATATTTCTGAAGGTAATAACTATCTCATGTTGTATGAAAATCTTGTGCATGACATGTTATGGAACATTCAACCTTGCCGGCTTGTCACTAGTTCGTCACAAAACTGTCAAGCTTAAGTCATGCTATGTTTCCAAAGAACAAACCTTCTATCGGTTTAAATATTCTCAACCTTGGTCATGTTTTTTAGTACAGCAATACGTTCTTGTTTTAACGGTAGAATATGATTAGATTTGGCTATGTGCCACATTATCATTTTAGTCATTGCCCAAGCATGGCAGTTTGTTAGATTTTCTTTTTTCTACAAGCAGTTAAAAACTTTTTTTTTTTTGGTGGCTAATAAAACAGTTAAAAACTTGTGTATATCAACAGAAGACCAACGCGGAAAACCTACTGAATTGAAATTTGTGTAGTATTTGGTTTGGAAAGCTAAACTGACTAGGCTAAACTGTGCTTGATAGTTTGCATTTCATCTCCGTGCTTCTCTATGCATTCCAAAGCATGTTATTGGTGGAGAAATTACATGACCACAATATAGATGAACTTTTATCGTAATTTTTAAGCTCATTAATTCCCTTGTGTTTTACAAATCTGCAGTCGCACCCATGGTTGTCGGAGTCGGACAGAGAACAACTCTGCAGGTTGATGGACTGTCAAAAGCTCTCTGTAGAAGCATGCACCCATGCCGCACAGAACGAGAGGCTACCCCTCAGAATAGTAGTCCAAGTCCTTTTCTTTGAGCAGCTCCAACTTAGGACTTCCATTGCTGGCTGCTTTCTGGTTTCGGACAATCTCGATGGATCAAGACAGTTGAGAAGCGGGTTTGCCGGATCCAACGAGGGAGGCTGGGCCTCAGCCGTGAGGGAGAATCAGGTTTTGAAGGTCGGGATGGATAACATGCGAATGCGGGTATCTGAGCTCGAGAAGGAGTGCTCAAACATGAGGCAAGAGATCGAGAAGTTGGGCCGCGTGAAGGGCGGCGGTTCTTCTAGCGCGTGGGGCAGTGTGTCTAAGAAGTTCGGGTTCAAGTTAAAGTCTCAGATGTGCAGTGCTCAGGAGGGTTCTGTTAGTAACCAGAATCAAGGGAGTGGGAAAGTTGAAAAGTTGAAAGAGAGGCAAGGAAGGAATAAGAAAAACTCCTCTAAGAATGACTAAGGTGTAATTTTTACTCTTTTATTTTTCCCTTTTGTTTTATTTGGTCATTAACGACCTCCACTTTTATTTGTTGAAGTTAATTCGTTTTTAGGTAAGTCATCATTAGTTTCACTTTGCAAAACTTGTTGGTTCTATTTGTTGCATCTGTCTCATTGGATTCTGGACCATGAACCATCTCCAAAATATGTGTAGTGAACTGTGGATATGGGAAAAAACAAGTCATTGTGTAATTTGCTTTTCTTGTACTTTTATCAAAGCTTTCTCTCTCTCTCTCTCTCTCCATGAAAGTTTTACTTTGGCAGAGTTTGAAACCAGTAGTGGAGTTTGCATCTTTGGATCTCACGTTCTAACTATCAACTGTACATATCCAGCAATACACACACACACACACATATATATACATGAACATAACGATGCTTTGGCCAAAAAAAAAAAAAAAAAAAAAACGTAAGCAACAATAAAAGTAACCATTTATGGCAAATACATGAACAACCACTTTTAATGGTATTGCACGTAAGATCTAGTGCATGATATATGGGTTATTTTTATTTATGATCTTTGAATTTTGGGATCATTTTCATTTTGTTCTGTTAATTTTCAAAAATCTCACTTTATCTTGTAAACTTTAAATTAGTTTCACTTAAACCCTTTTATAATAATTTCTGTTAAAAACTGACAAAAAAATGGAGTTAAGTGCTGTCACGTGCAGAAAGGGTTTAAGTAAGATTATTATTATTTTTTTTCATATGCTTTTAAGCAAAATTCTAATGAAAGGGATTAAGTGAGAGTAATCCAAAATTCAAGAGATAGAATGAGAGTTTTTAAAATTTAGAAGACAGAGTGTGAATGACCTTAAAACCTAATGATTCATTTGAAAACACCATTCATCCTACATATTCAGTAGTGGAGTCTGCATCTTTGAAACCCAAGTTCTAACTATCAAATGTACATCTTCAGCAATACATACATACATATATATATATATATATATTTATGTGATTAGAATATAATATAGGATGCATTGTGCTTTCAAATGCAACATAAGCCTTCTACAATTTGTTTGTTTCACATGTCCATTTTGAAAAGGGAGAAAAACAAACAAAAGAGTATTTTTCCCAACTGTATCCATCATTCTTCTCATTTTGAAAAAAAAAAAAAAAACTATCTCATTTTCAAACTTATTTTGTACAACACCCCTTTGAAATCCTTTTAAAATCTTCACCCAATTTAATATTCCGAACGTCTTTCTTCTCATTTCAAACAACTTTTTGTTTTCAACAAAGAAAATTTTTTACACATCCAAACGCCGTCTCATTCTCAAAATGAAATGACTTTCTCATTTCAAATAAGAATATTTTTCTTTTCAAAAATAGACATACGATCCAAACATAGCCTTAGTTTGAAATGTGAGACTATATTAATGACGATGATCCGGATGTCAATGTGAGTTCAATTGGTGGAGATTCCACCTACCAACTGTTTTTCTACCCACAGTGCTCTCTTGTAATATTGCTAAATGAGATTTGGCTAATGTGATTTGCCGATCGGACGAGTGCTACAAAATTTGTAGCCCCCCCCCCCCTATCTTCGTCTCTTTTCAGAGCTTTTGTTGTTCTTTGTTGTTGAGTTTCCTTGGGTGTCTCTTGTGCTATTGATTCTTGCAATCTTTCCTTCTATGTGTTTGTATATTTCATTTTGGACTACTTAATTGGATTTTTATTTTTATTTTTTGTAAGTGTTATAAGGGTTCATTTGGAACACCAATTGAAATTGGAATTTTGAGTGTTTTTCTCTTTTTTTGGAAAATGAGTGAATGTTTTGAAAATGTGTGTTTATTGAAGTGTGAATTGAAAATGAATTGTCATATAGAAAATTATGAAAAAATTGAAAATGTGTTATTAAAAAAAATGTAATAGAGATTTTATTTCGTTCTTCTCGTTATCGTAAGCATTTTGACACAAGAACCATTTCATTTTAACTAGAAATAAGATAGTTATGGGCTTTTAAAGTTTGAGTTTTTGAAAATGGAAGAGAGAAAAAATAGATGTATATTTGAAATAAGATAGTGAAACAAACAACTTTTGAAAGAAAAAAAAACAAAAGAGAAAATTGAAAGATTATTCCAAACGGCCCCTAATTAAGCATGCGTTTAGTGTACATGTTTGAATTGAGTTTTTTAAGTTGGATTTGAGTTGAATTGTTATGCATTTAGTGCATGGATTTAAATGATTGGAGCTAAAAAGTGAAAAAACTTGAAATATATTCGGAAAAAATATCAATATTAAGCTTGTTTTATTCGTCACGAAAGTTTATGAAATTAAAAAAAAATCTCGTTTGGACTTGTATATGCAAAATTCTTTACTTTTAAAATTTGAATTGGAAAGTAATAATAATAAACAATTGTGAATAATTAAAACTGAAAAAAAATAATAATAATAATAAAAAAATAATTGCATTTGAATGCAACTGGTATACACCAAACGCTTGCTAAGTGTTAAGAATTCAAAACAGCACGCTATAGCTTACCTTAGCTAGCATCTTTCAATTATTATTATTATTTTTTTTTTTTTTCGGTAAAAGTCGTTCAATTAATTGGTGTTTTAGTTGTTGTGTGCCTTCCCCTCCACTTGATTTTGTAAAGATTTAGCAATATTTTGTACTGATAAGTATAAAAGATTGAGTTGGAAAAGGATATGAAATTTAAAGATTACGGTTATTCGCGCTATGTATTCCTTAAGACGTTGGAAGATTGAAAACATATCGTTGGCTCCATTGCTTTTGATCTCCTCCGCTCGATATCCATTTAGCGAGGAATATTTTTACCTCTTATTAACGTTGATTTATTTGTTAGTCGGGTCGGGTCGGGTCGTAGTTGGTATATTGGAATTGGGATGACGTCACGTATTTATGTGTAACTTGCATATTTAGGCCTTGTTTGGCAAAAAGCTCTGTTTAAACTAAACTGTACTTTTTTCATCATGTTTTTTGTCTTTTTTCCCAAAAAGTTATTTGTCTTTTCTGAAAATTCAAAAAAATTTACTATTTAAACTTACAAATCTTAACTCAAATTTACACACCAAACACCCCCTTAAATGAGCCATGGGATGCATGCATGAGTCAATAATAATCTTAGTACTTCTTATATAATAATAATAATAATTTTATTATTATTATTATTATCTTACTAAAATAATAATTAACTTCTTCTATAAACTCAAAAAACTATCCAGAATGAGAATGTTTGTGAAAAAATATATAATCAAGAATAAGACACTTGCTTATTTTGAAGTTTATTCTTTCTAATTTATATTTCTTCTAGAAGACTTGCTATTTTTTTTTTTTTTTTTTCCTCTATACCTGAAGCCTGAAAACAAATTTATGTGGACTTTTTTTTGGATTGTGAGAAGAAGAAAAAAAAAAAAAACACAGAAAAGAAAGGAAAAAGTCCAGTCCAAGTTTCGTGCAAATTAATTTTCTATTATAAAACTTAGATATACGAAAAGTCGAATAGAAAAGTCAAATAGATCAGTTATAAAAACAATTATAAAAAAAAAATCAACAATAACCATGAAATTTAAAAGAAATCAATAATAAAAGGAAATGGGTTGAAGCTGACCAAACAACACTCGGGGTCCAAATTGCTCAAATTAACCAGGCAGGATAACCTCCACTTCTAATTTGCAACGTTCCGATGCTATGTTCTCAAAAAATTTATCTTCAATTAAAAAGTTTAGTCTTGGCCACAAAAGAAATGAACAAACTTTTTCAATGCATGGCTAAATTTTAAATAAAATCACTTCGCATCATAGAAATGACCATTACTAATCATTTGAACTCCGAAACAATATTAGAATCTGATTCTTTCCCTTTTAAGATTCGATATAAAGTTATACAGTTCACCATATCTCATAATTCTCATACCTCAAAGTCAAAATATAGGTATTTGAAATCTAATGTTGAGATTATGAGAGACCTAAAGAAGACGTTCATGATCACTATGTCACCACCATTGATGATAATCGCATGTATTTAATTACAACAATTTAAACCTCCTCATCTTATTGTCGCCATACCTTCAATATAGCTTACCATTTTATTTTTCAAGAGATCGAAATCCAACCATCTCATAATAGAGTTGCTATCATCTTCATCTCAAACAAGCTTTAATGTTTTATGAATCTAACATAAATAAAGTTACAGCAATAGTGACTTCGCTAGAAGAAATAGAAGATGAAATTGGAGGGAGCATTTATCAACATTGTCATTAAAAATCTTTTATTTTCTTGCCTTTTTGTTGTCTTAATTTGTATAGAATATCTTAATATTCTTGCCTTTTGCCTTATTTTTTATTTTTTATTTTTTTGTCTTAATGCTTTATAGAATATCAAGTATGAGTACACATAAAAAAACTACACTCAAGTGAGTAAGGTTGTGATAGGAGGATGGGACCTACATTTTAGTGGGTCTCATTTCTTTCTCTCACAGTCTCACTACTCAAATCTAGTTGTTTAGGATTTTATTTTTAGAAATAATTATATAAAAAGTATATTTTTAGAATCTCGTTTTTGAAATATATTTATTTTTTAATAATATTATGCATACGTCTATTTTTAAAAAATAAATGTCTGTAATATCAATTTTGTTCTTTTACTATAATTGACATCATTTATTTATATATATATATATATATATTCTTTTGTTTTCCTTTTTTTGTTTTTTGATTTTAATGATGAGTATTTTTTTTCTTGATAAATGTAAATTACCTTTAATAAATCAAAATTAATTATAAACATCAAAGTAATTATAATAAATATAAAATATTTACTACAAAGATGATGGTTCATACTAAATAATAAACACAACATAAAATATTAACGATAAAGATTGATTAATATTCATACAAAAAACCAATGAATTCGTTATGAAAAAACCTATTTGTTTATGTAATCTACTATAAATCAAAGGGTTGTCATTTATGTCTTAACCAAATAAATTGAAGAATAACACAATAAATGAAATCAAATTCTTTATGGAAAAAAAAAACTATTTATAAATTAGTGGAAATGAAATCGAACATATCTTTATAATAAAGACAAATTCATTATACAGAATATATTTATGAGATTTTTCTTTTTCTTTATTTAGTTTTTTCTTATTAATGTGAAATCTGATTTTGAGAAAATATTCTCTTTTTTGGTTCATTGTGAATATTTACACATTCTTTACAATAAATAAATAAAAATTTCAAAAATTTCTTTTCTATTAATTCTTTTTGTAATTTCATTAAATCAACTTTAGCCTTATTTGATAAACATCTTAGAATCCTTTTTTTTTTTTTTTTTTTTTGTAATTTCTTTATTTGTTAATCTCTATTCTTTATGAAGGGTAAAATTATCTTTATAATTACTCTTTTAAACATTTATATAAACAAAAAGCAAAATAAATATATTTTAAATCAATACTTCTAATTTATACATCTATATAAATAACCATTTTTTTATCGGATATTAATTGATGAGCATGCATGCGTGTATTATAGATAAATAAAGTAAAACAAAGCCAAAAAAAATGTTAAGTGGAGGGCGATGAGCTTTCCAGGTGTTAGCCCCATAGTAGCTAGGAAAATCTATGTTAGTAAGTGATTTGTGCTTTCAAATGTTAGTAAAAGATAAAAGCTAAAAGATAATGATAAGATTAATAGATGTAACATGTCAAGATGCAACTCAAGTGTAGTAGGTCTAGAATGTAAGAAAATACCTTCTTTTAGCCTTTGTTTGGTAAGGTGGAAAAGGGAGAGAAAGGAAGGGAAATGAGGGATTTTAGAGAGGAAAATAAAATTTTTGATTTTTTGATAGGGTGAAAAATGAGAAGGAAAAGAAAATATAAATCTATGGGGTCCATAACATTTTAATCTTTTTAACATTGGAAAGAAAATAAGAGGAAAAAGTTTGACCAAAAGAATTATAGGTGAAATCATTACTTTGACCTTACTTTTTCATTATTTTTTAACTTTAATGAGGTCATAATTGTGAAACACATCAGATAAAACATTTTCTTTTCTTTTTTTATTTATTTTCTATCAAATAACATGAAGGAAAATCAATTTCTTTTTCTTTTTTTTTTTCTTCACCTAAGTATTTTTCTCTTCCTTTCTCTCTATTTTCTATCCCACCGACCAAACATAGCATATATAGCTTCCAATATATACATAATATATTAACTATGGTAAATCTATCTCAAGTTCTTTCATGCAAAGGGAGAATATTGTCATTCTTTGGATTTTCGTCGCTTTTTTTTTTTTTTTTTTTTTTGCTAAGCATTATCATGACAATCTAACATCCGTCAAACTTCACACAAATGTTGGCCAAGACAAAAGTGGGCCACCATAGAAGACTATTATAATGTCTAATCCTTAAGCACAAAGGATATAATTATTTGATTTTTTTTAAAGAAGAAATGACCAAAAAAAAAAAAAAAGGTAACACAAGAAAAAGCAAAACATGAAATAAAAGTTAAAAAAAAATATAACTTCTATTTTACAGAACATCTTCTTGATAAATTAGCTTGTAATAATAGTTTAAAATTTTACATCGTGTATTTATTCCAAAAAAAAAAAAAAATTAATATCACGTAATATAAGATCATTCCATTAACCTAATAGTTAAAATAGTAATTTTTATCAATGATACAAAATATGTGGACCTATCAATAATTTTTTTTTTTATTTTCATTTTGCTTTTTATTTTTTCAAAGGATTGTTTTGTCTTTTAGCTAATAGAAGGGTTTTTATTTTATTTTAACGTCGGTGTAAAATTTAGATTTCAATTCAAAATTTTCATATCAATTTTTATTTTTTTTAAATCAATAAAAATTATAATTAATTTTTAAAAAATTAATCAACTTTAATTTAAAAATTTTATCTTTAATTAATTTATTAAATGTAGACTTAATTTGTTTATTTCATTTTGGAGAAAATAAAACGCGCGTGCTGTAGAAAATATATATAATATAATAACGTAAAATCGCGGTGTTTCTTTTATCTTTCTTCTTCTTCCTACTTGGTTATTTTTTTCTCATTCTCATTTCATTCCAGATTTCCACTTGAATTCCAATTCAAAGACGTCTCTCTGTTTTTTTTTTTTTTTGTTTTTGTTTTTTCCTCTCTGTTTTCTCGGACAAATTCCCGTCTTCCAAACAAGCGATTTGATCAATTCACTCGGCAGTTTCTCTCATCAAGATTGAACTTTCCGTTCTCCACTCTGGATCTCCTCTGCTTCGCATTCATTTTAGGGATCTCGTCACTGCAAATCTGAAAAACATTCCGTGAGAATTGAAAAAAAACCTAAATCAGATCTGAGGAGAAACGGAAGAATGGACAATGGCGATATCGAAGGTGGTCCGGAGGACAAATTCCACGCGCCGATTGGTCGCAAGTACCGGCCCGTCGTCGATAATGATAGCGCCGTGCTCGAGATGTCTTCAATGGGTCCTTCTGGATCTTCTTCTTCTTCGTCTTCTGCTCTTCCCGTTCCCCAAGCTCCTCTTAAGTATGTTCGTAACACACACTCTCTCTTATCTTCTATCCATATTGTTGTTAATGGTGATGTGCATAAAGATTTATGAGGTTTTGGATTTGAATGATGTGTGGCGGTGGTAGACTCGGTATTAGGTTTCGGAGTCTTTTCTGTTTGGTAAGTGAGAAAAGGAATGAGAAAAAGAATGACTTAGATATGCTTGCTTATCATGGGGATTACATTTAAGTAAACTCGTTAATGTTTGTTGATTTCAAGTTTTCTGAGAGTTTCCGTTTGATTCGTAGGAATTTTGATTGTAAACGAATGGGAAAATTATGATGAATGTGTCTCTATGGTTAGATTGGATCAAGTAACTGCCTTTAGTTGTGTTAGGGTTGTTAAAATATACGGGGAGCTTAGTTTTGAACTCTAAAAGTGACTAAAAAAACCCAAATATCTAAAAGATGAGTTCTTTAGCCAAAAATAAAAATTTTCTTGTAAAATCAGTTGTGTGTAATTTGTGTCTCATTTAACTTAGTTTGATTGCACTAGGGAAGGTGTAGAAGTTCACTAATTTCGTCTCATTCAAAAATGGAAGAACTGAGCAAAACTGGAAGTGAAAATGTTTGGGGGAATTTGTTCAAAATTTATTGATGTACTGTGGCAGGAAAGTGAAAGTGAGCTCGCAGGAAAACATGGATTCCTCCACTGTAGACGTGGAAGCAAATGGACCCCAAAGAGAATCCAAACTGGAATTGTTTGGTTTTGATTCTCTTGTCAACATTCTCGGTCTTAAGAGGTATCTTCTTTATTGTTTATTGTTTACGATGCTTTCTTTTGTACTCTATTACCTTGATTTATTGGTATAAATATAAAAATACACATGCATAGAACTTAGACGCAGACTTACTGTTGGATAAGACAAACTTCATCATCATGTTAAAGTTGTCATTTCTACATTCACCCTCGTTAAGTGAGGATGGACTGTTGGAAGGGGGGAAAATTTTCCAGATCCCTTGTATTTTGCTCTGGAGAGTGCTTTATTCTAAATAATTCGCCAGAAGTCAATATTTAACTATGATCGTATATTTTCCACGCTATTTCAGTATGACAGAGGAGCCTTTTGCGGAACCTTCTAGTCCTAGAGATGGAGAAAATATTGCCATTACCCATGGGCGACCAAAGGTATGTTATTCCTTTGGCACTGCTACTGTTTTTTGCACAAAGTTATATTGCTATTTTTGTGTCTTAAGCAATTAAAAGGTGTCAGCATATCAGTGTTTGGTGCCTCTTAATTCTTATTATCTTTAAGGAAACAAAATGGCCTCTACCGTGGTAGGCATCTGCATCATAATAGTTTTAGTTAGATTAGATATGAGAATTGGATGTAAGAGCTGAATGGAAATGTTCTAAAGAAATAGCGGTTGGAAGCATGGAGTGGTGTCCGTAATTAAACTTCATGCCTATGTGTTTTTCTTGTGAGATAACAAAACACACTTATTATAACAGGTATTTTAATTCTAGCTCAAGTATAGTACTTTTCAACCATGTTAGACAACGAACTAGTTATACTCACAGCATCATATGACAGTTATAACACTTTTCCATGTTATCTAATGTGCACTGTCTTGCAGAGTTCTGATGTCAAGTCGGGTACGATGATGGGTGTATTTGTTCCATGCTTGCAGAGCATATTGGGAATTATCTATTATATCCGTTTTTTCTTGGTATCTTTCTTTTAACTGTCATCTTTTTAGATTCTCATGCAGCTACTTTGATTTATTTTACGTTTGAACTTCTGGAAAGACATTATAAACCATCAAATCTTGATTGGTTCAAATTGCATGTGCTAAATAGTTGAAACAAATGTTGCCTTCAGATGCAGTTGTTGATTTCTTTGTATTTTGTGAAAATTGCAGGATTGTTGGTATGGCTGGTATAGGGGAGTCTTTATTGTTAGTAGCGCTTTGTGGCGTGTGTACTTTTCTAACTGGAATTTCTTTGAGTGCTATTGCAACTAATGGTGCTATGAAGGTATGATTATAGTTTACAATTACCAAAAAATCCACTTCACCTTCTACGAACTTGAAAAAAAAAAAAAAAAAAAAAGAGTAGATAAAATACTATTTATTTGGCCCTAAATCACTTCTTAACTCAGCTTCCAGAATAGGTGAACAAAAACATCAAATCCATTTTTCCTTTGTTTTGGTTATTGGCCAGTTCGTCTGCTGCATACTTTTACATAACATTTGTTCAAATATTGCTGTTGTGGGGGGTTTTGTTTTTTTTTTTTAAATAAAATTTTAACATTTTAAATTTTTTAATTGATTTTTTTTTTCATAAGATGTTATAAGTCTTTACTGGAAAAAAGATATTATGTTTCATTCTTTTATACGTGATTCATATTCTTAGGTTATTCATATGGATTATAGAATGATGGTTTACTTAATTACTTCTTGCTGTGTTGTAAGATTTGTTATTATTACTGAATACAGAAATAATAATGATTTGCTTTGGTTCATTCTAGGGTGGGGGACCGTATTATCTAATTGGTCGTGCCCTTGGTCCAGAAGTTGGAGTTAGCATTGGACTATGTTTCTTCCTTGGAAACGCAGTTGCTGGATCTCTGTGAGTGTATATTATGAATTTAGTTGTCACAGCACCACTGTGTATGGCTTATGTCCGTGAGGCTAATGGCATTGTGGCTCATTTGAAGTTTCCTAGTCTATTGATTTAGTTTCAATGTTTGTATTGTACTAAGCATGTGTCTGGGGTAACAATTGGAGTTGAAAAAAAATTTGATTTGAGTTAAGTTGGAGTTGAGTTGTGCGTTTGGTTTGCATTTGGCTGATCGGAGTTAAAAAATGTAAAATTTGAGATGTGTTCGGGAAAAAAAAAAAATCAATATGGATCTTGTTTCGTTCGTCTCAAAATTTTATGCAATTTGAAAACAAAAAAAAAAAAAATATATATATATATATATATATATATATCTCATTTGGACTTGTACATCCAAAGTTACGAACGTTTAAAGTTTTTAAGTTATAATTGGAACTGGTGAATAGTTAAACTAGTTGACTTTTTAGAAAAAAGATAAAAACTGAGATGAGTTTTTATGGTTTGAATGGTTTCATATAAGTTTAATGGCTTTCATTTGCATGCGGTTTGTAGCTATGTCTTGGGAGCTGTAGAGACTTTTTTGAAAGCTGTCCCAGCTGCTGGTATCTTTAGAGGTAAGGATTAAGCATATGCGCTCCATCTAATAGAAAAGAACTTGTTTTAATATGTTATCATATTCTATATACCATTGAACTGTAGATGTTCTCCTGCAATATAAATATTTCTTACGAATTTTAACTTTGCTTTTGTTATGGTTGCTTAATATGCTGAAAGAGAGTTCTAATCATGAGTCTGGTGCATCTTTCTGGTGAACATGAGACTTTTGGCCCTGTAAATGGTAGCAGAATCCATTGTTTTAGAGTCATTCATTCTGAGTTTTTACAAATAGATTTTTTTTTTATCTATTAGGTTACATTCCAATTATGTTTAGCATTGCCATTGAACAAGGGCGTGAGCGAACACATGTAATATATGCATGCACAATCAGATTTAAATGCTTCTATCTACCACCTTCTGCTCTCTGCATACTTATGTGCATGTGTATGGGTTAGTTTGGTACACATCAGTGGCTCTACATACAGATTACAGGATTAGGTTAGTGTCAAACATTGTGAAATGTCATGTGATGGAATAAGTTATCACGATGAGCTATTCTCTCTCTTTTGAAATTGCAGGATATTCACTGACCATTTTGTAGTTGTTTCTATATTGTTGCAAGTGGGCTTTTGCCATAGAAGCCCTTGTGATCTTTCATAGGAATGTAACCTTAACATTGCATTCCATACATTGTATGCACACCGTCTCCATAGTCTCTGACCCTCAACCTGAACGTGGGCATCGAATCTCCTTCCGTCTCTCCTTCCCTTTGTTGTGTTGTATGAATTTTTCAGTTTTGTACGATGCGTTATGTGTTTGTTCATGTTCTTTGAATTTAAATACAAATTTAGCCGTTAACAGTTTTATGGACGGTTCAACAGTGACACATGTTTCGGGATTTAAATGGTTGCAAATGTATTTATGTTTCTTCATGTTGTTATCGCAGAGACTATCACCAGAGTTAATGGCACAGTAGTTCCAGAACCAATACAAAGTACAAGTTCACATGATTTGCAAATATATGGGATCGTTGTGACTATCATCCTCTGCTTTATTGTGTTTGGTGGTGTAAAAAATGATCAACCGAGTTGCGCCTGCTTTCCTAATACCTGTTCTATTCTCACTATTTTGCATATTTATTGGAATTGTTGTGGCAGGGAAGGATCGTCCCTGCAAGTGAGCAATTCTTTCATCTTTTTCGTACTCATCTTTCTTCTTTAATTGGTCTTGTGCATGGTATTTCCGCGTGTGTGTTTGTTATGCATTTGGATAACATAGTAAGTATGGAGTTCAATACATAATAAAAGCATGTAAGGGATTGATTTTAATATCCAACGTTGAACTTCATGCTGTGATATTTAGGGCACAAAAATGCCCGTATCTTAGTATTAAAGAACTCTTAAATTCGTGAAAATAGTCTTGTTTTAAAAGTGTCAGAATTCGAGTTTTACGGTACCTAATTCTCATAATTTGTCATATTTCTTGTCTTGGCCTTGTGCATCATATCTTTGACCATGGTGGGCGGGGAAATTGGGGAAAAAGACAATAAACTAATTTCATTTGGGTGAGAACAAGTTTGTGGAGGTGAAATTTTATTCCAAAAAGAATTATACTTTGGTTGACTTGCCGTAAGCATTAAGTCCCAAGTACTTTCAACATCTACTTTTGTTCCCCTTCATTAATTGAAACTAATGACGCTTTTTGTTCCTAATCTAGTTTTTCTTCTTTTGTTAAACTTTGAGTTGCTTAGTAAGGATTTCCTTATTGTTGTATTAATAGTTGTATATTGTAAACGAGCAGCTTATGTTGTATTTATCATATGTTTCGTCCTTAGATGCCACCTGTTTTTTTCTTTGAATTCACAGATTGGGTAAGTTGTCCGTGAACTTTTAATTTTAGAAAATTGCCCCTTGAATGAATAAAGTGTTGCAGAGTGGTCCTAAAATGATGTGTGCTAATAAAATTTGGACGGAAACCAATCTTGTGTGCATAACATTATGTGCACTGTTATCATAACGAATTTCTCGTCTTAACTCATGTAACGTGCATAGGGTGTTTTCATCAAAATTTAACATTCATCATAGATTTGGGGCACTGGTGCAACACTTGATTAAATTCTTGGGACAATTTTCCAAAATTAGAAGTTCATGGGGTAACTTGCCCGTCCCCAAAAATTTTAGTGGGGAAGGAGTAATGCATTTAGATGAGATTGTTCTTTGTTGTATAAGTTGTGCCTTACCTGTTTTCAAATCTGCAAATGCTCGAAGGGGAAGTGTAGGTTATAGAGTAGAAGTGTTGTCATTTTAGATTTTTTGAGATAACCTTAATCTCTTATACTGTATGTCTTTTCTTGCTTGTTTCCTTCTCTGCTTGTTCTGGATTTTTTTTTAAGATTCTTATGCAGCTACTCTGGTTAATGCTTGATGATGCAGCCGGAATAACGGGCTTGAGTCTGGCATCTTTTAAAGATAACTGGAGTCCAGAATACCAAAATACTAACAATGCCGGAATTCCTGATCCTGAAGGAAAAGTATCGTGGAATTTTCAGTAAGCCTTGGCCTTATTTTGAAACTGTTGTATTTATTGATTGCTGTTTTTGTGTTTGTGCTGTGGGTCTATCGTCCGTGCGTGTTGGTAAAAAAACCTTTGTGGCCGTTGGTGAGGGGTTTTTTTTTTAATTATCTCTCTTGATTTTGAAATTTAGACTGAATTGGGAAGAGCCTCAAACAAAAGATTAGGCTTCATCTCTTGTCCTTTTCTGTTCCAAGCATCGCAGTGACTATAAGGTGCACTTATATTTTTGTGAATGTTGTCGCTTAGACGTGTTTCTTTAATTGTCAACTATTATTCCCTTAGCGTGGTCTATGGAGACATTTTGTCTCAAAATTGTTCTTGGGTTTATCTTTCCTCATTATTTTCTAATAGTTATTTATTTAATTTTTCAGTGCGATGGTCGGTCTCTTTTTCCTGCTGCTTAACAGGAATTATGGCAGGTTCAAACCGATCAGCCTCACTGAAAGACACTCAGCGTTCAATTCCCATTGGAACACTTGCTGCAACTCTTACAACTACTGCAATGTATCTAGTTTCTGTACTGTTATTTGGTGCCCTAGCAACCAGAGAGAAGCTTTTGACTGACAGGTGGACATAATTTAGTTGTTCTAGCCTTTTATTTTAATGCAAATTTCTGCTTGGACTTATGTTGTTTAGAAGCTCATCCACTATGGTCACTTTTTGATTTGTCTTTTATGTCGATTCAACATGTTGCTGTAATCAAGTAAAATGGCGGTTCATTTGTTTCTATCTTATAATGCTTACTATAAGTGGTTAGGAATGAAGTCTGCAAATTTAGGGGGAAAAAAATGCTTCTCTGCTTAAATTGCTAACTCCTTTTTGGTAAGAAGAAGGAGAAGGAATAAACTTCTGGGCTACAATGTTCTCGATTATGCTGCAATGCAGTAACCCTTTTTTCTTATTCATCTCCTCGGAAAACTTTAACCTGGAATAATTTCCCAGGAGTAAGTAATCTGCACGCCCAGTACAAATACCCTTGAGCCACCATGCTTATGGGTCTATGGTCACTTAGGGATAAACTAACCTTCTATGTGGGCCTTCTGGTCATTCAATTGACGTGGTTGGTTTGTTGACTGTTGCTCCACGCAATATCTAACTGTTGCTAGCTTTTATTAAACAAACATCAGCACGTTGCTGAATTTCAAACACTCTTTGTACTTGTTTGTATTAATGAATAACTGAACTCTATGCAGGCTGCTTACGGCTACTGTCGCTTGGCCTTTCCCAGCATTGTTTTATATTGGAATTATTCTTTCATTTAGGTGCTGCTCTTCAGAGCCTGACAGGTGCCCCTCGCCTGCTTGCAGCAATTGCCAATGACGATATCCTACCTGTACTTAACTACTTTAAGGTTTCAGAAGGGAATGAGCCTTATATTGCTACTACCTGTTTACTGCATTTCTCTGCATTGGGTGTGTCATAATTGGGAATCTTGATCTCATCACGCCGACCATAACTATGTTTTTCCTTCTATGCTATGCTGGTGTCAACTTATCTTGCTTCCTCCTCGATCTGTTAGATGCTCCTAGTTGGCGTCCTCGGTGGAAATTTCACCACTGGAGCCTCTCTCTTCTTGGAGCTTCACTCTGCATGGGTATACTTTTTTTCTCCTTTGTTTTGCTTTGACTTTTATTGCAATGCCCTTTTTATGATTTTGGTGAAAGCAATGATACAAGTCTAGTGATTACCATCTTTAGTGATGATTATTTAGAAAATTTTGAAATTATCTCGTTGTACACTTGCCTTTGGTTATCATCTTTATGTTTTTGTTTTATTTATTTATTTTTTAGTGAGTGTGGATTTAAGCCTTACAATATGTGAATTTATTGTGAATCATGCCATCCCCCTAAAAATGCTTTTCAAATCTGAATGTCCATCTTGGCAGGTTTAGATTCTGCTTTATTATTGTTATTTTTTTTTCCCATGTTTTTTATACCGGGGAAGAATTTTAATAGAAATAGACTTCATCTTTTGCAAGGATTGGATACATGATCCTATTCTTTATCATTATTTGCCTGATTAGGTGGAGGTTCCTGCCTTGAAAATGTACATAAATATTAAATTTATAATGGCTTCCAAAATTAGGGGATAGATTTGGTGATTCTCATCTCCCAGGAAGACGACACATAAATCTCGACAGAGAATGTTTGAACTTGTTCTCAAAGAAATTGTCTATTAATACAGAAGCATCTCTTGTGAACAATATGCTTTCTTTTGTAGCATGGGTGCATGCTTGTGTGTGCTTTTATTGTAACGGCCTGTGTGAATTCGATTTTTCTCTGGGGATGGTACTTACCTTCCGTTTCTGTTGTCCATGCAGTTATTATGTTCTTGATCTCTTGGGCATTCACCGTCGTATCTCTAGCTCTCGCTAGCCTTATATATTATTACGTGAGCATTAAAGGGAAGGCTGGGGACTGGGGTGATGGTTTCAAGAGTGCTTATTTCCAACTAGCTCTGCGAAGTCTTCGATCACTTGGAGGTACATTTACTTGTGAAAATAACTATGCTGCATTCATAATAGCATCCTTTCTTTCTTTCTTTCTTTTTTTTTTTTTTTTCCGGTTTATTGGCAATGCAGTCTATTGTTGTGTCTAGGATATAGTTCTAATATCTAGAATAGCTGTGTGGATTACTGTGTATTTCTAGTAATTGCAACCTTAAACTTGGCACTCTTATTTTACCTGTGTTTAGGATATAGTTCTAATATCTAGTATAGCTGTGTGGATTACTGTGTATTTCTAGTAATTGCAACCTTCTTAAACTTGGCACTCTTATTTTACCAATGTTTATACTAGGCAATAGTGGACTATCTTCATTGTTGCCCGAGTGCAGCTCATTGGGTATCAGCTTAAATCCATCGGCATTATTACCTATGCTTGAACAGTAAACGGCTCTAGCATGTGGAATCTGTTAGCATGGGCATTCTTTAGTTTAAGTAGTAGTCTATGGTGGGCAAATTGGATACATGGTTTCTCATCTGTCATGCACTTTTGGTGTGAGTCTATTTCAGTGCATGTAACATGTACTTTTTGATATGTGTGGAATAAGTGTGCCGGGATATATTTTCTGCTCCTGATACTGAGTTTATAAAACTTCACTTGCAGCAAACCAGGTGCACCCAAAAAATTGGTACCCCATCCCCCTGATATTCTGTCGTCCGTGGGGGAAGCTGCCGGAAAATGTTCCTTGCCATCCAAAACTTGCCGACTTTGCCAACTGCATGAAGAAAAAGGGTAGGGGAATGTCCATCTTTGTGTCTATACTTGATGGGGACTACTATGACTGTGCTGAAGATGCTAAGGAAGCCTGCAAGCAGCTTGCTACTTATATCGACTACAAGCGTTGTGAAGGAGTAGCTGAGATAGTTGTAGCCCCCAATATGTCCGAAGGCTTTCGTGGTATCGTCCAGACAATGGGTCTTGGAAATCTCAAGCCAAACATTGTGGTGATGCGGTACCCTGAAATATGGCGTCGGGAAAACTTAACTGAAATTCCCGCTACTTTTGTTGGGATAATTAATGATTGCATCGTCGCAAACAAGGCAGTTGTTATTGTCAAGGGTCTTGATGAATGGCCCAATGAGTACCAGAGGCAGTATGGGACAATTGATTTGTACTGGATAGTAAGAGACGGCGGTCTCATGCTTCTTCTTTCTCAACTACTACTTACCAAAGAGACCTTTGAGAGCTGTAAGATTCAAGTCTTCTGCATTGCAGAGGAAGATGTCGATGCAGAGGCGCTCAAGGCCGATGTCAAGAAGTTTCTGTATGATCTCCGGATGCAAGCTGAAGTAATTGTGGTTAATATGAAATCATGGGATGCACAAGGAGAGGGTGGATCTCATCAAGACGAATCAATAGAAGCATTCACCAGTGCTCAGCAGCGGATTGCTAATTACTTGGCAGATATGAAATCTGCGGCCAAGAAAGAAGGGACGCAACTGATGGCTGATGGAAAGCCCGTGGTCGTGAACGAGCAGCAGGTGGAGAAGTTCCTTTACACGACACTGAAGCTGAACTCAACAGTACTCAGATACTCGAGAATGGCTGCAGTCGTCCTAGTGAGCCTACCACCGCCTCCGGTGAACCACCCTGCTTATTTCTATATGGAGTACATGGATTGTTGGTGGAGAATGTGCCGAGGCTTCTGATTGTAAGAGGATACCGAAGAGATGTTGTAACTCTATTCACATAGAACTCGGTGGGATTAGCGATTTGGAAGGTGAGAACTACATTTTGCAGTTTGTTCATATGATTTTTTTTCCCCTTACCCATCTAATATATATATATATATATATATATATATATATTTTCCCTTTTTAGTTTTGAATTTCAACGTTACATTCATTCTTTTTAACATTCTTGCTGAAGCAGAATTTTGCCCTTTTTTTTTTATGAGCTTTGTAGAAATTTTGTTGTTTCACCCTCCTGTGATGTGTACTTTTTTTTTTTTAATTTTTAATCTCTAATTTGGGGTGAGGGGATTCCAATTCTACACTTTGTGTTAGAATCAAGTGTAAAATTACCGTTATATTAGGCTTGAAATTGCGGATGTGTACTTTTTGGGTTATATAGTCTGTCACTTCAGAATCAATTTCACGTGTAAGAAGCAAAATTGATAGCAACTTGATATTGGATTAGTGTTCATATATAGTTTTAAGTTAATTACGTGTTATTTGAGCCCAAAAAAAAAAAAAAAAAAGGAAATAAAAGAGAAAAAGAAGATAATAACGTGTTGGCTAATAAATGGAATAACTATTGAAAAATTACTTAATACGAGAGAGAAAATGAGTAATGTTTCTCTTTTCTTTATTTAAGCATTTGTTTAAATATAAAATCAGTAATGGTAGTTTTCACTTTTCAGCCTTGGAACGAATAAAGAGAATGTGAATTGTTGCATTGTGATTCTCTCCTATTAAGAATGAATATCAAGTTTAGAGGCCGTTTAGTTGGTGTTTGAGTTGGAGCGAGTATTTTGATTGGAGTTGAGTTTTGGAGTAGTGTTTAGTTGTAAATAAATTGTATAGAATTAAAAAGTGTAAAAACTTAAAAATGTTTAGAAAAAAAAAAATAAAAAAAAATATATATATATATATATATATCAATATTGATCTTGTTTCATTTCTTTTGAAATTCTACACAATTTATTTTTTTTTTATAAAAAAAATCTTATATTGACTTTAAATAATAAACTTAGCTACTTTTAAAGTTTGAATTTTTTAAGTTAGAAATGTAAATAATAAGCTAAGTTTACTTTTAAAAAAAAAGAAAAAAAAAATGAAATGGTTTGATTAGAGTGAACCAACCAAACACATGCCTACTTTTAACATCTTTATAAACTTGCATAATATTAGTTAATTTTATTTAATTGCGTAACGGACTTTTAGTAATTATGTTTATAATATTCATGTGACTAAGAAGATTAAAAAAGAAAATGGATTACTTCTTACTCCACTTCCTAGACAGGTAAACATAAAATAAAATCATTTGTTCTTATTAGAGATTTATAATTAAATAGCCTTCTTTTTAAGAAGTTTTTTTTTAGTAAATAGTCGAAGTTTTTAAAAATTAATTAAAAGGTAATTTTTAAAAAAATTGATTAATCAATTTTTTAAAATGGTCAATCAGTGATTGACCACGTAATAGTCAATTAGTTATTGACTTACGGTCAATCACTGATTAGCCATATCGTAAATTACATAATTTAATAGTCAATTATTGATTGATCATTAGTCAATAACCAATTTTCATAGTCAATCATTGATTAATCAAATTTGAAAAATGACGAATGGTCATTTTCCTGAATAGAAATAAGTTGAGCCATCTAGTAGATTAAGTGATTTAAAAAGACCACTCAACCTAATTTTTCTTTCTTATTATTTTTTCTTTTCTTTCCAAACATCTTAATTATGTTTTTATTTCATAAAATTACGGTTTAATAAACAATACTGCTAATAGAAAGAATGAAAATTATTCTAAAAAGAGTAATGCTAAAGAGTCACCAATTATAATATCAGTTTTTGAATATCATCTTTTAATTAATAGATACGATTGATCGATGTGATAACTTTTAAACACATAATAATAATAAAAAATTACAATTCATGTACTAAACAAATTAATATTCAAAAATTACAATTATAGTTGTTGTCCTTAGTATTTTTCTTTCAAAAATTGTAGGAAAAAATGACAAAGGCATAAATACTAAGAAATTCCACCAATGCCGTGGGATATTCCGTTTTAGTTCTTGAATTTTAAAAAGTATGCGGAGAAAAAAATTCATTTCAGTTCTTGAATTTCTAGAAAAAAACTAGACCAAAGCCTTTATCACTAATAAATTCTTCAATGGAATATGTCAACTATAAGAAAACATGTGACCACTTTTATGAAAAAGTAGCTAGGTAGTAATCATCTATGAACTTATTCTATAATTCACATTTCCCAAGCACAAGGATTCCGTGATTTTGTGTTCATGGAATTCATAATAAAGTAAAGCACAATCTATTGAAAGTAGAATTAATGTATCTTGGGATTTGGATATCTTAAGTTCATAAGAGACCCACCAGGTTCTCTTTATTGGTTTCACTTTCCAGCAACATTTCATCTCTGGGGAACACTTGTCCTTTCTTCACTTTTAAATATTACATTTTTTTTAACTTAAATAAACCTTTTTTTAAGAGCAAATAAATTACAAATCTAGCCGTCTAAAAACATATATAACTGGTAAGGTGTTTTTCTTTGATTGCCAACCTTGAGCTGTCACCTTGTCATCAGGATGAGAGTTTTTTTGTGCAATTTCTTTTAATTGATACATGGTGGCAATTTATTAACATTCAACAAATTAACTGATATTGTCAAGTATAAATTTTTTTCCTAGAGTCTATCACGTCTATGATATAACTTTTTTTTTTTTTTTTTTTTTTTAAAATTGTACTATTTCTTGTAAGGGAGAGGCTAGGGTAGAACCTCTTCCAGAGTAACTATCGGTAAAGTTTTTTTTTTTTGAACCGTTGAGATTTAATCGATCGGTTGAAATGTTGTTAGTGCCCATACTTATAATATATTTTACCTCATATTACCATTCCCACCCAAGTCTTCTCTGTCGCTGGCGACCTTTCAGCCACCGGCGACAACCCTGACGCCAGCGACCCCCCCCAACCCCAGACCCCAGCCCCGGCTACCCCCCACCCAGCCCCAGGCCCTGGCACCCCCCCCCCGGCACCCCTCCACCGGCCCCCCATCCCCTAGCCGCATGCCCCCCCCCCCCCCCCCAACCCAAGTTCCCCCTCCCCCGGCACCTCCCCCCAGGCCCTCCTCCCCTCCCACCACCCCCCTCCGGCCCCCCAGCACCTAGCCCGCTCGGCGCCCCACCCCCCCCCCCCCCCATTCGAGGTCACCCTCCCTCGACCCATCCCCCCCCCCCCCCCCCCCCCCCCCCCCTTCCAGCCCCCCCGCCCCCCCCCCCCCCCCCCCCCCACCCCATCCCCAGCCCGTCAGCGCCCCCGCCCCCCATTCCAGGTCACCCCTCCCCCAACCCATCCCCCCGGCCCCAGCCTTAGCCCGCCCGACGCCCCCCACCCCAGGTCCCCCCTCTCTCGGCACCTACACCCCACCCCCCTCCCCCCCCGACCTCCCCCCCCCCCCCCCCCCCGGCGCCCCCTCCCCCCCTTCCGACGGGGACCCCCCCCCCCACTCTCTCTATCTTCTGCTCTCTCTCTTCTTCCCGGCCCGCACCCCCCCTCCCGACACCCCCGACGCGAGAAGGAGAAAGAGGAGAAGAGATAGAGAAGAGAGAGAGAGAGATGGGTATGGGGGGGGTCCCCATCGGGGTGGGGGTGGGGCGGGGGGGTGGGGGTGGGGGCACCAGGCCTGGGGTAGGGGGGTTGGGGCCGGGGGGGGGCCGGCGGGGGAGGGCTGGGGGGAGTCGGAGGCCTGGGTGTGGGGGCTGGGGCTGGGTGGGGGCGGCCGGGGCTGGGGCCTGGGGTTAGGGGTGTCGGGGTGTGGGTCGCCGGCGACGGAGAAGACTTGGGGTGGGAATGGTAATATGAGGTAAAGTATATGATAATTATAGTACAATAACACCATTTCAACCTTTCGATTAAATCTCAACCGTTTAAAAAAAGAAACCTCTACCAGTAGTTACTCTGGGAAAGGCTCTACCACAGCTTCTCCCTTCTTATTATAGTACTTAAAGTAATAAAAACATGAAAACTGTGTAAGACATCATTTTTTTTTTTTGAAAATGAAATTATATTTCAAATATGAAAGACAATACAATCACCAATTAACATATAAAGCCTCCTATAACAGAAAACTCTATACTGCTACACAATCGGTTTCATCAATAAATTCAATAATGCAAAAGGAGAAACATGTACCGGACTCTACAAATAGAAAACACCCAAAAAAATACACAAAATGTCGAGCATAAATATGATTCTTTAATAAATCTTCTACATTTTAAGAATATATATGATCAGTCGAAGACAAGAAATCCATAGTAGAAAGGCCACAAGAACAAACACAAAAAATGGATCTTGCGGACCAAAAAACCAAAGTACTAAAAAAAAGATATACCTAAACTAATTGTGATAGAAGCCATTGTTATTATAAACGAAAAATGACGAAAACCACAAGTCAGATCATCAAAACAACAAGGACAGTGCAGCCCTTCAAAACCAGCTGAAGAAAATGGTAGAAAAGGCAAGCTATTGGCAAACACCTAACAAGATCTTTTATTCTTTAATAGCTTGGGATGCTTATTAGAAAGTCTATTTTTCTCTCTCTCATTGAGTATTTAAGAATATATTTTAATTAAATATTTGTTATAATTGTTACCTCATCAAAAATCTGAACTTCGTCACTTATATATGTACATTTGTGCAAAGCTTTTTTAAAGGGAAAAATAATTTTACTAATAAATAGAAGGAGTAAACAGATAATCCGAAAATCACATGGGAAAGACATGAACCAAAGAGTTACAAGTCTGAGAAGAGAGTGCAAAACTAAGCAATGAACAAGAGATCGGGGTACAAACAGCCACCTTCCCGCCGATCACCTGCAATAGATTACAAAAATTAGTTTTTAACGATAATTTTTGTTATTAATTGGCTTAGTTAATTATTTTATATCTGCATAGAATCCAAATTAAATCATAATGGTTATGAAAGAGTTATATTGGTATTACAAAAAATTATATTAATATTATGTATGTGAAAGACATATATTATTAAAAAAGTTTACAATAAAATCAACTTATTATTATAATAATATACAAAAAAAAATTTCAAATTTGATTGCCGAATAAGAGAGTATACTTATAAATTTAATGGGTGAAAATATAACACTCTATTATTTAGACTTGTTATTTCACAAGTGAAATCCTGGAATTCTTTAAAAATTGAAGGCACATAATAAATAGAGTCATTGAAACTAACTTTTAATCTCAACTTTTAAATACTTACATGGTATATGAGTTCTAATGTTTAGCATTATCCATATAATAACATTTAAAAATTAATATCATATCCAGTATTTCATGAAATGGTGCTTGTAATTTCATTTTTGTACTTTATTGTACTGGTTAAGTCCAATGGACTTTTATCAGTAATACTTGTTATTTACACCAATAGTTATAAATAATACTATTACAAGATTTTAAATAAAGAGTTATATATAATCAATTTGTAGTCACGAGATTATAAATATATATAAGGTTACAAGTATCATACCTATCCGACTAAATTACATATATATTATGAAAATGTCTTTGTTCAAAAGTCCAGGAGTTGTAACATTTTATTTAGCATATAGTAACTACTAATTGATTCAAGTCTAACTTTTTATTTAGAATATTGTAATATGGACTATTCAGAATTAATTAAATTTTTTTAAGAAAAACTATATAGAATTTTTAATGCAATAGATATATACCACTAAAAAAATGTTATATTGCAAAAAAAATATTACAATTGTTGTTTTGTTTTATAAGAGTGTCGGATATAAGAGAATTTACTTATATTATTTTACAGGGAGATGTTATGATTTCCTTCCATAGTATCTTTTTGCCCTTTTTTTAAGTCAAACAGAAACTAACGTTGTTGATTGATAAAATACATACTCATCTCCATATGTAAAGCATTGGCTTATATTATAATTAGTACGGGAATTTTTTGCAAGTGGAATTATTATTACACATATTATCGATACAATTTAAATATTGGTTAAATCATTGTGCTATGATTATTATTATTTTTTTTAATAATCATTCTGCTAGTTTTTGACTCAACTAGATGCAGCCGTCCCGCGTTGTATACTCAAAGTTTCACATCCGCAAATAATTAATATGTTCTTTATTGTCATTTTTATTTTTGAAATTAACGTTCTTTAATAGTCTTTATCAACGCATGAAGAACCCAGTTTCAGATTATCAAACAATTAGTAGTATTTATGTTAGTAGTTTTTTATTTCCTAAACTCAACTATATAGATTAAGAACGTCTATCATTAAACTTGTAGATTCTTTTAACGTCGAATATATTTATTATAAAAAAAAAAAAGAAGATGTTTTTAGAAGCATATGAATGAGATTGAACAATAAACATGAATGGGACAAGAAGAAGCTACATTAAAAAAAAAAAAAAAAAAAAAAAAAAAAAAAGCTACTACCCAAACATGGAAACTTGAAAGAATTAAATACGTTAAAAATTAGACACTCTAATAATGTATTATGAGAATGACAAATCATAAAAATAATAATAATAATAATAATAATTAATTAATAGGAACATAAAAGGTTTAAGTGGTTCTCCCTTATATTTGGTAGAGTGAAAAAAAAGGAGAGAAAGGAAGTTGGAGAATTAAAGAAGAAAATAGAATCTTAGGTTGGTAAAGTGAAAAATGAAAAGGAAGTAAATTGTAAATCCATGAGGCTTGCTATAATTTAAACACTCCAACTTTAAATAGAAAATGGGAAGGAAAAGTTTAATGAAACAAAGTTGTATAGAAATGACTTTTGATCTTAGGTGCCATTTTTTCGCTATTTGACTCATCTCATTTTAGAAATTAAACTAAAATAGTAATTGTTTGGACCTAAAAACTCATTTCGTTTTAAAAATGATATGGAAAAAATATATATATTTTTTTAAATAACCATTTTAACTTATTTTTATTTCAAATCTATTTCGTACAGTGATATTTTTATATTAAAAAAAATTAGGAGAAAGAACCAAATAGCACATCTGAGATGATTAATAGTAAATAATAGCATAATAATTTAAACATGTTAATATATAGCATAATCATACTATTATTGCATATAATGCCACAAATACCCTTTCTCTCTCCCTCCTCCACTTTCTCTCAACCTCATTCTTCTGTACATCTCCATTGTCGCCTCGCAGTCATCGGCATCATCTTATCGCAGTTTCTGTCGCCGTCGCCGACGTCGTCGTGAGTCTCCTCCGTGAGCTCCGTCACCAGAAGATGTCATCTTCGTCTCGCAAGCTCCGGCAACTCACGAATTCGCAACGGAGAGGAGATCGGCGGCGAGTGAATCGCGACCTCTTTCGAGGCTGATCGGGACTGAGTGAAGCTTGAGACAGCGAGAGATTCGAGCGTTGGCTTCGCCGGCATTCTCCGGCGACTATCTCCGGCGATTGGGTGGTTGTCAGATTAGCTTGATCGTAGCGGTATCTCCGGCGCCATCGCCGTCAGGAGATCGCGACAGTCTCGCTTCCGCCGTCACGACGTCTATAGGAGCAGCACCTCCGTAATGCTAGACGGAAAGACACAGATATATACATATATATATATATATTGTGTGTGTGTGTGCGTGTGTGTATTTATATATATGTATTATTGCTAAAAGAGAGAGACAAGAGAGGGAGGGAATGGCAAAGAAAGAAAGATTCAAGAGGGGATAAAATTGAAAATGCATAATTTATTTTAAAGAAAAATAAAAATATGTTATATTTTATTATCTTTTAAAAATACGTTATAAACTTCAATAGTGTTTATAAAATATGCTATACGTTATATTTTCCCAAATAGTTCTCTCATTTCCTTTAAATTAAAAAATTCAATAACTTTTTTCAATTTTTAATCTGATTAAAACGATTTTTTTTTTCAGTGTGTGCATACTTAATAGAGGAACAAAATCTATATCAATGCACTATTAAATGTGATTAGATTTATTAGGTTTGTTAAAAAAGGACCTTTTCTAACATATATTCAAACTTCATTTCAGAACTTTCACCTTCCTTAGAATTATAAAAATTGCACATTCAAACACTATTCTTTTTCAAAAAAAAAAAAAAAAAAAGTGACTTTTCATTTTTAAAACAAACATACGAACTAAACGAAGTCTTAATCTCTAACTATATTTTAATTTATACGAGGATATAATTGTACATGAATCAGAACTTTTTGTTAATAATCCCATATTTATTATTTTTTGAAACAAAATCGTGTATTCATAGTGCTCCAACGTACTATTCGTTTGATGTTCGTGTTGAATTTGAGATGAGATGATATTTTTAAGTTGAGATTAGTTGACTTTTTAAAAAATAGTTATAATTTTTATTGACTTTTTCAGAAGAAAACAAAATAATCAGCCGTAAAGTACAGTTCAATTTAAATTCAATTGTATCACCAAACGTGGACTAAGTATATCAATTAAAAAAAGAAAAAAAAGAAAAAGAAACTTGTATATCAAATCGCTATCTCATCCACCGAAATGGAAGAGAAAAGAAAGAAAAGAAAAGAAAGAAAAGAAAAGGAAAGGAGAAAAGGATTTCCAACTGTTAGATGGGCTGTCATATATGCTGTCAATCCATTTCACACTTCTTTACAAAATTGGATTGCACAGGCTTGTTGACACTAGGGTTGCCTACGTCGGCCTTGACTTTCGAGTTTCTTCGTCCTCATCTTTGGCAAACAGACAATACTTTGGAAAATTATAAC
The DNA here is from genome assembly GCA_008635985.1 of Ficus erecta. Lineage (NCBI taxonomy): Eukaryota > Viridiplantae > Streptophyta > Magnoliopsida > Rosales > Moraceae > Ficus > Ficus erecta. The sequence continues at coordinate 1,185,061 of BKCH01000068.1, forward strand.
ATTTTAGCCTACATTTGGTATTTGGTGTTTAAGTTCGTTTTGAACTCAATTCTACTTTACGATTAATTTTTTTTATTTTTTTCTAAAAAAAAATATAACTAATTTGTAAAAATTTAACCAACTTCAACTTAAAAAATTTATTTTCTTTCAACTTAATTCGAACACTAAATACACTATTAGCATATTCTATAAATACTTTTTTTTTGAAAGAATATTCTATAAATAACTTGATAGCAGATTTTTTAAAAATTACAATATTTTTAAGGGTAAATCTTTAATTCTTTAATAAATAACATATTTTTAACTTTTACTAACATAATGTTTAAGGTTAGAGAGAGAAAGAGGGAGGAGGGAGAGAAAGAGAGAGGAGGAAGGAGGATGAGTATTTTTGGTATTATAAAATGTTTAAAGTTTTATGCTATAATTTATTATTACACTCTTCAAAAATATAATTTGGCGCTTTCTCTATAATATTTGGGGCCGTTTCAAGTACCTCTATTTTCTAGCTTGCGTTTGCTATTGGAATGGAATTTTTAGGTTACAGTTAGTTAACTTTTTAAAAACTAGTTATAATTTTTGTTAATTTTTTCAGAAAAATAACAAAAATTGAGATGAAAATTTAGATTTAAACCTGAAAACTAATGGAAACTAAATTGATTTTCAAAAATTAGTGTACTTTATTATGTGGTTGATCCTTTTATATACCCATTGCTCAGTTCATATTACTAGCTAACTGACGCACGTGCAAAATCAGGTGTCTTATTAGGCCAGTATAAGAAAATATAGGAAAAAGTAAAAATAAGCTTATCTAATAATTCGACTGCCTCTTAGTAAAGCTACAAGATTTTTTATGTTAGCACTAAGAAAACTACAATGTGATTAAAAATAATTAAACTAAAAAAAAAAGGTCAAATTGTCAACGGGCTTAGTAATTAAAAGTCAAGTTTAACTTATTATTAATGTTCGTTTGATGACGTTTGGAAGAGACCTTGTTTTGAATATGAAAATAAAAATGAAAACCGTTGTAGGAGTGATGTTGAGATTGTTTATATATTTGGCATGTGCTTTTAGAGATATTGAAATGTTTTTAAAAATATATTTTAACTTATCTGCCATAAGAAATGAAAACATAAACAGGGAAAACAAGCTTCAGCAGCGTTTTCAATTTCTTTTTACAAAAAAATCATTCTCATCGTTCTGTATTCTCATTTCTATTTATAAACGCAATTTAGAAAATATTTTAATTTTCACACCTTAAAGACTTGTCATTCAATTTCAATAACTTTGAAAACGATGCCCAAAATCCTATTTACCAGTTAAAAAAGGTTCACATATGGGTTCAATCATATTCCTTTTACTAAAAATCTGTTCGAATTATTTGATATTCTTGTTTTTGTGAATAAAAAAAAAAAAAAAAGAAATTAAAAAAACATAGCTATTTGTACCACACCCAGGCCCATAGTTTCTTCCACCCAAATTTAAAATAATAATAATATTTTAAAGCTTCAAGTCAGCGCCTCTAACTTGGACCCAAAATTTCGTACTCATATTTAAAGAGTTTCGCGCCGCTACAGCTCAGCTTCCCATTTCTAACCATGGACCCCCCACATATGGCCAATAATTTGTTTGTCGTTGACTAAATGAGCTCACTATCAAGTGGTTAAAGTCAAATCACAGCTGATCAAAAAACAAAGAATAAGCTTTTTGATGTTTGGGTTGAATTTGAAATAAAATAAAATTTTTAAATTGAAGTTAATTATTTTTTTAAAAAATTAATTATACTTTTGTTCATTTTAAAAAATAAAAATAAAAAATTGATCGTAAAGTATAATTGAATTCAAAATGTACTTGAACAATCAAACTTAGGCTAAAATTCCCTGTCTGTTCAAATTGAATTTGGGCTGTTGGATTTATGCCTTTCAACATGTACACGATGGATGCAATTGCGGCTATTTCTTTGCTTTACATATTCTAGTAGGTAAATTTTTTTGTTTGGTCTCTAATTTTTTTATTAAGTTGTAATAATCTAATATTTAGTTTTAGTATTTGTAAGTAAACGCTCTTTAAAACTCTTTAAAATGATATGCAATGGTCATTTGTAACGGATGTTAAAAACTTACAAAAAAATCAGTGAATAACATATGATTTACTATTTAAAAGAAATTAAGAAAAAAAAATCATAATTCAACGTATACATGTTTTACACATGATCTATCCAATCTCATTTTTAAACTTTATATAAAATGATCAATTTTGAATTTTTTTTTTTGATAAGGGCGTCAACAAATTTGAGGGTGGAAAGAAGGTCTAAATCTTTATTTTATTTTATTTTATTTTGGACTTTGTAATGATGTTGTAAGAGGGTTATTTTCCATTTGCTTCAAAGAAAATTTTGATTAATGCTATTGTTTGATAAGAGGGATGGAAAATAAAAAAGAATAAGGTTTTTCGTCATATTGTTTAGTAGAAGAGAAAGAAAAAAAAAATGAAAGAAATTATCTAATCTAATATATTTAACAATTATAAGTGTTTTCCATGTAATTTAAAAAACAGTTTGTTTTTTAAACATTATTTTTGTTCTCTAAAATCAAAAACAATGTATTTGATTATTATTTTTTTGAGAATAGTTTTTAACAACAAAATTCCAAAAAGTAGAAAATTCAGAAAACAAAGTTTATAGTTTTTGGTGTTTTCTGAAATAAACTTTAGTAAGAAGCATTTTATATATAAAAAAACTCCACTTGGTTCAAGGGTATTGGTCGGGGTCGGTCGGGGGATCTGTTTCGGGATGGGGGTCGATGTCTGGTTTCGAGGTGTGGATTTGGATTCTAGGTTGGAGGTCGGGGATTCGGCGTGGGGGTCGAGATTGGGATTGGAGTAGGGATCGAGGTTGGGTTTCGGAACATAGGTATGAGTCGGGATTCGGGATTGAGGTTGGGAGTCGGAATTGGGAATTCGGGACTGGGGTTGGGGTTCAAGATCGGGTAAGCCGTCAGGCTTGAGTTTCGGGGCGGGGGTCAGGTCGGGTTACGGGACAATGGTCGATATTCGGGACTAGGATCGGGATCGAAGTCGAGTTCCGGGACATGGTTGAGGTTAGGTTATGGACTGTGGCGGGTCGAGTTTCGGGACAAAAGATCGGGATCAAGATTTGAGATCGTCATTGGGGTTGGGTTTCGAGACTAGGGTCGGGTTCGGGTTTCAAGACTAGGGTCAGGGTCGGGTTTCGAGACGAAGATTGGAGTCAGGTTTTGCGACTGAGGTCAGAGTCGTGTTTCGTGACTGAGATCGGGATCGAAATTTGAGACGGGATCAGGGTCGAGTTTCGATAATAGGATTCTCTTTTCATCTCTAAAATCCTTCTTCCAATTTCCTCTCTCTCCCTTTTCTATATGCCAAACAAAGCAAAAGTAAAATGATTCATCAAAATAAAAAAGTAAACAAAACGACAGACAGCTATACTGACTATATTTGCCCATTAGGAATGTTGACGAAAAAAAGAAAAATGTTCAATTACTCTGAGAAAGGATTAAATGTATGAATACATTTGTATGTATCTAGTGATATATTTATGTGCACAACTGTTAAAACTACCGATTCAAGGGGAAAAACAGCAACAACAACAACAAAAATAGCTAGCAATTATAGTGGTTTGAATTACAAACATAGAAATGCTTAAAACGAATAATACTCCACCATAAAAAAAAAAAAAAAAAAAAAAAAAAAAAAAAAGGGACATAAGTAAATAAAAAATCTCCCATTATCGCAAAACTTCATTCCCATGTTATAGAGTTCCGGAATTAGCCGCGAGAAACAGCTGTCACTAAGCTGTACGATAAATTTTCACCGACTTCTGCGGTACGGTCAGATTCGGAATCCACCGGAGATTCCGGTCAGCGGTCACCCCAAAAATAACTGCCCGCAAAATTCTGTATGCGTATTGTATATATTTCTCTGCTCTCATCCTGTATAAGCAGTTCTTTTACCCGCTTCCTACCAACGAAGCAAATCTCTCTCTTTCTCTCTCTCTCTCTCTCTCCGTCCACGCTTTCTCGGGGAAATCTTTCAGAGAATCCGATTACAGTGAGTGTTCATCGTCCCAGATTCCTGTTTCTGTATTTCAATAATTTTGACTGTTTTTCTGTTTCAATTTCTTGTTTGGCTAATCGTAGTTATGAGCTTTTGCTTTAAAAATGAATCGTGAAACGAATCGTTTGTTTCCATTTTAATTCATATATATATATATATATATATATATAAACCGGTTGTTTTTTCTTCTATTCGTCTTCAGTTTTCTCGGGAAACCAACAGAGGTGAAGTCTCTGTTGAATTTGAAATATTTAAATTCTTTTTTTTTTTTCCTCCGGAAACCTGATTTCCTATTTCTCGATTTCATTTTTTGAGGCAAATTAAATAATATTCGTTGGCAAATCGCAATTTTGAGGTTTCGCATTAAGAATGAATCGGTTTATTAGATATACATTTCTCGAGAAATAAGCCAATTGTTTTTTCTTCGATTAGCGTTCAGTTTTCTCGGGAAATAAACAGATCGTGAAGTCTCTATATATAAGAATGAATCGTGAAACGAATAATTTATATTCATTTTAATTCTCATATACATATACATTTTTCAGAAATAAGCCTTTTTTTTTTTTTCTTCTATTCATGCTCAGTTTTCTCGGGAAACAAACAGAGCGTGAACTCTCTATGTATTGAGAATGAATCGGGAAAGGAATAATTTATTTCCATTTTAATTCTCTTGTACATATACATTTCTTGAGAAATATATCTGTTGTTCTTTTATTTTAACAATCCGTGTTCAGTTTTCTCGGGAACAAACAGAGGGTGAAAAGTTTCTATTGAATTTGAAATATCTCGTTTCAATTATTATTTTTTTCTGCAGCGAGAGAGAGTGAACAGGATGGGAGAGAGCGACGAAGGGATCAGGAGGCGGGGGTGTTCGTGCTCAAAAGACGATTTTCTCCCCGAGGAGTCGTTCAAGAGCTGGGGCAATTACGTAAAAGCGCTCAAGGAGACGCCGGCCCGTCTGAAGGACCGGGTCCTGACCCGGTCCTCCGACGCGTCGGAGCTGGTGGAGATGAAGGCTCGGAGCCAGCATGAGATGAAGAAATCCCTCACCTGGTGGGACCTCATTTGGTTCGGCATGGGTGCCGTCATCGGCGCCGGTATCTTCGTCTTGACGGGGCTCGAGGCCAAGGAAGACGCCGGCCCCGCCGTCGTCTTGTCCTACGTCGTTTCCGGCATCTCCGCCTTGCTTCGGTTTTCTGTTACACCGAGTTTGCCGTTGAGATTCCGGTGGCAGGTTAGCTCTCTGTTTTGTTTTTGTTAAGTTTTGTACGTTATAGAATAAACTATCTAATATTAGTATTTTCCTATTTACTGTAGTATCACAATCAAACAATATACATATCTTATATGGAAATGTATAAATTTGTGAAATTTTCTCATTTTACCCCTATTGATGTCATTCTGAGTGCTCCATGTGTTAACTAATTTGCATAGTTGGAAACCTTATTTCTACGTCAATGACGTTTTGTTGAAAATGTTGCATAAATTATCACTTTAGACAAAAATAAATTCAACCTTTTGTACTTAGAAATCATTTATTGACTTTTGAGCAAAATAATATCGGTGGGTGTCGTTTATAGTTGAAATTGTATTCTTCTTTTTAAGAAAAAATAAAAACGTTTTTTTTAACGTCAATTTTGATTTGAAGAATTATGGCACATTTATATTTGTTTTTTGGTTCATATTATTAAAGGTCAGAGTTATAGTATTTTTTTTTTCTCAGGGACCAGAGATAATATTATAATTGAACATAATTTAAACTCTCTTTATTTTTAGTTTTGTGTTTTTCTTTTAGGGAAAGTTTTGTGTAATTTGATATTCTATTTGTTGAATAACTTTTGAATCTAGTCCCCTCCCGATAGCATTGGACGGTCTTATCTCTGTTTGTAGCTCTTTAATTCCGTTCCCATGTGCCGTTATTTTTTATTTTTTATTTTTTATTTTTATTAGTACTAGCCTTATCTCAAGGCCCATGCTAAAGCAGAAGCTGGCTCATCCCATGGACCCCACTTTATTAAAATTCAAGTCAAACATAGAGTTCATTTCTTCTTTTTCTTTTTCTTTTTCCTTATTAAAATACGAACAATACTAGAAGTAGAAGTGATCGACGATAAGATAAAATATCATTTATTAATTAGAGATGCATCTCATAATATGACGTACATATGAGATTTTTTTTTTTTTAATGGTGGTATAGTATTTTTCAAAATTGATCAAGAAGCTTGAATTTATTTTTTGTCCTGCCTAACTTTTGATTTTGTCACCTTTTTTTTTTTTTTTGGTTCACTTGGAGATATGTCTTGTATGCATCATACTGGAACTTAGTATGCTTTTGGTGTATATTTAGAATTGAGCTTTTTTGGATTGGAATTATTTAACTTTCTAAAAATTAGTTAAAATTTTTGACTTTTCAGCAAAAACAAAAAAACAAAAAAATAAAAACAAAAACAAAAGCAAAAATGTGTTGAGTTTTTAATGTTAGAGTAATTGCTTCAAACACACCGTGGATTAAATGCCTGATTAGGTTAACAAACCGGATAACTCGGTTAATTACTTCTAAATGCTGATTTTACTTTCATGAAGTACAAAATAATATTAACATCCCCTAATTCACTATGATCAGGTGGTTCATTTGCCTACCTAAGGGTGGAGCTCGGCGACTTCATGGCCTTCATTGCCGCCGGCAACATCGTCCTCGAATACATCATCGGCAACGCCGCCGTGGCCCGGTCGTGGACGTCCTACTTCGCCACCCTTTGCAACCATAAACCGAATGAGTTCCGCATCACGGCCAGCAGCCCTCAGCCCGGACTACAGCCACCTCGACCCCATCGCAGTCGGCGTCATCATCGCCGTCTGCATCATCGCCGTCCTCAGCACCAAGGGCTCGTCCCGCCTTAACTACGTCGCCTCCATCGTCCACCTCCTCGTCATCCTCTTCATCATCATCGCAGGCTTCTCCCACGCCAATACCGCCAACTACACCCCTTTCCTCCCCTACGGCACCCGCGGCCTCTTCAAAGCCTCCGCCGTCCTCTTCTTCGCCTATGTCGGGTTCGACGCCGTCGCCACCATGGCCGAGGAGACCAAGAATCCAGCCAAAGACATCCCCATCGGCCTCGTCGGCTCCATGGTTGTGACCACCGTGTTGTACTGCCTGCTGGCCGTGGTGCTCTGCCTCATGCAGCCATTCAAACAGATTGACCCAGACGCTCCGTTCTCGGTCGCTTTCGAAGCTGTCGGCATGGGTTGGGCTAAGTACCTCGTCGCCGCCGGTGCATTGAAGGGCATGACTAGTGTTTTGCTCGTCGGCGCCGTCGGCCAAGCCCGGTATCTAACCCACATTGCTAGAGCCCACATGCTTCCGCCATGGCTGGCTCATGTCAATGAGAAGACCGGGACTCCAATCACGCCACAATCTTCATGCTTGTGGCCACTGCTGTCATTGCCTTGTTCACAAACCTCGAGATCTTATCCAATCTCCTCTCGATCTCGACCCTCTTTTATCTTCATGCTCGTCGCCGTCGCGCTACTCGTCCGCCGATACTACGCCACCGGTGTCACCACACAGGCTGATCAGACCAAGTTCATTGTTTTCCTCTCGATCATCCTTGGTGCCTCGATCGCCACCTCGGCGTATTGGGCGATCAGCGAGGGCTGGATCGGGTACGTGATCACGGTGCCAATTTGGTTCTTGGGGACATTGGGGCTGAGCATTTTGTCCCTCAAGCCAAGGCTCCAAAAGTGTGGGGCGTCCCGTTTGTGCCGTGGTTGCCATCGTTGTCGATAGCCATCAACGTCTTCCTTCTCGGGTCGATTGACGCGGCGTCGTTCGGGAGGTTTGCGGTCTGGACCGGTGTGATCTTGATCTACTACTTCTTCTTCGGATTGCACGCTTCTTATGACACTGCCAAGGACGCTGAGAAGCAGAGTGGCAAGGAATTGAGAAAGGCCGAAGAGGGTGTTGTACCTTCCAAGTGAAGGGATTTGATTTAATTGCTTCATGTGTTTATGATTTTTTAGCATGTATATTAGTCTGTTCTCATGTAGCGATGTGTGCGGGGGGATGTGACAAAAGGTGATTGTTTATTATTTATAGCCCCCAAAAAAAAAAAAAAAAAAACCAAAGGGATTTCTTTTGTTTTCGTGTTTGGTTTTTTCCTAATAGTCTCTATGGTACTCCGCATAGTATCTTGCGTGTTATCCAAGTCTCTTAGCATTTCAGTACTAATTTTTTTCTTTTTTTTTTCTTTTTGCTAATTATAATCTTCACACCCCGTGCGTGGTTGAGGTGAGACGAGAATCCATAGAATGTTTGCAAGAGAGTTGAATTTCTAGGTTTTCCTTGTTCGTACGTTCTTGGGTTTTATTGTTTTCATTTTCTAATTCATAATCAGTTCTATGGCGTCAATCATGAGAGAGAGAGAGAGCTAGAGAGGCTCAGGAATCAGTTTAATCTTTTTTTTTTTTTTGGGTGATGGTTGATTCATAGAATCTGGAACCTGGGTTGTCTTTGAGTTGCGTATGTTGCTAAATTCATGGAATTCAATTGGCTCTATATTCATTTGACTGAGAATGCCTATTTTGATATATGATCTCGTAACAACTCTTTATCAAGATCGTTTCACCATAAGCTTCGGTGCTTGATAATAACATTAATTAAGTTGAGGTACCATTTACGTCAATTACACTTATTTATAAATTTTTATTTTTTATTTTTAATCTGCTTGGCTTTCTCTAATCGATCTGTGTCCCGCCCCCATTAGCAAACTCCTATATCTTTTGGAGTTTATATTTTTTAAAAATAATTTTCCAAAATTATTGAATTTTTTTTTCCAGAAAAATTTATCTCTATTTGTGTCCCCATTTGAGTTCAAAGTCCATCTCCGTCCCAAGCATATATGCCACTTTTTAATAATATCAGAAGTAACAAACAAGTTTTAAAACAGTTGAGGTAAATAATAGATTATCGGTATTATTTACGAAAAAGTTTTGAAAAATGGTATTTAGCTATGTCTTCCTTTTTGAATTAGAGTTTATGAAATCACATATCTTTTAAAATCATAGTTGGACAAAAATGAACTTAAAATTTTCTAGCTAGTAGTTTAAATATATTAGGATGACTTTATAAAATGTTGTTGAAGTTCCGATAAAGATTTTAAAGTCATCATAGAAGTAACCTTCATATTTTTTTTTTATAAAATTTTTGTTGACTTCGATTGGAAGTTTTTTAAAAGACTGAAACTCTAAAAGAACACAATGAAACAATTTAAAAAACAGTTTTTGTATCTAAGAATACCAAATGCAGTCTCAAACCAAAAAGAGAAATAAACTAATAATAACAAAGAAAATATTTATTCATCTCCTCATAATTTCCAATTAATAATAGGACCTTTTTTTTTTTTTTTTTTTTTTCATGACAGCTCGAGAGAGAGAAAGAAAACCGGGCTAGAATCATGACATAAATTAACAGCAAGACTTGGACAAACCCGAAGGCAATTTATTTACTACAATATGGAATCCAAACAATGAAAGAGACATAGAGTAAATAAAGGGCGATTTGTAGGACTGCCCCTCAGAAAAGACATCTCCAAATGATTACCCCAACTATAATAACTTTAGTTTTTTTTTTTTTTATCATCTAATTATTCGCCATCAGATGTAGCATGGTTAGATTGTTCTCCTTTGCTTAGTAATGAATAGCAACTTGATTTCCACTTAGACAATTAACGCCCTTCTCAGGAGACTCATAATAATGTCCTATACGAAATGTAGCATGATTAGACTGATCTCCGTAATTTAATACAGAAATAGCAACTTGATTTCCGCTAGGAAGATTGTCCTCCGGAAGCTTTCTCCCATGAGTGGTGCAAATGTTCATGGAAGCAGCTACAAGAACAAGAAACACAACAAGGAGATGTTTTGAATTTGCTTTCATCATTTTTGCGGAATATTGGTGAAGTACTGTGTTATGGAAGTAGAAGAATGGTGAGTGTGTGTAGAAATGGGGAGTGTTTTCAGTTATATTGGTTATGTAAGACATGTGTATATATATATATATATATATATATATTATATAGTGAAATACGAGACTATAATTATAAGATCGACAAGCCCTAGCTTGCTAGCACGTCTTATACATAGCCATCTATTTGAGAATTAGCTTTTGTTTGGTGTTTAATTGCAACTCCAATTTTTCATCTTAATTTTTATATTTTTCTGAAAAGTCAATAAAAATTATAACTAGTTTTTAAAAAGTTAACCAATTCTAACTTAAAAATTTCATCTCCAATTAATGAACCAAAACGGAGGCTTAATTTGATCAGATTATATACATATTGTCCAAGTTGGCAGGGATATTTCCCGATCCAGGTATATAGCTTATCTATTATCTATTAATCTATTAATAAATATATAGAAAGCTCGAAAAATTTTATTGTTGACGCTCTTTCGTCCAAAACGAGCATTTTGGTCGAAACTTGCGTTTTAACTGAATTAAGTGCTTCCTCTAGAGTGTGTTTTGGTTCCCTGTTTTTGCTGTCACTTCTCTCACTCTTCTCTCTCTGTGTTTGGTAAAGCTGAAGATTTTCTCTGCATATCCTCGAGAGCACTGGCTTTTTGGTCTTTGGAGCAAAACCCACAAGAAACAAACTCTTTGTTCCTCATCATCGACTTCAATAAGAAGCTTCTCTTCCTATGCATTTTTTTCCCTCTAAAATGGAAAGGAAAGTTTATTGGTGTTGCGATTTGAAGATCGTAGTTGTCTGATGGAAAGGAAAGGAAAGGAAAGTTTTTCTTCTTTTTTTTTTTTCTTTTTTTTCCAGGTGTATTTCTGTGTCTTTGTAATTAGCTTAATTCTTCAACTTATAGGCTACAGAAGTTTCCAAGTCTTTTTGTTTGGTTCTTGAATAAAAAGTTTGGAGATTCTTCATTGTTATAATGGTAATCCAATAATGATTGTCAAGAGAAAATCCCATGTTAAAATTAATATTCATCAGTACTAATACAAATTTGTTGACAGCTGAATTATGTAAATGTGATTGTAATTTTAGAGTTGGCTAAACTTGATCACAGATATATCCTCACTAGATTAATGTACCTAAGCATGTACGTTTCACTAAATCAGTTTAAAATCATTGGTTTAATAACATGATGGGCTCTATAAGTTGTAGGTTGGTGTTGGTAGAGTTTTTGGTCGCAATCAATGCTTCCGGGTTGATCGTTAGTATCATATCGGATCATAAGATTAGTTTATAATTAGATCAGGAAATAGAACTGTTCAAAAATTAAAGTTGATTGCTCTTAAAAACCCTAAGTTAAAAACCATTGACAATATTTGGTTCTGAAAATTTCTGACCAGGCCTTATAGTTGTGTTGTTTATTTTAGAGCTGAATGCCTCCATGGTGTAGAAAATGATGTTGCAGCTGCAACAAAAGGCTGTAAAATATAAGACACCGAACTGCCTCAATTAATATGATTCTTTGAAGCTTATTATCGCATTTGTATTTTGTGATTATGATCCTTTTGCCCTTCTTGTAAGAGTATTTGAAACTTGTTTTTTTTTTTTCCAATGTTTATGGTAAATGAAATAGAGATCATTCTTGTTATTCTTGAAAGCGAGGATGATAACTATTGTGAGGTTTTTATGCATGTCCTAGTCATTCAGAAGTGCACTTTGTAATCCATACCTGAAAATTGTATCGCGAAAGACCCCACATGTAATCTAACATGTGCGAAGCACGTGGCTCTCACTAGTAATCTTAGTAGTATGATCATATTATTAATAATAATAATGATAAAGAACGTGCAAATGAACAACTCCTAAATAATGGAATCTATTTTAAAATATTTCATAATTTAAATGAAAAGAAATTCCTTGGACATAATCTGTATCTTTTGTTTACTTGAAAGTGACATAATCTGTGTTCACAGGTATAAAAGGGCCGGTCATGTATATATATATTTTTTTAAAATGGATTATCCTAAGGTATTGAATTTCTAAATATTTTTAAGGTTTTGTTTTCTTAACAAAAAGGAAAAGAGAAAATTAAATGGGTATATGATAAAACCTTCAGCTACGTACTGATAATGACAACCACGCAAGTCAACAACCTGGCTGTTCAATATTGTTATTTAAAAAATAAAAACCATTAACCTTAATATTGCAAGAATTATCTTACGGAATTAAATATTTACCTTTTTTTTTTAGTAAATCTATTTACCCCTAATATTCATGAATGAATTATGAATCACCAATCAAATCATAAAATATCTTAATTGCAATTTTATGCTATAAAAAAAATTACTTTACAACCCATTATAATACACTTTCATATATACCCTACATTAGTTATAAATAGAAATAGTTTTTTTTTTTTCCCTCCAAAAGAAAAAAATCCACCAGGTATTAATTGCAATTAGTATAGCGAAGTATATCTTTTTATTTTAAGATATTATAATGTAGTGACAGATGCAGATTTTGAATTTAGCAGGCATACGAAATGAAGACAAAATTATTATTATTATTGTTGTTGTTATGTGTTTTATTTTGGTTGAATGAGATTTTTTTTTATTATTAAGATTTATTAACTATTTTTATAAAACAAATTGAAATAAAATGAACGTGGGGTAATGAGAGGTCCGGAATTATATAAAATTGATAAAAAGATAGATTATTTAAATATGGCCGTTTCTATGGTCCCGAAACTAATTTTTTACGAAGCCAATCCCTTAAGAGAGAGAAAACCATGTAGTACAAAAGTAAGGAATATTTTATAGCTTTAAACCGGTTATAGAAGGTTGGTATTTACTAACTTTTGCATTTCACGCAAATCAAGATGTAGTTTAAGATGATAATAAATTTTTTTTTATATATATACATGAGAAAAGTACAATATACAAATTCACTAGTAATTTGATCACAAAGAACCTTAATGAAGAAGAACTTGGTGGACCTCACTAAGTTACAACTTCATATAATTATCGATTGAAAGAAAACCCATGAGTACTTATAATAAGATGATAATAAACTTGTAGTTCCGTCTTTTAATCAGTAAAAAAGCTAATAGGAAGGGTATGATTGTAAATCTAATGAGGATAAACTTGTAAATTTAGAATGATAAAGTGTTTTTCATTATTTGGTACAAAGTATTGTTATAGTATGTCAACTTAGCCAGAGGTTGCCGTTGTGGAGCTCTCGAATTCGACGATGCTTAAGGCGTAGCTGGAGGTTTCTATCCTGTAGTTCTCGAATTTGGCGGTGACGGCAGCGGTGTTCGAGTTGAAGCCGGAGGTCACCGTCATGGAGCGCTCGAATTCAGCCCGTGATACCTTAAGAGTATGCCCAGTTTGAAGACATGGTGTTGAAGGACAATTTAGATTTTTTTTTTTTTTTTCTTTTCTTAATTAAGTTAACATACTCAACCGGCATAAGGAGGATGTAGATATTAAATTATCCTTTAGGTATCATTGATCATCCTCAGTTAATATTGATCATTTGATGTGTTTTCGATGATACAGATTCAATATTAAATTTGAACTTGAGGACCATAGAAAAGCCCTTTAAATATGTATTAGGAAATAGGGAAGACATTTATAACTTTGATGGGTGTAAATATATCCACTCCCTATAGTGACTGTATACATCAATGAGCCCCAAGTGCTCCAAGTCCAGGATTTCCACCTCATCAACCCGAAACACACACACACTTGTTTTTTTTCTCATCTTTTTCTTTTTCTTTTTCTTTATGTTATTTTTTCTTTTCTTGAGTTGCTTAATATTGGTGTACTCGGTGAATTAACGGCCAAACTTGGGAGCCAATTCCGCCACTAAAGGAAATTTTTTTTTTTTTTTTTTTTTTTGAATTGATGTGCTTTGTCCAATGGCTATAGGAATGGTAATTTTAACAATCTAATAATTAAAATGTTTTTTTAACTCAATAAAACAAACGTTTTATCATGCAAATTTGTTAAGAATATAAGTAAATTTAACATGAAAAATTAGGTTGGTTGGCTAGTCTAATAGATAGTCAGAAATTTTTTATTTTTTATTTTACCAAAATGTTCTTTGTCATTTTTCCAGTCAATCAATTTGAGAGAGACCGTGCTCGTGGAGTTGTCGCAGTGGATTGCGTGGTGATGGTGTCGCTTTGATGTTGACAACCTCCGACGACATCGATCTCCTTCTTGAGATCTCCTTGGTTGTGTCGGAGAACTTCAATCGTCACAACTCCAGTGTGGGAGAGGAGCACGAAGGTGGCAGCCTCGTGGCGACAACGATGGTGGCGCCGATGGTGGAAATGCTGAATTTTTTAGACAATTCAACAACTTCCAACGTTGACAATGGTGGCGTCGATGGAGGAGACAAATGCCGAATTTTCGAGACAATTCAACAACTTCCATCGTTGGCTTTCTTCTCTTGGTACCGGATCAGTGGATGGTATGCTAACCAAATGTGAGTAAGATGAGATTTGAGGTGTTTTTTATTTTGACATTTTTCATGATAATTAGTGATTTATCATAGTTAATCACTGATTGATCAAAAAATTGATTATTTATATTACCGTTAATTAATGGTTGACTATATTATGTGATAAACCACTGATCATTGATCATTAACAAAATTAATTAACCATTTTAGAAAAAAAAAATGATCATTTAACTAAAATTTTAAATTAGTTATTTATCATATTAATCATTGATTGACTAAAAAATTGGTTATTATATTATAATCAATTAATTGACTATTTTATGTGATATCATTGACCATTTTACAAAATTAATTAACAAAAAATTGATTATTTAACTAATTTCTAAAATTTGGGCCCTTTATTAAGAAACTAATTTTGAAAAAGGCCTTTATTAGTTAATTTCATTTGTCATTCATTTTTTTTTCATAAGAAATCAATACCAAAAAGACACAAGGATTAAAATTTACCATTTTTTTTTTTTAACGTGGGATCTACTAAATCTATCTATTTTGTAAGTAAATAGATAATTAAATGAGAAAAATATCATTACTTTTTTTTTTCTTTTATCTATTTTGTAAGTAAATAGATAATTAAATGAGAAAGAAAATCATCACTTATTTTTCTCTTTTTTATCCTTTCACACGAAGTAATAAACGTGCCGTGAGTACTGGTGCTCAAGCTTCCAGAGTCCTCGTAGTCGAAGACTTTTCCCACATCAAGCCAAAACAGTCTTCTCTATCACTTTCTCTCTTCTGAAAAACCCATTTCAACCGAATCTCTCTCTCCCTCTCTCTTTTTAATTGACAACACTTGCTAATTTCCAAATTAATTGCAAGTCTTACAAGCTGATAATAATGGACAGTACTATTAAGTTATGTATAAGTCATGTCTACTTACCGATTACTGTTTTTGTCTGATTTATAATTTTTTTTTCTAAATAAATATTTACAAATTTAGAAGCCTGTTTTTTTGTTACATTAGAACTCACGAGTTTAATACCCATGCGTTGCACGGGGAAGGAAGAAAAATATAAATAAAAAAATTGAGTATTATATAATAAAAACAATTAGTTAAGATAAATATAATCTTTCTAAATAGTGAAGATGTAAAATCAAAATGACAATAGTACTAACAATAATAAAAATGAAAACAAAAGCAAAAAAATAAAAAAAAATTTATGTAGTATACTCATTTAAAAAAAATTAAAAGAAAAATAAAACAAAAAAAAAAGAACAAAAATCTTTAGATTCAAAAGAACCGGAAAAAACTAACCCTAACAAAAAAATTATAACAAAATAAAATATATATATCATTTTCTCCTTTTTTTATTGTTTAAAAAAAACCAAAAAAACAAAATTTTTATCAGGTTATATACATGCAAAAACATTAAAAAAAAAAGGATTTTTTAAATATAAAAGAAAACAAACAAAAAAGACAAAAAAACAAAAATGCATGCAGAATCACAATACTTTAAATAGTAATATTACTTGAAACAAAAAAGACGCACAAAAAAACTCAGAAAAAAAAATCCAAAATAAAGATAAAAAAATTTAAAGTAAAAAATCGTTTAAAAATTAAAAAAAAGGCAAAGTGAGCGAAAACACAATACATCAATAGATTGGAATCTAATGTCTAAAATTTAGCGTAAAAAAAATGGCAAAAACAATATTAAGGAAAAAAATAAACTATAAATAGGGGTAAAACTGACAGCACACTGTACGAAAAGAAAAGCAACTAAAAAAGAGGGGTAAAATCGGAAGAACACTGTAGCAAAGGAAAAAAGCAACTATAAACGAAGGGTAAAATCGTCCATTAATAATTTTAAAAAGACAAAGATGTTCCAATACTGTATCAAATAGTAAAAGTAACTAAAAGCTAAGAGCAAAATTGTCAATTGACCAAAAAAAATAAAGGGTAAAACCGACATAACACTGTAGCGGAGAAAAAAAATAGTTAGTGATGAAGGGTAAAAAAGTCATTATACTATAGAAAAAGGTAAAAATATTGTATATTTCACTGTTCATTACTGTTTATTCACTATTTATGTACTGTAGCAAGTTACTATATAGACTGTGCAGACTGTAGCTAATGAAGCGAAATTAAAGAGAAAAAATCGAAAATCACTGTTCATCACTATAGAAAAAACAGTAAAAAGTAGACATTCCTTTAGTATATTAGTATAATTTGAAATGATTTTTTGCTAACTAAAATTAAAGTCAATCACAATTCTTACCATATATTGGGAATATTTACTTTAATATGATTATTGTTTATTTGATTCGGTTTTAATGACTGAGAGTCTATAATTAATTATTATATTCACATGTTAACTTTGAGATTCGAAAAATAATAATGATAATAATGAAAGACTCGTTCGATTTAATATCATATCTTTTGATGATGAATTGAGGCAGTAGTGATATAATTTTTTTTAAGGTTTTATACACATAGAATATCTATTTGACTATTTCCAATATTTTTGGATGGATATACAACTTATTTCGTGGTCATTATGATCGATGGTGAAAAGAAAAAATATATGTGGAAAAAAATATGCTGTTAGCTATCATTTGATAAAAGCTACAAAAACTTCATTGAACTTTTAACCTTCATTTAAAAGCTGAAAAATGAGATGCATCTATCCCACAAAACTAAGATTTATAGCTAGTCTTACTATGATGCTATGTTTGGTAGGATGTAAAAGAGGGAGGAAAGAAAGGGCAGTTAGTGGAGTAGGGTGTTTGGTAAGAAGGCAAAAAGGAAGAAAAAGAAAATAAGGAGGAAAAAAAATGCAGTAGGGCCCATCTATTTTAATCATTCCAAGAGTGAAAGGAAATCAAAATCCAACATATTCTAATTAAAACTACCTTTTATTTTTTTAAAGTGAAATAATATAAGTATATGAATAAAATAGTAATTGTACAAAGATTTCATTTTCTTTCCTTTTTATCTACCAAACAACATTAAAGAAAACTTTTTTTTTTATTATTATTCCAATTTTCCATCTTTTAAAAGTTTTTTCTCCTTAGTGTTTTCTCTCCTTCCTACTAAACAGAGCAAGTTCTCTCTCTCTAGTCACCAGTGCTGGACTTTAATAATTTTTTTTCAACGGTTTAATTAAATTCATTAATAGAAGCAGTTTTCTTTCCAGCTGTCTGTGTGCGTCCTTGTCTCTTTGCTTTTCTTTCATTTGTAGATTTATTTTTCTTTTTCTTTTTTTTTTTAAATAAAATTCATGGGATGGAAAAATAAAATAGGGTGCTAAAAATATGTTAACTTACTTAGGATATCTTACTACACTTACCGATTCTTGTCATCATATTTATTAAAAAAAATAATAATAATAAAAGCAATTTTATACGACACATTGTAACGTTTCAACGTGGAATTATATATATACACAAGTTTTAAAGAATATACGACGCATATACGTAAAGGCTTTAATTTTCTTGGGGAGACTCCCGAAAGACTTAAACATTCCAATTCTTCAAAAACTCCACGCATCCTGTCAACCTCTCCGACAAACCACGCGCACTACTATCCCCATTATTAGTGAACCGTGCAGTCCAAAATGTATCTTTAAAAACTATCTTTAGGGCATGTTTGGTGTGTAAGTTTGAGTTAAGATTTTTAAGTTTAAATAGTAAATTGTGTTGACTTTTCAGAAAAGACAAAAAACTTTTTGAGAAAAAGACAAAAACTTTTAGGATGTCCGTGCTCATAGAGATGTCGCAGTGGATTGTGTGAAGATGGTGTCGCTTTGATGTTGACCGCCTTCATTGACATCATTTTCCTTCATGAGGTCTCCTTAGTTGTGTCGGAGAACTTCAATCGTCGTAACTCTGGTGTGGGAGAGGAGCACGAAGGTGGCGACCTTGCAACGACGACGACAATGGTGGTGCCAATAGTGAAGACAAATGCCAAATTTTTTAAGACAATTCAATAACTTCCTTCATTGATTTCTTCTCCCAGTACCGGATCTATGGCTGGTATGGTGGCCTGAGGTGAGCAAGATGAGATTTGATATGTTTTTTAATTATTATTTTTTATGACAAATAAATGATTTATCATAGTTAATTACTGATTGATCAAAAAATTAATAAAAGATTAAAAAAGGAACCGTCTTTTCTTTGGACCTCTGCCAATTTCCTCCTCTGACTTGCTTGTGGAGATAACCACTGCTCCATGATATGAACCAAAAAAAAATCCAAGTGGGAGATTTGGAAATCAGGAATCAAATTCTTCCACCACATACAACCCGAAGGCATGATCAAGTCTTTTTTGCTTGTTGTCATCTGCTTCCTAAAATTATTCCAAGTTAGCATAATGTTTTGAGGATTTTTTTTATAAAAAAAATCTTGTTTATATTGTATTTAATTCCAAAAAGTCGGATTGATTTCCATATTAGTTTACTTTATTAAGTGCCCACTCAACTAAATCTCTGGATCAATAATTGGTAGATGTGATGGGCTCAGAACATAATTCGATTTTTTTTTTTTTTAATGAGTTTATCCTCATCTCAGGGTCTTGATGGTGATAGTAACCAGATGCAGCAAGTAGTAACTTTTTTTTTATAAATATGGTGGCATAGTCAATAAACTCCACTTCCACATCTCTACATGAGTTATAAGTTCTTCTTTAAGTGTGAATTGACAATCCTCATTCAAACTAATGATTTCTTATATAGAAAACTAGTGGACTTGTCATTATGTCAAGTTGTTGATATTGTGTCAATATCTTTTAAGGAAGTTGGTAGGGTACTTATCCTTCTCGTTAAATATTTAAGTTTAAGTCGCTTTTATTATGTTAATCAAGATATATGGATAATTCAATTTATAAAAGATTCATTTATTATGTAAGAAGACATTTACTCTCAGGATCATCCGAATATATCAATCTCTATCATCACAACTCTCTTTTTCTTTAGCAAAAAATAAAAATAAAAATAAAAAAATATGTTGATGATGTAAGTGGGTGGGTAACACCGCCATGCTTATCAACCGTTAGATGAAAAAGATCCGACGTCTTATAGACCGGATGAAAGTTATGCTTTTCATCAAAAGTCACATTCAAACTGTATGCAGTCAAAATGAACCTACTAAGTTGGAAAGTTTTCCACAAGGGAGAAGTGGACTACAATGAATATTCAGCTGCTGACCAGCAAAAAGTACATCAATGGCCCCGAGTGCTCCCACTCTACGATTTCCACTTCATCAAGCCGAAACACACATATACTTTTTTTTTTTTTTTTTTTTTTGTGGTGCTTAATGTGAATTAATAGGCAAATTAAGTTGGGAGCCAATTCCACAGCCGACATTAAAGAAAAAAATAAAATTGAATTGATGTGCTTTGTCCAATGGCTATAGGAATGGTAATTTTAACAATGTAATAGTTAAAATTATTTTTTACATAATCAAACAAACGTTCATCAGGCAAATTTGTTAAGAATATAAAGTAAATTTAATATAAAAAAAAAATGAATTAAGTTCACAAATGTCCTCTAAACTATATATTGTAATTCATTTTGTCTTTTAAATTTTTTAAAATCATTCATTATGTCTCTTGATATATGTAAAATCATTCAATATGCTCCCTCCGTCCAATTCCGTTTAACAATTTAACGGAATTACTGACGTGGCATACACTAATATTAATCAACTATATTTTAAATATAAATCCTAATTACTAAAAAATTATTACTTAAAAACAAATCATTTTCAATAAAATTTAAAAAAAAAAAAAACTAAAAAAATTAAAAAATCCTATCCCTCTTTCGCTGATCAGACCCA
Source organism: Ficus erecta (assembly GCA_008635985.1). Lineage (NCBI taxonomy): Eukaryota > Viridiplantae > Streptophyta > Magnoliopsida > Rosales > Moraceae > Ficus > Ficus erecta. The sequence continues at coordinate 1,205,409 of BKCH01000068.1, forward strand.
CCCCCTGTCTCTCTTCTCGTCGTCTTGGCAGACAAATCCCAACCCATATGTTAAGTGCCCAATTTCAAATTGAACACCAAAATTAAAAAAAAATCTAACCGAACCTCATACCTTCCAGTTCCCAAATTTTTCAATCCAAAACCAAAGGAAAAAGGTAAAACATTGGAAAGCATTTTGACTTGCAAGGTTGCTTCTGGGTTTGTGTGGGTTATGATTCGCATAATCCTTATGTACTTTCTTTGCTGCTCTTGGAAAGAAGAGCCTTTTTTTTTCCCCCTCCTTTAAAGTCTTTGAAAGAAAAGCTTTGTTCACGGTGTTTATGGTGGGATTGCAGGTGGGGGTGGTGGGCAACGACGAACAGGGATTCGTGAAGAAGGGAAGAGAGGGCGAGATGGCGAGAGAGATGGTGGAATTTTTTTTTTCATTTTTAGAAAGTTAATTTGTTTTATTATTATTATTATTTTAATTATTAATGATATGTTATGTTAATAGACCGTTAATTTTATAAACAGAAACAGACATGACGAATGATTTTCAGATGATAAAGTAAAATATGGTACAAAGTCCAAGGGGACATTCGTCAAATTAGATTAGTCGCCCAATATAATAGTTAGTCGGAAATTTTAATTTTTTATTATTTTAGCAAAATGACAAAGTTTCTCATTTTTTCCAGTCAATCAATTTGGGGGAGACCGTGGAAATACCGCAGTGGATTGCGTGGAGATGGCGTCGCTTTGATGTTGACAGCGTTCGATGATATCGATTTCCTTCATGAGATCTCCTTAATTGTGTCAGAGAACTTCAACTGTCATAACTCTGGTGTGTGGGAGAGGAGCATGAAGGTGGTGATCTCGTGACGATGATGAAAATGGCGGCGCTAATGGTTGGAGAGAAATGCCAGATTTTCGAGACGATTCAATAAATTCTATTGTCGAATTTCTTCTCTCAGTACTAGATTTGCAGCTGGTATGGTGGCCTGAGGTGAGTAAGATGAGATTTGATGTGTTTTTCATTTGGTTTTTTTTTTTTTATGATAAATTAGTAATTTATCATTTTTGATTACTGATTGACTCGAAAATTGGTTATTTAAATTTTAGTCAGTCAATGGTTGATTATAACTAATCAGTGATTGGCAAACAGTCAATGATTAACCAAATTAGTTATATTTATGTGATAAATCAAAGTAAAAAAAAAAAAAATTGTATTATGTGATCAGTTATTGATTGATCATTTAGCAAAATTAATTAATCATTTTAAGAAATATGGTCATTTAACTAATTTTTAGAAACTTGGATCTTTATCTTTTTTTTTTTTTAGGCCATTTAGTTAATCTCATTTGAAATTCATTATTTTAATAAGAAATCAATACCAAAAAGGACACTAGGATTAACATTGCCTTTTTTCATTTCTGTGAGATTTACTAACTTATCGATTTTGTAAGTAAATAGATAACAAAATGAAAAAATATATATATATCATTACTGCTATAAAACAAAGAAAATTAAGCTAGAAATAATAACAACAAAAAGGACAGAAAGGCACAAGAAAATAAGAGAATGAGATTTATTTGGTTGTGTCTTTCTCTACTTTTCTCGTTCTTGTTTCTAATTTAATTTTTTTAGTATATTAATTCTTTTATCTATTTGTAAGTAAATCAATAATTAAATGAAAAAGTTTTTTTTCTTTTCTCTTTTCATACGAAGTAAACGTGCCGTGAGTGGTGCTCAAATTTCCAAAGTCCTCATAGTTGAAGACTTTTCCCGCCGCATCAAGCCAAAACTGTTTTCTCTATCACATGCCAAAACAGTCTCTCTCTCTCTCTCTCTTCTACAAAACCCATTTCAACGGTTTAGCGCAAAAAAAAAAACAAAAAACAAAAAACCATTTCAACAGAATCTCTCTATCTCTCTCTCTCTCTCTAACTGACAACACTTGTTAATTTCCAAAATTAATTGCAAGTCTTACCAGCTAATAATAATCGATAATATAAAATAGAAGTCCAAGTCTACTTACAGGCAAGTAATTGGAGTATACGTTACAAGCAATATATATATAATACATATTGTTGACGGTGGAATTCTGCTAACTCAAAATTTTCTCTTAACGTCACACTCAGAATCTTTTTTAACGCAATTAAGAACATAAAAAGATGAACATAAAGAGATTTCTTTCTCTCTTTTCAATAAAATTCATGGGATGGGAAAATAAAAATGATGCTAGAAATATGTCAATCTTAAACGGGATGTATTGTTGCACCTATCAAAACAAACCAATAATTTTTACCATTGAAACTCCCAAACTTCAGCGGATGAGATCGTTTTCAAGCTTCATTTAAAAGTAAAAAAAAAATTAGAAACATGTATCCGAAAAATAAGATGTTTGTTGTGATATTATATACTCAAAAGCTCTCTTCCCATAGGGCAAGACTTTTCCTCTCTTCCGAATCACCCAACTCCAGTGGACGAATAATTTGGCCACCTGCTCTACCATTACTTCTTTATGCAAACGTCGTTTTCTTTGACACTTTGCTTCTTTTAAAGTCTTTATTTGAAAAGTCATCCTATTTAATTTTTCATGTCTACCTATGATTGGCACGTTTGGCGGATTTTTGAAAACAAAATTTTAGAAATTGGTTTGAAAATGTATGTTTGGTTGAAGTATAAATAGGAAATGAATAGAAAAGAGTGCAAAAATTTAAATGTGTTTGAAAAAATATACAATATAAAAATTATTTCGTTTATTTTGTCATTGTGAATATTTTGATATAAGTATCATCTAATTTCGATTTGAAACCAAAAAAATTATGGATTTTTAAAAATTTAAGTTTTTTGAAAATTGAATAGAGAGAACGTGAATCATAAATTTAAGAGTTTTAAAGTTAAGAGGGCAAAATAGAAACAATACCCCAAACGGCCAATAATTGGCGTCATTTTTATTTATAATTATTCATGGTTGTGGGTTCATAATGCTCTCCTTGCCAAAGCCTGTCTGAACAGATTCTGATATATTTCCAATGTTTATTATATATACTTTTTTTTATTTTATTAATATTGCTTAGTACGAAACTTTTTCTTCTTGTTCATATCGAATAAAATCTAGGCAACCCTCCTGCATATTTTAACTTTAGTGAAAAACTTATAGTGACAACTGCCGAACTAGAAGTCTAAATATTTGTTGCTGTACACATTGAAATCAGAATCATTCTCTCTCTTAATTTTCTTCTCTCCTTTTTCTCGGTAAACAAACAGTAGAATAAGTCTCAGGCATCAGAAAATATGGAAAGCGGCGAACAAGGTGGTGTGGTGAGGAAGAGAAGGTGTTCGTGCGCAAAAGACGATTTTCTCCCCGAGGAGTCGTTCCAGAGCTGGGGCAATTACGTAAAAGCGCTCAAGGAGACGCCGGCTCGGTTCGTGGACCGGGTCGTGACCCGGTCATCCGACATGTCGGAGCTGGTGGAGATGAAGGCTCGGAGCCAGCATGAGATGAAGAAGTCCCTGACCTGGTGGGACCTCATGTGGTTCGGCATGGGAGCCGTTATTGGCGCCGGCATATTCGTCCTCACCGGCCTCGAGGCCAAGGAAGACGCCGGCCCCGCCGTCGTCTTATCCTACGTCGTTTCAGGAGTTTCCGCCATGCTTTCTGTTTTCTGTTACACCGAGTTTGCCGTTGAGATCCCGGTGGCAGGTACAGCCCTCAATCCATTTCTTCTTCTTCTTTTTAATGGAAAATTTTCGTTATATATTAAGCCCCAATTTGATAAATCATTTCAAATCAAAATATTTCAATTTATTTTCAGAAAAAATCAACAGATTTTTTAATTAATTTATGAAAAGTTAAACAACTCCCTCTAAAATATTTCAACTGAAAACTACTAACCAAACACGGGCTAAAAATAAGTTATTTTGTGCATATACTCTTTGGTTTTTTCGAATTTGACCATTTACTCCATAAATTTTTTTCTTGATAATAAACCCCCCCCTAAACTTATAATTTTTAACACTGTTGGTCCTTTTCGCTCAGTTTCGTTGAAATTTGAATGATTTTCTGCGCACGACTTATATGTGATAATACAAGAAGAGTATTAATGATCATTTTTACTTAGTTTAAATATAATTTCCTATTAAAATTTAGGTATAAGTTTGAATTATAATTATAATTTTATTAAGTTCAAATTTTTAAATGAGTCTACATTGAAATAAAGCAAGAGTAACAAATAATAACCTTTTGTAGACTATCATGGTTTTAAAAACTGGCCAAATACTAACGGACATAAGCTAAAAGAACTAATGGTATCAAAAATTATAAATTCAATGAGTTGATTATCTATAAAAATAAAAAATAAAAATAAAAAGTTCAAAAACTAAATAACTAAATTCAAAAGGTTCCGCGGACGGCCGTATAAAAAAGGCTTTCAAATAAATTCTAGTTTCTTTCTATGTATTTGATTTACTTCAGTCGTGAACTCTCTACCTCTCAAAGTAGTGGTGTAAAATTCTTTAAGAAAAAAAGTGCATGGTTACCCGTAATAAACAGGCAGTACCTAACCATGTCTCAGTCTCAAGAGTGGTCCTTATGAATTCGAGTCGTTTCCTCTTACCCAATTTAACCATGTCTCAATCTCAAAAGTGGTCCATTGATTTTTTGTTTTTTCTCTTTTCCTACAGATAAAAATTATAATTATAAAAACAAGTAAAAATCTTAATTATATTTGATGATTCGAGATTTTATATGATTTACTATAATTATTAAACAATTTGTTAACCGTAATTATTAGTTGAATCTTTTTTAAATGAAAAAACTAACATTCGGAATCACCGCATAAACAAATCAAAATCTAATTTCTGAAATGAGATGGAATCAATTTCTTTCTTTTTTTTTTTTTTTTTTTTGTTATTATGTTAAAGAAAGTAGACCAACAATTTTTTTTTTTTTTTAATCTAACAAAAATGCTATGTAATTGGATGAGAAAGGAGCGAACCAAATTTTGTGAGATTAAATGCAGTTTTGATGGTTTGAATGGCGTACATGGGGCAATTTTCAATGCCATATGTCTTTTTCAGTTTATTCTTATCTAAATTTCATCCTAAGATTTGTCATTTTTTTAAAATTAAAGGAGAGTACTAGGGCAAACACTTCCTCTCATCACCCATGAAACCAATGAAAATTGGATTTTTATAACTATATATCCAAAAAAAAAAAAAAATTGGATTTTTTTTCTGTGTGTGGTATTAAATATTATTTATATCTGTGACATTGTTTTAAATAGTTTCTCCATTGACCCAACTCTATTAAATGGTTTTTGGTCAATTCCCCTATGAATTAGTAAGTTAATTTAGTTGGCCAATGGCTAATGGCTGAATTTGTTACTAATTTCCATTATGCTAGAACATTAATATATACAGTATGCTCGCATATTAATTATAAAAATTAATTAGGAAGAGTGACCACATTTTGGGACTAAATTAGTTTTCCGTGTTTGGTGATTTATACATTCCAAATGCATTAAACTGGATTTTTTTTTTTTTTTTTTTTGAAGTATTGCTTTGCTAGTTTACACATGTTTTGAGAGGGGAAAAAAAATAGACAAACATTAACGTGATGATTAGTGTTACAAATACCTAATAAATTTATTGTTTACTAATATTTACTTTAAATATTTCAAAAATCATGTTATTCATTTCATTTAGTTTCCTCAAAAAATGTTATTTTCTGTAATTTCCATAAATGTATTATTTAAAAAAAAAAAAAAAAAAAAAAAAAAAGCGAAGTATATCGGTCTAGTCGGCGACCAAAAACTTAGGTTCAGTCTGATTCCTATCTCTAGAACAGGGCAAACCCCACCTGGATCCTTATGCGGATTAGGTATCTCCGATCCGCAGACCAAAAACTTAGGTCTAGTCTAGTTCGTATGTTTAGAACTGGGTAAACCCCTCATGAATCCATATGCGAATCAGGCATCTCTAGTCTGCAGACCAAAAACTTAGGTCCAATCTGGTTCAGACGTCTAGACCGTGTAGACCACTCCTGAATCCTTATGCGGATCCGGTATCTGGTCAAAGAGGCGGGTCATGAGTCTGGTCAGGCTAACATTCATAGCACTAGTGATTATTAGGCTATCAAGATCTGCGGACCGGACTAAAATTACAAACAATGTGACATAAGATCAGATTTATATGTGTATCTATGTACAAACGTATGTATGTATGCATGTTAGTCTGCTACTTGATGAACCATAAAGTTACACTTCTAGTTTGTGGTAGAAAATTATTGTTCCTAAATTTTATTTTTAATTTTATTTTTTTTAAATCAAGGATAGAATTCCAACTCTACACCTTACTTGATATTGATAAATTAATTTACATCTTCTAACCCTAAATTTTAACCAAGAGGGTTGACTCAAGCACAAGCTAGTATAATTGATAATAACATTCACAAACTCTCTTATTATTTCCTCTCAGGTGGTTCATTTGCCTACCTAAGGGTGGAGCTTGGAGATTTTATGGCCTTCATAGCCGCCGGCAACATCCTCTTCGAATACGCAATAGGCGCCGCCGCCGTCGCCCGCTCTTGGACCTCCTACTTCGCCACCCTATGCAACCACGATGCCAATGACTTCCGCATCCACGCCCACCACCTCTCCCCCAACTACAGCCACCTCGACCCCATTGCGGTCAGCGTCATCATCATGACATGCCTCATCGCCATCTTCTCGACAAAGGCCTCGTCCCGCCTTAACTACGTTGCGTCCATCGTCCACATCCTCGTCATCCTCTTCATCATCATCGCAGGCCTAACGAAGGCCGACACCAAAAACTACTCCGATTTTGTCCCCCATGGCCCCCGCGGCATCTTCAAGGCCTCGGCGGTGCTATTCTTCGCCTACGTCGGATTCGACGCCGTCTCCACCATGGCGGAGGAGACCAAGAACCCCGGCCGGGACATCCCAATTGGGTTGGTGGGGTCAATGGTGGTGACCTCTTTTTTATATTGTTTGCTAGCTTCAACACTCTGCCTTATGCAAAACTACAAACAGATTGACAAAGATGCACCTTTCTCTGTGGCCTTTGAGGCTGTTGGAATGGGCTGGGCCAAGTATCTTGTGGCTGCCGGGGCCTTAAAGGGCATGACAAGCGTGTTACTCGTCGGGGCAGTGGGCCAGGCCCGGTACTTGACCCACATTGCCCGGACCCACATGTTGCCGCCGTGGCTGGCCTACGTTAACGAAAAGACCGGGACCCCGGTCAATGCCACGGTGGTCATGATGGTGGCGACGAGCGTGTTCGCCTTGTTCTCTGACCTAGACATCCTCTCCAAGCTCCTCTCAATCTCCACACTCTTCATTTTCATGCTTGTGGCACTAGCCTTGCTAGTGAGGCGTTACTATGTTAGTGGGGTCACCACACAAGTGAACCAGCTCAAGTTCGTTTCATGCCTTGTGATGATTCTTGGGTCCTCGATTGGGATCTCTGTGTATTGGGCCACGACAGATGATTGGATCGGGTACGTGATTTTAGGGCCCATTTGGTTCGCAAGCACTTTCGGGCTTTGGTTTCTTGTGCCGCAAGCAAGGACACCAAAAATATGGGGCGTCCCATTGGTGCCATGGTTGCCATCTGCCTCAATAGCCATAAACATGTTCCTTTTGGGGTCAATAGACAGGGCTTCATTTGAGAGGTTTGCAGTGTGGACTGGGCTTATTTTGGTCTACTATTTCTTGTTTGGATTGCATGCTTCTTATGATACTGCCAAGGAGACCGGAGATGGGGCCCAATGGAAGACGATTGAAGAGGGCGGCAAAAATAATAATAATGTCAAGAATTCTGGGTCTGTTGGTAATTGACAAATATGCCTCTGCCATTCCTGCTAGTGAGTGAGTGAGTGATTGGGTTCTGTATGTATACACGAGTGATATGTGTTGGAATTTGCTTCTTCTTACGTTGTCATTTATGATCATGTAAGCATAAGGCAGTACATCAGCACATAAGCCACAAGGGCCAGCCAGTTGGTGAGGAAGAGGGGATTAAGGGTTTAAGTCCAAGTTCAATCCTTGGCAGTGTAAAAAAAATATATCTACAGTAGGTTATTATGGGGGTGCTTACCAAAAAAAAAAAAACCCAAGGCTTTTCAAGGGTGGTGGTTGTTATTGTTAATTACTATGCTTTTGGCTAATATAAAAAATATTACTAAGTATACGTTTTTTTTTTTTTTTTTTCTTTTTTTCCAATTGCTCAGTTTGGTTTCTAACATTTTCTAAAGTTACAATTTGATCTCCAACACTTTTTTGTGCAAAATGGTGCTTTTTTTTTTTTCTTTGGTTAACGAACATTAAAAATTCAACAGAAAATGCCACATTAATCACGCATGATTTACTGTTTAAGGGTAATTAAGAAGGAAAAAAAAACTGAATAATATAATAGAAAATAACTGACTTTTTTTTTTATACTTTCCACGGTTCTGTTGCTTCCGTGGGCATTACGCAATCGATCAAATCATATAAATATCCCTTCAACACAACATAGATCATCAAAATGATCTTGGAGACCCACCAAAGCACAACAGCCATAATGTTTCAGGAAATGGATTCCTATTCAAAGAGTGCATAAAGGCATTGCATAATTCAACTTACATGTGTATTCCATCTAATTTTTAACTTTTATGAGAAAAAGGACCAAAGTGTCCATGTTCGGAGTCACCACGTAGTTTCACATGCGGAGTCCAAAAGTGTTCCCGTGGGAGTGTTTAGCAAAAAGGATAGAATACTAATTATTATTGTTATTATTTTCAACACACGTCTTTGGAGATGCCAAAATTACTTGGCAATAGGGATTGGAAACGATAGTCTCCATTTAGACGTCCCCCAATTGCTCCTTGCTTCCATTGCTGCCCAATCCAATCACCTGATCTCACCGTAAAAATGCCGATATCGGAAAAACATTACATGACATAGACACGCCAAGCTATCAGGTAGATTTGGCAGAGCCCAACAGAATATCATAAACCAGATTTCCAAGGCAAAATCTCAGCAACCCTTGTATCCAACCATCACCATCACCATGGACAGAGGTCAGAAACGCTAATGTCAGCATTTACATGTCGTAGTTGGTTTGAAACAACTTGTTCTCGGCAGCCACGGGTCGGAGAAAACCTAAAATGGTTACCATTTGTCACCCACACCATTGGGCACCCAAACAAGAGCCCCCTTCCCCACGAGAAACTCTTCCATACATGTGAATAGTTGGTCCCGGGTCCAGCAACTAGGAACTCTTTAGTCGGTAACACCTTAAAAATTCTGCTCTGGCAATGACAAAGGATTATGAACAATCCGACGAGCCTGTTTTGTGACCAAAGCTTGATTATACTCATGCAAATCTGAAAAGCCCATCCCTTCTCCACTCTCGGGGCCATATATAACTCCCAACTAAAACAGTGCATTTCCCTGCAATCCTCTCCTCCGCCCCAACCCAACGTATATAGCAGGTAAAGATTGAGCAAGGACTTTGATCAGGACTTCTAGGTTTCCCATCGGAAAAATCTTATTCTGATTGTTGCAGAAAGTTTTCCTCCTATTCCGATCTACTAAAGATGGTAATCCAAGGTATTTATCACGAGAATTTGTGAAGCCAAGACAAAGAGATACCTGGATGAGTTCAAGCATTTGGGTTGTGGGTGATGGCTGACTTGTCCAAACTAATAAACTGTCCACTTGCTAGCTCGTACTTGAAAGAAGCTTTATTAACCGCACAACAGACATCTAAACTCGCCCTACAGAAAAGAATGTTGTACTTAGCCCGTTTAGATATCGAGACCAGTTGACTTCAGTCATAAGCATTAACATTGGAAATAATCATGATACGATTTACTGTAACTAACATTGTATTACACAGTCCAATGTACATTTTTTTTCTATCTTCTATTTGGTTCCCATAGCACTAACAATCTATTCTCCCCGAGCGTCACGACTGTCGCAATGTAACAAAAATAAAAACGAGCAGTTTACAAAGAAAACCAATCTACTTGGAAATGTACAACTGTCCCAATTCCCATTTTTAAGTATAAACTGTTTTTGAAGAAAGATGTAAAACATAAGAAATCGTAGAAACAAAAAACCATGAAAGTAAATGAGAGTTATCAGTTCTTCCGAAAGAAAGAATGACTTGTCCGGAAGCTCATGAAACTATGCTTATTAAAAAGAGATTATGAAGACAAAGATCATAATACCATGTATCAACAACCCATGGAACATTTCTACCGTTGTAAGTCCAAGACAAGAAACTTGTTTACTTTCTGCTAGGATATATTGAGTTTAAAAGGGTTCAAAGTATATTAAATTTGGCACGACACTCTAACAACTTGAGACAACATACTTAATCATATGATTGCAATAGACACTTCAAAGTTTTTAGTTCAACCTCCTACTTCACTTATTCAGGCATTGCAATTTAAACGAACACCGAACCTTATGAAAATGTGTATTACAAGAAGATGCAATCTGATTGCTCCTAAAACCATTGCTTGAAAAAAGTTTCTCTAACTAAAAGCGTTATAAATTACAAAAATCACGACTTTTAACATTAAAAAACTATGAAGATGAAAACAATCTTGGTACAACGGAAAACCACAAAAAGGGGACTTCCCCATCCCCACTATTTACAAAACAATTGCAACTATAGTCTCATTTTTAGCACTTCCCTTTTCCTATCTTGGCATATCTAGTTCTCTATGCTTACCATACTAAAAATAAAGATTGGCAACAAGAGAGAAAAATCCCAATGCCATAATGTCTTACAGTATGCACATTCCTGTCTGCATACGTATGTCATACAACAAAATATCAAAGGTCTCAAGAAAAGGAAAAAAAAAAACCTTTGGATGGATTCACAGCTTGATCGACTTCCCGGCCTTACGAAGGTAATATTACGCCTTCAGAACAAGCCAATACACCACATATCTGGCTCTAGATGCACCATTTTACCAACAGCAATCATCGGCAGTCCCGAAAGTTAATCTCGGAATAGTAGAAATCCAATCATCACACACCCAAAAGAAATGTACTTCTATGTTGATCTCGATAATTGCCAAAAGGGTGTCGAAGTCGACAAACACCAACAAGCTTGGAAGCAGAAGTTTTCTTTTGAAGGATCACAAAACCGAAACAACTGTCGAAGAATTCGAGCTTTCCCAAACTTCAATACCTTCGGAACCTCTCCTACAAACAAACAATCTGTCACCTCCACCTTCGATCTTCTCTATAATCCCTCTCTCAGAATCCTCCAATTTATCCACAAAGTTCCTCCTATACAATCCCTCAGAAACCGCATTTTCTTTCTCACTTTCACTTCTGCCATTTGCCCCTCTTGACCAAACCTCCAAACTCCCATCTCTCCCCACAAAAACTTGCTTCCTGTAACAATGAATCGCGCAATATCCGCCTACGCCACCGGCAATCCTCAAGCTCGGATTGTTCTCTTGCAAGTAAACCCACGGATCATCGCCTAAATTCCGCAAATCCGCCATTCCCAAGTCTCCGGACTGCGAACAGACTTTGAAGATCATCGACTCTTCGGCATCGACCGCAACGTCGGCAAACGGGTCTCCGAATCTACGACTCCGTCCCGAGCCCGGCTCGTTCGTCTCCCAAACCACCTGACCGGACCTCGGGTCCCACAGCCTTATGTAACCTGAGAATCCGAACGCGCCGCAAGTAATGGAGCTTCCGACGAGCAATCCGGTCTCCGGCAGCCACGCCAGCTTCCCGGGTACTAGATTCTTCGCCGAGCCACCACTGTACCGACCGAGCTCCGATTGAATTTGCACCGTAGACTTATCGACTACCAGAACGGAATTCTCCTTGTGAGGACAATGGAATGCGGCGAAGACGGAGTCGGTCGAATCGGCGATGGCGCTCACTCGCGCTTTGAAGATCCGAGGATCGGACGGATCTCTCCAGTGGACGGAGCCGACGTTGCAGTTGCCGGAGAAATCGTAGAAGTGGAGTCCGGCGGCCGACTCGGAGCCTAGGGCTGCGATCTCCGAGTACACTCGGCAAATCGAGTTGATCTCCTCCAAATGCGTACGGACGGTTCCGGTGTGGATCAAGTTCCAGTCGTAGCTCGATATCTGGCCGCCGTGGGCGATCCAGACGGAGCCGTCGCCGTCGCCGGCGGTGAAGGCGGAGGCGAATCCGTCGGAGGCAGGTCGGATAGTGGCGACGACGGAGACGTCGATGCCGGAGAGGGGAGGCGGCGAGGAGGCGGACTTGAGGCGGGACTCGATGCCGTAGTAGAGGGCTTCGTCGGCGAGCTCCTGCTTGGAGAATCCGCGGGAGGTGGAGGGGAGGCGGTTGGAGCGGAGGAGGGAGAGGAGGACGGAGAAGATTTCGGGATCGCGGTCGATGAAGACGGGGTTGGGGTCGCCGGAGGGGCGGTGAGAGAGGGCGGAGAGGAGCGAGTCGGGGCCGCCGGAGCGGAGGGTGGAGACGGTGGTCTCGAAGAGCTTGCCGCCGACGTTGAGCTTGACACGGTCGTTGGGGGTGACTGTTGGTGGAAGAAGCAGCTTGGGGGTTTGGGTCCGCCATGAATGGATTTGTAGAGTAGAGGAAAGAGAGGTTGAATTTCGAAGGGCGTTTGCTTCTTTGGTTGGTCAAAGTGAGTTAGGATTGAAATTGATCCTATATTCAGTAAAAATTAATAAAAAAAAATATCTCAAATTTATGAGTTATAACTTTACTACTAGTTCTTCGACCAAAAAAACTCTACCACTGGTTCACCTATTTTTTTTCCTCTCAATAGGGATGGCAACCGGACGGGACAGTGATTGCTTCCCGACCCTTAAAACCACGATTATCTCGGCCCTATCTTCCTTTAAAAGGGACGGGGACGGGGACGGGGACGGGGACGGGGATGAAGATGGATCCATCATAAGAGTATTTCTCATACTCATCTCATTTCGGATTAATATAATCATACATTTTAAAAAGGGAAAATTATGTTGGGTGACATTTTTTAATCACCTAATTAGTGGTGTTCACGGAATCCGTCCACCTGCTCAATCCGCTCAACCCAATCCAATCCACTTAATTGGATTAGGTTGAGAGACTAACGGATTAGTTACGGATTAGGATTTTCTCAAACCGAATGTTATAGATTGGATTATGGATTGAGGATTTTTCAATCCATGTAATCCGTTAATCCGTCAATCCGTTGAATTACTTTGATGTACTATTGATTAAGTTGATTAGTATGGATATTTTAATCTGAGTTTAATCCAAGTTTGATTGTTGTTATGTACTGTAAGTTACAATTTAGCTAATGATTGAAGACTAAGTTAATTATGTTGTAATTTTATTGAACTATTTCATATTTAAACATTATATTTTTATATTTTTGTTCCTAGATTTTTTAGATTGAATCCGTGAATCCAATATATGTAAACTGAGGTTTACTGATTGGATTAGATTGGAAGCTTCACGAATTGGTTACGGATTGAGAAAATCCCAATTCAAATGACGCATAATCCTTGAACATCCCTACACCTAATCTGATAGATGACCCAACTTTTTTTCATTTAGGAAAATTATCGGTTGTCATTTTTCAGATTTGGTTAATCAATTATTGACTAATGGTCAATCAGTAATTGACTACGAAATTTAGTGATTTACGTTATGGTCAATCAGTGATTGATTATAAGTCAATCACTGATTGACTATTACGTGGTCAATTACTGATTAACTATTTAAAAAAATTGATTAACCATTTTAGAATAAAAATGGTCTTTTAACTTATTTTTAAAAACTTCGGTTATTTATTAAAAAACTTCTTTAAAAAAGGTTATTTAACTAACTATAAATCCATGTTGAAAATTTCAGAACCTTTTTTAAATATTACACAACTTAAAACAAAGAATAAATAATACATACTAAATTAGTCGGTCAAATAGGATTAGTAACTAAAAATTATTTTTTTTTAGGGAAAAAGATGTATTTAGTAATTATGCTTTAAAAAACTAAAACATTCTAATTAAGTTTAAAAAGTTAACATAAGCATAAATATGCATAATATAAACATCGGAATAATCTCAAGGCCGGCATATCCAAATTCCATATTTGTCCGGCACTTGATCCATCACCGTCAGATTAGAAATGAACGATTGGATTGCGAGGTGAATATAAGGGTACCCTAAAATTTTATATAACACCTTTTGCAGTGCAGGTGCGGAGAGTAAATGAGGATTTCGAGACTTAAAAAAAAAAAAAAAAAAAAAAAAGCAATTATACATAGACTGACCATGCAGGATACATCCTTGTCCATACTTGTTTATGACACTTTGCCTCTTAAATGTACATTCCGTAAAACTTTAGTTCACCATACTACCTACTGACTAAACAATCAACTTTTTAATCAAATAAACTAATTCATTTTCTTAACTTGATCGATACCTTGCAACTGATTTAATGCTCTAGTTCAGCGATTCAACATTATATGGTTGTTGTTTCAATTATGTTTATGCTTTCATAAATATTTCACATCTTGTTTTATTATAGGTTTCATCTCCGTTTCCAGTTGAAGATGGTGACACAGCTAGCTTATTTATGTAATCGTGGATTTGTCCAATATTACTTTTTGGAATGTATAACTATTGACTATTTTTTTGCAAATTAGCTTCGTCAAACATTATTAGAATTGCTAGCTTAATGAATCTATGTCGTGTATGTTACCCCATGTTCAGTCGAACTTTCATTTATCTTACCATGTATTAACTCTCCGACTTTGTCCTGTATGAATATATATATATATATATATGCTTTTTTTTTGGGCAATTGCGACATTATTGATATGTTTACCTAATTTAATTTTGCATTCTTATGCTCTAGGTTCTCTATGTCATTGGGTCACCATTTTCTTTTATTTTTTTCTCCTACCCTGCATCTATCCTGATCTACCTTGCTGCTACCATGCTTTACATTGTATTGACTTCATATGAAAAATCGAATTTGCTCATATGGCCTCTACTTTGTTTCTAACTATATTTACATTCATCTATTACATGCATTTTTTGCTACTATAAAGGTTCTCGTATAATGCATAGGTCTTTATTTTCCTACCTTTTTTTTTTTTTCTCAAAACTTCTGCTTCACTGCTACATTGTCCCTTAACTGCTATATGACCATTTTCTCACCGCATTATTTTTTTTTAAATTTTCGCTTTACTACACTTACCGTTTATCTCTGGTTACACTTATACTTTCCAACACTTCTTCTAATATTTGTAATTTCCCCATCCCAACAACATTCCTCCATACCTATAACGACTCATACCTCCTTCTGGTATGATATTATCCGCTTTGAACCTCGTGCCCTCATGGTTTTGCTCTTGGGCTCACCCCAAAAGGTCTTATATCATTAGGAGGTGATCTCATTACTTATGAACCAACACATATATCAATTTTCAAACGATGTGGGACTGCACAGCTTACCCCTTTCTTATAGGGACTGATGACTGTCATAATCATCCCTCCTTTTGAGACCTAACGTCCTCGTTGGCCACACTTCCGGTTAAATATAGGCTCTGATACCATTTGTAATGACAAGTGCCTTCCTTTGGTATGATATTGTCCACTTTGGACCTCGTACATGCACGGTTTTGCTCTTGGGCTCACCCCAAAATGCCTCATATCATTAGGAAGTGGTCTCTTTACTTATGAACCATTACATATATTCATCCTCAAGCGATATGGGACTGCCCAACTTACCCTTTACTTGTAAGAATTGATAATTGTCACAATCACCCCTCCTTTTGGGGCCCAATGTCCTCATTGGCCACACTTCCTGTTGGGTATAGGCTTTGATACCATTTGTAACGACACAAGTCTCCCTTTGATATGATATTGTCCGCTTTGGACCCGTGCCCTCACAGTTTTGCTCTTATACTCACCCCAAAAAGCCTCATATCATTAGAAGGTGGTCTCTTTACTTATGAATCATCACATATATTCATTCCCAAGCAATGTGAGACTGCACAATTTACCCATTCCTCTTATATCCATTCCCAATCGATTATGACAATCATCAGTCCCTATAAGGAAGGGGTAAGTTGTGCAGTCCCACATCACTTAAGAATGGATATATGTGATGGTTCATAAGTAAAGAGATCACCTCCTAATGATATAAGACCTTTTGGGGTGAGCCAAAGAGCAAAACCGTGAGGGCACGAGACTCAAAGCGGACAATATCATACCAAAGGGAGGCACATATTGTTACAAATGATATCAGAGCCTATACCCAACCGACAATGTGGCTAACGAGGACATTGGGCCCCAAAAGGAGGGGTGATTGTGACAGTCATCAGTCCCTATAAGGAAGAGGTATGTTGTGTAGTCCCACATCGTTTGGGAATGGATATATATGATGATTCATAAGTAAATAGACCACCTCCTAATGGTATGAGGCATTTTGGGATGAGCCCAAGAGCAAAACTGTACAGGCATAAGGACCAAAGTAGATAATTTTATACCAAAAGGAGGCACGTGTCGTTACACTTACCACCGACAACAATGTCGCATTACACATTACTTCAACATTAATTTTTCGTTACCTTTCCCCAAAATATATATAATTTCATTTATAAATACACATTCCCCTACACCTTTTATTTAATTAATTTCCTAACACCTATAACCTTCCTTCAATTACCATTCCATCCTTCCATCAATTACAATATATTATACATTTCGGACTTCCACCCAACAAGTTACAATGACATTTTCCCTCCTCCCAACACGTGTTCCTTGGCTAACACAAAACTAGTACCCACGTCAGTATCGTCTCTCCTCTGGTACCGGAGGTGAGACTTTTTCTATAAACATATATGATAAATGCATATCGGGGCAAAGGCGGAGGTGGGGATGCTTCCCCCTCCCTGTCCTGCTTTCAATTGACGAAAAAGACTTCATCCCCATTCTCATCCCTGAATATTGTCTCCCATCACCGCAAGGAATATTGCCATCCATACCTCCCAATGTTTGTACTAAATGTGTGTGTGTGTGTTTATATATTTTACTCCACTTTCAAAATGAGGGACATACTTTGCTAATTTTGAATATAATAACAGGGACACCACCAGATCCTTTATTCGGCAAAATATATATATTTATGCATATATATATATATATATGAATACTCCCTCGTTCGGTAAAATGACCGTCCGGCGGTACAACCCATATAAGAAACCGACAACTCGAGGAAGAGCGCAATACAACCCGCTAGAGAGAGAGCTAGAGAGAGATAGGTAAAACTCTCATGTCCGGCGGTCTAACGGTTACGGGAGAGTTCTCGTATGTGTGTGTGTATATATATTCAAAATATCATTGATGTTGAACATCATAATTAATTAAAATATTAATTTTTTTTATTAGTGTCGGTGTTTTTTAACATTGTTCCAAATTTTGAGACATCCATTAAAATGTGGGAATTGTTTAATTTGTAATTTAGTCATCGGACACCTGTTGTTCATTGAGTGTTATATTGGATTTTTTTTTTCGTTCAGGAGATTATCTAAATGAATTGATTATTCAATTTAATTAAGTTCAAATTAAAGTAAAAAAGTAATTTTGGCAAAGTCAAACATAAGCATGATACTTAAGTTTGCAGACAAAAAATATATAAAAAAAAATAACAATAATAATAATAATCATAATCCAATGCAAGACTAAAAAAATCTGAACCGACATTCAAGCTTAAGCATGATTCTTCTAGCTAACCCATGAACAATAAATGGCAAATGCATAAAACTCTTATTATGACAAAGGTGTGAAATGTGTGTGTGTGTGTGTGTGAGTGTGAGCCATCCGTTAGTAATGACGTTCAAAACTTTGGAACACCGAAAATCAATTATAATAAGTTTTTACATAAACGGAGGCCAGATGCAGCAAATATCATGCACCAGCCCAAAATACACAAACATAAAGTCTATAACCCACTTCAGCAGATCCTTTTTTTAAGTGCCTGTCTCTGCTAATGCCACATAATTTACAATAATTTTGACACCAGAAAGAAACCTATTTACTATACAACAATTTTGTTTTCCTCTACACGACATACAACAATTTTCATTTTGCTAATGAAAATACGTTTTCGATGGACAATAAAGACTCGTAAAACTCATTAATATGGAATTAGTTCAATATTTATGTTTCTATCTTGAGGAGAGTATTGAGGGATGTACTATTGAATCGTTGAGCAAGGCCTCTGATCACAAGCACAACAACATCTCGGAGGTGCCGAGTTTGCACGAACAGATCTACCTCATTCTCGCTATCCACTACAATTTTAAGCCGATGTTGATCGTTCCGGAACAGCTCCACCTGAACATTCTCAAAACTTAATTTCCTTGAATATAGCACAACGCGTAATTCAAAGTGAAAACTAGCATGACTTAAATATACTAAATTTCACGACTGATGATATTTGAATTGAACATAGGTCTAATATCCAGTCCAAGCTGTTTCTAAATTCGGTAATTTCTCAAACAAAAATGTGTATACTTATTTCAACACAGAAAAACAAATAAATAAATAGAAGTAGATTGTTCCAGAAACAGATGCAACAAGTATAGGTGTACACAGAGTTGCACACAAACTTACATGAAATGGAGGTGTATAAGTACCCCGAACTTCAGTTGTGGGAAAGGACGTCTTGGAACCTGGCTTCACAACCTTTACCCTTTTTTTATTGACTTCGAGAATTCTTCTCTCGAGACTGCTCACTACGGGCAACTGCAACATAGGGAACAAAAGAAGTGGTTTGAATCAGTTACTGTTTCAGATTATAATAACACCATAAAATATCGAGAATATTAAATAACAACCTTTTTGGGAGATCGGTCCTTGTCACACAATGCCTGTATCAAAAATTGCAAGCTATGAGCTATGAAGGAATTTATGAAGCACGTCTTTTCTCTAGGATTTAAAGGGGAAAAAAAAGTAATACCTCAAACTTCACAGATCCAAGGTCAAGCTTTTGCTTCACTTCTTTAAGAACATCGGGCTCTGCAGTAAATCAATATCAACAAAAATATATTTAAGACTTCCCAGATTAAAATCAGTAAAAGTTTTGGTACAAAAATCAGCCTTGCCAATGACATTTTTAGCTTCTTTTTTTTTTTCCCTGTAGTTTTCCCTGCAGGCATACTGGACTGGCGTCGACTCAGAACAAGATTGGGAGCAAGAGATTGTTACATGCGTAAAACTTCACCAATATAAAGTTAGAAAACATTGTTTGTCTCCTTTGGAAGAGCAGCCATGCAAATCTCAAGTAATGCACTCCAAGTTTTAAGGCATGAGTAGCACTCAAAAGAAGAATAAATCTTCAATAGAATTAAAGGTTCAACTAATAACATGTAGATTTGTTCGAAAGAAAAAATGGGGAGATTTCTTGCAACAGCGATTTCCAAGTCCAGATGAAGTTAAAAGCAATGCGAAATTTAAATTGTTTTTAAATTACCAACTGCAATGGGATCTGTAGATGCAGAGACAGGTTGTCCCTCCACACCATCCTCTCTGACAGGAGTATAGACGGCCACCAGCCTGTAACCCACATCGTCAACATTTGATTCATACATCCTCCCGACCTCTCCTGCAATATAACTTTTGTACTTCAGTATTGGAAAAGGGAAAATCTTGAAGACATTTGACAAGAAACAAGCATTATACGGGTGTAACTATTGTGAATTGAGGAATCCTCAAAAGATCTGACAGGAAACACAAGATCTAGAACGAACAGGCAACCGAATGAATGATGAGATGATTGCAATTCTGCCTTGTCTTGTAATGAATTTTGATTGTCTCAAAAAGAAGTTTCTCAACTTCTAGAAGCAGATTTGCAACTGCATAGCGTACCAACTGCCTAAATATGCAAGTTATTGTTGGATTTGTTTTGTTCTAGGCACGTGATCAGGATAGCAAGCCATTTTGAACCTCAATGAATAAACTCCTTGACTCGTCAAGAAAAGAAAAGAAAAAAAAAAAAGATTCAGTAAGAGTAGTTACGCTCAGCAATCTTCTAATCTTTTTTTTATTATTTTAAGAAAACTTAGTTATATTGAGAAAAGGATCAGATAAAAGGGCTAGAGGACAAGGTATCCTTTAAAAAAAGGCAGATAAAAACAGAAAATTACAACAAAAAAACATAAACAAACATCTAGAACACTAGAAAAGCAGCAATCTTCTAACCAATAACCTCAAATTATTGTTCATGTTAAACAGAGCTTTCAAAGAAACTTACGAAAGAAGTACTGCTGTAAAAGAAGTAGTCAGGGTTTTAACTTTACCTGGTATTGAGATAAGATCGGGACTTCCGACCATTGACCTAAGCCACTGAATTCGACTTTTTCCTTCTTTTCCTCCACTATAACTGCCACGAATAGCATATAAATTGGTATGGAAACCCCTACCCTCGATCTCCAGCTTATCTATTCTAGGGATTCCTGGTAAAAGATAATAATAAAGATTAATACAAAAAAAAAAAAAAACAAAGTTGGAATGGTGATCCCGAATGAAATTTTGGAAATGTCCAGTTTATTTCATGTATCTCTGCGGTGATGTCCCTCGGACAAACGAATCACTATTCAACTTTTTGTTCTTCTCAGACAGTAGGAAGAAAATTAACATGTTCAAGTTACTGCACTCAAAATAAAATACCTGGCTGAATAGGCTCCGTTTCAGCATACACAGGCTCACTTGATCTTCCAAATACATCAGTCACAATGCATTCACATCTTAAACATCGTCCGATGTCTTCAGACCTCAGCTTGTACGAGCATGAACGCTGTGCAGGTAATGGTTCAAAGGTTTTCCTATCTCCCACTTCTAATGAATAAAACCTGCAGTTCCCCTCATGCTATAAGTAAGAAAAAATGCAACTGATACAAGGCAATAAACCTGTAGTTTCTCAGTCATATACTTATTTCATTAGTTTAAAGTATTTTTCAAAATTATTAAGCAACACGACTGTAGATGCCCCAGATAAATACATATGGACATGCCACTTTCAAATTGCAATTAACCCATCTTTTAACAGGCCACTACCCAATCTTGGCCATACCATCATCGGGTCTTTGCATATTCACTGCTCCCGAATGAAGTGGCCACAAATTGAACCCATACAAAAAGAAGAAACTGTCCCCCCACCCCCATTATCACGCACAAGTGTGACACAACATTATGACCCTAATCGTCACAACAGAATTGGTGAGTATGGTTCATTCATTATAAACCCGATATAACCAGTGAAATTTGGAACTGAAAAGTACTGTTAAAATTAATTTACCATACACCAAATAGTAATTTACCATGCAACCTTGAGGGGATTACAAAGTCGTACATACCATTGATATCTAACATCTTTCTTATAGTTGTTCCATACAGACTGTTGAGTCTCACTCTTTGGGATCACTTCAACGGCAGTTAGCACATCGCCTTCAATGGGCTTTCCAGTGAGCGCAAGTACCTCTACTTGTGGAAGCTCTGGCAGTTAATCACATCCAATTTCAGATTAAAGTTCCACTTTAGCTTAAACATTCATATTACGTTTACACAAAAAGAATGAGTGACTTGAACTTTGTCATTTTTTCTATATTAATGTCCAAATGAATGAAAGCAACTCCGACTTGAACATACGACCAAATTTGTCTAGAAATTAAAGGCATATCAAGTAGAGAAAGCTTCAGTATGAGAAAATGGAGATTTCTTACCTGGAAGAATAATTTTAGTCGGCTCAGACAACCTGAGTTCTCCGACAACAGAATCTGAACGAACAGGTGTGTAGCTGAGAGATATTTAGGAGGAAGTTTATTAATATAGATACTTAAATCATGTTAAAAGAAGATAGCTTCGCGCATCATGCACATTTACTAGAATAATCTAATGTTTAATAAATAAATGATTTTGAGCTGTAAGTGACAGACATATTACAGATCCTGCCTTAAAAGAAATTAAATCCTTTAATGCAACATGGAGAAACAGATAAATTAATTAAAAATATTTCCAAGTTAGTAAATTTTCTGTTTCATCATGTGAGCCCATTTTTACAACATTTATGAAAATTTTATCTTGTTTCCCATGTAGATTTAGTGTTTGACTGTTTGATTTAATAGTTATCAAGTATTCTTATGTGCGGGAGAGATAGGGAAAAACAATCTTGAAAAACTGAAGTTGTATGCAAAATTATGAGATAATTTTTTATTTGATAATTGTCACCGAATTTTC
This sequence comes from Ficus erecta, assembly GCA_008635985.1. NCBI lineage: Eukaryota > Viridiplantae > Streptophyta > Magnoliopsida > Rosales > Moraceae > Ficus > Ficus erecta. The sequence continues at coordinate 1,227,666 of BKCH01000068.1, forward strand.
CTTTTCCATGAAATTTATTTATTTATTTATAAGAAAAGACAGTTTTATTAAGAAGAGAAACAAAAATAATCAGGACTCAGGAGGACTAGAGTTGGAAGAGAGAGAGAGAAAACAAAAAATAAAAGATGCAGTGGACCAGACAATACAGGAAAACAAATAGTAAACAATATCCTTCATGATTTCAAAGTCTAACTTAGGAGACTTTTCCCTGGGTTCATACGAAAGGCTTTTTAAACTCTTGAAGCATTTTCAGTTGTGTGCAATTCAAGGAAAAAAAGGGAAAGTAGAACACAAAATTTGCCGAAACAGTAAAATAAAGGAGCAAAGTACCCAAACAACAGCCGGCAGTTGTAGTCGTCATCAGTAACTTCATACGTTCTAGAAGTGGCTCCATTAATGAGAGTGATAGTTCCATCATTTGTTTCTCTGTACCAACTGAAAAGGCTCAATCCCTCGTATCCACCAAAATATTCTCCTTCTCCAGAATAAATACCCGAAGACACCTCTACAACATGTACATTAGAAACTACAGGGAGAGCTGCCACATTAACACAGTACCATTTCAGTTACTAAACAACGTTCAAAAGACTCATGTGCTGAATATCAACATCCAAATGAAATAAACAGGAAAAGGGCTCGGAATGACTTTGGCAAAGAAATTATACAAATAGAAAATCATGCATGATGATGGCAATTTCAATGCCAACCCATTAAGTAAAGAAAAGAGGTGGTTTCTGCCAAATCGAATAATAATAACGTAATCAATTGCTTAGGGGAAAAAATCACAACTGCATACAGGAAATCAGTTGAGAAAAAAAGGTCCTTGTTACCGAGTACCAACAGAATTTTTCTTCTCACTATAACACAAGATTTCGACTTCATAATACCTGCCGCAACTGGAGAGTCACAAATTGCAACTAAAGGTTTTCCACATGAGCCATCAGAACGAGTGGGCAACCAATATAAAGCCAAATAAGTTCCCACATCTTCAAGTAATGGTGTATACGTTCTGCCACATTTACACATCACTCAACCATTCATTTTAAATATGGAGTAAAACTCGAAGACTAGCCTACAAAAAAATAAATGAGAGCTTACAGTGTTTTCCCGCATATTACAACGTCTTCAGATGCATCAGATATTTCCATTAGTGCAGTTCCATCCAGCTTACTCTTTGCTCTATACCAAATATATTCTCCAACACCTTCCTGTCCTCCAAAATATGTCTTTTGTGGGACAACCTCTTCCTGCTCACAGCAATCAGGGATTACAAGCTCCATTCCAAGAGGATCCGCTGCAGCAAGGAGAAGGGGGGAAAACAAAATAGGGCTTGTTTAAATTCTTTTGAAAAGAAACAGAAATATATAACTATAACATTGAAAAAAATGAATTAGATCTTTAAATGAGCTTAAAGTGTTTGAAAAATCAAGATTTAACAGAAGATCAGAATAAGGGAAAGATTATGAGCGTGATAATATCATTTTGAAAGAACAAATGCTACATCACCTTTATTCCCTTTTCCTTCACTTTTCAGTTCATCTTATACCCTAACCCGAGAAAAAACTACGAATGCAAGCAACGAGCATGTTTACCAGTTGCAAAATGGGTTCAATCTCATTATTCAGTTATTCATGTTCAAATTTCCACATGTAGTCATTTCAGGTATGCTTTACACTAATAACTACTATATATATGAAAGTCGTACAATACTTCATGAGGGAGAAGATGCAAGTAAATCTGGACAAAAGTAAACTCTAACAACGAGCTTCCCAAGGTAAAAATCTGGTTAAACATGATGCAACATTCTTTTTTCTCCATACTTTTTTCACATGTTAAGGATTGCAGTATAGCAGATTGTCTCGCTTGTTTTGGACAGATTTAACCAATACAAAATCTATATAAAGTTTCTATATCTTCATATATGCTGAATTCTTCGAAGTACATAACCACGTAAGCACCTCTGCTAAATTCTTTCTGGTGAAACTGCAACTTACCAGGAGCAATGACATCGGATAGAATGCTTTTAGGATACCCTTTCGTTCCATCCTCGCGTATGGGAGTATAAACGAGTTCAATACATGTCCCCACATCATCCAGAGTCAAATCCAGGAACTCTGGTATGAGAAAATTATATCCCTTTTAGATTTCTGATTTAGGATAAATCTGCATACATTTTCATATACTTAACAGAACTCACCGTGAGAACTTAGTTTCTCCTTGACACCGTTGCTTTTCACTCTCAACCATTCATGGAAACAAGGTCCTTTCTCCCTAAACCAGAAATTATACTCAAGTAAGGTAATAAAGAAGCTAAAGACAAGAGCACTTATTCAGACGAAAAAAAGAAAGTGCAACCATCCTGTAGTCTCACCCTCCACAATAAGATGCAATAAAGCTCAGTTGTTGACCTTCTATCATTGATCCAACAAACTCTAAGGAGCGACAAGTAGGGGGACCTGAAATGCAATTTCAAAAGTCAAAATAACTGACATGCCTGCTTTAAACTCTGTCTTCATGGAAATAAACACCACTATCTATTCATGTAGCAACCCTAGTAATGGTAATCAAACGGAAAAACACGGTAAGTTATAATAATAACAACAATAAAAAGAATTGAACCCTGTACCAGGTACAATTGGTCCAATTTGTTCAGAGAGAAAGATAGGCCCCCGAGCCCAGTCACTTCGAACAGGTTCACATGATACTGAGATGAAAAGGCCAATGTCACCAATTGAGAGCGTGTATGAAGAAGTAGAAGCACCATTGATCTCACTTTGCGTGCCATCTGAACTAGTCTGCAAACGAAATATTTTAAATATCAGTTTCGCACTAAACAATATTTCACAGTAAAAGGTAACTAGTTTATGGATTCATGGTACAGATCTCATATCTAACTTATTTGTTTCCGACAATTCCAATTAAAACACTCAACAACTATCTCATGCTTCAGGTTTACAATGGCAAAATAACTGAAACCAATTACAATTCTGCAAAACAAGGACATAAGAGGATAAATTTTAAATAAAATACCTGGAACCATCGAAAAATTGATTCTCCTTCTTCACCACCCCCAATATTTTTTGTCAACGCTTAGCGTAGTTCCTTCAATGGCATTTCCAACTATTTGTAGAGAAAGCAATCTCGGACTTCCTAATTATCAAGTAGAAACCAGAATGAGTAAGATATCAAGCACAAGAGTCAGAATAGGCTGTGACACTGAGACAATGTGTATTAGATATGCGTCCAAAGAATCTACTCTCGACCATGTATCATTAAATAGACTACAATAAAGTGAAACAGAAATATATTTGAGTTAAATATGAAATTTTACATATCTGTCGTTTTAATAGTAAACTATCTCCAATGCATCACTCTTCTTTTTTTTTTTTTTTTTGATGAACCAATGCATTACTCTTCTAGAAAGAAAATAAGACCCATCTTGACATTCAGCTTCAAACGCACATCAATGTAATGGATGTGAATATAATTTCCAGGATATTAACAACTATACCAGGGCGAACACGTTCCTGGCCAAAGCAAGTTCTTGGGTCACCAATAATCCCATCATCGCGCACTGGGGTGCATTGGAAAGAGATGAATTTACCAATAGCACCCTTAGTAATACGATACTGAAGAATTCCTGAGACCTCAGGTATTAAATTACCCGAGTCATTTTCAATCTGCATATCACCAAAATAAGTTGGTAAAAAAGTACAGGTTTTTAACTTTTTGAGAGTATAACAGTACAGGTTATATTTTTCATATCTAAATATCATATTTTTACTTGCAAACACCACGGAAGCAAGAGACAAGGCATTTCTTAGATTAACAACACCATCATCAAAATAAACAAAAGCAATTAAATTAAACTTAAAATAATCCTAAGTCAACATCTAAATTATCAAATATAATTAACTCTATCGTATGAAAGCGAATCAAATTTGATATATAAAACCTAAATTATTAATAATATGTATGTGTATATATATATATAAGAAACACCAAGTATTGTTTCTTTAGGAAAGAATGCTTTTATTTCTCATGAAGATCCAAGAAGACTCTCTGGGAAGAAGTTGTGGTTTTGGCTTTTCTACGAGGCCAGCTTTTAAAGAGCTTAAAGGAAGATCCTTTTTTCTTTTTTTTTTTCTTTTTTTCTTATTCTGTGGCTTTTGTTACTTGGAGAAACGTTATGCAAATTATTTCTGTTTCGTGTTTGTTTTTGTTTGGTTGGACTTCTGCCCTCTTTTTTGAATTTTTAAATTTAACTCTTTCTTAGTTCTAATTAATTTTGTTTCCAAGAGAGGGTGGGGGTGGAAAAGATAACATAAAATAGATGAAAAAGTATACCTCATGAAGATACCAATTATAGATACTTTTGCCTTCATGACCACCTACGTAACCATAGGATGCCGTCAAGATTCCACCTTCAGTGTAATCTCCAGTGATGGATAAGAAATTTAAACTCGGAGGAAGAGCTGCAAGAATAGCAAATCAGTGTTAGAATTTTAACAATTTTTAGAGGCTAGAATCCGAGCCACGAGTTTCTTTATTTTCCTTTTCTTAGCTGGAATTTGAGCAACTTGTTTCTTGAATTTTTTTACGGGAAACAGATTTCTTATTCAGTCAACTTCCTGGTAACCAATATGCTAAATAAAAAGATTCCCATACTTTCAACTGCTCTCTCTGATATAACAAATGCCGGTTCACCACATTCACCATCTGGGGTCATGGGAGTAAATTTCGCAACAATGTAATAGCCAACAGCACCTAAAGGTATGCGGAACGCCTACAAAAAGGTTGAGAAGTAGTTAAATAACTGCCCCGGATAAAAAATACCTAAAGAGAAAATGCCCGGAACTTTCTGTATCGTGTATATGCTCATTTAAAATCTAAACCATCTACCTTGGCAATCTTGGATGTGCTCAAAGCTTCAAGGCCTTTCTCACCATCCAAAGTTGAAGAACTGGTTTTGAACCATTGTACCCTGCTAGACCCTTCAGTTCCTCCAGTAACAATTCCAGATACAGTAACCTTACTGTTCTCCCTTAGGTCCCCAATTATCTTAACATTTGTTACCTTTGGAGGTGCTGGAGTTTAGTCGAAAAGAAAACGAGGGTAGTAAGGACAAAACGCATGATAAAACCGAATCCAAAAGCATTGCAAGCGAATAAACATTATTGCAAAGTAATAAAAGCATAGTAAAGAACCATTATTGGTATCAACAAAAAATCAACTTTTTTAAGACTCCTTGTTTGAAAAAAAAATAATTCAGACTGCTGGTTCAATGACAGATTAGGAGTGATAGCTTATGAAACAAATTCTAGCCTACAAATATTGCTGAGGTCAATTCGAGTACCTTGCTTCACCACCTGAGACAATACTGTAACAGATTCCCCTTCATGCCCTGAAGAATGCACCAACCAAATATATTAGATAACTACTACGAACAAGCTCAAAGTAAGCACCTTCCCACAATAGTAAAAGTTAACAGGAGCAAACCTTCAAAGTTAATAGGTATATACACAAAAGCCAAGCGCCGTCCAACATCTTCCTTAGACAAGTTATACTCAGACGTACCAGTTGATACTAACATAAAGTCTCTGCCAAGAAATTGCAAATTCACCATTACAGAATAGAATAGAGGATCACTCGTGGAAAATAAATAAATAAATAGAATAAACTTAAAGCATGAACTTGTTCTCATCTGCTGCATAAGCATGATAGAGGGTAGGCATACTGACCCAGTGTCCAGATTCTCACGTAACCATTTAAACTTGCTAGGGCCTTCTCTTCCTCCAAAGTAATCACCAACCCCCTTGATGGTACATTCTTCGATGGCATCTCCAGTAATTTGGACATTAGAAACGCATGGAGGAGCTATGATAATGGAAGATTAGTAATTAGCCCAAGTCAATGAATATTTATGGTTACTGGAACAGGAACAGAAATTGAGGGAGAAACAACAACAAAAAAAAAAAGAGGGAAATTGTTTCAGCAGGATATGAAAAATAAATAAATGAATAAATATAAAGATTCCGACAGGAAAATTATTAGAATTCATTTACAATGCTCAGAGAACAACTGAAATGTCAAGAATATGTATATCAATTTAAGCAAGGGTTCTCATATATCGTGAACTACAAATGTATCAGCATTCTGGTAAGTCATGTGCGTGGACTAAAATATGATTTCAATATCATTGGTATTCCAATATGTGAAATACAAAAATGTGAGCCAGGTAATCACACAGATTTATGGTAATATATAAACAAAGGTCTAAACATCATCACAGATAAATTGACTAGCTCAAAACAACGTGCCATTGACAGATTTTGTTAGAAAATATGACAAAGCAGATTTTTAAGAAAAGAATTCCTACAAACCTGCTTTTACAAAATCGGTGTACTTATATTGAGGTTCGCCTTTGGCACCTTCTTCCGTTACTGGTGTGTACATAAAAACCAAACTGGAATCGATGTCATCTATGGTCAACAAATACTCCTCATCTTCAGCTCCAGTGATCACAACGGGACTGCTGTTCCATTTTCTCCTCAACCAACTGAATGCAGAGCAAAGGGAGAATGTAGTATTTCCATGTAGGAATAAGATGAAGATTCTTTTTTTTTTTTTTTTATAAAGAAAAACTTCCTTTCAATAATTAAAGATCAAATGCAAGAAACGTAAGGCACACATAAATATATGAAAAATGTGTATGTGTTTTCTAGCACCAATTACCGCATTTTTGACATAAATTTAAATCGGCCATCTGAAGATGCTTCCAGAATATGTACACGAACATGCAAGACTCAAACTCACCTGGCAACACCTTTCCCTGGAGTCCCTCCACACCATGCAACCACAGCATGGCCCTTGATAATGTTGCCTTCCACTAGCTCCCCATGAACATCAAGGGTCACAACCTTTGGAATTCTGCTTCCTTTTCAAGAAGGAAAAGTTGGATCAACTGATGGCATAGTGCAAGCTCCATTCCCAACATGGGAACTATCTTAACAAGCAAGATTGCAAGAAATATGTATTTGGAACACAACATAACTTCACAGAAAATGAAACAAATTTAAATAATAATATAATAATAATAACAGAAAGGAACTCGAGTACAAAAATAGAAGAAAAAATAAAGTATGTTTTTTGTTTGTGCAATAAGTTCAAAATCAGCTATTCATTATCAAAGAAACCATCCAGAAAAATTTACCTCGAGAAACTTGTGAAGATATGGCAAATATAGGAGGGTACTCCACTTCTCCCAGTATGGGAGTACACTCCACTTTTAATACTTTATCAATATTTTCATGCTTGGGCCAGTAAACCTGGTAGTAACCCATTTCATCAACAGAGTAAGAAGCAATAAAGCATCAATTCTCAGATATCAAAAAGACTGCAGAAACCTTTGTTTGGAAATTGAAATGCAATGAAACATCAAGCGTCATTAGAGTTTAAATGCATTGCCAACACTGCAAGAACAATTTACCTCCCCAGTCGCATCAGGAATGAGCGTAAAATTTGAAGGTGTTCTGTCCCCCACAAACCATTGATATCTTAAAACTAATTGTGGATCACTGCTCAGAGTGCTCTCTTGCACAAAAGTAAAGTGGCAGCGACAAGCATCTTCTTCAGAAGGTTGATCCACAGAGGCTTCCTTGATCAGGTAATCTGGAGGCAAATGATCTTTCCATTGCTCAACAAGAAAGTGAAATGTTGAATCTGCCGAACACCACAATTTAGAAACATGGACTTTCTAAAGACAAATATTTGCAAATGTTAAGCACAATGTTTCTCACATGCAAAAGTTTAACTTGTATAAAGTGAGTCATATTCAAATTATATGGCAGATATAACCAGCCAAAAAAATTATATGGCAGATACTTATCAACATTATCTACAAAAAGTTACACCAACTTTTTCTTTTGTTTCCCTAATGCACCAAGAGTTCTTTCAGAAAGTAAGAGTATTAAAATCTAGGAGTTTTTTTTATATAAGAAAAACCCTTTCACTGATAAGAAATCAAAATTAAGAAAAAAATAAAAAGTGAATTAAGGACTTTGTATGTCTAAAACCACCACAATCTCTATACCCACAGATCTTCTCTGTCAAGTACAAACCTTTTGCCTGCTCTGGACGGCAAAACTCCCAACCATCTCTGAGACACAAAGATGTATGTGCAGGATACCGCTTCGCAAGTGCTACCTCCTCCCGGGAAAGATCTATTTAAACCCATATCAATAACAAGTTAACTTGTTGAATTTTTTCAAAGCCACGAAGATATTTAATAGCAGGAGACAACATAAATTGAACACAAGCTCATTAGAGAGAGAGGACCCTACATATAGTCTGCCAAAACAAACATAAGAACTATAAATAAGAGAAACAAAATTTTGCTGAGGTCATGGAAATACTTTAGAGAGAAAAGGATGAGCTAAGAAAAGAGAGGGACAGCTTGATCAAGATGCCAAAACAAAAAATAAAATTATGAGTACAACGTACCTCTATCATTGAACTTTTTCAACGTAGGACCAACAAGCAAAATAGAAGCTGCTTCCAAATGAGACATTTTAAGAATTGGATTCTCCTCAACCCGTAAATGCTGCAGCATTTAAAGAAAGAATTGTATGATATAAGTTTGGTTATACCACCTTACGTGTTCTTGGAACAACAAAAAAAAAATTTCTTATTTAACCAAACGACTCAGATCTAGATGAATGAATATGAACTATGAAGCAAGTTCTAGAACAAGAATGCTGACCTCAAGGACAGGTAAATGAGGGAAACCCTTTAGAGTTGAAATTTTATTTTTGCTAGCTGCTAATACCTGCATTATGCGATTTAAAAGTTAAAAGGTAATTCATTGAATAAAGACAGAGATAAAAAAGATTCCACCAGCTCAAGAGACAAATAGACCTGCAGCCGTGGCTGACTTGCCATTGAAAGAGACTTTAACTTGTTTTGAGCCACTGAGAGGAACTAAGACAAGGGACAAGAAACAAAATATAAAAAAGAGATTATGACTTGGGAATAACAAAAATCAAAGTGCAAGCTGACAAGTACGAAAGCTTATCAAGAACATCAAATTCATATCCCTACCTCCAGATTAGGAAGCTGAGGAAGGCTTGCAAGTGATGTGATTTGATTTCCAGCTAGATACAATTGCTATACAAGTAATATACTTTCAGAACTTACTCATGTATAAACTAGCATTCTTTCATTCATGAAAATTTCCTTGACAGTTACACATTTACCTGTAGAGCTTTGCAATTCTCAAGAGGTTCAAATCCAGGCCCTTTGAAATCATTGAAACTTAAATCAAGAACCTGAAAATAAGTAAGCATTACGGATCAAGAAACAGCTATTTACTTACAGGTAACAAACCACAACACAGTTTGCAGGTTTTTATGTGGCTTTTTAAGAAGTTTATAACTTAATTAGTTTAGTTGAATTCTTGAAGTAGATGGCGAACATTAATAATGAGTAAAAGCTTCGTGTCTACTTGCAATGTACCTTCACCCGTGACAATATCTCCACTCCCTCCAATGTAGACAAAAGATTGTCTCTAAGATAAACAAACTGCCAATGAAGAGTACAGTTTAAGGAACAAACTAAAATAACTCAACAACAGAAAATATTGGCAAACAATTTTATTCAGGTCATCAAAGTTTTAAAGCCATTCATAATAGTCAAAGAGCCAACAAAGAGGGGGAAAAGAAATTTTACGTAAAAATTAAGAGTTACCAACGTAAAAATTAATAGTTACCAATGTGCATGACAAGTTTACCTCCAAATTCGATGACAAGTTCAACCCACTAGCTGTGAGACTGCGGACCCTGTGACCTCTAAGATCCAACCTCTGAAAGAAATAAGTTAAACATGCAATGATGAGTAAAGACTGGAAAGAGAGTTACCCCCTGCAATTGTTGTATTTTCAAACACTATTAACAAACCCTAGCAGATATACACACATCAGGATCAGAAGCATAAAAACGTTCACAATTTTTGTCAACCGCTTGGAGACACAAAGCACCCGCAGTTTTCAACTTCAATGCCCTACTTCTATCCAATATGAATATCAATGTGTACAGGACAGTAACGGTGATGGTGAATACAGAGTCAATTAAGTCAGCAAAACATCTGGACGGATATTATAATGAACCTAGAGTAACTCTTCAATAAATTACAGAAAGATTTCCCAGAAATCTAAAAATGACAAACCCAAAGAATAATAACATAAGAACAAAGTTATTCCTGTCACCAATAGAATTTTTAAGGTTCGAAAGAGCAAAGTGCTTACCACATCATCACCAGCTTTTATCTCCACCTGAGGAAGAACGATGAACTTTGAATCCTTGCTTTCAGGAGTCGTCGCCGCTTTCCTGCGTCCAGATAAATTGGAACTTCGATCCAAAGACGATGACAGAGACGCAGATCTCAATCCTCCAGAGACCCTAGGTGACCGGGGCGATGGAGAAGAAAGCTTCGAAACTGTCTTCTTAATTGTACTGCCCCCAGTACTATCTAACGAAGTAGAAGGCAACCTTCTTGAAGAAGAAGAAGAAGAGGGAGAAGAAACTGATAATGATGGTTTGACTGACGTCCTACTAGCAGACGCTTGCTTAGTCACATCAGAATCAGTTGATCTTCTCAAACTGCGGTCCAATGGCGATGCCGGAGTGGACTTTCTAGTTTCGGAGACACTTGATCTATTTGAAGGCTTAGTAGCCACTGAAGGCAAAGAACTCCTCCTAAGTTCTGGTAGAGATCGCCGCACGGTCTCCGCAGTCTTCTTCCCAGCAACTGCAGACACATTGTTCTGCTTCGCAGAGGAGGCAACAGTCGACTTCTCGGCCAATCCACCGGTGCTGTTTCGCCTCACCCCCGGAGCTGAATTTGAACTCTGCGATGACCCAGTAAGAGTTGATTTCCTCACACTTGAACTGGAATCCAAACTGCCTTTTGGCTCCACTGTCTTCCTAACAGAACTCGTCGCTGCCGAAGCCTTTGAAGCGGCACCGGGTTTCGCAACTTTCACAACTTTTTTCTCTGTTTCTGATGAATTGGCTGAGACTTGCTTTTGCGGAAGTTGGGGTTTTTCCTTTGGGTCTTCCCCGGGTTGAACTACTGGATCTTCCATTTGAGCTACTAAGCTTCAGAAAAGCTAATCCAACCAAACCCAACAGATCAAAAACATTAAACACGGATTCCAACTCTTACCGTTTGATTATCGAGAAAGGAAAAATAAAAATAAAAATAAAAAGAATCATGAAGAAAAGAAACTTGACAACAACAGATTTTGCTAAATTAAGCTCACTGCCACTATTTTTCCTCAATTTCTTGCTAATTTCCAACCACATTTCAACAAATTCATAACTTTTTCTTCTCTACAAACCCAACATATATCCATACATACATATAAGGAAACGGAAAAAAAAAAAAAAAAAAAAAAAAAAAAAAACCTTGACTACATTAGATTTTGCTCAATTAAGCTCAATGCTACTATTTTTCCTCAAATTCTCGCTAACTTCCAACAACAATTTGACAAAGTATTAGCCATTTCTTCTCCAAAAAAAAAAAAAAAAAACACCCTGAGAACAACTCACCAGTCCAAAACTGGTGAAAAATCGAAGCTTTTCACAACCGAACCACGAAACCTCCGAACAGAAAGATCATCCTCGGATCTACGGCGAAATGCAGGTTCGTTCGACCAAAACTCCGAGCTTCAACTTCGAAGGGTGGAAGAAACGGAACTTTCTGGGCCAGAAATGGCAAATGTGAAACACGGAAACTCAAACGCACGGCGAAACCGACAGAGAGACAGAAAAGACAGGGAAAATTTTCCAGGAAAAAACGGTTCAGATCTGGAAACTGAGACGAAAACCAGGAAGCATTTTCTAGGGGTTAGTGATGTTCTGGCAGAGAAAGCGTGGAAGTATTCGAAAAAGCAGAGAAGAAAAACACAGTGGAGTGGAGAGAGTGAGAAAGTTCAGAGAGAGAGAGAGAGAGCCAATGAGGCAGAGTAGAAAAAAGCAAAAGTGGCGGTGGTGGGATAATAATATAATAATTTTTTTAAAAAGTTATTTTTAAATAAATTATGTCTTAATTTAATATTAAAATTTAACTCTAATTAAATTATAATTTTTATCTTAATTTTTATTTTTTTTAATTAATAAAATTTATAATTAATTTTAACTTAAAAATTTTATCTCTAACCAACTTATCAAACTATATTTTCTTTAATTAGTTATTTGTTTTGTATTGTTTGTTTGTTGGATTGAATTCAAAACAAGGGAATTTTGGTGGAAACTGTTCTCCAGCTTTTTATTATTCTTTTTTTTCTTTTTGTTTTTTTTTTTTTTTGGATAAAGTAGCATCTAATTGTTCAGACTTCCGACATTACTTTATCGGTTTACTGATTAGTATAAAATTAATAATTTATTTAATAGTTTTTTTTTTTTTTTTTTGCTGAAAATAATAATTTATTTAAGAAAGGATTGGAATTTGACTCGGGTGAGTGGACTCGGCGTGCCGTCATGTTGAAGACCAAAAGATGGAAGTAAAATTATTATTATTCCTTTTTTAAAAAAAAAATATTTATTATTCAATTCAAAAATAAAGAAAAATATATTTTTTTCTTTTTTCTTTCTGTTCTGCAGGAGGATGGAAAATTTTTTGTTTTTTTTAAGCAAAAAGAACAAAGAAAAAATTACCCAAAAAAAAGAACCAAAAAAAAATAGCAAAGTTACTTTTATATCTCATTAGAGATGGTAATAGGTTAAAATCAAAAGGTGATTATGTACTTAAATTGGGTTTATCTTTTCCGAGGAAAAATACTGATAAGAAAAGTGACTTCTGTTTAAGGATTCCTTTTTTTAATTACTTTTTTTCGTTTTGTTTAAAGTGTTTAATTATTCTTGAAACAGCTGTTTTAAACATATGGTTCGTTTGGTGTTTGAGTTGAGTTTGAGATGAGATGAAATTTTTAAGTTTAAATTGATTGATTTTTTAAAAATCAGATATAAATTTTATTGACTTTTCAGAAAAAAAAATAAAAATTAAGATGAAAAAGTACAGTTTAATTGGAGTTAAACTTGAATACCAAACGTGGACATATCTTGGGAAAAGAGCTCATTAATTTTTTTTTTCCTAAAAAAAGATGGCTTGTCATAATTCTGGCTTGATTTGCTAAGGCCATCTCCAACCCATTTACTCTATTTTAGAGTACAGAAACTCTAAAATAAAGTATCTGTCATTTCAAATACTATTTCATCTCCAACCCATTTACTCTATATCATACTTTAAAAGGAATATTTTATTTATATTCTTTATTTTTATCTAAATATCAGTTAAAATTTAATTTAAAAAAAAAGTAGTTTAGAGTATGAACAGTGATACTTCAAATATGAAGTATACTGTTCATACTCTATATTTGAAGTTCAATATAGAGTATGGGTTGGAGAGCAAAAAAACTTCAAATTGGTGCAAAACTCTATTTTAGAATGTGGATTGGAGTTGACCTAATGGGTTCATTTCTGTTTAGGGATTTTCTACATTGATTGGGAAAAGAGCTCATTATTTTTTTTTTTTTCCTAGACAAAGATGTCTGGTTTATAATTTATGCTTGTTTTGCCAATTGGGTTAAAATGCTTGTTTAAGGATCTTTAATTATTAAAAAAAATTTGCTATTTCCCTAAAGAGAACAAAAAAAGAAAAACACCTCTTAGATTTTATTTGGCGCATTAGTTTAACTCCAACTAAACTATTTTTTTTTTTGTTGAATTTTTGTCTTTTTTTAAAAAGTTAACAAAAATTATAACTAATTTTTAAAAGGTCAATCAATTTCAACTTAAAAATTTTAATTCCAACTAACAATCCAAACGGACGCTTAAATTTATTTCCAAAATAAGAAGGGTAATTTTGTAATATTTGTGTAGAATGAAATGGCCCTTTCACCTAACGTCTGTTATATATTATCCATCAATAATTGTGATTTTTCAGTTTAAAATAAAAAAGGTAAGCCCCACAAATAATACATGAATTTCAGCCATTAAAAATTTGTTCATAAATTATTGTCTGTAGACGGCCTGCTTGTTGCTTCAAAAACAAATACGTATTACCAAACTCTTTATGAAGATGTAAAAGTTCTTCTAAATGATAAAGATTGAAATATGTATATTTTAAACAAATTAATAATATATTAAGAACCAAACCAATAACTTAATTTTCTCCAAAATTAATCAAACATGACCTGTTCTCCATAAAGTTTTGATTCTCATTCTCTTTTAATATAAATATTTTCTTTTATTATTCATCAAAATGCATGCTTTCTAGTAGCAATAAATGAGACACAATAGACAATGGTAGTGACATGACTTTACAACATTCATATTGCAAAATCATGCGGATGTCAAAGTTATGACCCCACTAAGATTAAGTGATAAATCAACAAACAAAACAAATTCAAACATCATAGAGTATAGAGAAAGTGAGCATGCCTATTTCTTTTTACCTATATTTATGATAACTTAAAATGACGTGAATTCTAGGCTCTGTTTGGTTGGAGGGAGAGGTACAATCTATTATTTAATTGGACGGAACAAAGGGGAAGAGGTAGAGGCAAAGTCATTCAAATATTTAAATGATGGCATACATCATTTTGTTTTTGGTTTTTTATTATTTTTTTTATAACATCAAAGTATAAAAATCACATAGTAAAATTTGAGTGGGGATTATGTAAGAATTTTTAATTTGTAGTAGGGGTAAAGCAGAAAATCATAAAAATTTGAGGTAAAGTTAATTTTAGTAGGGGTTTGTTTTTTAATAGGGCAAAGTAGAAAAACTATAAAAAAATTTTGTGTAGAATTAAAATAAAACAAATTTTTAGTGGGGGTTGCCCCCACTAGACCCTTAACAAATCCACCCCTATGGAGACGAAAGATTGAGGGAGACTCCCGGACCCATCAAATTACATTATTTTATTAATAGAATGATGCAAGTTTTCGTCTTATTTGAACTTAAAAGGACTATTCTATCCACCAAAAAAAAAATTGTAAAGGAACAATATTGTAATTAAACGAACAACTATTATTCATAATCTCAACTCTCTATTTTACTAAACAACATGAAGGATTTCATAATTCTCTCTATCTTTCAGATTTCTCATCCCTTTAACTATCTCCGTCCTTTAATCAAACAGAGCCTAAAAGCTATCTGCAACAAAAAAAGAAAAAAAAAATTGAAGCGAATTTTATAAATTTATTTGGACTATTGTGTTAAGACTATCTTTAGTTCCAAGCGCTAATATCAATGTTATAATTGAAATAACGAAATTTAAAACAACATTTGTAATATTATTTTTCTATTATGTCATTCAGTAAATGATATTATCTTTGTTGGGTTGATACCCAGAAAACATATGATGTTTAAGATTTTATTACGAATTGAATAAATAATGCTAATATGTACAAGTATGTTTGATACTTAAAAAATATTATAAAACTATGTGGTTATTTATTTTCAAAAACAAAAAACTATGTGGTTATTTAATGTGACATTAAACATTGTATATAAACTTTATAAACAGTCAAGATGATGATATTTAAGGATTATAATCTAAGTCTACCCATAATAAATCTTTAATTATTTATTACTAACACGGTTCATCTTGATTATATTCGTGGATAAGAAAAGTGCTAAATATTCATGATAAGATCATAAATATATTATTCATTGGAAAATCAATGATACTTAAAAAGAAATATACAATTAAACAAGTTAACGAATAAATAAAACCTAACTCTAATTGTGAATTGCAAATGTAGAATTGTTCTATATCCAATGATGACGATTCAAACTTCATTCAATAAATTATATTTATAATTTTAAGAGTGCAGTTATAAGTTTTTAGTTGAATAATATTGAAAATAATAAATTTGATATATTAATTAAAGAGTTCAAGTAATTGTCAACTTTACTAAAGCTTGAAATTATAAGTTTATGATTCTACATGTCGTCTTCACAATAATACTTATACTTCTATATGTTTAACTGGATTGATTAATTTAGAAATAATAAATTATAAATTAAAACATACTCACTTTATATATAAATTAATTGTATAAATTAAACAGTGTAATTATTTAAGTAAATCTAATTTGGATGATTCAGTATTGGTGACCCCACCGAAATAGGCGCCTACACCGCATTGATATCCATACGATGTCCAGTTTTTTATCAGATAGAGTTTGCTAATTTGAATTTACAATATCTTTATTTATAAATTCAGTTTTTTTTTTTTTTTTCCTGGATATTTGAATTCGAACATGAAACAATTTTCAATTGAGAAAAATAGATCTCCGCCAGGGGGAGATCTGCGCCACCCAGCAGTGGCTGGGTCGCAAGTGGCACACGCCACCTCCCTCTGAGGAGAGGTGGCCAATTTCTTTTATTTAATTAAAAAAATTATCCAATTAGGGATTTTCTCATATGTCATTGTAAATAGATGATTTATTACATGACATCATAACCTTTGCCTCTTATGTAAAAGACAAAAATCTAGAGAGAAAATTTATCTATAGTACTATTCACTTCTCTCATGTGTTGAGAGAAGTGAATAATGCTTGAAATATCGAATACCAAATTTATCAACCTTCTTTAATTTTTTCTATTTAATTTTCAATTTGGAATTTGCAAACACTTCATTTCATCAAACACAACAATAAGAAGTAGACTTCATTCCATTTCTGCTTAGGTGCATCTCCAATTTTTTAGTGCAGTATCAGATTAATATGCCATCATCAAATTTTAACATTTTAAAAGGAAACTACTTTCCACTCAAAATGATATTCGGCTTCCTTATTTTAGTTCCCATACAATCGGAATAGGGCCCCTTAAATTTTGGCTCATTCAAATCATATTTTACGATGTCACCTTTCATATCATTTTAAATAGATAACTTTTCTTAATTTTCTATTTATGTTTTAAAATGTCATAACATCTTCTTTTCAAATCTGAATGAGACAAAAAAAAAAAAAAATTTCTATGCATTTAAAGCAAAACCCCGTATATATATTCTATCAAACTCTGTCATATGGACATATTTTCTAATATTTGTTAGAACAATTTAACATCTATCAAAATATGTATTCAAATGGTTTTGTTCTAATGATTCCATCCAAATATCAATCTGATGATCATTCAAATGTTTTGATATGAAATTTATCATTTGGATGTTTTCCCAAATAGAAATTTTTGTGTTTGAACATTTTTTTTTTTTATTAGAATTAGAAAACTATTTTTGTTACAACTTTTTATCTCACAAAAATTCCACAAAAACACTTGAATTTGGATTAAAAAGTTTTATCCAGATCCTTTATCCAAATGTTCTCAAGTAAAGATAAAATAGCTATTCTTGAGAGTCACACTAATTTGGTTCCTACATTTTTAAATAGGAAAAAGGTAAATTCAACTTACATATATATTAATTGACAATCACGTGCTATAAACAAATAAAGTAAAGCAAAAAAAAAAAAAAAAAAAAAAAACGTGTGACATTGATGTGGTCACCACATGACCATGACCATGACCATGACATGCAACAACGTGACTGTCATGTGGCGATTAGAGAAGGGAAGACGGAAGAGTAAAGCTAAGGGTCATCAGTGACCCTTTACACTTGAGTTGGCTGTTGATTTGGTTAAATAAAGAAGGATTAATTAATTACAGTGAGACCATAATTTTTCTTACTCTAAACCAAAAGGGAAAATGGCCTTTCTTGGATTCCCTCCCCTCTTTCTCTCCCTACCACTCCCACCACTCGTCCCACATCCACAACCTCCTCCGAATTGGAAAGCCTCAATATCACCGTTGTTGTCCGTGATGTGAAAAAAAGTACACAAAATGTATTTAAATTATTAAAATATTATTACATAGTCATTTTTATTTATTTTTAGACAAAATTCGTTAGTAATTTTATTTATTTTTAGACAGAATCCGTTAGTAATTTAGTAAAAAAGTGATGATAACTAACAGATTACGTCCAAAAATTAATATAAAAAACTATTGTAACAATATTTTATTAATTTAAGGACATTCCAACTACCAAAAAAAAGTTTAGGTACCAAAGCTACATAAAATTAAAAGTTCAGATACTGATCTAATAATTTACCCAATTATTTTTTGAACAAGAGAAAATTTTTAAAAATTCCCTATGAACTTTGTCAATAGTGTCAAGTTGCCCCCTAAACTTTGAAAAGTGCATGTTGTACCCCCTGAACTTTGACAAGTATATCATTTTGCCCTCTCTATTAATTTTTGTTAGTTTTTCCGTTATCTTTAATGTCAAAATGCCTTTCGATCTTTTGCTTTTGAATCAAAATACTCCATGATCTTTGTATTTGTATCAAAATGCCCCTTGGTCTTTAATATTTGTGTCAAAATGTCCCATGATCTTTAATTTTTTTTTTGTCAAACTACCATATGATCTTTAATATTTGCATCAAATTCTCCTACCTATCTTATTTTATTTATCTAACATTATATAATTACCAACTATGGTTACACATAAACAAACCGATAACCCAAATAAACTTAAATTAAAGTAAGTAAAATAAAAAAAAAAAGTGTGTTAAAAAGAATGCATATCACTTTATTAGAATAAAAAAAATATATTTTTTATCTATTATAAAAAGTTAATAATTATTAGATAATTATACAATATTAGATAACTAAATAAGATAAACGAGGCAGTTACATAAGATTAAGGGGTAATTTGACACACATATTAAATATCAAGAGGAATTTTGATATAAATTCAAAGATCATAAGGTATTTTGACACAAAAGTAAAGTTCATGAAATATTTTGACAATAGCAGAAAAACTAACGGAAACAAATAAAAAAAAGTAACTTGATACACATATTAAAATTCAAAAGATATAATAAATATATTTTATAATTCATGATAACTAATACCAGTGACAAAATTCATAAGAATTTATAACATTTTTCCATGAACAAATGCATTTGAGACAAATGAATGTTTTGGGTCGTTTGGATACTTTTCCAATTTCCAGTCCATCATCGCGTTCCTTTGCAGCAGAGAACATTCCCGGGACAAAATTGACCAGCAATAAAAGGAAGTGCATAAACAACTAACTAACAATTCAGATTGAGATTTTCAGATTGAGATTCAGGAGATATAGAAAGAGAGCTTAACAATGGCAGACGAAAAGCCGCTGAGGAAAATATCGGACGCCTTCAAAGATCTCGCCGCCACCGTCAATTCCGAAACATCGGACATTGAGGTCGCGCCTTTCTCTCACGCTTGCTCTCTCGTCTCCCCGCTCTTCGGCTGCCTCGGCATCGCCTTCAAGTTCGCCGAGATGGACTATGTCTCCAAGGTCCTTTCTTTTTTCTATTTCTTTTTCTCACCTCCTGTTGGATTTTCTGGTAAAATCCTTGAATAATCCGATTGAACTTGACCAAAATCGGACTGATCTTAGGTGATTGATCTTTCGAAGGCGTCGAAGTCTATTGCGACCTTGCAGGCTTTGCTCGATCACGACATGGAAGCGAATTGCGTAAGGAATGCTGGTAGTCATTCGAGGAATTTGTTGAGAGTGAAGCGTGGGCTCGACATGGTTAGGATTCTCTTCGAGCAAATACTTGTTTCTGAGTATGTATTTTCATTTTTCAGCAATTTTTCTTTTTCTTTTCTTGTTCATATAGTTAGTTCGTTATTTATAGATTTAGCGCAGGCAGTACACTGTAGTCAATTTGAGTTTGTAGCAAATCTAATCTTTAATCAACACAATTTATTGTGGAACACTTGGATATCAGTTTTCAAGTTCGTTTTCTTTGGTTGATTTGGAACACTGCGAGAAATTTGACCAAATTGACATAAGGAATTCACAGAAAATATTAGCTTTCGGTTTAGTCATAGTGTAACATGATTCTTGTTTGAACTGATGGATGTATAACTTTTACTCTGCGGTGGCCTAGCGTTAAAGGATTACCGTGGTCAGCATGTGGTCAAAGGTTCGGAGGCCCTTTTGGGGGTCGTAAATGTGAAGGTTTGTTTCTTACCAACCTGGTACTCGATGTGGAGTGCCTAGGATCACGCCATGACATATCCTTTTCATTGGCTCATTTGGTGGGGTTGGGTAACGCTTTCCTCATTGAGGGGTAGATTCAGTGAACATTCCTACCAGCGTTTGGGGAGCAGGGAACTCTTTTTGTAACGCCCAGAGCGTATGCTACACCAATCGCTCCTCCCTTTCTAGACTTTCTACTTTGCAAAATAAATAAATAAAAATATGTTTCTGATTTATTTTCCACCACTGAACCAAAATGGAGAGAACTTATTATGCTCATGAGTCACCCAATTGTTGGTTTTGTATACGTGTCTTCTCCTTAGTTTATTCCTATGCCCAAAAACTATTTGTTGAAGGCATTGGCTTATGATATATTTCTGCCTAAATAGACTATTTGCTAAGCTATGAATGAGATCCAGTTTATGCTTCAAAGTAGGCACTTATTTATTGCACTTTGTTGGATGCTTAGTTATGCCTGGAAGTAACAGCTGCAAATGTTCATGTGGCAGGGGAAATTCACTTAAGGATCCAGCTTCCAAGGCGTATGGACAGGTTTTTTCTCCTCACCATGGTTGGGCAATCAGAAAAGCTGTTGCTGCAGGGATGTATGCCCTACCTACTAAGTCACAATTGTTGAGGAAACTCAACGAAGATGGTGAGTCATGAGCATTTGACGTGTTTATTGAGTAGATGAATGTTTAGGAGGTACATGAAATCCCAGTATTTTTGGCAATTCTGACATAGGTGGAATCGAAATGGTGTGCATTTGGTTTATTTATAATGAAATGAACGTCATCTGTTTGGCCGTTGATTTGTCTGTGTGGAGGTTTATGGATAGGTTTTAAGTGGATGATTAAGCTTTTATGGTCATGCGAGTTTGATTTGAAATCAACTGGAGTCTAGGGTCCCAATCAGTGGATTTTTTTGTTAGGAGGTACTTGAAATCCCATATTTTGATGTTTAGCAGGTACTTTAAATCCCATATTTTTGTGTTGAGATAAATATTTAGGAGGTACTTGAAATCCCGTATTTTTGGCAATTTGGACACGGGTAGAATCGAAATGGGGTGCATTTGGTTTATTTAGAACGAAACCTATGTCATCTGTTTGACCTTTCATTCATTTGTGTGGAAGCTTATGGACAGGTTTTAAGTGGAGGGTTAAGGTTTTTATGGACGTGCGAGTTTGATTTGAAATCAACACGAGTCTAAGGTTTCAATCATCAGCGTTTTTGTGTTAAACTATGTCATTTTAAACATGGGTTGGGCTGTTTCTAGTCAAATTATTTGAACGTTGTTCAGTTGAATTGATCTCATGTTGGTCGTAATGATCTCAGATCTCATATTGATCTGAGAGAGAGAGTTTTGGTGGTTGGATGAATTATTTTTGTTTCCACACAACATGCACGCACCTGAGAGAGAAAGACCGTTGGTGGTTGGGTGTATGGTGTAATTTTGGATGAATTATTATTTTTTCCACACACACGCGCGCACACATGCACTTGCTCAGACACAAACGCACACACGCACGAGAAAGAGTGTTGGTGGTTAGGTGGATGGTTTAGTTTTGGATGAATTATGATTGTTTCCTCACACACACACGCACGGGCGCACATGCACACACCTTAGAGAGAAAGAGTGTTGGTGGTTGGGTGGATGGTTTAGATTTGGATGAATTATGATTGTTTCTACTTTCTATTTCTTGCTCTGAGTATGTCTTGCAAATTTGTTATCCTTTCAGATGCCTCGGCAAGGATTCAAATGCAAAACTACATTGCTGCATCTGCACCTGTAATTCTATACGTTGACAAACTCTTCCATTCCAGAAACTTGGGTATAGATTGGTAAACTATCATGTATTGTTTTTCATTTGTGGAAATATTATTTATCAGTATATTTATAACATTCTACCACTGGACATAAACTCAAACTGGAATTTGGAACTCGATGTCTCATTAGTGTACCCATTTCTACAAATTGATATATTCCGTGATAAATCCTATTGCTGGTTGGTTAATTGATACAATATTATGTAATTTAATGTTGCTTGTCAAAATAACTTTTGGCCCTTACTATTGAAAATAATAAAAATAATAATAGAATTGAGGGCTGCCCTTAATATCTATCAAGCTTTATCACTGTTATTTCCCGTTTCCATAAATGCAACATTTTATTTTATTAATTTGCAACCGATGATTTGTTTTGTCAGATTCTAACGTCCCGTTGGGACAATAGATTTGATTTGAATTTTTGAAGTTTTGTCTGGAAATGTGGGTTTGGTTTGAAAATAAGATGTGATTTTCTGATTAGTGTAAAACTTTAAAATGTGTTCGAACTTTTATAGGTAATATAGATACTATTTCGTTCTCCTTGTCATAGTGAACATTTGGCCAAAAAAAAAAAAAAAATCTTATCTCTGACTTGAAATAAGAAGTTTTGAATTGTTGAAGTTTGAATTTCATGAAAATGAAAGAGAGAGAAAGGGAAATGTAGTTTATATTGTAGTTAATTGGAGTATGAACTTTTAAGAGACGGAGGTTCAAACTATCTGTAGTATCGCGAAAAAAATATGATAACAGGGAAAGTTGTGAGATTAATAATTTTGCCTTTTTTTGTTGAGATTTTTTAGATTAATCTCTTCGACATCAAACTTTCAATCAGTGTTTATGAACAAAATAATTTGTTTTTTTCCTTTTTGGTTAATGATGAGATAATATATTAAAATTTCATTAAAAAAACGTTTTTTTTTTCCTTACATTTGTTTCTACTGCTTTGTGATATCACCTAGCACGGATGTAGCAAATGTACTCTTTGAAATTGATATCAAACTCAACCACTTCATTTTGAAGTTTAAACAAGGAGTATAAACTACAGAAGAGAAACACATACTTCTAAACATCCTCCCATTAAAAAAAATAAAAAAATAAAAAACTAACTAACTAACTTCAAAGCTTTAACTATCTTCCAAACGGGCCAGAATGAGTTGGTCAATTATCTAAATAATTACATTTTTATCTGCTGATCAACATAACATAAATTCCCCCTTCTTGATCAATATGATATTAATTTTAGTCTAATTTTGTATTATATTAGTCTTGTGTTAATTTTTTATATCATATTGGTGTAATACTTTACCCTTATTTTAATGGCACTTGCAAAAACCAATGAAGGAAATTATAATAAAATAACGTTTTTGTGAGATTAGGTAAACTGTAAATTTATGAAACAGTAATTAAATCATTTACATAAAAAATTTATTATTTAATGTATTCACTTCAAATATTTTTAAAATATGCTTTTACTTCAAAAATTTCATTAATAGCACTTATAGGAATTTAATTATTAAAAATAATATCACTTTTTTTTCCCTTCATTACTAGCACTCAAAGCCTTTGATATGTGGGGTCCAGCAGCATTTAATGTATGTCAAATTATGGGTTTACCATCATCTCCCACTAGTTCAAATATCCATCTCCCTCGCATGCTCCAAATTTTTTTTTCAAACCAACATCTACAGTATTTTAGAGAGAGAAACTGAAATCTAGAGAAAGAAATAGTTGCTACCCACTGGAACTGCTCAGAAACCGTCTGAAACCACCATGAAAGCCCTCTATAAACCGCTTGAAAGTCTGTAATTTATATACTTTATATATATTTATGTAAGTCGTATCATTTACAAGTGTTGGTCATTTACATAATGACCGGGTGGTCATTTTTGTATTTACCATGCCTTTGTTAGATTCAATATTAGTGTCGGTCATTTTCATAATGACCGTGTCTTTGTTAGCTTCAATACTAGTGTCGGTCATTTTCATAATGACCGGGTGGTCATTTTCGTAATGACCGTGCCTTTGTTAGCTTCAATACTAGTGTCGGTCATTTTCATAATGACCGGGTGGTCATTTTCATAATGAACGTGTCTTTGTTAGCTTCAATACTAGTGTCGGTCATTTTCATAATGACCGGGTGGTCATTTTTGTATTTACCGGATGGTCATTTTCATAATTACCGGGTGGTCATTTTCATAATGACACTAGTATTGAAGCTAACAAATGCACGGTCATTATGAAAATGAAGACCCGGTCATTATGAAAATGACCGACACTAGTATTGAAACTAACAAAGGCACGATCATTATGAAAATGACCACCCGATCATTATGAAAATGACTGACACTAGTATTGAAGCTAATAAAGGTACGGTCATTATCAAAATGACCACTCGGTCATTATGAAAATGACTGACACTAGTATTGAAGCTAACAAAAATTTCTGGAGGATGGCGGTGCTCTGGACATGGTCTGTCGTGACCTCCCACTTGGGGATTCTCCATCCAACTCTCTTTGCTTCTAATTCTAGAAACTTCTCACGCAGTTCCCCCACAACTACTGCTCCTCCGTTGAGACCCCTCTGCATTGTTACCGGCGTAAGCCCTCTTTGCAAAATTGTGTGTGTGTATATATGTATGTATGCATATGTTTTTGAGAGAAGCCCATTTCAATCGACCCAGATTTGGAAAAAGTGAAATACAAACTCATATAACTATTTTTAAGAGAAAAAAAAAAAAGGAAAAAAAAAGAAAGTGGGATTAATAGAGGTGAAAGGGAAAAGAATACACCGACTTGTCTCTTATTCCTCTGTTTTTCAAAGTAAAAAATACAAACACATACAGTGCACAAAACCTCTCCACCTCCAAACATTATCCACCTCCATTAATGATGGCCACGACCAAAACAACATCAAATTCTCCTCAAAAGATGACTACTTCGTTGCCATCTCGAACCTAGAATGTTTTGAGCTGTGATTTATACATTGAGTGAACCTTCAACTTTGCATTACCCAAACGGCTCCAACCTTGTTTTAATCCTACCTACAAACTTATCAAGAGACGTTAAGATGAAAATCACTCTACTCTCTCTTTCTCTCCCTCGAACTCGCTCTGCTCTCTCTTTCTCTCACCCGAAATCGCACTTTCTCTCTCCTCTCTTGAAATTGGTCCCTCTTTCTCTCTCTATCTTTCTCTCAGCCAAACTTGAACTTTCTCTCACTAACAAATTCAGTAGATTCAAAATTGAATCTGTAAAGGCACACACGAAATTAGGGCTAAAGGAGATGAAGGGCAATTTCGACCTTCTATCTCACCCAGCAAGGTGCGGGCCCCACATTTTCTGATGTGGCGGTGCTACATTAGAAAGCCCAAAAAAATGGTGCTAAAATTAATAATAATTTTTCCCCAAGTTTTATTTTTGAAATTAACCCTTTACTTCAATTATCTATGTGAAAATGCTA
The DNA here is from genome assembly GCA_008635985.1 of Ficus erecta. NCBI lineage: Eukaryota > Viridiplantae > Streptophyta > Magnoliopsida > Rosales > Moraceae > Ficus > Ficus erecta. The sequence continues at coordinate 1,253,047 of BKCH01000068.1, forward strand.
CTTATTTCTTTCTCCCAAAGAGCAGTACACGAATATGGCACCACCTTTTGATTATTTTTCATTGCCACCATGTGGTGACCCTCGTGGATTGGTCTCGCGAGACTCGAACGGGTCGTGACTCATGTGATTCCGCCTTTGTGGGGTTGTGATCCACACGACCCCCTTCCGGAGAAGAAGGCCCTTTTTTTATTTTTGTTCTTTGAGGATTTTGTTGCAACATTTTACTTTTGGATTTTGTATTTTCTCAATAATTTTTGTACCCATAAACAACGGCAATTTTGTCTTTTCCTACAACAAATCAAAGGGAGAAAGAAGTAAATAGCTGTTTTCGAAAAATAATTGACGTAAATAGTAGGTTTTTGAAATATTTAGAGTAAATAACAGATTTATCATATAAATGATTTATTTTCATCTTATATAGATATCGTTTACCTAGTAAATATTCCATTTACCTGATAAATTTACTATTTATTTTAAATATTTTAAAACCTTATTATTTACTTCAATCATTCTCGTAAAAGTGTTATTCACTACAATTTCGCCAAATAAAAAATGATGGAAGTTCTAATTTTTTTCCCCTTTTAAACACGTAGTTAATTATTCTTTTTTGAATTTAGAAATTTTGAAAGTATCTTATGAGAAAGACCAGGAATTGAGATGAAGTTTGGCTATAATAATGGTTGATATTTTTCTCTAGACCCGTTAATTTGTGGTGCTAACAAGTAGGTTGGTAGCTCACTCATCTTTCTCGTGCGTGGTTTGGATTTGAGTCTCTCTCACTGCATTGATTGGGGTATATGACAAAAGTATATATAGCATATATTACACAAAATCACTTAAGTTTTAAGATTATTTAAGGACTCTAACCTTGTAACCTTTAATACTTAAAAATAATGATAATAATAATAATAACAATAATAATAATAATTGGACCCGTAAGTAGAAGGAAAGAAATATATATTTTTGCAAATAATACATCTTTTGCATTCAGACAAGTTAGAGTCAACTAATGAGGTTGCAAATTGAGATGTTTGAAGCTGCGAAAAAGTGAATTTTGAGGTTAATGAGGTGCACATATTGGTATAATATTTTAGGAGGAATAAATAATAAATAACATATTTATGGAAGTTAAAATAAGGAAATAATATATATACGAAATTGTTAAAATAAATAACATATTTTTATTACTTAAAAAATAAGTTTATTTATTTCATATTAAAAAAAGAAACTTATCCATTTATAAATATGATATTTATTTCAACAACATCCTAGGATTTTATTTTTATTTTTATTTTAACTTCTGTAAATAAACTATTTACCTCTTTACATGAACTAACGCACTTCCATCATAGGCTCGCATTGCAGCACTTATTCCGTATAAGTTGTATCATGTGCCGAAGCTGGAGATCATACTACACATGACATCTTGAGGCTGTCAAGGAACTGGTTACTATTGTTATCCACAATTATCAAAAGAATGACGATAAAGAGCCTGAAATTATCAAACTATGTCTATTAACGACAGATCCAGAATTAAGTTAGTAGGGACGTAAAATAAATAACATAAATATATAAAATACTAAAAGATAAAGTTTTAGTGGGGGTTATCTAAGTTTTTTTAAGTTTTAGTGGGACTATGAAATTTTTTAACTTTTGACAGAGAGAGTAGAAAAATCATAAAATTTTTAAAGTAAAATTAAGAGGAAAAAATTTTCAGTTATGACCCCCACTTTCCCCCACCTACATCGGTTCCTGATGTCTACAGACCTTATGATGTGATCTCTTAATTTCATCTTAATATTACTTTAAAATAAGTATAACAACATCATTATCATTAATTTCATCTTAATAATACTAATAAAAAAGAAACCAACATCGAAGATTAAGCCCCCATTTATTGTGTACACTTGAATTGGGGTTTTGGAAATGTTTTAATTGAAAAAAGTGAATGTTTTGGAGTTTTCATCTCATTTCAATTTGAAATAAATAAGTGTTGGACATTTAAAGTTTGAGTTTCTAAGAGAGATTTGAATATATGAATAGTAAAATTGATTTATTTTTAGAAAAAAAGACAAAAAAAAAATTCAAAAAATTTAATTGGAGTAAGAGCTTCATATATAGGCTAAATATGAAAATAAAGGTTGTCATGAAAGTATAAAGATCTTGAAATAATACTTCACGTATTATGAAAATTTTTAAAAGAAAAAAAATACACACACACGGCACATCCAAAAAGACAACAAAGATCTTATATACCAAATGAAATTATTATGACTATTACAACAATGACTCTGCAATTAGAATAAAGATCAGAATCAACATGAAACAATTATTTAATCATACTAAAGATTTATATTAAAAAAGATGAACGTGTGAAACAATAAACATAAGATCAAAATAAACACATAAATGAACAAATGATTACAAAAATTATTATGGTAAAAGAAGCAAATGAGGAATATGCTTTACATTTCTTGCATACACAATTTTTTTTTTTTTTTTAACTTATCTTTATGATAAAATGACCTCTATTTCTTTTATTAAAAAAAAAAAAAAAAAAAAAGGACGACGACCTCTTTATCGCAATTATGATTCTACTTTGTGAGACTATAATGAAATAACTTCACTATTAATATAATAATATAAAAAAATAGTGAGTAAGAGAACTAAAAAAATAAATACAATTAGAAAATTAAGAGACATTTCATTACGTAATAAAATTGTCCAAAGTATTAAAAAAGAGAAATGGTGTTGAAAAAGAGTTAAGTAGAAAATTGTTTTTCATTAAGAATAATGATTTTTGGATGGTTTGAAAACATTAAGGATACTTTTTGGATTTTTAAAATGAACAATATTAAAGAATATGAGTAATATTGAGCACTAACTATTAATAAAAAATAGGTCCCAATTCTCATATTGGGATGACAACATGACAAGTTCCGGATGGAATTATCTTCTTGCCAACTTAGCTCGTGAATAAATATACTCCTTATCCCTATCCCATTAATTCGTTTAAGTTATATGGGATAAAACGAGTTTGGTGCATTTGGAACTCAGGTCTGAACTCAAAATTTTTATATTAGTTTTTGTCTTTTTATGAAAAGTTAACAAAAAAATTATCACTAATTTTTGAAAAATCAACAAAGTACTTCAACTTAAAAATTTTCATTTCTAATCGGCGAAGCAAATGGAAGTGTTTTGTTATTTTTATTATATAAAAATTAAAAGTAAATAGGTTAAAAAAATACACATTATATGATTTTAAATTGAAATTAAAGAAAATCATAGCTTTTATATTTTCCATATATTAAATATGCTAAATTTATGTATTTCAGATTAGGGTTATTTTCACAAAATGACATTCGGATTTTACACAAAGTCTTATGTTGATTTCGGTTTTTTAATTTTACACGTCACACTATTTCGTATTTTTTTTTACCGTTATGCAAAATGTCCCTATATCGGTATTTATTAAAAAAATGAAGAAGAATTGAACATGTTCAGATTACATCAGGTTTGATTAAAGCTCAAGTCATAATGAATATTCTTTTAAGGAGAAACTATACCTACAAAATATATCTGACCATGCTATATATCTTTGATGAAAAACAATTTAGATCCAAAAGATATTTGATGAAAATACACGTCACCCAAGGGGATTTTCGCAAAATAACTTGGGTGTTTACGGATCGTATTATACTTTCACAAAATAACTTGGGTGTTTTCGGATCGTATTATACGGATTAGGCTTCAATTCGTAATCCAATATGTGAGACTATTAATCCAATCCACTCCAATTTGTAAACATTGGATTGCCCGGATTAAATTTACGGATTTAATCTATAGACTTTAGGAACTAAAATAAAATACTTAAACGTAAAATAGTTCAATATAATTACAAAACAATTAACAAGTCTTCGATATTCATAAGCTAAATTATAGCATCTCAGACTACAACATATATATGCATATTTATAAAAGTTTTTTGACAAAAAAAAATGTACATGTTTATTTAAAAAATTATACATAGTTCGAATACACAGATTGTGCAGATTGAGAAATTCTCAATTCAGTCCAGTCTGCTGAATTTGATTTGATTGAAAGACTAACGAATTGTAACGCAATCATAATACGTTACAATTCGTTAGTCTTTCAATCAAATAAAATTCAGCGGACTGGACTGGATTGAGGTTTTCTCAATCTGCACAATCATTGTCTAATATGGCACTTGTTCTTATTAAAAAAATGCATATTTCATTGTTGTACTGCTATCCACTTGTCTAGTATTAATGGTATCTTATTTCATATAAACTCTTTTGAAACCTGTTGTAGTAGGTAAAAGCACATGGGTGAGACGGTAAATCAATAAATAAGTATACTATGTGGTTAAAATTGCAATTTAAAAAATAAATGTAATTTATTCTTTAAAGTGAATAATTATATCTCTCTTCCTAGACGATAATATAACATAAATCTTTAGTAGTACAACATTTAGGTAGAATAATCATAACATAGTGTAAAATAAAGTTATATACCAGATTATTGAAGAATAAGTTAGGATACAATAAAACGGAGCTCCATGAGTTATTAATATTGAATTAATCTAAATATGGAATAGCAAGTCAATACATGTCATAAAACTAATCCGAGACAAATGTAACTGAAATCAATAAGAATCAGCTAATGGTGTAAGATTATTGTGATTATCTTTAAAAAAAAGAAAAAAAGAAAAGATGATTGTGAATAAACAAACCAATTAAGCTTACATAAAAAAAAAAAAAAAAAAAAAAACCCCTTGAGCTGTGTAATTAACACATTAAAAAAGATGAATGTGAATTAAAAAAAAAAAAAAAAAAAGAAAAGAACCCTTAAGCTTACATTAAAAAAAAGTTCCTTGAGCAATGTAATAAACACATTTAGTGATCTGCAAAGCAATAAAATTAGGTAGCATTTAATGCTATGTTTGGTAGGAGGGATGGAAAATAACGAGGATGGAATAGTAAAATACCTAGGTGAAGAAAATAAAAAGGAAAGAAGTTGGTTTTCTTTCATTTATTTGGTAGGAAAAAAAAAAAGGAAAGAAAATGTCTAATATAATGTGTTTTATAATTATGACCTCATAGAAGTTAGAAGATAATGAAAGAGTAAGGTTAAAATAATGATTTCATGTATCATTTTTTTGATAAAACTTTTCCCTCTTTCATGTTGGTTTTCTTTTGTTTTCCTTCCAATGTTGGAAAGATTAAAACGGTGGGAGTCCCATGGATTTATGTTTTCCTTTCCTTCTCATTGTCTACCCTACCAAACAACCAAAAATCTATTTTCCTCTCTAAAATCCCTCTTTTCCCTTCCTTCCTCTCCCTTTTCCACCCTACCAAACAAAGGCTAGGTAAACATATTTATTCAGTCTCTTATTTTTAGTGTTAAAAAATGAATAAGGAAATTTACTAGGCCCATGTTATGACATGTTTAGAAAAGGAGAATTGATATAAAGAGAAAATAAGAAGAACAAATTTATTATTATTATTTTTTTTCATTTAGCGGTTGAAGTACAAAAATCGTCCGCTCTTTTATTATAGACAATATATATAAATATTGACTTAATAATGATATGAAATATTAATTTGAAGTACAAAAATTGGCCGCTCTTTTATTGTAGACAATAGATATAAAGATTGACTTAATAATGATATGAAATATTAATTTGAATGCTTGTCCTCATGAGAAGTGAGATGTGTGTTAAGAAGATATCGAAAATTTGTAGTCATGTAATTAGTGAAAACAACATTGTTAAAAAGAAAATGAATTTACACTTAGTAGCAGAAATAAATAAATAGTTTGAAATTGTTATAAAATTATTCTGAACAGAAAATAATTTAAAGACCCTAAGCAATATTGTGTGGTTATGAGCTAAGCATGTGAGAAATAGAACGTAACGCTAGATCTATAAATCATGTGTATGAGAACTTGTTAAGGTAGGTTGAAAATAAAAAATAAGACGAAGAAGGTCCGTTTGTTAGAATCATTTCAATGGTAACATTTTGTATGGAAACATTTAATCGGAATAGTTTAAATTATCATCTAAAATGATATTTGGCTGTTCGCAATATGAAAAGAAACATTAATTGAACAAAGTATTTAAACGTGCATTTGAATATATACTGAAAATAATTCTAACAAATGTTATAAAACCGCAATGTCTATGACAAATTTTAATGGGATACAAATAGAGTTCTATTCATCTATTTGCTCTGAATGCATAGAAAAATGAATTTTTTGATTTAAAGAACCCAAATATTGCTGTTAAATATATATTCGAAGCCAAATTTAAGAGGTGAACAACTTTTCATTTCTTTTTCTAAAATGGTCAAATAGACTATTTGGTATTCATTTAAATGGCATTCTAAATGTTATGTCACAAAACGCACATTTAAATTGTCTATTTAAAAAAATGGTATAAATAATGACAAATAGGTAAAACAAACGGAGGGGTAATATCTATGTTGAAAATATTCAAGAACATATGTAATATTGAAGGTTATAATATGTAGAAATATATATCTTTTTGAATGTAATATAAAAAATGATTTGATCCAATTTTTAAGTTTAATCTCTATAGTCATATATTTCCAGGTCAGAACATAACATTTATATATATATATGATAATAATATTGATATTGAGAATACATAATATGAATTAATTTTTTTGTTTGAGAAAGGAAGCCCAAAACAATTCATCGTTCTTTCTGTATCACTGATACATGAATTAACCGGTTCTTTGCAAAGCAAGTCACCAATTTATGTCTTTGCCTCTTAAATGATCATGTCCATCCAGTAGAATGTCAATGATCCAGATTAAAAAAGAAGCATCATCCTACAATTTTCTTGTGAAAGACAGTAGAAGCCCTCTATATTTGTTTCTTTTTTTTTTTTTTTTTTTTTTTAATATTAATTTTATTATTAGATTACGTGTGCAACTACTAGCCTTTTTAGTTTCTTCATCCAATTTTCCCAAAAAAATTATTTAATTCTTTTCTCAAATACTAATAAATAAATAAAAATATGTTATATTTTCCTAAATAAAAATCTGTTTGATTCTCCTTTTCTGTAAATTTCCAAACCTTCACAAAAACCTCCTAATTGTAATTAAAAAGAAAAAAGAAAAAAAAAAGAGAAGCCTCCTAATTGTCAGCGTGCACACACTTATTCCCTCTTTTGGACTTCTGTTCTGTCATCTTCTTCCTCTTCTCTCATTCATCAAAATCCCAAACTCACTCTCTCCAGATTCCCATGTCTTCCTCCAAAACCCTAATTTCCTCTCCTTAAACCCAACAAAAAGAAAAAAAAAAATCCTCCATTGAAGAAGAGATCAACGACGACACTCAACAATGGAGGACTCCGAGGGAGTTCTCAGCTTCGACTTCGAGGGCGGCCTCGACGCCGCCGCCGGAGCCGCCACCATCGCCGCCGCCCCACCGAACCCCTCCGCCGCCGCCGCCGCCGCTCTTCTTCACCACGATTCCTCCTCCGCCGCCGCGCCAATCTCCGCCTCCAGCAACCTAGTCGGCCTCAACGCCGCCGCGTCGACGGACCTCTCGACGAGCGGCGGCGGCGGCGGCGCAAATCCCGGACGCGGTCGGAGCTTCCGGCAGACGGTGTGCCGGCACTGGTTGAGGAGCCTGTGCATGAAGGGGGAGGCGTGCGGGTTCCTCCACCAGTATGACAAGTCGCGGATGCCGGTCTGCCGGTTCTTCCGCCTCTACGGCGAGTGCCGCGAGCAGGACTGCGTCTACAAGCATACCAACGAAGATATCAAAGAGTGTAACATGTACCTATATATCTCCCACCGCCTTTTTCTTTTTCAATTTTGTCTGAAAACCAAAAAAAATGAAAAAAAAAAAAAGCTCATTTGGGATTGTGAATTTGTTATGTGGTTCAGGATATAGAAGAGACGAAATGTAGTTAAAGATTTGGTAGGGGTTTCTAATTTACATGAGCTTGTTGAACTATATTTATTTATGTAGTTTTACTCACAAAAAAGGGGGGGAAAAAGGATTTCAATAGTTAGGTTTGTAATTAAAGGAATATATATATATATATATATATATGTATGTATATGTATATATATTTGGTGTTCACGGATTTTGGACATAATTTTGTACCCAATTGATAATTTTACAATATGAGCAACTGGGTATTTACTGGTTCTTCTGTTACACTGAAAATGCCCTGTTTATCTTATTTTGCAAGTCTATATAATGTGAATGTTTTGTAATTGCAGGTACAAGTTAGGCTTTTGTCCAAATGGACCGGATTGCCGTTATAGGCACGCAAAGCTGCCTGGACCTCCACCCCCGGTGGAAGAAGTCCTTCAGAAGATTCAGCAAATGAGTTCTTACAACTACAACCCAAACAAGTTTTTTCAACAACGGAATGCTGGATTTGCTCAACAAGGAGAAAGACCTCAGGTTCCACAAGGCTCCAATGCTGTCGGTCAAGGTTATGTTGGGAAACCGTCGATGGTGGAGTCTGCTAACGTCCAGCAGCCGCAGCAGCAGGTTCAACTGTCCCAGCAACCAGTTGGCCAGAACCAGCTACAAAATGTTACCAATGGCCTGCCTAATCAGGTCAACAGAACAGTAGCACCTCTGCCTCCTGGAGTATCTAGGTGTGTTCAGAGTCCCAAGGTCTTTTATTAGGTTACACGCAAATCAGTTTTTTTGTATTCTTTGTTGGACGTTAGTTAAAGGGGTTCATTATCGACCAATAACTGGCCAAAAGAGTTCTCTCCCATGTCTGAGCTGTAATTTGCCTTTTCTAAACTTATAGCTGTTATTTCTATAAATATTTAAAGCTGTACTCTACTTGTATTTTAACCATTCAATATATGGATTTGGTTTAACTCTTTTCATTAAAATGTTTGTTTACTTGAGTATCTAAACTGCAACGACTAATCCTGGTCTTTCCTTCTGAGCGTTTTCTTTTGCTGGTGTTTTTTTCCTTTTATCAAAGCCCCCCTTCAACAGAGAAAAAGTAGGAACAGTTTATTAACACTTTTTTCTCCATGGAATCTGTTTGATACATTAAACCATTCGGAGCAAATTTGTTTTTCCTTGTTCTATATCATTCAGTAAATCGGAATCTCAATTTTGCACCTTGAATGTCAACCTAATGTTATCTTAATCTTCTATTATGTCTGTATATTAGGTACTTGGAACTATATTGTTCGTTTACTATTTCCTTTTTCCTTAAGCTTGCATCTTAGTGATTCTACCCTGAACTCGCTCAATATAGAAGCACAATGTCAACTCCAAATTAGGGACACATTTAGACGTTGTTGTCTCTTCTAGTTAAGTGCTTTCTAGGATGCTATTTCTACTTGAGTCATTCTTATTCTTCGAAGTAAAAGGTCATTGATTTTGTACTAAAGAAGCTCAATATTAGATCAAGACTTACTTGTGCTTTGTGTTTTAAATTCAAGTTTGGTTGTTTTGTGTTTGTTCCTTTTTTTTTTTTCCTTTTCTTTTCTTATGCCGATTACCCATTCTCTTTTTTAAATTTGGATCTATAGTTATAGAAGTGCACAGATGGGACTATACTGTCCAATATTAGTAAAAGGTGCATAAACTTTTATTAGGTTATTTCTTCAAAATAGTTGCATTATAAGTTGCTAATGTGTGAATGCTGATTCTAATCACGTTACATTTCCAGTGAGCATGGAAATGAATTTTGGTCATGCTACATCATGTAAAATCTATTTACTAAATGCTGTAAATTTAAGGCGTATGTTTCTCCTATGTTTTGCATTGTCAAAGACTGCGACTTTACATATATATATATATATATTTTAATATTAGAACAAGGTATTATGCGGTGAAGTCCTCTTTATGTTGCAGTTTGGGTGTAGTTGGAGGAATGTAATGAGCACGTGTCTCTTTTCATTGTCAACTTCTATTCTGATGGTCCAGGCTGATGTGTTTAACTAGCATTTTGTTGTTGTTAACTACACGCACGAAATTCCGCCTATTGAGCACAGAGTAATCACTTTATGCAATTTTCTTTTCTTGGACTTGATGTCATCTACATTGCCTTTCCTATGATCCCACTTAACTTAGGCCAATACTCGCACTGCATTGTCCTTGTTCAGAGTTCTAGTAGCGTCGCTGCTCCTATCTGGTCAAATGTGCTTGTACAGTAACGAGACCATCTGGCATGGTTTTTTGAAAATATACACCTTATCGTCTCTGTGCATTCCCTTATTTTCTTTATGCTCTGGATTATATCGTAGATGTGTGTGTATGTATGTAAAGTGCCTGGTCTGGGTGCTATTTACTTTTGATGGTCTGTTACTACTGTCTTTCTTCCAACCAATGGAAATTTTTTATTTTTTCTTTTCCTCCTTTGTGTTCTTCTATCTTATTCCGGTTGAAGTGTTTATATACCTATATTTATATATTGTAAACATGTGTGTATTTTTTTAAAATATGAATGTGGTGTTTCTTTTATTGGAATTGCATGAATTTAATGTATTTGGAATCATGGAATTTAGGTATTTTATTGTTAAAAGTTGCAACCGCGAAAATCTGGAATTATCTGTACAACAAGGGGTATGGGCAACTCAACGGAGCAATGAAGCTAAACTTAATGAAGCTTTTGACTCGGCTGAGAATGTAATCTTAATTTTCTCAGTCAATCGGACTCGGCATTTCCAGGTAGTTGCAATTCAATATCCATAGTAGTAGATTTTGCTGTAGAGTGTTTCTTAAATGCAGGTTTTACATGGTCTGCTAGGTTTTTTAATTCCCTCAAATTGTACTTTTTGATCTGCTGGAATGTTACAGATCGATTTGCTGTACTTTCTCAGGGTTGTGCTAAGATGATGTCAAGAATTGGTGGGTCTGTCAGTGGCGGAAACTGGAAATATGCACATGGAACTGCACATTATGGGCGGAATTTCTCAGTCAAATGGTTGAAGGTAGAGTTTTTAATCTTTTTTGCCAGAATATCTGTGCAATTCACATGATTATATAATTCACATGATTATATTCCCAAATTCTTAGCTTTTGACACATTGAAAATGTTGGTACGTTTTGATCCCATCTTGGAGTTATTAAACGGGATTTGGTTTCTGTTCTCCTTTATTTGTTCCTCCTGTTGTAACAGGCTGACCGGTTAAATTTTTAAATTCAGCTTGATAATCAAGCACTAAAATATTAAGAGTAAAAAGTTTAGAGTGTCTATTTGTGTAATAATTGTCAGCCTTCCCTCTCAATCCTATCTGTACATCATTCAGCTCACGGCTGGGTGGAATCACTATGACAATATTGAAACCCGACAAAGCTAATAGGATAAAAAAGAACACCTTAGACACATAGAGATGGAAAAGTATTCTGTTGCCTTATACAAACAGTAGTATTTGCTGTAATGCCTAATATAAATTTTCAATGTGCAGTTATGCGAACTCTCCTTCCACAAGACTCGTCATTTAAGGAATCCGTACAATGAGAACTTGCCAGTGAAGGTATTATTAAGAGCCTTAAATCTTAAACTTACTTTTTAGCTGTCAGCAAGGTTTTCCTTTTTTCCTCCAAGAACTTAAAAATATTCTAGCGGGTCCATATTGATTTTTTTGGTAGGTGTTTAGTTGTGAGAACAAAATTTAATTGCTTTTTGCATATTCGTGTAAAATTTTCTTGAAAATACTGCTTAATGCACACTATAAAACCTTATTAGGAGTTTAAAATATAAAAAGCTAGAAGCACATGTATGTGTCTTCTTACTTTTGGTAGATGTGAGATTAATTTTTTTGATTTTTTAAACTATGACGATCCTCATTTTCACCACGTGCAATAAGCTGGAGGATTGGGCAGACAAATCCACGTTAAAATAAGCGGATTTGTATTTCCTTTTTTTCATCATCATCTTGTCACTACTCATAAAATTGCCTATAATAATATTTGAAATGACATTTGCACATTTGTGAACATAATAGAACCCAGGAACTGTTGAAACCGAGTAAAGTTGTCTTGCCCGTGCTTCTGTTTCATGTTTATTCATGCATGTAAAAGAAAGTGATACAGGAATCTAGGCATTGCTTTGATTTCGACATGCACGTGGCGTTAAAAGAACAGAAACCAAGACAAACAACGTGAGATTCTGTTACATAAATAGACATGTATATGCGCGTAACTGCATCTATTACCAAATTCTTTGACTTTGAAGTATCCTTATGACCCAACGTGTTTTTGTCTGGTATAATCAGAGTTTCAGTGGACCTTAGATCTCATTGTCATGCTTCTTTATGTTCAGATAAGCAGAGATTGTCAAGAGCTAGAGGCCTCCATTGGTGAGCAGTTAGCTTCACTGCTTTATCTTGAACCAGATAGTGAACTTATGGTACGTTTACTTCTTAAAGCAAATGGCAGATAATTTAAAACAAGGGATAATGTTCAGAAAACGGAAAAAGATATTCAGTGTTGGCAATAGAATAAGGCAACCAAGGAATAAGGGTTTGTTTGTGGTTGTTTTTGTTTTCACTTTTACACCCTGTTTGGTAGGAAGAGAGGAGGGATAGAAAACGTGCAAGGAATAGAAAATGTTAATGAGGGTCTATCTGTGGTAGTTCTACGGGGATCGAAGCACATCGTGTGGTGGTTTTCCCCTTGAATGAGGGACAATATTCGGGTGGATCTACAAACTAGAACATCATATCTCGCTGTGGTGGACAATATTTTCTTCCTATTTGCATTCTTAGTTAGATGAATAAGAAATTTCGAATGTTAAATCTTTTCTACTTTGTTACAGGCAATCTCGTTGCGGCAGAATCAAAACGAGAAGAGGAAAAAGCTAAGGGAGTCAATCCAGACAATGGTGGAGAGAACCCAGATATTGTCCCATTCGAGGACAATGAAGAGGAGGAGGAAGAAGAAAGTGAAGATGAGGAAGAGAGCTTTGGCCAGGTTCCTGGGGCAAATCAGGGTAGAGGAAGGGGCAGAGGTGTAATGTGGCCCCCTCACATGCCGCTAGGTCGTGGGGCCAGACCTATGCCTGGCATGCAGGGATTCCCACCAGTTATGATGGGTGCCGATGGGTCACCTTATGGACCTGTTACACCCGATGGGTTTCCCATGCCGGATCTTTTTGGTGTAGGCCCTCGTGCTTTTAATCCATATGGCCCCAGATTCTCCGGTGATTTTATGGGACCCACAAATGGCATGATGTTCCGGGGACGACCTACACAACCTGGGGCTGTGTTTCCTGGTGGCGGGTTTGGGATGATGATGGGTCCTGGACGTGCTCCATATATGGGAGGGATGGGAGTTCAAGGCACAAATCCAGTCCGACCCATGCGTCCAGGCGCTATGCCTCCAATGTTTCAGCAACCCCCACTGCTGTCATCACAAAACATGAATCGTCCTCCACGGAGGGATCAAAGGGGACCAGGCAATGATCGGAATGAGAGGTCAGACCAAGTAAGAGTCCAGGAGATGTCTGGTCCAGCTGGTGGACCAGATGACGATGCACATTACCAACAAGGAGCAAAGGCTCACCAAGATCAGTATGGTGCTGGAAACAGCTTTAGAAACGATGATAGTGAAAGTGAGGATGAGGCCCCGAGACGGTCGAGGCATGGAGAGGGAAAGAAGAAACGGCGAAGCTCCGAAGGGGACGGTACCACTGGCTCCGATCACTAATTAAATCAGGGAAAGCCATCTTCTTCAGCGTGCCTGCTCTCTTAGGAACATGATCAAGCTTTCATTCTCATTTTTATGAATTCTCTTTGGGGTGTTAAAAAGGAAATTTAGATGTTAAAACAATTTTTCTTTATGTTTTACGCCATCTTTCCCCTCCCCTTTGTTCAAAATATGTTGCTAGACATGATATTTTTGTAACCATATGTATACGGGAAGCATAATTAATTAATATATATGAAATCCCTAATTTTTAACATGTTTATTTCTTGTGAATGTACAAGTTACTTGAGAGAAGAAATTTAGTCCAAAAAGAAAAAAGAAGGATAGTTTGATTTGAGTGGTAGAGATTATAGAACTGAAACAAGTACCAATTGTAATGGCATTTATATTTTTGAATTTGGTCATAAAAGAGAAAGGGAGTGTGAATTTTTGGGGTCGTAGAATGGTTACAAAAAGAGTTTTTTTTTTTTTTTTTTTTTTTTTTTTTTTAAATTTATTTATTTTGTAAAGAGTATACCTCTGACATATTATTATATCTACAATGGCTTAAGGATTTGTTTTTTTACAATGTCAACTAAAAAGCTATCAATATGATAAAAATCTGAATAATGGGACAAAAACCCTAAACATATACGCTAAAATAGTTATTTTCACAATTTGCTCTGGATTAAAATACGAGGAGAGATAAGAATCCAAGTAGTCGGAGTAAATACCACCGAATGATGTGGCCTAGTTCTTTAGTAAATTGGTAAGTATTGGTAAGACAGTTTTGAATAGAAGCAAAGTAGAATTGATGTGTAAATAAGGATGACATAATATTGATTCACCAAAAAGAAGGACAGCATATTATCTTTTGAGAAAAAGGAAGTAGGACAAATAAAGGATAAAGGACTTGAGACAACAAAAATACGAGATGATTATATTTAAACGTGTACATTTTATGCGTTAGTGTACAACTTATGTACGAGTATTTTGTTATGTGATAAAATGTGATTGAATTACAAGGTTATAAATTTAAAGTGAGTTGTTTTCATGTTCTTGCATTATGGACAATAGATTACTTTCATAAAATGGATTTAAAAAAGAAGGGTTATATACAAGAATGCCATAAATTTGACACATCCTTATTTTATACCCAATATACATTAAAATTGATAATTTTGTCATTTTATAACACTAAAATTATCAAATTTAATGTTAGAGTGAGGATGTACTCAAAATATGGTTCTCTACCTAATTTACTGTTAAAGTCATGTAACACTTCTTTTTTTGCATTTGTCTTACATCCACAAGTACTATTAATACTTGGTAGAAAATATCACGAGGGAGGATGTAAATTTCATCTATTTGAACAAATTTTTAAATGAAAAACAAAATAAATATATATTTACTTAGATATGGTTTGGATGTGAAAAGAAAAAAAAAATGTTGGAATCACATGTGTAACATTACATAGATGACTAAATTAGCGTTATGGTTTTAGAAAATATCCAAAAATAAACAAATGTACAAAATTGAACAAAAAAGAAAATTGATCATGTTATCTTAACAAAAATACCCTTAGTTTTAATTTAAAGAGGAAAAAAAAAAAGAAAAAGATTTGATCCTAAAAGAATGTCTAATTTATATCAGTTATGCAAAAAGATTGTCCTAAAAACATATCTCACTTACCCAAAGATTAAGTTCTAAAAACTGATCATCTATGCTTTATTATTTGATTTTGATTTTTTGTATTTGTTGTCAATAATAATTGGTGAGGTCAAACTATCTAACTTGAGCTTTGTCTCATTATGTGATAATGTTGTTTTGCCATTGGTTTTGACCTTATATGGTTTTTTTTTTTTTTTTTTTTTTAAGTTTCTGGCGTTGACTAATAGGAGAGTCCACTGTACCTTTATAATAGCATTAAAGGCGTGAATGATTGTTTCCCGTGCTGCAAACATTATTTTTCCTTTTAACAAAAATGACACTTAAACTCCTTAGTGAAGTTGTTCTGTAAATGCCTTGAACAATGAATCTGCTCAATCTCTACTTCACGTTTCATCCATAACCCTCGCAAGGCCTCAATTAACCCCTTTTGCTTGCCACTTATAAAGCTTTAGTGATGAGGATTTTCGATCTTCACATCCAGTCCGTGATAATAAAAAAACCCAACTCCAAGTAAACCTATGATTAGTCTATATGTCTTGTTAAACCGCTTCTTGAAACCAACATTGTAGATGCAGATTTTCTTTAGAGTAATTGATCAAAATAGTCCCTGAATTCTTTTAAAGGTGACGATTTAATCCTTGTTTTTTTAATTTTGGTCGAGACGACCCTAAACTCTCTAAATGGTGACAATCTAGTCATTTCCGTCCAATTCTGTTAAGTTTCTAACAGAATAGGTCACGTGACCAATCACATGAGCTGGATTAACCATTAAAAGATGAAAATACCCTTATTTTTTAAAAAAAAACAATAATCAATATACATTTTTTACAAAGAGAGAGAGAGAGAGAGAGTGAGTGACTTGATTGAAAACTCCAGTCCACCACCACCCCCCCACCCCCTTTGGCGATTCTAGCCCCCACGGTCGGTGAGCCCAGGCGCCCCTCCTGCTGACATCGGTGTGCCCCCCCCCCCCCCAACAAATCGCACAAGCCATTTTAGCATAGAGAGAGGGGGGGTGGGGGGAGATGAATTATTTTTTACATTTTTGTTAAACTAATTAGTGTTAGATTACTAAAATACTATTTCAAATTAGATCATATGCATTGCACATAACTCATTTCATTAGAAATTTAACGGATTTGGATGGAAAAGACTATAATTGCCAACATTTAGAGAGTTTAGAGTTTATCTCGGCCAAAATTTAAAAAAAAAAACAAGGACCAAATTGTCACCTCTTCAATAGTTTAGAAACCATTTAGGTTAATTACACTCTTCTTGAATATTAGTACTTCATTTTTTATGGTCTATACCAAAATATCAATTGTTGCTCCAAGGTTGTAGACCTTGATCTCCTTCTGCATACAAAAGCACCAAAGTGCTCCTCATATTAGCCTTTAATCTTTTTCAGCAGCTAGCTTCCTTCTGCGGTATACCTTTTGATAATATAACATCCAAAGTGTGCTTCTTTTGGATTTTACGCATAAATTTAAATTGTTTTCACTTATTGTTGTCCCTAAGTTCATCCATAAAAGGTGAAGTCAACCACTTTGAATGTTGCAAAATGATTTCTTGGATGCCTTCCACATTTGTGCTCCCTAGCATATGCCTTGTTTATAAATATGATTTTTAGGATCCTTTACAATATAATAAACAAATGGACAACTTTTACCTTTGCAAAGTACCATTTATAAAACTTGATTATAAATGTGGTTGAAATTACAAAATATTACATAAATGACCGAGTATTTTTGTTATTTCTTTTTAAAAACTCATGGTCAGTTTGGGACGCAAGTTTTAGATGGTATTTTACCATCTGAATTTTAAAATCTCAACTCTATATCAAACTTTTTTTTTTTTTTTTTCAAAAACTCAAATTTTAAAAGTTCATAACTTTCTCATTTTAAATTGAAATGAACTGATTTTATGTCAAAATACTCGAATCGATGAGACGAATAAGACAATATCTATTTTACATATTTTTTTCCGAACACATTTTAAATTTTTGCACTATTTTTGATATCACAGAACTTTTTCAAAAGTATTTTTCCCAAACATACATTTTCAACTCAACTTTTAAAACACAATCTCTATATGTCTTCCAAACAGTCCCTCAATTACAAACAAAAATTCTACCAAATCAATGGGAAAAAAATTATAAACAATCTCAACACACAATCAGATCACAAGCAAACGATCATATTCGAGAAAAATTATGCTCCGTTGGTTCGCAAGTTCATTCTCAACTTTTCAACTCAAATTTTGTCTTTTTCCTCAAAGTCTTTGTCTTTTTCCCCAAAATTTTTTTTGTCTTTTCTGAAAAGTCAACAAAATTTACTATTTCAACTTCAAATAAAATATCAACTCAAACTTGCGAACCAAACGGACCCTAAGTAACAATCCAAGCGAGAAAAACATCTAATATTATAAAAATCAGATCCACATTTCTAAGGCAAAAAACAAGTAGACAACGAAATGATCAAAATAAAAAACCTAGATCTACCACTCTCGGAGACCAGAGATTGTGAGCATGGTGAGATGGTCACGGCATAATGAGCTCGACGGCCCCTGTGTTACGGAATCGGTGATAAGTATGTCTATTTGAGAGGTTGTTTACACAAATTATCGAGTTACCAACCCATATTTGATGGACCGGGACCCGGATCCGAGATCCGGATCCAAAACTTTCTTGACAAGTGACACCCGTTTACGTCGCCGTTTCTCTCTTTTTTTGTCTTTCTCGGAGAAACCCTAACCCCCCTTAAACCCTGAAAACTCAATCCCATTTCTTACTATATACTCTCTCTCTCTCTCTCTCTCTCTCTTTCTCTCTCTCTCTAAACAGCTTCTGATTGATTTCTCAGACGTTCTGAGCATGAAGAAGAATAAGAAAGGATTGGGTCCGAAGAAGGGCAGCAAGAGGATCTCTCTCAGCAAAGACCCCTTCTTTGCCGGCAACGACTCGAAACGTCGCCGGAAGGTCGACGACGACGACGAAGGGGATGTCCGAGGGCAGCGAGTCCGACGATGAGTACCTCGGCGGCTCCGACAGGGACGAAGCGGAGGAAGGGGATGAGGACGGAGACGACGACGTGGCGGCGAAAGAGACGACCGACGAGGCCAGGAAGAGGCTGGCGGTGGCGCACTTGGAGAAGCTGAGAGAAATCGCCATGAGAGAGAAGGAAGAGGACGAGGGCGAGGAGGAGGAGGAGGAGGAAGGGGCGAGAGACTCGCTTGTTGCTCAGATTTTGCACAAGAAACAGCTCGAGGAGAGCGGGCGGCTCCGGCGAAGCATTGCTTCGAGGTAATTTTTGATGGAAAATGTAAATGCCGATTTGCAAAATGACTGTTTAGGCATTCTGGGTTTTGTTTATTTTGTAGTATTTGATTGCTTTTCTTGCCTTTTAGGCTTTCAGAGCTTTTGTGCTTAGGGAGATTGAATTTTTATAAATATTCATTACTTGAAAGTTTGTTTTTGGAACTCTATATATTGACTAATAATATTTGAATGGTTTATGTGGCAATATCTTTTCATTTGTGGTTCTGTACAATAAGTTTGATGGCAAATACTTGGTATGATTACTTTGGGAATTGGGCCGATTAGAAGGTGGAATTTTTATCATTCTGTAGTTTGTGAAGATATATTTTCCTTGCCCATTTGGTCAGAGAGTCGATTTGTACTAGTAGCTTGGCATATTTATTATTCGAGGATTTTCTTTGCTGAATCTACTTTGTTAAAGAGTGTGATATGAAGCATCAAATATGATTAGTTTCTTTCGATAAAAATTATCATGTTTTTATGTATTAACTATATTTTGCAAGTCTTGTGTATTAGGAGTTCGGAACATAATTTAGCTTGATGGGTAATTTTGTTTGATTGTTTGTTGTGGATAATTAAAAATGCTTACACTTAAAAACAAATTCCAACTTAGGATTCGGGAGCCTGAAGCCTCTGATCAATTTCGGGTATTGGTGAAGCATCGACAATCTGTTACAGCTGTGGCTCTATCAGAGGATGATTTGAAGGGGTTTTCAGCTTCAAAGGACGGAACTATTATGCATTGGGATGTAGATAGTGGGAAAGGTGAAAAATACCGATGGCCTAGTGGGGGAAGTGCTAAGGTCACACGGGGCTAAGGATCCACAAGGCCATGCTACTAAACATAGTAAAACTGTGTTGGCATTGGCTGTTAGCTCAGATGGACGGTATTTAGCAAGTGGAGGTTCCGATCGTCATGTTCATTTGTGGGATACCCGCACAAGGGAGCATATTCAGGTAAATATAGTTCAATTATTACTATGGTCTTGGAAATTTAATTAAATGATTTGAAGATGCTGGAGGATTTGATTAAAAAAGAGCAGTGTAACTCAGTTTACTTGGAGGGATTTGCGGCCTCTTTAATCCATAAAGGCATTTTCCCCAAGTCCCAACTGTAGGGCCTCTTTTGTACTGACAGACTCTGTATGCACCTCTTGAGTCTCTCAAGTTCTTTCCTCGAATGGAAATTATTGGAAACTATCCTAGAAATCCTTTAACGGCAGACACACTGAACTCTTTTCGATGTAAAACTATAAATCCTCTCTTATGGCATTAGGGGATATAGATTTTGCATGTACGTGGCCTTGTAGTCTTGTGTTTATGACTTAAAATTTTAAATTTCTCTATTTCTGGACGAAGAAACATACAAGAAACATAACAGCATTAGTCGTTCTTTGTTTAACAGGCATTTCCTGGTCACAGAGCACCGGTTTCATGCCTAGTGTTCAGGCAAGGGTCTTCTGAACTCTTTTCTGGTTCTTATGATCGAACTGTCAAGATATGGAATGCAGAGGACAGAGCTTATATAAATTCATTATTTGGCCATCAAAGTGAAATATTGACAATTGACTGCCTACGAAAAGAGCGAATTTTGACCGTTGGACGTGATAGGAGTATGCAGTTGTTTAAGGTAAGCTGAGCTTAAATCAATCTAAAAAGATAATTGCTCAAGTATTATTGTTGTTGTTATTATTATTATTATTATTATTTTTTCTAATTTTAATGTAGTTATCGGGGAATGTCAATGGCAAGTGTAGCAGTTCCCTAAATTTTCTTTGTATGGAGTACCCCACTCTTGGAGTTCTTAAACACTACAGAAGAATTTGGATTCAGAGACTTAAAATGCATGCTTTGGTTTTAGACTTCTGTAGTTGAGCTGAGTTATATCAACGAACTTATACAAGTTGTCTGTTATAATTTTATCCTAAGGAGACAACTTTTTGTCCAAACTTGAGTCTGCAAGGGAAGCACCAAACTCCAATTTGTCTTTAATATCCATTTAGGACCATCTTAATAGGTGTTGCATTAGTATTGTTTTGTTGATGAAGAGGAAAAAAACTCAATTCGTATTAATTAAGATCCGAACGCCCAGAAAGGACAAGAAATGGTAGCACATGGTTGATAATGATCTCTTAGTTATTTCACTTTACCTAAGAAAGATTCTAGCCAGTTCCATTTACATATGCATTTTGTAAGATCCTTTTACTCTTTTTTTTTTTTTTTTTTTTTTTTGAAGTCCTTTTGTTATGTAAATGGAAAATTATGCTATTCTTTTGCCATATTATTTAGTTGAATACTTTTATTATTATTATTATTTTGTAGATTTGGTTTTAACGATGGCCTTTATTTTTGACTAATTAGGTCCCTGAGGAGTCACGTTTAGTATTCCGTGCCCCAGCTTCCTCTCTGGAATGCTGTTGTTTTATTAGTAATGATGAATTCTTATCTGGTTCGGATGATGGAAGTGTTGAGCTGTGGAGTGTATTGCGAAAGAAGCCTGCTTGCATAGTCAAGAATGCACATGCTTTGTTGGCTGCTAACAAAAAATCTGAACAAGGGGAGTCTGAAAGAATCCCTAATGGCCACAAAGGTGAAAATATTGTTTCCCTTTTTCTGTGATTAATGTTGAACACTTGAAACACTTAGTAGTCAATTTCATCTTCTGTAATCTGCATAACCTTGTGGAAGAGGAAAAATACTCAACAGTTTGTCAGATGATTTGTTTTCCTTTTATTTTAGTCCACTTGTTTGGCATGTATAATAAATATAAGACGCCGACTTTTTCGATGTTCTTGTAATTTGTTTTCCTTGTGCTAGCTGACTGACCTGTGTCCTTATGACTTACTCCTTATGACTTACTATTGGATCCCAAAACGCAGATAATGGTGACCATGCTTCTGAAAGCTTTGATTCTTCATCAGCATATTCCTGGGTCAGTTCAGTCGCTCTCTGCAGGGGCAGTGACCTTGCTGCATCGGGAGCCGGTAATGGGTCTGTTCGTTTGTGGGCTGTTGGTAGTGAGACCAAAGACATTCAATCCCTTTATGACCTGCCACTGGTAAGAGAAAAAGAAATGAGTAGCAAACTTCCTTTTACCTCTTGTGATAACACGGAGGATAAATTTGTTTCTTAAATGGGAAAATGGGGATGAAAAGGAAAGTAGACTTACCTTGCCCTCTTATCTAACAGTATGGGTTTGCTTGGAAATTCTATACATCAATCCATGTGGAGTATATTGTCGAAATTTAGAAGAAGATTAAGGATCTACTTAGAAGTGAGAAGATTTTTTTCTTTGAAATTAATTAGAGAGATTCAACTCTAACTTCACAGCACTTTAACTTGTTTACTGAAGATTGAGATCATGGTTTTAATGATTTTTATTATCTTTGTTAACAAGAGAACTCAAACTTTACATGTCACTGAACTTGCGACGTCCTCCTTTTGATTTTTGGTTCACCATCCTGTGCAAGTTCGAGTATGAATAGCTATTGCAAAATCCATTGATCATGTTGGTACATTTGTGCAATGCAGGTTGGATTTGCGAATTCCTTGGCTTTTGCAAAATCTGGAGAGTTTCTCGTTGCTGGAGTCGGCCAGGTAATTTTTAAAAGATAACTCCAAGAGATGTATTCTTTTTCTCCTTTTGTTTTTTTGTTTTTGTTTTTTTTTTTTCCTTTTTTCTTTTTCTTGTGCTTTTTTTTTTTCCTTTGTATTTGGTCCAGGATTCTGTTTGTGTGACTTGCTGAAAATCATAGATTTAAATTGACCCTGAAGTTGAGACATAAAGTGGCAACCAAAGCATGAAAGTTTGTAGACCTTAAATTTGGCTTGTTGCTGTGGCATATGCTGCCAAAGCAATTGAAATATGTAGTCGGTTATGAACGAATAGTAACTTTTGAAATAACCATTGTCTATTCTCTACCGTCCAATAAAGATTATGTCTTCGTCTTTTATCTTGCAGCAACTAAGGGTGCGTACAAAATATTGTTATATAATCATATATGTTTTTAGAAACGGTATCAAGGGGAGGGAAATATGGGAGCAAAAACCCAGTCCTGAAAATCTGCTGAATTTGGGGCATGAACCCTTTTTCTTCCGTTTCTCTTTGCACCTTTTTCTTTCTAATAATTGTTTCATTTCTAATTTGCTGTCTCCCTCCCACCAGTAATGTATTCGATGATTTTTTTCCTCTTTTCAGAGAAGTGAATAATTTTCTTACATTTTTCAGTTAGTAATGAATTTGGATTAATTTTAGCCGAAACCAGAAATCTGTTTGTGAAATCTTTGGTCCATCTTCAACTTCTATCCCATGGATGGTATCAATATTGTTATCCACTTTTGCTTCTTTGTGTGCAGGAACCTCGATTGGGAAGGTGGGGACGGATCCCCGCAGCTCAAAACGGAGTTGCAGTTCATTCCCTGAAGCTTTGTTAAGATGGACAAACTTTTTTTGTAGCTCCCAATTTTGACAACAGTGAGTTGATAGTACAAAAGGAAAAACAATTTTCTCGGGTAAACGTTATATATAGGTTGATTATCATTTATTCTCATTTAGCATCATCTTCTACTGCGTCCTTTTGAGTTCATAAGTTGGAAGAAAGAAACAATCTGCTAATGGTGCTGGCCAATGCGGGCCTCGTCACCACGTTTTGTCTTGGATTCATGTCTTAGAGATTCCATGCCATATCATACCGTCCGGTGGTCGTCATTGACCTGTGACCACCATGATACCAGCTGGTAAACCATAGCCGTGTAACATTGTGACACTAGAGGGCATCTCGTTTTCTCGTGTATAAGTATAGAAGTGGAATTGAATAATAGTTTTTCGTTTTGAAAACCGTAACCTAAAAAATGTGATAGTAATATTAGCAGGAACGTTTGTTCAACATAGTTGTGGGTGTCGCCAGCATTGCAACAAGGAGCGCCTGCCACTGTAAGAGCTTGGTAGTGCAATCCAAAAGAAGATAGGGAAGAGCAAATTTTAGAAATTTTTTTTATTAGTTTTGCCTCATTTTTCATGGCCTTCAAGCACTAGACAATTTCCGTTAAAAAATTGATAAACTTTTCAAGGAAAAATTAGTGAATATACAGTTTTTAGATTAGGAATGGCAGTGTAATGACGGCCGTTGGATGAAAAAGAATAAAGGGTGTGGATAGTTGATGACGATGAGGGGTAGCCTTAAAATCAGTTGGCAGATATGTACGTGCAGGCTGTAATTCACTCAGTGCTACAACGTTGTTGTCCTTCTGATCCAATTCTTCTTGTAGCCAGTCCGAGACGGTTTCGAGCGTTTGAAGCTTGCTCTGGTTCTTCTCAACATGAGCTTTCAAACAAAGTCTGGTTTGATGATGACGACTTTCTGGTGGATGATGACTTCTTCTGCGAGTTGAGGAGAGAGAAATAGTCCTCGGCGGTGGCTTCTTCGTCGGCGCAGAATTCGAAGGTTTTGGCTTTGAAAGCGAGAGCGAATTTCTGAAATTAACATCTCAAGAGATTTCTACTTATTTTTTTAGATTTTGTGAAGATATAACCACACCAATTAATAGCTTCCGATTTAAAACTTGCTAAAGGGTGTGAAGAAGGAAACAATTGTTGTGCACATGAAGTGGGCACTGTAGCAGTTGGCAGAAGCAAGTTGACGAGGACAGCGTACTTTAACCAAAAAGATGGTGGAAAAAATACTACAGGAGCTGTCCTTCCATTTCCCTCTTCTTTTTGGTTCAATATTTGTTTTTGTGAGGGATTTGATGAAATTACCATTATGTCCGTTCAAAACTTAAAACTAAGTTTTTTATTTTTTTATTTTATTTTATTTTCTCTCTCTCTCTCTACCAGCTTCTTTTTTCTCATTAAACTGAGAGCACTCTTACTAGCCTTTCTTCTCCGGCCCTTGACACCTGTCCACATGATGTCACTTTCACTGACAGGTATACATGCCACATACGCGCCACACCAACGGCAATCCCGTATAAAAAAAAAAACACTCCTATATATATACACAAACAGATATTTTCTTATTTATTTCGTCGTTATGAATATTTTGATATAAAAATTATATCTTTTTGATTTAAAACGAGAAAATGATAGAATTTTAAATTTGAGTTTTTAAAAAAATAAAAGAGAGAGTTTGATGTAAATTTAAGATTTTAAAATCCGGATGATATTTTATCATATGGAGATGTTGAGTTTGAGGTCCAAATATCAACATTGGTCAAACTTCTTAAGGTCATTTGGCCACATATCTCAATTTTCAATTGGAATGATTTTTGCTTTACATTTACAACTTAAAGGATCAAGTAGCCAATATATATTTATATATAAATATTTCACAGCATTCATACACTGGCCAATTTCTGTCAAAAGGTGGACAAAGTTATTAATTGGAGTGGATTTTGCTATACATTTTCAAATTCGAGGATCGGATTGCCAAACTTTTTATTCTTTTATTATTTATTATTTTTTACATTTTTTTTTTGCTTGCAGGTCTGATTTACCAATGTGGGAGAATAACAAAAACTAAGTGACAAATAGATAGTACTTTTGTGATTTATGGCGTTTCAGACTTTTGTGAGAAATTCCCATTCAAGCGCAGAGCAACAATTAGCAAGTCATCACCCTCTTGGATTTAGCCTCAAGGCAATAAATGATAAGATGAAATTAAACCCAAAAAAGGGTGTCCAGTGATAGAACCGATTAAATGGGACGAAAAAAAAAAAATCATCTTTAATCAGTGATAAAGGTTGCAGCTAAAACTCTAATCCGTTGCATTTGATTGCCCCGGAAAAATAAAAATAAAGATAAGCTAAAGTAGCACCAAAAGCTAAAAATAAATAACGAGACATTTTCTTGGCAGCATTAAGAATGGTAATCAAGACATTCAGATTAACTTCTGAAATAATTTCAATCATCAAAACACATACTTGGTAAGGAACAACTGGAATATATATCGACAGATACTTGATGAAAAACGTATGAAACACGTGAGAGAAATCCGAACGTCGTTTTCGCCTAAGCAGGAAAAACTAAAAAACAGTTGATATGAAACATTGAATTACTGGCTAGAAGGTCTGCAAATCGGAACCTTCCCGTAGAGCGCAGCGGCTAGCTTCTCAGGTGTGGACTAAAAAATCAGTAGCCCTGTTTAACAATTGCACCGTCATGCCGAACATAAGGCTCCTATAGATACGGTTGCCTAAGCCAACTGAATTTTTGTCTAAATCCAATTCCCACCTGATCAATCTTGCACAAATTTCGAGTTAGCACGGTTAAACCAGTACTGCAAATTTACATCAGTTCCCTTCTACCTCTTTCTCCTTTTTATCAGATTCAGTAGTAGCTTCACAAGAGCCTTCTTTTCCTACAGCCTTTGTTGTGTTGTCAGCAATTGTTGGGTTCGAAATTGGATCTGGTTCTATTGCTGCTTGAGACGGAACTGAACTTGGGGTATCAGCCTCATCCTCTGGTGCTGGTGCAGAAGGTCCAGCAGCAATTTCATCATCGTTCGCTGATGTATCAGCGGATGATGGAGAAGGCTTGGCTGCATCTGTGGATTCCGTCTGTAGCTCGCCATTTGGTAGGATATCAGACGGGTCTCCAGAGTCTGAAGTCTCCCTCCATTCAACCCATTCAGACGGTTTATCAGTTTCTTTCAACTCCACTTCTCTTAAATCGGTGGGTATACAGTCGGTGTCTTCTGTTTTTGTTTCCGGTTCTGGAGAGGATGTTGCAGTGTCGACCAAGTCCTCATCTTCACCAACAACAACATCATCCCCACCATCATTGACCGCACCTGTTCCCTCTGCATTAGGCGATGGGGAAGCAAGTGACCCACTTGACCGATCATTGGAAAGTCTGTTGTCATCCTCGAAAGCAAACCAGTTGGAATTTGTAAAGAGAGAGCCACTGCAAGAGCAATAATACAACGTTACGGCCACCATGATGTTATGCAAACAGGAAACATTGAGACAGCAATAATATAGAGGCCACTATTTGACGCTCCCAGTGATATAACAAAAGCAGCTTTCTTTTTGCTAAAAATAACAAAAGCAGCTTAGCACAAAGTAAATTCTACTCAAAATTGCATAAAGCATGACTGGACTGGAGATATGTTTGTCAGCTACTCGGCTGATCAAATACTCTTGCCAAACAGACTTAAAAAGCCGTCTAGGCCGACAGGGTAATAGATTCAGCAATATTAAATGCAAACAGACACAGCTTCATATACAATTTCCTTGATAAAATACTACTGGTTGAGAAGAGGCAAAAAACAACAATTACAACATACCTTTCCTGGTCATCGCCCAACCGCAGAGAAGCTATGACAACTTCAGCAGATTCATCATCGAAGTACACATCCTGCGCAACATGTCATTTGTATAACTTCTCAATAATTCCATTAAGCCTCAACTAAAAATTAAATTGAGATAACTGGAACTAAACCTCAACTGCAGTACAAACCAGCTCTAGTACCTTCTTTACCATTTAAAAAAAAAATGTTTTTGGCAATACGAAATAAGAGAAAAAAAATGTCTTTGGCAATACGAAAATAAGAGTTACTACTACTTTTCTTTACACACACACAAACACACACACAAAAACACATTTTATAAAAAAAAATGAAAAGAATTGATAATTACCCAGCATATATTTAGAGAGTTTTATTTTTTATTACTTTACTTGTCAACACATCTATCATGTCAAGCACCAAATTACAGCTCTATTATTTCCATGACCATCTATGCTGCACCAACAATTGGTAAGACAGGACTGCCTAAGTTATCTAACTTCCATTTTCGGGAGTAAATGTGGATATAAGATATACTTGTTCTTGTATGTGGTATAATCATAGTAAATATAATAACGCAAACACAAAAACATCATAAAACCTAGTAGCAGTAGCAGCAGTAATATGAGGTAATACAAATTTAATAAAAAAGTGTTCTAAACTAGATAATTCAACTGTTAGGATCTGAGACGACTCTAGTTGTCAGGTGAAGCAAAGTAGTTCATGTTGGAAAGACCATACACCTTATTATCAGGGTTGTAGTAGAACTACTTGTATTAAAACATACCCCCAATTCACATGAACGGTAATTCTTTAGGGAACTCTCACTGACCTTAACTCCTTTCTATTAAGTTTACAACTCAATCAAAGTTTATTGCAGTTAAAAAGAAAAAATGCAGTCAGACATGTTTCCCTCAACCAATGAAAACGTCCCCTACACAAAGACAAAACCGAACCAAAATACAGAATAGAAATTTTTCTCATACCTCGTCATCTCGTTCAAGTGATCCATGGCCCTGAAAAGTATAAAAGTCCTCTAGTTTACCAAAAGATACTTGCAAAACAATAATCAAGTTTTCTTACGGCAAGGACATTCAGACAATAAAAAATAGCAAAAATTCGTAAATGTGTGAAAAGAAAATTTTACATTATTTCTTCCGAGTTCTGATACAAATGCATGTGAACCCGCTTAGTGAACTCAAGTTTAGAACTAGAGATCAATGTACCCCATAATCTTTGGGATGTGGGAAATTTGCTATTTTCCAAGTACGTTAACATGACCCCTGGCCTCAAGGAATCGCACCCCAAACTATGTAGATGGAAATCAAGGCATGACCACTTCAAGAAAATTACTTTGGGCTTTTTTTTAACACAAGGATAATGCTTATCATATTAGGCTACTATGCCATTGCTAACGTATTTCTTGACTTGATGTTATAGTTTTAATTTTCCATAGTTTCTGCTGCTCAATTAAAGCTCTATTCTTCAACTTGAATGTAAGAAGCATACATAGGTAAAGGGAAGAAAAAAGAAATTACTATGCACCTCATCCATATCATTGTTGCTGTAAATGCCATAACGGAAGGCTTGGCTTAAGTTATTTGCTAGGGCTGCAACATCATAATCTCTATCTTGATAATCGTCATCATCACTATCCCTAGCCCGGTCGTGTAGAGCTGTTGGCCGCCTGTTAGAACAAGTGACTAATTAGATGTCTCAAAACACAAAATATAGGGAGGTGACAAAATAGAAAGAGGATGTATAAAGAGAGGAAGATCTTAGCGTTCTTACAAACGATGAAAAAAAAAAAAACTGAAAACAAAATAGAACTAGTTTGAACTCAATGCAATGTACTCTAATGTGTGCACAAAGAAAAAACCCTTGCGAACAGGTAGTCTGGCAAAAATAGAACTCCAATATGATAACAGAAGACAGAAGCCAAGAAAGGGGCAAGATAAGAGATTAGGCTGCCCAAATTAAATATCAGAGAGAGAGGGAAGAAAAAAAAAAAAAAAAAACCTAAGGTAAGAAACATATAAACCAAAACTAATGCATTAGCCATTTAATGATAAAAAGGACGAAGGTTGAACATGAAGTGAAGGTGTTCTAGATTAGACATATCCCAGATCATCTACAATCCTTTTGTTTCATTTCTCATTGTCTCTTCCATTTTTCTACATTTAAAGAGGTGAAGAACACTAACACTCCATGAATAACTAGTTTAAAAGTATGAATTTGGTTAAAAATGGTTTACTACAAAAGCAACCAAAAACATCTGGACAGGGAAGAACCGACTACAAAAAGCTCTTCTAACAACCAAATATAATGCAGCTGACAGGAGTGGCACCCAACATGTTATTGATAACAATGCAAGTACACGAGCATATGACAGGAGTCCAGGGCTGACGCCTTGCATCTTTGAATCATGTCAAGCGTCTATAATGTGGCCGTACTAATGCTATCAAATTAGATATAAGAAAGCTAAAACATCTACAATTTAAAATTTATAACAAAATAATGTATTGAGCTATTTCAGCTTTAAGGAAAACCAGAAGAAAGATGAAGAGTGGAGAGGAAGAGGGAAAGTATGGAAAAAAATTAATTTCTTGTTTGGGGCAAAGAAACCAGGAATGGCTATTGCTTGGAAAAGTAATCTAATTGTGAGTTGCGACCACTGCAATTACAAGAATATAGATCTCCACCTTAAACCTCACACCTTCGCCAATCGACAGTGATCACTTGTAAAGAAACCTCATATGTTCGGATATTTCAATATATGTGAAAACTTGAATTTTGCTCGGAATGTTAAATAGCTGAACAATTGTAAATGTAAGTGAACAAGGCCTCAATTCAAAGGAAAAGAACATACCCACAAGCCCACTGATAAACGTTTTCCACGGCATTACGCTTTGCTAGGACATTAGTATGGTCTGACCATTCATTGTTTTCCTGTACGAAGAAAAATAATGTCCTAAAATCAATACTCAACACATGTAAAATACATCCAGTATTTTAATTTTGCAACACTAATCTATTTTTATTCTGTTTCTAAATACAAATTTCATTTTGACAGCAAATGACTACATAGATTACGAAAATAAAATGTAAAAAAATGTTTAAAGAAAAAAACTTAAATACCTAAACCTAGATTTTATTTTAACCAAAGTGACAACATAAGCATTGAAGAAAAACAAAATGGATACGCTCTCCAATAAACATTGATACGAAAAAGATGCCTGCAAATAGAGATCTGAGTTATAGAAATGAACCTGCAGAAAAGTATGAATTTCACTATTTGTGTTCGCAAGTTGAACAAGTTTGTTGGATATACGTGTCAGATGTCCAATATTTCCTATTCTGGGTGGCGATCTACCTTCAGCAGGGACTGTTGGCTGCAGACAGAATCGTCAACACGTTCAATCACACTTTAACATCTCTTTGGATATCCAGAAACAAGAAGAAAACCACATTGAGACTTTCTATCGAAATCACACACACACACACACACAAAATAGACAAACCCTAATAAATTAATAACCAGCAATTATTAAGAAGTGGACCTTATTTGAATCAGCTGCCAATGTGAAATTCTTTTCAGCTTCAAGTATTTTCCCAACAAGATTACAGTCACGGAGAAGATGTTCAACAAGTGGAGCATTCTTACTCTCCAAACAAGATACTATAATGTTCTCTATGTGGTGATGCACGAAATTATTGTACGGGTACCTAGAGTCACAATACAACCAAGAAATAAGATTAAGACTCAAATTAAATAACTGGTCATAAAAGAAAGTACTTCTAAACTTACTCAAACAATAAATCTAAAATTCTCTGTACAGCTCCAAGACGGATCAATGCCTTCTCAGCAGCTTCACTACCAACAGTCAGTAACACCGAAATGAACTCTACAATCTGCAAAATTCAGGGCTCAGTGAAAAGCAGCATAGACAAAAATATTTACCATTTGCACCCAAAGATGTTCTAAGTACATAATTTATAATAAAAATTATCATGCCATGGAATCGAGGATATTCAAAATATCAACAGTCCATACAGAAGAAAAAAGGAAATATTGATCAATAATAATAATAGATCAGGATATACCTTTAAACGGTGTTTCCCAAGGGGGGGCTGTAACTTGCCATATGTGGTTAGCAAGATGTTGTCTGCAGACGAAACATCTAAAAGCTTGAGCAAATCACCTGCAAGCAAGATACTGATCAGTATTTGACTTGTATAAAAATGTATCAACACTTTAATACACGTTTTAAAAAAAAAATCAAGTAAAATAAAAGCAGGAAAAAGAAGAAGACGAGCAAATTTAAGGGGATCCCTAATGTACTTGTTGAATAGTTAATAAAATATGAAAGTAAAATCTGTCAAGTATTTAAAAAAATATTTTTCTTGCAACGCATCAGAAGAATAACTTTTCCACACAGAACATGAGAACAGAAGCTATAATTGGGAAGAAAGGAACCCAACCCAGAAGGAGCCAAGCCAAACTTACCCAGACTCTCCAGCATGCCCTCAATTGTTTCGGGATTAGCAGATACAGTGGATCCATGAATCATTTGACGACCAAACATGTGATATGTTCCCAAGGTTAATCTCTTAGGGTCTAACAAAGAGATGCATATCGACAATGAGTTAATTAAAACAGATTTTGGCCGTGATTCCTCCAAAGCGTGACGAAACAATCTTCCAACAAAACTGCATACCAAAAATACAAATCAGTTAAATGGGGAAGTTAAAGCATAACGGAATGCATACTAAAGAGTAAAGATAAATGCTACCTTGGACTGGAGATTTTTGCTGAAAGTCCAGCAGGTGCAAAACGTGTTATAGAACAGAGCGTTTCCGCTGCATTAGCATGCACTTCAGGACAATCCTGTAAAGATCATGTCCCAAATTGATTTAGATTTTGGATAGTCAATTTAGACATTTAATGCAGTACAACATAACATGATGCAAGTTTACATACTGGTGCAGCCCCATCAAGGTCAATAGGGCTATTATGTAATCAATGGGAAAAATGTTTGATCTATGACTACCAAAATGGGGCAAATGCTGCATTATGAAATCACAATTGGTTGCATCATAAACAGGAGCAATTTTAAAGGCAAGGTGTACATAACTAAAATCCAATTCATACAACAAAATCATATAAGAATGGCATCTTCATATATTCCATGGTCATAAACCAGGATAAACATATTCGAAGTAGACTTACTGATTCCTTTAAGAAAACAGGATTGAATAACCACAACTCTAAAGGAGACATTAAACTGACTGAATAACGAGTATGATACAAAATGACAACCAACAAACACCAATTGATCACTAAATAAAAGAATAAAATAAAATAAAATTCCCTTTTTTAGTGCTAGAGAAGAGAAAAGTTTACTATTTTGCTTTAAAAAAAAAGGGAATTTAAAGGTCATCTGAGTATGAAAAGCCAAGTATCAAGGAATTTAATCCTAAAGGGATGCTTAAACAGGAAAAGTAAACATAACACCAACACATGGCGACAACTCTTTCCTCAAAAGAAAAAAATTGAGAGCATCAATTTCAATTAAATTAAAAAGGACAGTTACAATCCGTATTCATGAAACAAAACTTCTTTCCTTGAATTAGAAATATAATTTAACATTTCACAGGACAAACTTTGGAAGCTGAAAAGACCTCTGTTGACAGCCACAACTTTTCAATCTCATAAAACATAGGGTGTGTTCAGTTAAAAGTACTTACTGAAGAACTGAACTTGTCAACAATCATCTCCAGCACATCTATATCTTGTATCCACTGCATTGCTTCCATATAATTTGAATACATGTGTTCATCAGCACCAATCAACCGTATCAAGACCTAAACAAAGGAAAGAGGTTCTGGTAAATTAACGGAGTGACAGACTAACTGTAGGAGCCAAAGGAAAAAAGAAATTAAAAAAAAAAAGATAAAATTAAATAAAAACCAAGTGTTTTCAACTGTGAGCAGTGGCCATAAGAAGTCTATTGTCTATTATTATGTAACTAAGCAGATTGGGTGATTAACACAAACAGCAAGTACTAGAAGCAATAAGAAAAGGGCGACCAGCAATAGACCTCCATAATGGATGTGATTCCAATCAGATCAACTAGCTTCTGGACAATTTCCCGATGAGCCTGGACAACCACATGATCAGATTAGAAACAATTACAAAGACATCTAACAGTGATAACATGTAACAAAAAACAGCATCTTTAAAAATATAACATAACATTAAGCATATATTCAAACACACATTAAGCATATTTTCGAACACCGTCAACATTTTCTCACCCTCAACAATATTAACGCATATTCACACTTGGGGAAACAACAATTATTTTCAAAGGAGGTTTATCAAACAACTATTCTTATGTCAGTTATTCTTGTCACTTAGCCCGTCATTCACAATGGTTTTTTTTTTTCTTTTTTTCTTTCAAGACGAGAAAATGTTCATTGAGAAATTATAGGATTTTAAACGAAAGACCCAAAAAAAAAAACTAACCGTAAAAAATATAAATATAACATTAAAATAGAGGTATTTCTGACAAGAATAATAGGCAAAAGAAAAAGGGAAGAGACAATCATGTACCATTCACCACTAAAATGAAAATAAAAATAGGAATCAAGGTACTTACTTGAATATAGTTCATAAATGGAGCTGTCTTTCGCAAAAGCAAGCATATGACAACCTAGAAAGAAAGGCACCGGAAAAGACCTCAAAACGGCTATACAAAGTAACATTATCTTTACTGCCTGGATATAGACATTAATAAGAGCATTAAAATGACGAAGAAAAGCACCTTGCTAAAGTACCCAGCCAGAAGCGTGCTGTGAGAGTGATTTGGTTCCAAAAAGGAAAACAACAAGTCCATTAACTGCCAACAAGATAGCCACCTTAGTAAGAAACAACTTTTTTTTTTTTTTTTTGAATATTGCTATAAGTCTGAGAAAGAGATGCTGGATAGGTAAAGCATCTTACCTCCTCATCCTCTACCAATGTTTTGAGAATGATATCAACTTCGCAAGTAAAAATCTCACAGGCAATAAAAGGAAATCTGTGTACAAAATAAATTTAAAAGATCAATAAATTCACGAGAAGGCAGCTTCAGACAACATATTTTCATATTGTTTCAAAACAACATACTTAAAAGTTCGCCTCTTCTCAGCATCTTCAGGAGCTTCTTCAACAATGTATCGTAGAAGTTGTTCAACCTGGACTCTCTCTCTCAAACTGCAGTGTACAAAGTTCCAGTAGTTATTAATACATAAGACTACAAACAAAAATTATGTAGAAACATATACCAATTTCAAAATGTTTTCAACATGTAACATGCTAGGTCCGAAGTCTAAGATTAAAAGTTCATTCAGTAAAGGAGGGGACAAAAATATCTTTCATAATGCAGAAATTCTAAGTCCTTAGAATAGGAGTCCAACTCATACATTACCACTCACTTCAGGATTCCATTCAGATGTATTAACAAAAAGTCAACTTTTTACAAATTCTTAGAAGGAGCATCCTCCATAGACACTAAGCATTAATCTCTCTTTTTTTTTTTTTGAAAAAGAAACAAGATTTTATTATCATTAAATAAAATTATGTATAAGCACGGTGAAAAAAGCTAAAATAAGGCCAAGAAAAAACAGTGGAAAGAAAGCAATATATTTACTGTGGAACTAAAAGAGCATTACAAGTTGATAAGGCGTCCGTTGAGAGCTTTGCACTCTTGAATGATTTCATCTTCATCTAAAAGTTCCTCCAAAGTGTAATTGTCTTTGTCCAAAATTGTCTCCACCTGCAATTAAACACAAATGAACAAATAATAACCAACTAGCATAATTGACAAATATCCGAATAACAAATAACTCTACTCAAGCGCATTTAGTAAACAAATGACAAGCAGAGGTGATACCAAAAAATCATTTCCAGCCTTAGAGAAAGGCATGGTACATCAATTAAAGTCAAATGAATTAACTAAAGTTTAAGCAATCCCCAGTCCAGATATGCAAGCCACATTGCAGAATCTGAAATCAGGCAATAGTTGAATACCAGATATTAAACACCAAACACGGTTCACTTCCTTTGAATTTGATTACAGTTATTGGGATTTTTATATCTTTCAGCAGCCAGCAAGACATTAGAACTATAGTCTTGTCACAGGATTAAAGAGAAGTTTGTGTAGCCAGACAAACCAATCTCATTAGCTTGCTATCGTACACATAAATCTATTCTCTACACAAGCTAAACTAACTATGGATGGTAACTGTTCAAGTAGCACCCATGAATGAGACAACAAGGCAGCAGCCCCAACAATTAAGCAAGTGATGGTATCAACTCTAAAAATTAAAAGAATACACTACGTAAACCTAAAACTTAGCGCATAAGTAAGTTTTTCTTTAAAACTTTTTATTGGGCGTAAGATGGGGGTTGTGTAGCGGTATAGACAGAGAACTCTTTGCTATGAGCAATCAACTTTACCTAATGGAACATCAATCCCAACTGGTTGTGCTAGCTTATCTTCCATCCAACAATTTTATCTTTCACCACTCAATCCACTGTATTGTTGTACCAAAGCTTTAGAACCTGATGTTCCTTCTTCCCCAACCAAATAATTTGATATTCCAGCTTCTCCTTCTATCACCCTTAAATTTAAACAAATCACTCATTCAAACTTCTTCCTTCAACTACTAATTCTAGTAAATAACTTTGGATTATCAGCTCTCCTCATTCTTTCGGGAACATTGCATTTCAAGGAGTTTACTTGCATGGTGAAATAATATTGAACAATGTACCATTACCTTATTTATCCAAAATGTATGAACCAATCTACTGTTACCTTACTTATCCAAAAATAAATAAATAAATCTACCATTACCTTATTCTCAAGTAATCGCAAACATTCTCAAGCCAACACTTTTGCCTCTCAATCCACAACAGTTATTATTATTATTATTATTTGTTTTTTTCGGGATAAGAAAAACCCTTTCATAAATAATTTAATAAATTAAAAGAGAGAGAGAATAAGGAATCCTCAAAGAAATAAAATAAAAAGAATAAAAAAGATAACAGAAGCAGATGCATACAGAAAGATTAAACAAAGACCAAAGTGAAAACAATCCAGAGCAACCTAACATCTCAGACCATTATCTTCTTACTACATCCTTCCAATTTAAGATGATTAAGGTAAAAAGAATCTCCTTTAACGCCTTCTCTGTTAAACCCTATTGTGAAACTAAGACCTTAGTCTTTTCAAAAATGCCTATTCTCCCATTTCCTTTTCCTCAAAAATTCTGAAATCTCTCCGCATCCACAATGTACAATGAAATCACCATGCAACTCCATAAAGCTTTTGCCATTTTGGACCCGAACCCCGCCATATTCTCAATCAACCACAGTTACGATTCATACTTATTAACATTACAGCATATCTCTCAGTCTCATCTGGTTAGATACATCTTGTAGCCAAATATATTGAAAATTATGCTTTCTGAAGCTATAGAACTAAATCTATTACTATTATATAAAGCTCAAGTTTTTTACTATTCAAAATTTTGGTCTTTCTATTTTGTCCTTTTGAGGGCTTTTTTCAAATTTTTTTTTTCCTTTTTCTGGATAAAATCGTATGATGATTTTTACTCTTTAGTGCAATCATTCGTTACTGCTATTCTTTATCTTTTGGGCTGAAAAGTTTTTACCTGGTTTATTTTTACTTTTTACCCCCTTTTTTTGTTTTTGTTTTTTTTTTTTTGCATCTTTTGCTCTTAACTTTTTGAAAAATACTTTTGCTTTGCTCATTTCATTTAGAAATTTTATATCTACATTCTATTTTTTTTTTTAAAAAAAAACTTAAAAAATAATATACATATATATGCAACAAACTAAATCCACGCACATACAACTAGTGAAAAAAAAAGGTAAAGTGATTTGCATGAGTAGAATAAGCAATCTTAGAAATGTTCCACAACATGAGCAATTCCAGAATGTGGAAGTAAGGTATACAGCGGACTGATGCTATATATTGTTGTCTTTTTAAGGAGATGGTTAAAATGTCAAAACATCAATATGCGTAATCAGCAGGGTATCGGCTGGTTATGCTTCCATCCTTGCGATACAAAAGATTTATTTAGAAGGAAAAACTAGTAGGATGGATTTATTATTTTGTAAAGGGCATCATAACACGAATCAAATAACGCATCACAATTTAAACATGACGTTTTCATTCTTACATGCTAGACACTAAAAACTAAACCTCTGCAAAACCATATGCATTTTTCTACTTCACCAATCCTGATCCGCTCCTAAATGTCTTCTGATCTATATCTTAGCTCCTCAACTTCTATAAAAACTCTTTTCAATCATAATTCTACTCAGCTAGATTCAAAATCCTGCCTTAAACCTTTTTCAATCAGATAAGGAATTGAGGCATTAACCAAAATCCCAGGCTCCAAAGTCAATTTCCAGATTAAAATAGCAATTCATATATAAATTCACCACCAAAAATCCCTATGGAATGGGCATTAGCAATAAGAAAACATTCTCCCCTGATTCCATAAACCGCAATATATACAAGCACAACTGACTGCTACAAAAATTACTTCAAAGAAAAGTCACTGCAACAATTTCGAAGTTAAAAACTCCTAGTAGAATCAAAACTACACCAAATTCAAACAGAATCACAACACTCTCTAACACAATTACGCCAAGTAAGAAACTTCGAAACATATTCCCAAATCCCGCATCCGATCCCGCATTTTCACGGCAACCAAACAGAAAATCAAAAGAACCAAAAAACCGAAACACGAAAATCAGCCCAAAGCACATCAATCACTGTTACATATATAGGAGTATGACGAAAGAAAGAAACGCACAGGAGACGCAGTGGACAGTCCCGCCATACGCCAGAACATCTTGAATTCGGCGAAGAAACGGCCTCGACGAGCCGAAGAGCAGTCAGATCTACAGAAACCTTTACCCCGGGGAAACCCTAACGCGCGTTGCCGATTCCGGAGGCCGGAGGAGAATTCAACCAATCGGAGCAATCAGAGAGACGAAAAAAGGGATCCAATCAGAAGAACGAAAACCCTAGAATCTGGAGGAAAGGAGATTCAATTGGATCGAAGGGGAAGGGGATTGAGGAGAGAGAAAGGAGGAGGAGGAGGAGAGAGAGAGAAACCAGAAGCACCTGCAATCGCGGGAGGGGAGGGAGGGCTGAGAGTTTTTGCTACGGAGATGAGTGTACGGCTGATATGTAAAATCATAAAAATATTTTATATATGTATATTTATATATTTTGTGTTCGCCTTTGTATTATTGGTATAGTTCTTCTTTTTCTTCTTCTTTTTTTTTTTTTTTTTTCACTTGGTAGTTTATATAGCTTTTCGTTTAGGAACCAATTAGATTATAACATCTGAATGAAAATATTTCAACAAAAATATTTAAATAAAAAATTTAAATTATTATTTGAATCAACGTTTAAATGATAATATTTAAAATAATACATTTGAATTTATGTTTAATATTAAAATAAACATCTAAATACTTCATTTTAAATGTGAAAAGTCCAAACACCTATTTAGATGAAATAAAATAGTCCAAACTAAAGCAAATGATTACCCCAAACAGTCCAATAATTAAAGTTTTTTTTTTTTTTTTTGGGTGGGGGCTTTTATAGCTTATCAAGGAATTTATGATCAGTTTGACGTTGTTATGTTGTGGAAAATTTTTGTTGTAACTGTATTATAAGTTTAAAGTTATTATGTCTAAAAGTATACATGGGTTTGGGTTTTTTTATTTTTAAGTTATTATGATTAATATAAGTAGAATTTTAGGTATTTGGTAAACTATGAATAAAATTGTTGTGCACATGCATATTGACAAAAAAGGATATGTTATGTTTTTGCTTAACAAATACTCTAGTATACATATTTATTGTCTAATAAATTGAATATTCGAAACATTTCACACTCAAATAAAATTTTTATTTAGTGAATGTGGTGAAGAAGCTGAGTTTGGTTTAAGAGCAAATATGCTGAAGAAGCCGTAGTTGAATGTAATTTTATTATTTGTCATGAAGATAAATAAAGTGAGTAGATTGGAATTATTACTTTTTGTAAAGAATATTTTAGTAAATTTGTATAATGATAGTTAAAGCTGCTATGCAAAAGTAACTTCTGACTTGTTTTTTAAATAGTTGAAATCTATAAATAAATAAAAAAAGGATTTATCAAACATCTCTATAGATTTTTTAATAATATAAAAGTAACATTTAAAAATAATGTCATACAGGGCTTTAGGGAAATGAAGTTGGCCAATAAGAAGATGAAAGAAGTTGAAAGGGAATTTCTTGTAGGTTGGATTTGTGTGGCAAAATGAATATATTTGGGTGTTTCGAAGAAAAAGAAGATTTGGGGATGAAAAAACAAAAGCAAAAAGGGGAGAGGAGATGCCAAAGGTTTTTTTTGCTCTAGGTTTAGTTGCTCTCTCTTGCTTGGGCACAATAAATGTTGTAGTTATTTTTGTTTTAGTTGAAAGTGAGAACATTTGGTGAATGACAAAGCGTTAGGATTTCTTTTAGATAATACTAGTTGTATAGCATGTACGGAGATAGACAAAAAAAAAAAATCATGTGACAATTTATGACTCATTACACGATGGGTGATGGAACCACCACATGGCGTTGATTAGACTGCCACATGACGGGTGATGGAATTATCACATGGCGTTGATAAGACTGCCACATGACAGATTGAGAGCAATGACTAAAAACATTGGTCATGAACTATTGACTCTTTTATAATATATATGTATATGTCAATAAAAGTTAAAAATAAGACAACGCTCATTCCTTAGATTATTAAAAAAAAATGAAAACGCCATTGATTTTCAAAACTCTTTCTCTCTCATCAGCTAAGCTAATACTAACAATCTATATTTGATATATATAAATTTGAAATACCTATTAAAAAAATGGGAAAAGATATGGTAAAGTCCTTTTGAGAGGAACTACTAGTAATTACTGTTTTTAGGCCACACATATTTAATCACACAGTTGAGATATTGAGAGTGCATAATAACTACGGTGGGCATTGATCCATAAGATTACCCCCTCTAAACTTTCATCTACGTGATTTCCACCAGAGAAAAAAAAGAAAAAATAAAAAAATAAATTACAACAAATCTCATCTCCATGGCTACGGGATCACTCCCGCTGACCTTCCTCAACTCGCACCATGGCTACAGACCCCTTGAGCTCGGAGTCGCCAGCCATTGCTCAACTCACACCATCGCTGACCATCGCTCAACGAAGTTAGAGAAAAAGCCTCACGTCGACCATCGCTCAACTCGTCGGCAATCACTCGATCGGGCCTCATGCGAACGGCCTTGCGCGACAGCTCTCAAGCCCCTGCTCCTACCAAGCGCAACTTCTCAAGAACTATATTTTGCTGAATGCTTTTATCAGATTTGGTTTTGTTGATAATGAAATTGATATAAGATTTCAATCCTGTTGTTTGGGTTACATCTCAAGAACTGGTATTGTCACATGAATTTTGGGTTTGGTTTTCATATCGGATGCAAATCCCTAATTTTTTTAGAAAAATTAGGTTGGGTGATCTTTTTAGTTACCTAATCTAATATATGGTCCAACTTTTTTTATTTAAGAAAATGACCGTTTGTTTTTTTTTTCAAATTTGGTCGATCAGTGATTAACTATAAAATTTATGATTGACTATAAAAATTTGATGATTGACTAATCGTCAATCAGTGATTGATTATGAAATTTGGTGATCTATGTCATAATTAATCAGTGATTGATCGTAAGTTAATCACTGATTGACTATTATGTGGTCAATCACTAATTGACTGTTTAAGAAAAATTGACTTAACCATTTTTGAAAAAAAAAAAATGGCATTTTAACTAATTTTTAAAAATTTTGGTAATTTATTAAAAAACTTCTTAAAAAAATGCTATTTAGCTATAAATCTCTTTTTTTTTTTCCCCACAAGCCAATCCTGAAGTTTAGGGGGATTAAAAAAAAAAAAAGAAATGGGAAAAAGAACAAATCTCTACTTCTGACCTCAAATAAAGAACTCCATCTCACTGTCCATCTCAAA
Source organism: Ficus erecta (assembly GCA_008635985.1). NCBI lineage: Eukaryota > Viridiplantae > Streptophyta > Magnoliopsida > Rosales > Moraceae > Ficus > Ficus erecta. The sequence continues at coordinate 1,294,130 of BKCH01000068.1, forward strand.
TGTACATCAATTAATAACCATTAGATGGGTAATTAAAGGTAGTGTCTCTAACAGAAACTCAACCACAGTCTCTCCATAAAAAAACATATAGATTTGAAATGTTGTTTTTAAAAAATTTTAAAAGTGTCACACTTCAATTTAAATTTTTAGCTATTTTAAATTGAATTAAAAAAACTATTTTTCATTTTTTTTCTCTCTCAAACATCAATCCGGTAAGATTTTCATTTTGTATTAGAATTTTGGGTAAGACTGCGGTAGATACCATTTCATATACCTTATCGGTAGAGTTCTTTTTTAAAACCGTTAAAATGTAATCAAACGACTAAGATTTTACTTGTGTATGATAGTTATAATACACCTTACCTTATACTAATATATAGTAAAAAATTAAAAAATAATATATAAAAAAAATAAAATTAAAAAAACTCCCCCCAAGGCCGACGGAGCCCCTTGACACCCCCTACAACTCCGGCGATCGATGACGATGCCCCCCAGCCGGCGAGCCCTGTCCCTTCGCCCCCCCCCCCCCCCCCAAATTGAGCCGACGACCCAAATTTGGTCGCCCCCCTCCCCCCGTGCCGACGATTGTGCAGGAGGTTGGGCATCGGATCTCCCTCCGCCCCTCTCTCTCTTCTCTCCTTCAGCCGTGATCGTCTGGGTCTTCGATCTCCATCGTAAGATCCACGTGGCTTGGCTATGAAGACCCTGGAAACGTGATCTCGACATCACGGTGAGATTTGCAAGCGTTGTCGGAGTTTGGATGACCCGGCCGTTTGTTGATCATGATCTGAACGCCATAGCTGCCGGTCGCGATTTGCATGCGAGTGGCTAGAGAGAGAACGAGGCCAGTGATAGTATCGAATCGGTGTCGTCTTCTTCATCTCTGGCGGCGGATCGGTAGCGATCATATCTTTCTTTTTATTTTTTTAGATCTGGGATTTGTGGAAGGAAAAAAAATTTTAAAAATGTAAATCTAAAATAATATAAATGATTGTGTGTAAACAAAACTATAACAATATTATATGCACCTTACATCATAGTCATTCATTTACTTACACAATCATTTTTAACTATTAGATGAATCATTACCGGTAGTGCTTCTCAATTGAGCTCTACCACAATCTTTCCCTATAATTTTTTTAAAAACTACATTTCAAACTTAAAAGTGCCAACACAAGCTAAAGCATTTGGTTGCAGTGTTGGAAATGGGAATAGTAATGGTAATGATAATAGAATAGAAAGGAAAGGAAAGATGAGCCTCCGTTTCATAAGTTAGTTAGAGATAAAATTTTTAAGTTGAAATTGGTTGATTGTTTAAAAACTAGTTATAAATTTTATTGATTTTTCAAAAAAAAAATTTTAAGATAAAAATATACATTTTAATTAGAGTTAAACGGAGACTACTTTTGTTTGGTTAGAAATTTAAAAACACAAGGGAATGGAATACGTTTAATTGAAGGTTCCAAAGATCTTTTTTTTTTTTCAATTACAGATCTTAACCTTTTTATTTTTATTTTTTATTTTTAACACAAACACAAACAACAAATAAACGCAGGCTTTTTATACACCATCACCTTGTCGGTTGGCTGCCAAACAAGTCCACACCAGACCATAAAATCACTAAACTAAATCATATAAAATCTACCCACAAGCTACTGACATTTTCACTGATCTCATGTTAACTTTTGAATCTTGAACAAAATATTTAAATAAAAAGTATATATATATTATAATGTCGGGGATGAGCTTATGGGTAGAGCTCGTGTCTGAAAATGGCCGGCGATTGAAGAAGGCGATGGAGGAGCTGAGCAGCAGCGAGGGTCGAAGGCGGAGAGCGGCGGATCTGCGAGTCGGAGAGTGTGGATCAGGACGAAGGCGGATCTGGGCGGGGTGGCTTTTGATGGAGCAGAGCAGTGTCAGCGAAGAGTTGGTGGAAAGGAGGACGGCAGAGAAGGCAGGACAAGCATGTGCTCTGCTAATGTGGGACAAATTTAAGAATTTTTTTTTTTAAATAGAGAAAAATTAAAATAATAAGTAAAAAATATATACATAAAAAGACCCCAAAAAAGGTATTAAAAAAATTAAAGAACTAAAATCAAAGAAATTATCAGCATTAAAAAAAAGACTAAAATGAAAAAAAAAAAAGTCGGGCAAAAAAAAATGAAAAAAGGATTAAAATGAAAAAAAAAAAAAAAAAAATGATCCGGGAGAAAACGGAGGATCAAAAAGAAAAAAAAATTGGTCCAAAAAAAAAAAAAAAACTAGAGGACCAAAAATTAATCACAAAAAATTTTCATTCAAAACGAACCGCTTTAAACGGAGGGGGGATGAACAGGAGAAATTTTTCTCCTTCTTTATATATGTATCGATTCCTGGCAGGGAGAAGTAGAAATTGAACTGGCCGGAGCGACTACAACTCTCAAACTGCCGGAATGGACTGTTGGAGATGGTCTGTAGGCGGAGGAGGGAAGGAGGTGATGGTGGTGCTGTTGTTCCAGAAAATAGAGGAGGAGGAGGAGAAAAAGGGGCAAGCATGTGAAATAAAAAAAATAAAAATAAAAACATTGGAGTTGTCTTTCCATCCATACGAGGAAGGAATGATGATTCAACCAAAATGGGTGAATGAGCATTCCTTTAGAATGGGTCTTCTTTATCCATAAGCTAACCAAACATCAGAATCATGCATGCATTTGTTACACAAGTTGAAACTGAATTTTTTATATTGGAATTGAGTTGAATTGAATGCGCATTTAGTGAGAGGTTTGAACTGTCAAAACTAAAAAGTTTAAAAACTTAAAATGTATTAAAAAAAAATGTCACTATAGAACTTGTTTCGTTCGTTTCGAAATTTTATGTAATTTTAAAATAAAATTTATCCCTTTTGAACTTTAAAAGTTTGAGTTATAAAAAATATAAATAGTGAAACTGTGGTTAACTTTTCAAAAAATGATAAAAATGAATTGAATTTTTTAGGTTTAATTGAATTGAACCTTAAATCCAAACACATGCTCATCATTTCTTTCCATCCAACCAAACGTGGCCTCATAGAATAAAAATTTTGTATTTTGTTAGCGCTTCAGAAAACAAGGCGGGATAAGCCATAGAAAGAAAAGATAATGAATTATCAAAGAAATGTCTCCAGATAGCCTTGTCATTATCATTAAAAAGCATTGTTATTTTAGCTTTAAGATGTCATATGTATCTTGAATACTAAACATTGAGTCCATATATAAAGGATCCACTTTTAAGGATGTAAATCATGGTGAAACATCACATTTTTAAATAGAGATTTATTTATATAATGAAAAAAAAAACTAAATATTTTAAGCAAAAACTTAGCATGCCTTTGGTCTAAGGTTTGGATTGTAGAATTTGTATTTGAATTGATTGTACATTTATTGAAGCGTTTGAATTGCTATAGTTAAAAAGTGTAAAAAATTGAAATGTGTTCATAACAAAATTTCAATATGGAACTTGTTTTGTTCGTCTCGAAATTCTAAGCAATTAAAAAAAATCATCTCATTTGGATATGCCTATGCAAAGTTATGGACTTTTAAAATTTGAGTTCAAAACTGTGTGAATAGTGAAGTTAAGGGAAAAAAACAAAAATTGGATTATAATTTTGAGTTTTGGGTTGTAAATCCAAACTCATGCTTAGCATGCGTTTGGTGTTAAGGTTTGGATTGTAGTATTTGAGTTTGAATTGAATTGTGTGTTTGGTAAATCGTTTATATTGTTGGAGTTAAAAAGTGAAAAAACTTGAAATATGTTTAGAAAAAAACACATCAATTCGTAGTTTGCTTCTCCCGTCTTGAAATTCTATGTAATTTTAAAAAAAATCATCTTGTTTGGACTTGTATATGCAAAGTATGAACTTTTTAAAGTTTGAATTATAAAACTGTATGCATAGTTAAACTGATGTTGACTTTTCAGAAAAAAAAAAAAAAAAAAAAAAAACTAACTAACTAATTAAATTGTAAATTATGATCCAAACTAGAGCACCAAACACCTCCTTAAATTAATAGTCATGTAAAAAGATCACATACTTAAATTTACAAAATAATTTGTAATGTATGAAATTAAAAAATATATATTGCTTCTTTTACAAAGGTTTAAATCTGCAATCACAGGTCCTTGTGTGTTTGCTTGTTTATGTGAATATTAAAAAGACTGATAGTCATTATGATGAGTCTCATATCAACTTGGAGTAAGAATTTTAAGTGGCAAGATCTTGTTCCTACCCGTGGTAAGCTCAATATCACTACTTTTGTTGATTTTATGGTGAGTAAAATTATTAAAAAATTAACTTTTCTTCGATGACATTGGTAAAGGAAGCTTGAACTTGATCGCAAAAGCAGCTCTTTTATAACAAAGTGAGTTTGTTTAATTTTTTTCAAAATGCGTGCCACAAATACTTGTGATATCTATTTTTTTAAATTTTTTTTTGTTGGAAAGTACAGTCTAAATGTAAATCCAAAATCAAGCTATAAATTTTTTTATTTTTTATTTTTGCTAGCTATAGTCTAGATATTTATAAATTTCGAACGTGAATTTAAGCTCATATTCACTTTCTCTCTCTTGCTCTTTCTCTCTCTCTCTCTCTTTTTCGTTTTTGTTTTGTTGGGGGGGGGGGGTTGTTTACAATGAGACCTACCTATTTTATCCCGTCAATGGGTAAATTTTTTTTATCGTCCGATTAGTTTTGGATGGTTAAGATCGAAAAGATACATCAAAAAATAATAAAACTTACTATACCTGATTTTTTTAACAAAAGTTTTTTTTTCAAAAAAAAAAAACTATATTCCTTCCGACAGCCCTTCCTCCCACCGACACCGACAACCCATCCACGACCACCCGCCACCTTTCCTCTGCCAATGGCACCTACCAACCCATCACCCACATTGGGATCTTGCGAGCCACTCATTGTTGAATTGTGAGCTTGCTGGCCTCGTGACTAGGTTCATCCCCCCCCCCCCCCCCCCGGCAACCGTTGCCCCCGCGACTGGGTCCCGCCCCCCCCCCCACTAGGTTGGCCCCCCCAATCCCTAATCTGGGTTTCCCCCCTCGGGACAATCTGGTCGAATGAGGTCGGACAACGTATTTGGGTGGCCGACGAGACCCATAGCCACGATGTTTCCCGTTCAGCCATTCTTTTGTTCTTTTGTTCTTTTTATTTTAATTTTTCAATTGTAATCATGTGTAAGTGTTTTAATTTTAATTTGGTATATTTTTCTGATCTATACCATTCAAATATGATTGAAGGGCTGAAATTTTTTTCCCCATTTATGAGGTAAAAAAAACTAGGTCTCATGATAGAAAGATCCTTTTTTTTTCGTCTTCACATCGAAACTGATGGATGGTAATCACAGTAGGTGGGAGAAAAGTTCCTCCTTATCAAGGAAATTAATTACATATTTCTAAGTAAGACCCGTGTTATTTAATTTCAAAATACAAAAGTAAACACTGTAATTTAAAATCAGGAATTTAATTTATTTTTTCCGAATTAGATTACTCATTAGTAGCACATCCTATATACATCCCTCCATCATCCGTCACAATCCTTACCTTTAGTAAAATCTCGTTTGCTCTCTCCTCTTATTAGTCTTTGGTGATGGTTGAAAACCCAACTAGCTTAATTATATTCTCACAATTTTCGTACGCTATAATGTTGTCACCAAACATGAATTCAGTTTGCACTGCTAATTCACACGGAGGCCTCAAAATATGCTGTGGAATCATAGTTATTTTCTTGATCGTTATGGCGGTAGTTATTCCAACATTGTTGTTCACTATCTTAAAACCCAAAGATTCTGAAATCATAGTCTATTCTCATGGCCTAGAAAACATTGATCCTTTCTCGATGATGTTCGTCAGGAATATGACCTTGAACATGACCCTTACAATCAATAATCACCGGAATGTTGGAAGTTTCAAGTTCAAGAATACAATAACTTATGGGAACTATCGCGGGGACGTTGTAGCTGAAGTTCCAATTGGACAATATCTCGTTCCTGCACATGGTAAGCTTAATGTAGCTACTTCTACCAATCTTATGGTGAGTAAGATTACTAGAAATCCGCGTTTCTTCGATGATATGGGTAAAGGAAGCTTGAACTTGACCGCAACAACTACTCTTCATGGTAAAGTGAGCTTGTTCAATTTTTTCAAGATGCGTGCCATGGTCCGTAGCAAGTGTGACATCTCTTTTCATATTTAATCTAGAAAAGTGCAGTCCACATGTAAATCCAAAATCAAGTTATAGTTTTTTTTGTTTTTTAATTCAATATTTAGATGATTATTAATGAACTCAAATGTGAAGCCTTTATGTTGTTAAGGATTTATGTTATATATTAAACTCCTTTTCCTTATCTTCACGATATAATTGATGGTTGGGTAAGTATACGAGACAATTAAGCAATTCATGATTTCAACTCTAAAAAATTAAAAGCATACACGTAAAATTAGAAATTAAAAGAATATATAGATACGTTTTGCATTCATTCTGAAAGCAAAAACGAAGGAAAATATAACAGAAGCATAATCACAATACGTCATATTTGCTATTTGCTGGTAAGTTGATATTTGTTTCTTTTTTCTTTTCTCTTAATTAAAAAAAAAAAAAAAAAAAAGGTAATATCCTCTTGTCAATTTTAAATTTTTTTTTCCCTCACTAAGACTGATCACAATTATTATTAATAAACTACTCCATCATGTTTCATATTTAAAGTACCAATCAAACTCAACATGAAACTCAGCACATGTTCGTAATTTTTTTGTTTGTTTTTAAATCACTTTTTTTGTCGTTTTATTTGGATGAAATTTGACTCTTAGGTCCCTTACTCTTGTTCTTTTTATTTTTTATTTTTTATGTCACTCTAATTTTATAGTAACACCTCAATTATAACGTCATGTCATATCCCATTAACTAAAAATAACTAGTTTGATTGATAGAACATAATATTATTAAAGGTATGAAGGGGACATGTGAGTCGATTGCTTAAAAAAAAAAAAATACATCCTTATATTTTAATTTTTTTTTATTTTTTTTTATTTTTTTTTAGACTAATCACAACAGCAATTGGGTTTAGGATACTCTTGAAAAAATTATGCAAAATAGGCCATAATCGAAATTAATTTTACATTTTGTATAAAACTAATCGCAATTGCTTGACAAACTATTTGTAGTTACTTTGAAGGTAACGGTTAACATTTAACTATAGCGTGAGAAGATCTTGCAAAAAATTTTAGGGTGATTAAAATTGTGTTAATTTTTTACTGTAATTACATTTAAAGGTGGGGTAAACTTTTTTTTTTTTTTTTTTTTTAATAATCTTTTTAAGGATTTAACTCTGCAATCACAAAAAAGTGTATTATTGGAAAGATTAATTTTTCCTCTTGATTACACCTATATATTCTTATTGGTTATGTACATATAACAATTTAGTTGAAACTATACAGTTGAAATAAAAAAATAAGCAAGGATGGATTGGATATTATAAATATGTTGAGTCATGTCATGTATTTTAAAAACTATCAGATTAAACTTCTGAAGAAGCAGTATAATATTTACTGCATCACAGACTAAAATAAATAAGAAAATTATGCTGGATAGTTTTTTTTTAGTTACCTTGTCTAATAGATGACCCAACTTTTTTTATTTAACAAAATGGTCGTTTATCATTTTTCTAAATTTGGTCAATCAGTGATTGACTATAATAGTCAATCAGTGATTGATTATGAAATTTAGTCATTTCAGTGATTCACCAAGGGTCAATCATTTGACCTTAAGTCAATAACTGATTGACCAAATTAATTATATTATGTGGTCAATTATTAATTGATCATTTAAAAAAATTGAGTAACCATTTTAGAAAAAAAAATGTATTTTAAACTATTTTTTAAAAACTTCAGCCATTTGTTAAAAACTTCTTTAAAAAAAAAATTTTATTTAGCTATAAATCTCAATTAAATATAAGAATTAAAATTGATATAATGAAATTAATGATGTGAAATGATAAATACCAATAACAAAACTTAGTAACAAAATTAAAGATCAAAACTTGATCCAAATTTAAAAATTTTTGTTTAAGACTAATCACAATTGTTTGGTATTAGCATACTTTTAAAAATTTTGTGCAAAAGAGCCCATAATCGAAATTAATGCAGATTACTTCTTAATTTAACTAAAGCAAGTTAGTTAAATAAAAACCCAAAGCTTAACAAACTGTTTTGTAAGTACTTTGAAGGCAATGGTTAACATTTAACTATAGCGTGAAAGGATGTAGCAAAAATGTTTAGGGTGATTAAAAAATTGTAAGGTGGTGTAATTTAAAAAAATAATAATAAAAGTTGGGATTCAAGTTGAACACCTTAATATGTGGATTTATCTCTACAACCACAAAATTGTCTTATTAGAAATGTTAGATTTTTATTGGATAATATACTCCTATATGAATGTAAATTAAAAAAAAAATGATAGCTACTATTATGAGTCTCAGATCAATAGGAAATGAGGACTTTTTGTGACTTATAAATATCATAAGTTATTGTTTAGTTAGCAATTGTTTGAAAGTGAGAACTTAATAAGGTCTATTTATGAGTCTATTAAGATTTCTCCTCCTAAAAGCCCTAATAATCGATTTATCTCGTGAGAATATATGTGTTCTTGATTGTGTGAATATAAAAATAAAAATAAAAATAATTATCTTAATAAGACTAGGAATAACTTAAGGATAGAGTGTGTCAATCATTGGAGAAAAACAAAAACCTTAGGAAATTTTTTTTCATTTACTAGCTTCTTGTTATTTGAAGTTTTCCATATAAATGTTAGTCATTAGCTGAATTTATTCTATAATTTTAAAGTAATTGCTTAGCTTTCCCTTAAAAAAAATGAAAAAAAAAACCCCCTTTGGAAAGTGTTTTCCTCTAAGACTTTGTTGTTTAATTGATTGAATTTGAAGGTAATAAGGAATGTTATTCCTTCGTCTGTTGACATTTTCCCTATCAAACTTTAGATGCTCTGGTGTGTCTTTCTTGATTTCTAATTTATTGTCGTATTTTACAACATTGTCATATTGTCAATTGTTATCACTTTTTATAGTAATTGGTCTAAATAATCCATAAATTCTTTTAAAGATGGTGGTTTGGTTCCTTATTATCTTTTTTTTTTCCCCCCGAGATGACCCTAAACTCTTCTTTTTTTGGCTGTTATAGTCCTTTTCGTTCAAATCCATTAAATTTTTATCAGAATCTTATTGAAATGATTAATTTTTATACTAAAATGAATAAAATACCCTCCCCTCTCTTTTTCTCTGTTTTCGCCCACCCCCTCCCTCCTCTCTCTCTCTCGCGCGCTCTCTCTCTTTTTCTCTCAGTCTGGGCCCCCCAACCCCAACTGGGTTGCCCCTTTACTCCTTCTCTTGGTTTTGCCACCCCCTCCCGCCGCCGTTCGTCCCCCACCCCTGCCCCCCCTTCCTGCCGCCATTTGCCTCCCAGCTCGCGACTGGGTCCCCACCTCCGCTGCTTGCCCCCTGTGATCTGGGTTTCCCCTTCTTGCCGCCGTTCACCCCCACCCTACGATTGGGTCCCCCCTTCCTGCCTCTGTTTGCCCCCCTCCCAATTAACAATCTGGGTTTTTGGGCCGCTCCCCCCACCGCGACACCGATGCGCCCCTACTCCTCTCTCCTTTTGATCTGGTTCGTCGCTCCTCCCTCCGCGACGCCGATGCCCCCCACCCTTCTCCTTCCGATCTGGTTCGGCCCCTGCGCCGCCACCGCCATTGAACTCACGTCCCCTTTTCTCCATCACAAATCGCTCCCCCCGAATTGGGTTTTGAGAAAAGAAGAGGGAGAGAAGGGAGATGAAACTTTTTTATTTTTTAATGATTTTTTTGTAATTTTTGTTAAGGCCTCATTTGGTGAATGAGTTTAAACTCAAAATTTTCATCTCAGTTTTTGTCTTTTTCTGAAAAGTCAACAAAAATTATAACTAGTTTTTAAAAAATCAACCAACTCAAACTTAAAATTTTCAACTCAAACCGTTTCACCAAACTGACCCTAACTTAATTGCTGTTAGATACTAAAATACCTTCACAAATTAATGGATTTAGACAGAAAGGACCATAACAGTCAAAAAATAAGAGTTTAGGTCATCTCGGTAAAAAAAAAGGACCAAATTGTCATCTTTAAAAGAGTCTATTTAGTCCAATTACTCTAGTTTTTATTGTATAATTTATAATTAGTATAGCATAGTAATTTCATGGACAGAAAGGCCATGATTTTGTCGTTTTTTTTTTCTGTATCCCCCCCCCCCCCCCAAAAAAAAAAAAAAAAAACTCTCCCGGGTTCTTGTTTCTTTTTTGTTGTCGTTTTCAAATTTATACATGTTCAGTATTTGGGGGAAGTTAGAGGAAGAGAGGGAAACGGTTTAGAGAGAGGGAACGGTATTTGAGAGAGTCTAGGAGAGGGCGAGGCAGATAAAGAATATATTTATACATATAAACAGGACTACAAACGACAGTAAATAAATTTTGGAGGAAAAAATAAATAAATATAAATATAAAACGAGTGGCTATCTACTAATTTTATTAAATAAATAAATAAATAAATAAAGGAAACGTGATTCTATAGAAATAAGGATTCGGAAAAAGTTTCGACTTAACACCTATATATAGCCCTATCTCATGTACAACAATCTTTACGTTTGGTAAAGTTTTGCGTGCTCTCTCCTCCTAGTCTTTAGTAATATATTCAGAATCCTAGCTTTCCTAGCAAAAGAAAATAAATCAAAAATAATCCTAGCTTTCTACTCGCCAAATATGATATCTGTTAGTACTTCTAATTCTGCACAGAGGCTTCAAAATAAGCTGTGGAATATCAGCAATTTTCTTGATTACTGTGGCGATAGTTTTTTCAATATTGTGATTCACTACCCTTCAACCCAAAGATCCTGAAATCACTGTCCATCCTTATAGCCGGAAGAACATTGATTCGTTCTCAATGATTTTCGTCAGGAATATGACCTTGAACATGACCCTCACAATCGATGATCACCGGAATGTTGGAAGTTTCAAGTTCACGAATATGTGAATTATATTGCGAGGACGTTGTGGCTGAAGTTCCAATAAGGCAAAATCTTGTCCCTGCACATGACAAGATCAATGTCACTACTTCTGCCGATCTTCTGGTTAGTAAGATTATTAGAAATCTGCGTTTTCTACAATGATGTACGTAAAGGAAGCGTGAACTTGACTACTCTTCATGACAAAGTGAACTTGTTTAATTTTTTCAAGATGCGTGTCATAACCTTTACCACTTGTGACATCTCTTATTTTATTTTTCGTAGGCAAGTGCAGTCTACATGCAAATCTAAAATCAAGTTGTAATTTTTCTTTTTCGAGTTATAGTTTAATTTATTTAGATTATTATAAATTTTGAACTTAAATTTAAAGCCTTTATGTTGTTAAGGAATTAATTCATATTTAAGATAATATTTTCCGTTTTGTCCTTTCTTGTCTTAACTTAATAATTGATGGATGGTAATCGTGCAAGTAGCACCCATGAACGAGAAAATTAAGCAATTCAACGATTTCAACTCTGAAAAAAAATAATAGAATACACTACAGTACACGTAAAATTAAAAAAAAAAAAAAAAAAAAAAAAAGTAGACATAAGTTTTACTTTAGAATTTTTATTTTTTTTTAAAAATTTGGTAAAAGCAATCAACTTGACCTAATGGAATATCAAAATCAATCCAGACTAGTTGCACTACCTTTTGTTCCATTCCATCCGTGAAAAAATTTTATCTTATCTTTTGCCACTCAATCCACAGTATTGCACTACCAAAGCTTTAGAACAAATCTACTGTCACCTCATTATCCAAAAGCAAATAAATAAAATCAACCCTTATTCAGAGTGAAGGAATTCGGTGTCTGAAATTATTTTTAATTGAGCATATATCTTATGACGGACTTGATTATACTTACAACCATTATTATTAAATTAAATGTAAGATCCTCCTTGTTAGTGACAAACTGGGATAAAATCAGAAATCTTTGTTAGGAGAGGCTTGAGTTGATTTTAACAAGAAATGTCAGAATTGCAAAACTCAGAAGAAAGAGGACGGAATTTATTCAGATACATCAACTTCTAAAGTCCCATAGTCAACAATTGATCCAATTTTAATTTGTTGTCGGTTTCAATTTGAATTCAAACCAAATAAAAACAAAACAAAACAAAACTAGAGAATAACTTATCGTAAACAAGTAAATGTGCTCACAATGTGGTGGCGTGGGAGAAGTGATTAACTAAGAAGGAGGGAATTACCACAGAAGGTTGTGGTGTAATGGTTAGGGCCTTGTCCACGGTCTTTTCATTCTTTCCACCAAGGTTTAAATCCCGTGGTTTGCAAGCCAGAGCCCTGCTCCAGCTTTAGCTGTGGAAGAGTTAGGGCCAAGGGTAAGCGAAAGTGGAATTAATTCATGTGTCCCCTTATTTGTGTCCTCATTTATGTCCTTTCAATAATATTATGACACGTATGTAACTAATATGATTTTTTAAGTGATATGATATGACATTGTAATTAAATATACATTTTTAATTGACATGTTATGATACTATTAGAGTAACATGAAGGGGAAATGAATAAGGGGACATAGGAGTTGAATTTAGCGGTAGTGGCCCTTCGGTTGAAAGCTTGGTGAGACTGGATATAGGCCCCAACTACTCCTCGGTAGTCCCTAGGATTGCTATACAGCCGAAGGGACGTGGGAATAGGATGGGCACCACTTGATTCCCCTTTCTTCGAAGCAAAAAAAAAAAAAAAAAAAAAAGGAAAAAAAAGGGGAATTTCTACTATGTGAGTTGTCTTGTTTCATTACAAATAGAAATTATTATTTTAATCATTTGATTAATTTTTACGACTTAAAAATATTATAGCACGTGATTCATAAAATTTCATGATATTTATGTGACCTTAAATATTATATATAAGTGTTTTATACAAGAAGATAATAATCATATCAATCGATGATCATATATAAAATGATTTTAATCCTGAGTTATTAGCATACTCCTATTTATAAAATCATGTCTTTTGATTTACTCGGTACAGATTTGAAGTATCTAATCTTATCCCTTGCATTTTGGAGACATGATAAAGTAAATACCCGTGAATGTTAATATTACAAGATTCTCCATTCATTCTTTTTAAAGAAGTATATAAATAATTCCCTTACATGTTAATTCGAGGCTTAAATGGTATGAGTGCTTAATTCGTGATTAATTTCATGAATTTGTCACTCATTAAAGAATCAATGGTATTTAAGAATAAAGATGTAATTAAAGAGGTCAACGGATAGCTCTAATATTATGAATTATTTATGCAGAATCAATTTATATGCAATGACTATATCAAATGGATCACTCTATTCTTTGAGTAATTTTATATTTATAATTTTAAGAGTGCAGTTCCAAGTTTTTAATGGAGTAACTTTAGAATTAATAAAGTTGATAAATTAATTAAAGAGTTTGATTAGTTGTCATATATATTAGAACTTGAAATTATAGGTCCATAGTTCCTTATATCATCTTCTTAACACAATTGAACAACTGTATTAGAAGGATTGAATTTGCTCACTAATTATGTGATCTAAAATATAAAAAAAAATTGTCTACTTTTATTATTTTATGATTATAAATATTTATTTGTTATCAAAATAATTAATTATGAATTAATTGTGTTATTTAAATAATATAAATTTATAAATATTAAAATTGAATGATACTGTAGGTAGGAGCTATTGTGTCGGCGCCTACTGGTAGTGGGTCCCGCATATTAGGATATGTTAGTTTCTTATTTTTGAAATTATAAAAAAATTCACATTTTAAATTAGATTATAAATATAATATAAACAAATGAAAAAATGAAAGGAAAAAAAAAAAGGGGGACTAGGAGACCATGTTTCGTTCTTTTTCCGGCGCACATACAATTATGTATACGATACATATATATATATGTAGATTTTTGTGTGAATACGATACATATATATAATGTTTTACATTTATATATTATTATATAATTTTTGAATATGATAGAATTGATCTTAATTTTAAATATTTGGAATAATTAAAATTGAAGATTGAATTATTGGATAATCTACCTTAGTATATAAATAAGATTTATATCAGGTAGAAGAAACATTTTTGGTCTATAGATTTTTTTAGTCAATTAGAGAACCTAAAAAAGAAGAGTTCTATTTTCTCATGTGTTGAGAATCAAAACAAAGCCACTAAAGACACTAAAAAGTGAGTTAGTAAATTAATATCTCAATAAGAGAACAAGTTGAGTCGTTTCTACATTCGGGTGAAGTTTTTCTAACAAGAAGATTAGACTTATCAACATAACGGTAAAATTCTCATATTTTACCTTATGCATATTAAATTAATATAACAGATTTATAGCTAAATAATATTTTTAAAAAAAGTTTTTTTTTAATAAACTGTCAAAATTTTTAAAAATTAATTAAAATATCATTTTTTAAATGATTAATCAATTATCTTAAATGATTCATCAGTGATTGACCGGTTGACTGATTGATTATCATACGGTTAATAACTGACTAATCATGACGTAAATAATTAAATTTCATAATCAATAGTCAATTATTAAATTTTATAATTAATCATTTAATATCTAAATCTGAAAAATGACAAACGATTATTGTAGATGCTCGGGATCTACCGTCAAAATATTAACAGATATTAATACAAGGATTAGAACAAACAGTCAAATGGGCCTTTGGAAATCGTTATTGAAATTCATAAACCAATACGATATGGAAATAATTAGATATAAAAGAGAGAGAGAGAATCAATAACACCAAAGTTAGAGAGGTTCGCTAATGATATGCTATGTCCTCTGTCAGTGATTGTTTTCACTATGTATGAACTTTTTATGAATACAGTGTGGGTTTTGATTTCTGGGTATAGCGTCACAGTATGTAATTTTCAGAAAGAAGATTCTCCAAAAAGTTCTCCCAAAAAAGGTCCCCTTTAAGGAGGGGGTCTTCCTCTATTTATCTAGGAAGATCAGTGGGTCTGAGCCCGTAACTGTTATTGAGTAGTTTCCTTTTGTTGTCCTTAAGGACACGTGTAAGCATGCTATTTGTGATCTAAATTAGACGTTTACCGGAGTGAACCTTAGTATCAGATTATGGTCTTAGCAATTACTGATGTGATGCCATTGTCAGTTATGAACTTGTTAGTTTTCATAATAGGCATGACACATCATCGTCGACAGTGAGTTCAACGGTTATGGGAAATATACCCTGTAATCTTTGTTGGGTATGAGCGACGAACGATAAATAGAAAACAAGACTTTGTCTTTATAATCCATCATTCGCGGCTTATATAAGTTTCAATGTGTGAAAGATCATGTTCGATCTGTTGGTTCGATGTTCGAATGCGAGTGATAGTAATTCATAATGGAACGAATTCAGATCATGAATTGTGTTCGGCCCAAGTATATGAACGATCATTGTCCGCAATTGAATAAAGCACCATCATATGCTGGGTCCGGCTCAAATATGTGGAAATATTGTAAATTTGAAACGAGAGTTCATCGTTCATCATTCGTCAGATAAACTGTTAAAAGCTAACGTCGTAATAGAAAGACGAAATCTAACCCCAATAATTATTTTCTTAAATAAAAATAATTAGATTATCTATTAAATTAAGTAACTAAAAAGATTACACCAGCCTAAATAATAAAAATTTTGTTGTTGCTAATCATCTCAAGTTGAAATATTTATTTCTTAAAAAGCAAACAACTGTTCGCTTCTTCAACAACCGGCGATTCAATTTTACCTGAACGGACGAGTTAGCTCTAATCCTTTAACTTTCTCGGTACGTTCTTCTTCCTTTTTCCCCTTCTTTAACCTTCTTCGATTTCGGAATTAACATTGACTCAATGGATTCTTGTTTCCCAAAACCCTAATTTCAATGTCGTCCAAATCCCTGAACTTTCTTTCACTTTATCGTCAAATCTAGGTCTAAACCCAAAAAAAAAAAAAAAAAAAGTAATTTCTTGTCCCATTAGCGAATTTCCGTCGTTAATTTTAGTGGGTAATCACAAATTTCGTAACTTTTCAAGAGCTTCAAGTTCTAGGTTTTTCAGAGCTCAGTAGGCGCAGAGAATTAGGGGTTTTTGAGTGCCCAGATGTTAGGTGGGTTGTACGGAGACCTCCCTCCACCCTCCTCGGCCGATGAGGAGAAGCCCAGCAACTCCACCGTCTGGTCGAGCAGCACGAAAATGGCGCCGCCGACACTCCGTAAACCCTCTTCGGTTTTCGCCCCGCCGCAGACGATTCTGAAGACACAGAACAAGCAGAAACCGGGGAATTCAGCACAGCCACCTAAAACAGTAGCGTCGCCCGTTGTGGTTCCGCCTTCTGCGGTGGCGCCGGAGCCTGTTGGGCAGCCTGCTCTTGTGGGTGTTACGTCGTCGGTCATCGAAGAGTATGATCCGGCGAGGCCCAATGACTATGAGGATTATAAGAGGGAGAAGAAGAGGAAAATGATGGAGGCCGAGATGAGGAGGGAGCTCGAGAAAAGGCGGCAGGAGGAGGAGGAGAGGGAGAGGAGGGAGAGGGAAGAGAGGGAAAGGGAGAGGGAGAGGGAGAGGGAGAGAGACTATGGTGGCGATTCACGGTTGAACATTTCGGGCGAGGAGGCGTGGAGAAGGCGTGCTGCGATGAGCGGGGCAGTGCCGAGATCACCATCGCCGCCGAGTACTGGAGACGGGTTTCTTATTGGAAAGTCGGAGACGGGTGGATTGGGTGTTGGTGCTGGCGGGCAAATGACTGCAGCGCAAAGAATGATGGCCAAGATGGGGTGGAAAGAGGGCCAAGGACTAGGCAAACAGGAGCAGGGGATTACTACTCCTTTGATGGCTAAGAAAACCGATCGACGAGCTGGGGTGATTGTCAATGCTAGTGAACCGAAGCCGGAGAAGAAGGTGAAGAGTGTGAATTTGAATGGGCCACCCACTCGGGTTCTGCTGCTAAGAAATATGGTATGCCTTCTCTTAACTTTACTTCTAACAATGTTTTTTTCACTAGGTAGGTTTAGATATGATTTAGAACTTAGAAATTTAGTTAGTTAAGCTTTACATATTCTTTCTTTTAAAAAAAAAAATCCTGTTATCTGTGCGATTTTGTGATTTAATGTTCTGAGGAGCTTTGTAAAAAGATTCTAAGGAAATTGAAATGGTGTGATTGTTTCACATTTTCAGTTTTTTAATTTTCTCGCATATCAATTTGACAAACAAGAGTTCATGGGGTCAAGAAGTTTTCATTTATCTTAGATTTTGGGAGAGACGTAGACTATGAGGTTTATATCATCATGGGAAAATTTTGAAAGGGAAAAGGTGCCAGAGTAAAACTCAGATGGAGAAATCATTCTGATGATACCAAGATAGCTTGATATTTGAAATTAATTCATTTCTTCTACACGTACCTGGCACCTTGGTAGTGGTGCTAGTTCAGTGAAATAAACGAACTAGGGCAAGATTCCAATATTCATTTGGACATCCGTGTATTTTTTTTGTCAAACAGAAAACCATGTTTTTGAAAACAAGTATTTTCTTTTCTCTGATTGTGCTAAATTGGAAGGATGTGATAGGAAATTAAGTAGAATGGGATAGTTACGATCTGTCGTAGTTTACTTTTGTTGTGGTTATTATCATAGTCTAATTTTTGTTTTAGTCTTGTCGCTTTGGTTCTGTTTCTGTCCTTTTTTACGAGGATACCTTATCCTCTTTCCCTTGTAATTGATTTATATATCAATAAGAGGGGTTTTTCTTTTTTTTCTTTAAAAAAAAAAAAGTATTTTCTAGGTCAGATATGGTGAGCAAGAGGAACTTATCCGTCCAACAAATTTTTGAAATGTTGTAACTGGAGAAAAAAATGTGAATATGATAGGCCTCCTATTCAGAGGACTTATGTACGGAAGAATAGGAGAGTTTAGCTGCTGACGTGTCATTGTTTTGTTGATGATTAGTTGTGTGTCCTTGTTGTAATAACCGGATTAGTTAGTTGTATCAGAGAGTTGTTACTGGTTTTGGGAGGGAAGCCAAGTACTTAAGAGGGAATTAGTTAGAGAATGTTTAGGCAATTAGTTGGTGAGGAAAAGCCTTGGGAAACCGAGCAAAGATCTAGCAGAGTATTGAAGGTCTGCCATTCAATAAAGGAAGATTTTTCTTTGTTTCACGAAGTTCTTGAGTTTCGGTGCTTTTTAGTTATCAGTTTGTTTAGGTCCATCAGAAGATTTTTATGAACCAGCGCTTTAATGTTTGTTTTCAGTTGATATAGATTATTTTTCGTTAATGACGTGATTTCAAGTGATCTTACATGTATAAGCATGTGCGTATGACATAACTTGGTCGCAATCAAGTTTTCAACGTTTTTTTGGGCTCTGAAAATCAGTACATCAATATTACTAATTCTTCTTGAGTAGTTTCTGTTCTGTTCCTGCTTGTATGAGTTGATTTTTTTTCATACAGATGAAAAATGAGAATATCTGATTTTCTGCTTCCTCTGAAGGTGGGACCTGGTGAAGTAGACGATGAGCTAGAAGACGAGGTAGGATCAGAGTGTGCAAAATATGGAACGGTGACTCGGGTTCTCATATTTGAGATTACTGAACCAAATTTTCCAGTTGATGAAGCAGTAAGAATCTTCGTGCAGTTTGAGAGATCTGAAGAAACAACAAAGGCGATGATCGACCTTGATGGTCGGTTCTTCGGTGGTAGAGTAGTCCGTGCCTCGTTCTATGATGAGGACAGGTTCAGCAATAACGAATTGGCTCCAATGCCAGGAGAAGTTCCCGGTTTCTTTTGAGTCTGATGAGAAGTTTTAAAAGTACGCCAAATTCCGGGTTCCTTTCTTATTTTGTGGAGGGAAACGAAATGTTGCAAGTAGAAATTTACTTCGACTAAGCTTTTGTGTTTGGAAATTGGGTCGGGGTGTTGTTATCAACTAGTACTGCAACGTCGAGACTCGAGATTGTCGTCACCTTGAGAAGCAGTTGGGAGCATTTAGCAGGATTGGGGGGGATTGGGGGCTCAAGTTTAAGTTAGAAACCTGCTTATGATGAGTTTGTGATTCCGTTGCAAGAGGGAGGATATAATGCTCAAATTCAATGGCACAAGTTTTGGCTTATACTAGTGAAAATTTCGGTTTAGCACTAATTACCTTTCATATTGCCGTTTAAACTTTTTGCTGCATGAGAATAGGCTAATTACATAAATGCATCTTATTGTTTCCTTTTTTTTTTTTCCCCTTAATTTATCCTTTTGTTTCTAGAAAATACAAAAATAAATCCCTTGGATATGAAAGTTTTGTTTCGATTTCATTCTCCATGCATTTTTTTTAATAAAAAACTTGGAGTGGCAGTTTAACTTCTACACATAGAATCATGTGTGTAAGTACTGTTCTTGGATATTTTTTTGAGAAAAAAGAAAAGAAGATGGACAAAATATCTTTAAGACACAATTCGTTAAAAAAAAAAAAAACATATTTTCACTCAAAAAAAAAATTTCAACCCAAAAAAAAAAAAAAAACTTAAGAGAGGAAAATGGCAAGAAGGATCAAAGGTAGAGAGGCTTGCCGTTAATGCGGACGTTTGTGTTATTGAAGAACGAACGAGACAATAGATTATTGTGTAATTTTTATTTTTCACTAATTACCTTTCATATTGCCGTTTAACTTTTTGCTGCATGAGAATAGGGTAATTACATAAATGCATCCTATTGTTTCATTTTTTTTTTCTTAATTTATCCTTTTGTTTCTAGAAAATACAAAAATAAATCCCTTAGATATGAAAGTTTTGTTTTGATTTCAATCTCCATGCATTTTTTTTTTTAAACTTGGAGTGGCAGTTTAACTTTTACACCGTTGACAGAATCATGTGTGTTAGTACCGTTAAAATATCATTTTTCCTTATATATTTTTTGAGAAAAAAGAAAAGAAGATGGACAAAATATCATTAAGACACAATTTGTTAAAAAAAAAAAACATATTTTTCACTCAAAAAACAAAAATTTCAACCAAAAAAAAAAAAAAAAAACTTAGGAGAGGAAAACGGTGAGAAGGATCAAAAGGTAGAGAAGATTACCGTTAATGAGGACGTTTGTGTTATTGAAGAACGAACGAGACAATAGATTATGATGTGTTACGTTTATTTTTCACATTAAAACCAACACGATCATCAGGGGTACCCGTTGGAGCTTTGTGCTTTGGGCGTCAATGTAAGAATTTTATGTTTAGAGGGCATAAAAATAATAACAATAAATAAAAAGAACAATCTTTAGGTAGGGAAAAACTAGTTTCCCTCCGCTGCCGCCTCTATGTCTCGCGCCCGCGCTTTCTCTCTCTCTCCACTTTCGAAGAGATCTTCTGTGAACAGAGGGGATAAGGGGATGAAAACATCTTCTGCGAACGAAAGGTCTATTGCCAGAGTCAGACAAGGATAAACAGTGCAAGTTGGAAATCTACTTGATGCGCTTTAACAGAATACCATAGGAAAAAATCTTTGCTTCGCGCTGCATGAGCTTCGTTGGGTAAGAATTTGGTGGACGAAGCGTCACAAAATGCCGACTAAATTAGAGACAGAATCGGTGTTGGAAAGACTTGGTGGCAATGGAAAAGTGGTGTCAAACGAAATGTCTGACTTCTTTATCCTCTCCCCAGAGTTCCAAGATGGTCGGAAGACGTGCAAAGAAAGGAAATATCGATTGAAGCAACAGAATACAGAATCTTATGGTGGTGATCATTTTGAGGGCACCACCCGATTTGGACGACTGTTTTGCAGTGCATGATGACAATAGGAGTTTGCGGATCGTGTAACTCGTCAGAGGAGAAAACACTTCAAAATGTGCACAATAAGCTGTGTCTGTTAACAGGTGGAAAAATGATTATTCAGAAATCACGGGTGATTGGAGGTCTCCTCGGGCGATGTCATGACTGCTTGCTCGAAGAAATTACAAGGATCGTGTTCTGAAAAAAGAAGCTGAAGCATTGGGTTGGCTAAACATGCACCAAGGTTGGATGAGGAGACGAGGAATTGAGGAGCTAGTACAAAACAACATTACTATTTCTTCTTGAGTTTTTGTTATGTTCCTGCTTGTATGAGTCGATGAGGAGCTAAAAGAGGAGGTAAGGAAATTTGGAACGGCGACTCGGGTTCTCACATTCGAGATAGTATGACCAAATTTTTCTGGTTAGATTGAGAGATCTAAACAAATGACAAAGGCATTGATCGACCTCTTGATGGCCGGTACTTTCCGGGTAGAGCAGTTCACGCCCCGGTCTATGACGAGGAGATGTTCAGCAACAATGAATGGCTGATGAATTTGTGATTCCATTGTAACAGGATATAATGCTCATTAGCTCAAGTTAGTTGTGGATCCTCAAAAAAAAAAAAGCGCTGATTATATTGTGCCGCGTTTGAAGAGAAACTTTGGTTCGTTTTCTGTAGAATCCGCGGGTGATTTAGAGGAATACCACTTCTAAAAATTTGGAATTCAAAAATTTGTAGAAAATTTGTCTAATTTTCATATTAAAATGATTCAATTGAACCATTAAGCTTCAAAAGGGGTATACCAGTCAAGCAAATCAGAGAGAATATCTATAATTTGGTTAATCAAAGTCACAACGTGCTACTTTGTTAAACCAACTTTGTTTGCCCAAAAAAAAAAAAAAAGAAAAGAAAAAGAAAAAGAAAAAGAAAAAATCATAATCTTTATGTGTTTTTTCTTCCTCCTTTTCTATTCAAAACTACAAATTCTTGGTATCTATCTATCACTATATATATATTAATGTAATATCTCATTGCTTTGGTTGATTTTCTATCCTAAAAATACTAGAATAAACATATCAGCCGTTAATGGGGAAAGTGGAAGCGAGGAAGAAGAGCAAAACAATCCAAATTCACGCGCGGTGCAGGGGCGAACCGACCGGCGTGTTCTGGTTGGAAGCCCTGGCTTCCTGTAACTGATGCTGCTGAAACGCCGCCAGCGACGCTCCTTCGCCGTGGAAGACGGCGGAAGAGTACTGCTGGAGCCCGCCGGAAAATCCGCCGTACATGCTGTAAAGCGCCGCCATCGGAATGTCGCCGTCGACGGAGGACATTCCGCTAGAGGAGACATTGCAGAGCGCCGAGGAAGGCGCGGCGATAGCCGGATCTCCCACTGCGAAGCGGCGCGGAGACGCCGTCGTGGAACTCTCCCCTCCTCCTCCGCCTCCGGCGAAGACGACGCTGCTGGTCGGCGTCGGCGGCGCGCTTGCTCTCGATCTCGCCGCACCGCACATCGGACAGCAGTTCCCGACCTAAAAACAAATTCCAAATTCAGCTGTTTGGTTGCCGAGAAAACGCGAGAAAGAGAAGGAAAAGGAAAAGGAAAGAGATTACGTTGGAGCGGAAGGTGGTGCCGTCGGACTCGACGATCCAGCCGGCTTCACGGGCGAGGTGGCGGAGGACCTCGTTGATGTCGGCGCGTGGGGAGAGGCGGTACCGCCGTGCTTCCTCAATCCATGGAAGATCTTTCCGGTGATGGCTCTTCTCTGTCTCTCTCTCATCTTCGTCTTCTCCTTGTCACTCTCGCTCCTCCCTCCTCCACCTCCCGACACCGACGACGACGACGATGACGTTCTATTCGCCGCCATTGCCGTCCCCTTCATTTCTCTCTCTCCTCTCTCTCTCTCTAGCTCAGTCTGTGCACGGTGTTGGTGTGATTGATTTATAATAACAGCAACGTCTGAGATTGGTTTTTGGAAGGAAGGTTTCGATCGGACGGCATAGAAGATGGGAGCGTTGGGGAGGTTGTGGTGGGGAGGGAAGTTGGGGATTTGGGAGTGTGAGTCTTGGTTTTGCATGAGAGAGAGAAAGTGGGAGTGAGAATTTGCATGTTCTGCAACACAACACAGAGAGAGAGAGAGAGAGAGAGAGAATTTGAGAGTGACGCGCTGGGCCTGCGAGTGAAGGAGAGGAAAAGATTGTCGTGATTACTCTGTTGTTGAATATTCAAGTTTGCCTTCTTGTAGTCCAGGAAGATGACGCGTTTCTTGTGAAAGAGTAAAACCCGTTTTCAGAACTTTTGACAAATATTCATATCAATATCTTACTCCAATGTTGTAATGGGCTGATCTTGAAGTGCTTTTAAATTATAGACAAAATGTTCTTAGTTGTTGTATGGAAAAAAGATTTTTTTAGTAAGACACCTATTGGCAGTGCACATTTATGATTTATTTATCATTTTAATCACAAGGATAATAATTATTTTTTTTAATCTAAGAATGGATGAAGCTAACTTAATAGACTCCTGTGCTATCAAATTTTAGTATTGGGTGATATTTTTGCTCAACAATGGTGCTTTGTTCTTTAACAAGAGTCACAAAGACAACTTTAACAAAATGCTTGGCGTTGAACTAGTTAATATGCTTTTGAATGAGTCGACTTTCCAATTTTTAATCCGTACTTTTCAATTGTATGATCAATTTGAAAGTTATTTTATGTTAGAATAACTTATAATAAACTTTGGAAAGACATGAAAATGATCATAATAATTTTAGCTTCAGCCGAGTTAAAAGTCTAGTGTAAGTATGTGATTGCGGGCATAATCTAACGGTAATTCCACACCTGACTCCATCACAATACTATATAGAGTTTGAATCCTCCATCCCAAATTAAAAAAAAAAAAAAAAAAAAAAAAAAAGATAGTATAAGTAAAAATTTAATTAACATGATTCTTTGAAAAAGTCTTTTTTGGAAAAATTCTTGAGCCAATCAACTTGAATCAAAATCATGTCCTTTAGGTCTTGTATTATCTTCAATCTTCAATCAAGCTTCTAAATTATAGTGTCATCATAACTACTATTCAATCAAGTTTATTTTTATATCAAAAAACACAATTGAATTAAAACCATGAAAGGTTGGAGCTACCACCTTTAATGTAATGGTGCTCAATAAGTTCACATCGCCAAAAATACGTAATATATATACACACATAAATAATATGAGTAAGATTAACAATTTCACTACTAATAACAATTTTTTTAAAAAAAACAAAAAAAACCCCAATAATTAACCACCTTAAAAAAGCTAATCTAGACTGAAATCTATACAAAATATGCATCATCCTATACCATGATCAAGAATCAAGCTCAAACTCCTTGGCGCTAAACTCAAACCAATTTCTTGACTTGCAAAACTTGATGAAGAAATACCATCCAATCCCAGCCGCAGTCATAATCCCACTCACCAAGAACACAATCTTGGTAGCAATGGCCATCACAAAGATCAAAAACCCGGACGGAATCAAGCACATTATCACTATCCCCGCCGTTCCCATCGGAACCTTGTACGGTCTCTTCAAGCCCGGATTCTTCCTCCTTAGCCAAATAAATGAGGCAAATTCCAACAACATTCCCAAGCTGTACAAGAAGTTTGCAGCCGAAATTATGACCGTGAAGTCGAGGTAAGATACCGCGAGAATGATCCCCGTCGACACCAAAATGCCGGTAAGCGGAGTGTTGAATTTCTTCGAGCGGAGGGCGAAGATTTTAGGCAGAAACCCTAGATCAGCCATGCCGAGTATTTGGTACGCGGTGCTGCTCAATTGCGCTTCAAAGAGTCCGATTGCGGACAACACGGCACCGATCTCTAACCAGACTTTTAGCCAATTCCCGGCGATGATTTGCGCCGCCTCGGCGTGGAATCCGGTCTCCCATCGGCTCTGATCCACGGTAACCGACCCGATTACTGCGAAAAGCGGGAACAAGTACGACAAACAAGTGAATATCACCGCAACAAGAAGGGCTAAAGGGAAGGTCTTGTGAGGCTTGTCAACTTCTCCGGCTAAAGTCGAAACATTGTCCCAAAAATTCAAGTTCCAAAACAATGTGTTGAAATACAAATTCCAATCCTTCTTCACTCCCTTCTGTCCCAAACTGATCCACCTTCGGGGACGAATCTTCGGAATCGAAATCAATGTCATCAAAATAAAAGGCGAGAGCGAGATAATGGCTAAAACAACAGCAACATAACCGACTATGGCTAAACCAGTGTAGTTAAGGAACGCAAGGATCAAGATCATGGCGAAGATGGCGACGTAACGAGGCCAACCCGATTCGAGAACGGGGAAAATATTTTCGACGTAGTCGACGCAGAGGATCGGAAAGGCGGCGATGTTGATGACAATGCTAAGAAACTTCCAGGTTCCCATGAGGGAGCCCCAGAAGGGTCCAAAGGCCCGGTCGGCCCAGATGACGAAGCCGCCATTGCCGGGGAAGGCGGTGGAGAGCTCGGCGGTGACTAGGGCTTCCGGGATGCTCCAGATGAAGGGGAAGACGAGGAAGCCGAGGAGGGCGAAGAGCGGCCCGGCGGCTTGCACCGCAGGCTCCTCGCCGTAAGGGCCGCCGGCGACCTCGAAGTAGATGAGGAAGATGAGGGGCAGGAGGGTGAGTTTGTTGGGATTTGAGGATTTAATTTTGTTGTTGGTGATTGGCAAAATTTGTTCATGATCTTGATGTAAAGGGTTTTGATGATTATTTTGATGTTGTTGAGTTGTTGGGGTGGTTTTTGCTTGAATGATCTCCATATTGGTTGTCTTTTGAGGATCAATCTGGAGATTTTGACGTGTGAATGTTTCTGGGATTCTAATTTATGCAAAAAATTATACAAGTGATTTGAAATTTGATTGAATTCATATCTTGAATAGGAAGAGCTAGATTTGTAGAATATGTTACGTTAAGATTGTTAATGATTTTTTTTTTGGCTTGGAGTTTGTTATTTTTTGTTTATCTATTATTGGCAGATTCGACCTTAAATAATTTTCCAACGCAATTATCGTTGTCATTATTATTCTATTATGAGAGGGATTTGTGTTTCTTTTTTCTTTTCAAAACTTAGTTTGGATAATATTAGGGACGCAACCTTTAATATCATGTTTTGAGTATAAATTATCATCAATCAATTTACAAAAGAGTGAATTGTTTTCATTAGTAGAAGCAGTTTTTAAATTTTTATTTGATGTTACAGCAATATAAAGACTCTTCGATTAAAAAATAACAATTTATAGATTACATTGTTTTTTTTTTTTTTTTTTTTTTTTGAGTAAAATATAGATTACATTGTTGATATTCAAAGTTTAATATTAGAACTTTTGTTTATAATTTTTTTTTCTTAATCACTTATACGTTGGTTGATATATATCTTCGTATAATTAAGATTTTTATTTTTATTTTTTAATATAATATATTTTTCACTGATTGTCATTTGTTTTTTCTTTTACTTTTCCCCGTTTCGGACGACAGTTTACTTGTTGTAAGTTAGATTTTAGAATAAAACCAAAAGTAGGAGTCTCTTAGGAAGAAGAAGAAAAAAAAAGAAGAAGCAGGACGGAAGAAGTAGAGGTTTTAATTTGATAGTTTAATATGATTCTTTTTAGAAAAATTGTAACAAATAACATATTTTACTTTTAAATTATATAGCAGGTTTTTCAAAAGATGATAAATTATAGCATATATTATCAAGTAAATCTATGGATTTTCGGATATATATAGTTTCATGTTAGAAAGAGAGAGGAAGGATTATGAGTTTTTTTTTTTTTTTTAATATGGTCATAACTTTGATTATGTTATTATTATAATGTTTTAAAATTTTATATTATTATTTACTATTACTACTCTTTTCAAAAATACTATTGGTTCTTTCTCCATTCCTTTTATTATTATTTTTTTTTTTAGGGAATCCATTCGTTTTATTTATTCTCTTTAAAAATGATTTTTTTTTTGGTGAATGCTTAAAAAATGATTTGGTTTCAGGTGAATCTAAACAGTTATTTAAGGATTCAAGATCCCTATGAGTTTGCCATTCTATTTTCCGGTCTATTTTTTCGCTGATGCCAGATTACGAGGTTTTTTTTTTTTTTTTTTTGTATTTTTGTTTTTTTGGGGATGGGAAAGGCCCAAGCCAGCTTACGAGTTCTGATTCAACGGGATATATTCTATAAATTTTAAATAAAATTGGGGGAGTTTTAAACCAAACATAAAACAAATTAGGATAGTTTAAATATTCGGCTCGGCTACATATAGGGTAGACAGCGGGTGGGACGAGATCAGAAAATAGATCGGAAAATGCTTTCTCATCCGCTTAAGAGGAGGTGCGATTGGGAGCGAAGATTTCATGTTGGAGAGGCCTTCCCTGTACCCGTCACTATCTTCATGTAATTTTCTTTTAAACCTTCCTATAACATAAATATGCATATGAAAATTAAGTAACTTATAACAATCTTAAAAAAACAAAAAAACAAAAAAATAAGAAGAAAACTTGTCTTGAAGATTGTCCCACATCCCCGCCCTCCTCGGAAGCCCCGTGGTAAAAATGTCATCCCTAGCTACAAAAGTGGTAGGCTTGTGTAGCTCCCTTTCTCCGAATGGGCACCAAACTTTTGCCCCAATGAAATTTTTTGGGAGCTTTACACATATACACAACCACAATTCTTGAATTGATTTTTACCATTAAAAAGAAAAAGTTATAACAATATATATACAAATGCATATATCAATATATATATATATATATATATATATATAACACCGTAATTGAATTACAAATAATATTTCTAACATGTCAACGACGGTAAACAAATAATATTTCTAACATGTCAACGACGGTATCCTTCTCTGAGATATTGAAGGAAGTTCACCATTATTATCTGAAAATTCCAGCTACTGTCAAACGCAATAGCTAGTTTATTCAAAGAAAATTTTAAAAAATAAATAATAATATTAAACTGGAACAACATTGTGCTTCATTATGTTGTTAATATTTTCTAATTTTTTTACTAAAGATGGTTGTATTAATTTATGGAAAAAAAAAAAAAAAAAAAGTTCGGTGAGATAACCAATTTTAGTCACCTTTTATTTCAGGAAAATTACCAGGGGGACTTCTAAAAAAAAGAAAGAGAAAAAGAAAAAAATAACTTGCGTTGAAGAAATCATGAAAAATATGAAATCAGTTTTTTTGAAAATCAGTCTTAATGTAGATGTAGCAATAGCTATAAAGAAAACAGAATACAGGAATTAGATGCTTTTTTACCTACATTTATTTCAAGTACATAGCAGTAGTAACATTTACACAGTCCAGAGTGTCACTAAGGCAATTCCAGGTCCGGTCTTCGGTCGAGTACTTCTCCTTTCGAGTCGTCTGGAAACGCATCTGGATAGTTTGCCAACATTCTCGACTTCATACTCCTGTTAGAAAGAGAGACTCAATCAAATTACCTAGCTAAGCTTCGCTGATTGGTCAAACCGAAGAAAGGAGTGCGACGGGTTAATTACTTATTTCTGGAGCAGAAATAAGATACCCGAGATGTCAAGCATGAATTTGCAGGAAAGTGCGAGGCAAAATGAGTACAGTAACACAATCACTCTAATAACTTAAAAGGAACAAACAAGTAGAATGTAAGTAATGAAACCAAAGAAGATGCACTAGCATACCTTAGCTTCTGAAAGATGTAGTCAAGATCCGCCTTCATAGACTTCAAAACCCGTGTATTTTTTGCGAGATCTACAGAAACCTCGGCATAGCAATTCTCAGAATACTCGTTAAAATGAGACAGAACCGCATTGCTATCTTGCAACCTTCCTAATCTGTGATTGAGAAAAGAAATTATAGTGGGAAAGAAATCAGCTACCGTATACCAGGCACCGTTCAAGAAATCAGCAACTAGTAACGAAATAGTTTGGATGCCATAACAGAAATTGCAAGACCCCAAATAATCATTTGGAAATCGGCCAGCCATAACTGAAATGTCACATAGTAAATATACAAATGCACTTGTTTTCTTAACCCGAAAGAATAAGTTAAAAGAAGAACCATGAGTTCTTGATTTGATATTTATCCATCGAATGAAATTTGGAGCCTCAAATTTACATTCTGAAGTGCTTTGCGACAAGCTTCATTAAAAGACATTACCATCATACTTCAAATTCACATCATCAACACCTGATCCCGAATCCAAACACGAAAATAGCCATGAGGAATTCAAATTTGTCTTTCTTTTGTGCACGCGTGCTAAACCAAGAAATGTAAACCAACGTTTACGGGAAAAGGCAACCCCAAAGATTTGCAACAAAAAGCCATAGAAGGATCGAACAGTAGATTGATTATTGAAACTGCAAATTCTCAGCTTTCCTTTGCTAATTAATTGAATACACTCATTTAGTCACTCGAACTACACTTTGTTTTAATCAAATTTTAAGTCCGCATATTCTTCTGCCGATATAACATCATTTCATCTAGTTATTAAAAACAGAAATAGCTCTACCAACCTGTACAAAATACCATCAGATGACGGAACAAAAACATATCCGAACACAACATCTTTTGCTTTGCCAGAAAACTCAAAATCCTCATTAAATGGGAATTTCTACAGAAAAGGCTACACAAGGAATGGCATGTTGAAAAAAAAAAGTTGCACTTGGAAATGCCTCACAACACATCATGAGAAACACAATGGCTTAATTTGGAATTTTCTTTTGAAAGAATTCTAATTTTACCTATTCATTTTTATTTTTTATATGATTAAAACGGCTAGTCAGTTAAAAAGGGTATCCGTGAATACCCCGAACAAGTGACGGTTGAAACCCGGACCGTCCCCGCCAACTTAAAATGAAGAAATGTCTCCCTTTCTCACCTGTTCATGTCATAAATGTACTTTGTAACGAGTAATGCTAATTTAGTAGGACCCACATGATTGGGAATGGCAATTCCATTTTCATTCCTTTTCCATTCCATTCCTTTACAAATTAGTAAACATGCCCTAGTTTCAGTCTGAAAACCTAATTCGTCCACATCACACCATCAATCTAATTATAATCTTGAATTCCTATTTATTTTTCCTTTTCCAGACCAAAAATTAAAGCAAAAATTAAAAAAAAAATGTTTTTGCAGAGATGAATATAAAATCGAAAGCGACCTCTAATTGAGTGAAAGAAAGCAAAACTGAAATATCAAAAAAAAAAAAATGTAAAAAGAAATTGTTAGAGAGAGTACATGAGATGTTGGGTTTGTTTGAGGGAATCCAAATCACGACAGTCGAGTAAGGTTTTGAAGTGGCGAGAAATCTCTTCCGATGCTTCCTTTATGGGCTCTTTGTCCTTCTCCTTCTGCTTCTGCTCCTCCATAGCCAAAGCTCCGTTTTTGCTGCCTTTTGCTGGTGATGTTTGGGAAGAAGGACGCAGCAGCGCCGAAGGAAGGAACGAGACGAGAAAACCACCCAGTGGGCTTTTTAGTTGGGTTGGGCTACTCAAGCCCGCCACGGCCCATTTCATCTGATGGTCCAGGGCTCTTTGGAGAAATGCCACATATTCATGTCTCTGATTGATTTTTCCACCCAAAAAAAAAAAAAAAAAACCTGCGATAAAGAATGTCATAATATACCATTACAAAATATTTATTTATTTAAATTTTTTTTTTTTTTAGAATACTAAGTTTATCCTTAATTACAGTGATAAAATCAGGAAATTTTGTTTTGGGGACTAATACATAGGTGAATTTTAAGAGATATGGATTACATTTTTCATTTTCTAGGGGGTTTATGCAATGTTTTGTATATACTCGTATATAGGCATAGATTAATAGCAGGGAAATATAGGTTGAGGGGGGGCTTTTTCTACGTCCCTACTTAATTAATCAATTGGTATTCATGATGATACTAGCTAATCGATGGTCACCGATTAATTACCACCACCGTCGGCTATTTACTGATCAATAAACACTTGCGCTGGCAGGATACAAATTGGTTACTTATTGTAAACACATCTGTCAGCAGGATACTAGTTGGTTACCACCGGATTACTGGCGAAAACATCACAAAAATTCATTAAAAACCACAAGAGTCAATAAACACTAAATAAAAAAAAATATATCATAAAATTTCGTAATCGGAAAAAAAAAAAAATGAAATGACCTTCGACACGTCAAAGATCACCTCCACACCGCCACCATGATTGCACGCGGAGGAGATCTTCCCCGCTAGATCTCGGATCTCCTCCTCGCACGGGGAGATCAATCTGCCCCGCCATGGCCTCGCACGGAGACTAGTAAAATGCTAATTACTTTATTACTAACTGAGAAATTACTAATGCCAAATGCCTCAACCACGAATACTAACTGAGTTGACAATTGTTTATCTTAATAACATCCTTAAAGAAAATTGTAATTGTTCCGTCCATAAACAAAAGAAGGCGTAATTTGTGTTACTTTCTCGAAAATTGAGGGACTAGACCATACATTCTTTCAAAAATAATAATAATAATAAATAAAATAAAATAAAGAAAGGAATTTGTAAAATAACATTTCCGTCTTTTTTTTTCTTTCCTATTCGTCTCAGACAAATAAGATTCTGTCACTAACTGTTGTTTTATTTTCGTCATATAAGAAACTATTTCAACCGAAGCTAGGAAGAAAAATGCCATTTCTTTGGAAAATAATAGTATTTTGGTTTGAGAAACCAAATTAGATAATGCCACAACAAAATGCCAAATATTTTATGATGCTTTTGATCCTATTTTACATGACATGTTCACAACATTTTGTATATAAAATGAAAAAAAAAAAAAAAAAAAAGGTTTGTACTAATTGTTTATCTATATGTATCATTAACATGATATAACTGAATCCTTTTTTACGACAATAATATTCGTAGGGAAAAAAAAAGGGGTTTATTCTTATTAATTAATTTGATAAATGACAGAATTCATAAGTTAATTCTCAACATTTCCTCATTATGTAAATTGATAAACTACATAAGATAAGGTGAGCCGAGACTTCAGTTTAATTAAAAGAAAGCGGTATTGCTATATATATATATTTATAAATATATATGTATATGTTTATGTATATTAGTGACATAAGCTGCAGTTCCAGAATCCAAAAATTCATTCTTTTTCTTGTCTCCAATAAAAAGCCTTAATAACCATACCTAAAGTCCTAAACGCGGGGCCTAAAAACTTTTCCCTATAACTATCCCTGCAAAGGACCCCAGACTCCCATGCAACCATACAGTGCCCTAATTAAACACTTGTTCATATAGGTCATAACTTCACGTTCCCTCGCACATCGAAATACAAATTACAAAAATGCTAATGGATTTTATTGTATAAGAGGATATTTTAGTAATTGCATCAATAAAATTAGAAAAATATTAAGGATATCAATTTTAAGTATCAACCTAATTAGCATATAAGTTGTCATTATTATATTAGTAAGTGGTTAAAATACTATTATATCAACGGATTATTTTTATCAATAAAAAAATGACACGTGAATTAGTAATAAAAAAATTGATATTAGATTTGTTACCTCTAACACTATGAATAAAATTAACATTATTTATATTAATAAATATTACAAAGCAAATGTAATTATTTCATTTTACATCCTCCAATAAATAAGTAAATATTAATAAAGGAATCAATGATTATTTTTTTTTATTCTTTTACTTATTTTTTAATCTCATTATTTTTATTATATTTCTTTTCGATTTGATAAACGCACCCTATAAGTTCTACAAATATTTTAGAAAATTTATCATGACCAATAGTCATTAAAACTGGAAAAATATGAAAAGGCAGATTTGAACTTCACTATAATCATGATATCCCTCCTGCAAAATCTTCCACCAAACCAGAAAAACCTTTCCCACAAACAGTGCCCGATAAATTACAAACCCTTGTCCTTCCAAAAAAACCCCACAATTATTAATTTTTCTTGTTTTTTTTTTTTTTTTCCACAAAACAAGACATCTTCAAAAGCCATGCAAAACGAGCAAACGACCCTGCAGGCTGCAGTCATTAGTCAATGCTCCTTAAACTCTAATCCTTCTTTCACTAGTTTAGGCAAAACCCTAATCCCTCAGGCCATGATAGTCTATAAATAAACCTTTTTTTTGTTCTGTTTTACACTCCCAAAAAGAGTGCTAATTAATAAATAAACGGCCATTAGTTAAGGCTTTTCTAGCTCCTCCTTAATTTCTTTTGTCTTTCCTTTTTTCTCTCTCCAAATTTTTATATTAATTTTCCTCGGAATTTGAAAAGCTGTAGCTAGAGAGCAGAACAAATAGCGCCATGAAAAGGATCTATCAGCACGCGGGGTTCTGTAAAAATACCCCACCTGGAAAAGTTCATCATTTGTCTAATTAGCTTAGCTTTCTGGAGAGAGAAAAAGAGAGAGAGTTAAAAGGAATAAATAAAGAAAGATACTTGGATATACAATACAGGCGTAGGGTTTTTTTTTTCTTTTTTTTTTTTTTGTTGAGAATAATATTTACACTTTACTATGAACAGAAGTGGGAAGTGAATATTCTTATACATCTGTACGTGTATGTATATATATATATATATGTACATATTGTATTTGTCTCTGCATATATTACTGCAGAGGTCCATCCACGCGAGTGGTTAGCCTAACTGTTTTCCTCTTTCAATTCTTTTGCTGATCTCTCATCTCTCCACAGTTCTGGACTATTTGCACGGGGGACCATAAAGGGTGATTGAAAATTCGAGTTGGAATAATTACTTATAATAAATAATTGATTTACTTATAATTTTACGTAAAATTATATATAATATGATATTATTATTTTTCACTAACTCATGTTGCTTTGTAAATAATGACGGATCCAAAAAATTTTCTAAATAGGAATATATATATAAATTTTTAAAAAAATTAATAACTTTATCTAATAAAAAGTTTAATTTTTTTATTCTAAAGAAATTTTTTTCATGTTTTATTACCATATAATTACTATTTCATATTGTTTTTATATTTTGAAAATATTGTGAAATTTATTCTTGAACTTTATCTTGTCATAAATAGAAGTTTTTAGCTCATGATTTGCTATATATTGTTTGTAATTTTCTAATTTAAAATTAAATTCCACTTTAATTTATTCTAAACCATCATTTTTCCTTTAAAAAATAATTCTTTTTACTAATAAATAAAAACTTACACGTATAAATATTCAAATTGTTGATAATTTTAAAATCAATAAATTTTTTAAAACCAAATAAAAGTTTAAAAAAATTAGAAAGAAAAGTAGACAAAGAAATTAGGAGGAAGAAAGAAGAATCAAATGTTGGCGATATAATTAAAATATAAGAATAAGTTTAGTGTTAAAAGGCATATTTGAGGTATAAAAAAAAAAAAAAAAAAAAAACTTTTGAGTGGGGGTACATTTGAGAAATAAACTTTTGAAGGAGGACAAATTACAATATTTTAAGAAAATATGGGGATAAAATTTAATATTCAAGAAATTGAGTGGGGGCACGTGCCCCTGACCTTTACACAGATCCGTTCTTGTTTGTAACCGTTGAAATTGTTTTAAAAGGTATTGATTGAATGAAAGATGAGTTAATAGAAAATAATATTACGTTACATATAATTTTACATAAAATCATTAGTAAATTAATTAATTATTACGAGTTATTTCGAATAAAATTACAACAAATGAATAGTCCCATTCGAGGGACGGTTGAAATGCCCAATAGATATTAATCTGACAATATATTGCTTGTAATTAATTCCCATATAGAGTACTACTAAATTGACACAAACGTCTCAAGCCATAAATTTTAAACAAACACTGTTGTGATAAAATTTTGAATCAAAAAAATTTTTTTTTGGTTCCTAAAGTAGTTTTTTATGAAAAAAGAAACTTCAATTCTTCTGAAGGTCTTTATAATTGATCTGTTCTATGAAAATGTGTATGTGCACTTGCTGAGTATACCAAATAATTAAATAAAATTTTCATCATAGTTGTTTTAGATTTAAAATGAAAATGTGGTGTCCCTTATAACAATTCTTTTCTAATGCAATCAGTAGTAGAAATTAAAAAAAAAAAAAAAAAAAACAATACAGGTCATAAGTATATGTATTCATGATTGTAATTATAAATTAATAATAATTCCAATATCTAACTCCATTATAAGACGTAGAATTCAAATCATTTCACCCCAACTTAAAAAAGAAATAAAAAGTATATATACTCGACCTTCTTTAACTTGGCTTTGGATTTAATTAACAATAATAACACACTCACCTTTACTACTTTAGGTTAAAGTTTAAATCTCTCTACTCTCGTTTATTTAAAACTTTGTACTTCATGGTAGAGTATTTATTAGTATAACACTAATTAAAAAATATTTCAAAAGTGATAAGAGATTTGATTGTTTTTCTTATATTGTTCTTTACTAATTATGATAATTATTGCAAGTAATACATAATGTACTATCATGAATCATTGGTTACTATTATGTTTGCTAAAAAATAATTAGAATTAATATTATCTTTGGCATAAGTATTAGTGTTATAAAAGAAATAATCATATTGAAATGTCAAAAGATAAATTTTTGAATAAATCAACCATCTTAATTTATTTGTTTAGTTCCCCTAAAAAATCGTTTAATTTGAAAGGAAAAAAAATGGAAAATATAGGTGGAAAAATGAATCGTTTGTTTCACAAGCTCATTTTGTTTCATTTTTAAACAAAATGGAAAATTGGTTTTGACTTGAAAGTCATTTTTATTTGGTTCTGAAATGGTATTTGGATGTGTGATTAAATTGTTATTTTGAGAAGGGTATAATTTCTAAAAGTGTTTGAATAGATGCTGAAAATAATCATTTGAAAAAATGATTATCTAACAAATACAATAAAACCTTAAGGTCCATGTCATATTTTCATACGGTAGCATGAATTGATAAGGATCAAACAAGTCCAACATTGATTCCTTCAGACTTATCTCTAGGACAAATGACATGAATGAGAATTTGTTTTTCTTTTCATTACTAATATATTGAAAAGAGATTTATGTTAATTGGAGAAAAACAAAAAAAAAAAAAAATTATCGCATTCTAAAACTTAAGTAAAAGGGAAAGTAACTTTTGAATATAAAAATGTTATTGTGCAAGTTATGTTTGAAATGAAAATGAAATTTCTAAATAAGTCATACTTCATTTTAATTATTGTCTATGGTTAAATCAACAATCAATTTGTATTGATGGCCAATAACCAATATGGCATCAACTGTCAGCGTGGTCCGTTGCCTAGAGTTGATTTAGCATGTTGCGCATGAATAAAAAAAGTAAAGCATATAAAATAAATAAAGAGACACATTTTTATAGAGGTTGGCCCATAATCTCGTAGGCTACGTCCTCTATGGTGCTTCGAGAGCCTTTACTATATATAATATGGTATACAAGAGAGCTTGTGTAAGCAAGAATGGGAAAGAAAAGAAGTGGGGGATTTGTGAAATACAAGAAAACCTGGGGGAATGACTAGCGATCGTGAGCTCATGGTGAGCGATTGCTTGAGATTCTGGACATACGATGATCATGGTGTGTTCTTGACATCAGAATGAAGGTGCCCCCCCGATTCTGAGGCAGTTTCCTGTCTATAGGAACTTGTGAGTGCCTCGTGAATCGTATCCTAAATAGGATTTGAATTTAGATTTGATATTTGGATTTGAATGAAACTTATCCAAATCTTCTTGTAAGTAGGTCCTCTATAGGAATTCCATATATTTGAATCAGGAAGCCTTAATTTGAATATATCTCATGCTGATGAGATTATTTCAATCGCTAAACTCATGGAGTCGATAATTTTGAGAATTATCCATTAGATATTCCACCAATCTTGAAGTGGGCTACTTGTAAGTCATTCTGTGAGTTGTTCGGTGAGTCTCTTGATGACTCATTTGTTGAGTGTCCAATGACTCGTCCAATGACTCATTTTGGATTATGGAGGCTATCAGATTGTGAGTCAACTTGGAGTCAATTGGTGAGTCAATCCTTGAGTCACTGTCATGCGACTAGTGAGTCATATTTCTACTCTAATTGATGATGTCCTGAGTTTGTATCGGAGCCGATTCTTGGTCTTCGAATGATTCAAGTTGACACATAAATGATGAGAGATGAGATACAAAATTCTACCTCAACAATTATGAAATGAAAATGAAGTTTCAACTTGGAATGTGATTACAAAAGTCATTTTCATGCGAAAATGAAAATGAAATGAACTAAACAAATGAGATTAAGAACTCGAAATTACCACAATATCTTTAAGAAAGGTCTCGAATTTTAAAATACTGGAGAGAGAGAAAAAGAATTAAGGGTATGTTTGGTAAGAAGAAGAGAAAATAGAAAGGGGGAAGTAGTAAAACAACTAGGTGACAGAAATGGGGAATGAGAGAGATGTCATTTCTCTTATGCTATTTGGTATAAAATCACTCAAATAATCTCTCTAATTTAGGA
Source organism: Ficus erecta (assembly GCA_008635985.1). Taxonomy (NCBI): domain Eukaryota; kingdom Viridiplantae; phylum Streptophyta; class Magnoliopsida; order Rosales; family Moraceae; genus Ficus; species Ficus erecta. Next base: position 1,331,500 of record BKCH01000068.1, read on the forward strand.
GAGATCAAAATTAGGGTGTTTAAAAGGATTTGGAGTCGCTACTCTAATCGCTTCCTCTTTTCTCTCATACCAAATAACTATAAATGTCAAAATCATTATAATAATCCTTTCATCCCTCTCTTTTCTTTCACTTTTTTCTCCTACCAAACATAGTCAATTTTATGGTTGGTGTGGTGGAAAAGAGTAGGGAAGAAAAAGGGGGGAGTGATTTATGAATGGAAAATGATAGACTAGCATGTTTAGTAAGAAGGAATAGAAGAGGGAAAGAAAAATAAGGTGAAAAAAAAGTTATACTGGGTCCTAATAATTTTAATTTTTCCAAAAGTAAGAAGAAAACTAAAATTTATCCTATAACTAATAAAATTACTTTTTTATCTTTGTTTTTAAAGTGAAAGAATGTATATAAATAAATAAAATAATAATTATATAATTTTTTTTGTTTACCTTTTTCTCAGATATACCAAAAAAAAAAACATAAAGAAAAAGTAAAATATTTATTTTCTCTTTTATTTTCTTTTACTCTCATTTTTTGCCCTTTTGTTTTCACTCTTGGCTAAGAGAGAAAACTGCCAAAACGCCGTGGGCCATCGCCCGCAGTAGCTTAAACGTTCAGGTGGGTCCCGCTTTTAACAATGTTGATGTTGATGACGATGTATGTCCATGCATGCATGGTATGGTTGATCATGGGACATTATTTGAGAACACAAACGTCTGCATGATACAGATAATAATAAATATGTGTATATATGTATATGTATCCCAATGTAATAATAAACGTGGACTCGTCAACGGGACCCACCGGGGAACAGCTTTTGATTTTTGTACAGTGGCCTTTACCAAAGGACATCGGACACATATATATATATATATATATATAGTGGAAAGGATATTGTAGAAATTTTTTAGAGTAACTATGGGTATGTATATTTTTAAAATGTTATGATCTGATTGTAGAAAAATTGAGTGCATATTTGATTTATAATGTGTATAATCATATAGTATTATAGAGTAATTTAAAAAAGAAAAAAAAAATGGGAGAAGACAGCATAGTAATTCGAAAGAGGGGATGGAGCATGTTTTAGACGGGGGTGGAGAGAGAAAGTGGGTTCGATGGTTTGGAGGAAATAATTTTTGAGGTTGATTATCCATGTTTTAACAAATAAGAAAATGCCTATTCACCAAAAGAAATAAAAATCAGAAAATGCCTAAAAAAATAAAATAATTTATATTTCAGTTGGAGATGAAGGAGTTCATATGGTTTTCTAGACAAAAAAGTAATATGTTTTGGATATTATGTGTCAAAATTGAACTGTAAAAAGCTTGGGTGAGCAGCATCAGTCACCTTCCTTGAGTCGATCGCCACCTTCTCTTGGAATTTTTTTGGTTTTTTTTTTTTTTTTGGCTAAAAAAATGGATTTCATTAAAGGCAACAGCCAAGCAACAAGAAGAAGAAAAAGTTTTTTTTGCCCTTTAATCTTAGACCATTCCTATTGGTTTACATTAATACCATTGCTTTCCTCCTCTGCTGGAAGTTATTTGCTGCTTTTCAGTTCAAATAAAACAATCCATCTCACCACCCATCGTAAATGGACAGCCGTTTACAATCATTAGATTGAGCTCTACCCATAATTACTCTCAACAAGATTTTATCACATACTTTCCCTATATATATATATATATATATATATGGAGCATAGCGTGGTCTGATTGGTCAGAAAGTGCTTGGGCTTGCATCTCCTTTTTTTTTTTTTTTAAATAGTTAATTACATAATTATACTTCTTAATTCCTATTAATTATTATACAAATCATCCAAATTTAAAAGTTTCTTTACAATATGAATAACTGATTCCAATTTTATCCACCGCGAGACACGAATGAGAAAAACAGGATAAAACGATAAAAATAGAATTAAATAGTTTTTTGAAAAATAATTAATAATATTTAAAATATATGTTAAAAACACTTAAAATAAATTGTAATGTTTCAAAAATATCTATATCTTTTTTTAAAAAAATTCAATTATTTTTATAATTTTTATCATACGAAAAAAAATTTTAAACTAGTTAGGCCTTAATTTTTATTGTCTTGTTTTTTTCATTCACAAAGTGTGCAAGGATGAAATAAAAATAGGTTTTCAAATTCAAAGGATACTTTCATACACCTAGTTTTTTAACAACAGAAGCAGAAATTGAGAATAACTAAGAGGTATTCTTGTACAATCAGCCTTTTTGTTAATGAGGTTTCACTTGTTAGGTCCAAATATACCTTATTTTGAGTCTCATTCTATTATTCCTTTACTTGGAAAATAGTCCAATCCCTACTATAACCTAACTTGGTTGATTGGGGAATATGCTTTTCCATTGAAAAAAAAAAAAACTAGATTGATTTTTCCAAAGAAGTTAGATTTTGATTTAGGGTAATTGGCGCTATTTATCTCAGAATATGCTGATAAACGATGATAAGTTGATTCTCAAATTTTTAATTTTGAGAATTCCGTTCGCAAATTGTTAATTTTGTACCTAATTAGGTTTTATTGAAAATGATCGTTTTATTTTTGAACAAAAAACGCACATTGTCAACTAAGGAAATTTCAGTGACAACGAAGAAACATATTTGAATGAAAATTTCGATTATGCTTAATAATTATGTCAGGCCACATCTTGCCTATTTGTAACATCAAGCCCAACCTATAGTTCATTTATAACTTTACATGTCCATGCTTATAACATGTCTGATAGAATTTTTTTTTTTTTAAATAAGTATTGAATATGATAGTAAACCTTAAATTTTAACAAAAGCAAAGCATACTATCCATGAAGAGTAATTGGCCTAAACAATCCATGAACTCTTTTAAATGTGATGGTTTGGTCTCTATTATTATTATTTTTTTTTTACCAATTCAGTCATTTTCATCAAACTCCATTTAATTTTTAACGGAATATTGCGCAAATGACCATTTAAATAGTAAAAAGACTAAAATACCCTTCAATTTCTCAAAATCCCACTCTCCCTTCACTTCCCCCCCCCAACCCAACCTATGCAGTTAGGTTGGCGATCACCAACCCATCTCTGACTGTCATCCCCGCCGCCCCCAAATGTAGATCTGGGTCCTCCCGAGTTCCGAGCAGTCACGCCCCCCACCCTCCCACCCCCTCCTAACCAGATCTGGGTTCCGCTGCCGTTGCCTCCTCCCACGCCTGCCCAGTTGTAACGCCCCGATCTACGTAGGGCCGTTATCATGCTTACTTAAATTAAATATCGGTCTTAAATACTTAAGCTTACTGAAAATTAGAGGAATTTTTTTTTATACTAGATAGATAGACTGGTATATATAGGTAAACTTTCCATGCATACACATTACTTGTTTACCAAAATGTGAAGTCATACATAATCCTTACATTTAACTCAAGTCTTCAAACACCATATATGTAGTATAACACAACTCATTTATATATATATATATATATATATATATATTTAGAGTTTAAAAAGGGTTGCGGAAAAATTTACATAGTGGTATCACACACCGCCCTTCACTTACCGCATCGTCCACATGGCCCACCAATTATGCTGCAGGTTTTTTACCTACAGTATGAAATATACTAATGAGCTTACGCTCAGTAAATACAAACTTAATCGCACAAAACATAACAAATATCATGCAACTTATGCATGAACCAATTATGATCAATTATGAATCTCTTATGTTCCATTATGGACTTACTTATAAACTTATTATCTTGCTTAACATATGGGCCCCTTGTGTATGTACCAAATGCACGCTATCCACAGAAAGTTAGGGTTTGCAAGGTCCCTAACAATTCTGAGAATCATATACATAACCCTTCACGCATCAACGGAATGTCTGAGAATTTTCTTAAATATACATAATCCTCCACGCATCAACGGGAGGTTGGTACGACACCTTACTTGTCTTGGTTTAGTCTTAGCCTTGTTATTTAACTCTTGATGAGGATGCTTAAAATTATGCTTCCACATGAAATCTTTAACAAAGACTAATTTCAAGACTAATATTCTTAACTTGTGATCTTACTAGTCATGATGCATGCGATACATGAATATGGCATGTCATAAAGATCAATGGCATAAAACATCTTGTGGCATGTTTATAAAACATGACACTATTTTAAAACATGACATTATTGTAAAACATAGCATATACATGCTCATGGCATAATGGTAAAAACATGTCATATATATAAACATGGCATATCATGGCATACATGTAAACATGTCATACTTGAAAATAATTTACTATTTTTGATACTGTAGGTGAGGTTTGTACTTACCGGTTGTCGTATGTGCTGGGTTTGTTGTTCCAACGAGTCCTAACAACAGATTATCCTCATGTTACCAAGTAGGGTGTAAGATAAGGATCAACATATCTTACTGTAAATCATAACATTCAATGTTGGCATCCAATCCAACATCCACAAGTAATCCTAATTACAAGCCTAACATATTCAAATGGTATCCTATTTGGTTACTATAAGTAACCTTGGGTACGAGACCCAATAAACATTAATATCTTTCCCGGTTACTATATGTCTTACTTTTGTTACCATATGGCTTGGCCTAATTTATTATTTTTCTTTTCTTTACAAAACCTTGTTTGATATTTTCTTACATTTTTCTGTTAATATTATTTATAAAATTTTAACCTTTTTTAAACTGTTTTAATAAAACTGTAATTTTTTGAACAAAGATAGTAAAACTGAAAAATTCTGAAAACCGTATCTGAAAACAGTCCCGTAATTTGGTTATCAGTGCATGTACAAGAATTGTCTGTTCATGCACTATTTTGAAAATCTTGTGCTGGAAATTCATGTACCCTGTACAGTTTTGAAAATCCAGTTTTTTTTTCTTAAAATTTGTTTTGAATTCGAAAAAGTTTTCTTATTAAAGTTGTAGATCTCGAAGAATCCTACAACTTTCATTCTTTACTCAAAACTTTGCTCTGCCTTTAACCTATCTATTTTCCTTTTTGAAACCTCCTGGCCGTGTACACTTTTTGTTCAGGCCAGTCTCGGATTTTGATAAAAACAGAGGCCTTTGGAGCCTTTTTTAAAAACCGTCTGTGCGGCCCCTAGGATTTTCAATTCTCTACAACTTTGCAGTTTTGACTTTTTTCAAATTCGGTCTATAAAGACCTCAAAATTATGTTTCCAAATCACAGTCTCATTTGACCCGAGAATTGGTAGTTTTATATTTGGTTGGTTTTTATGTAAAATTTCACATATCCTACCTCAAACGGTCGAAACCGTGAGCCTATGATAAACATGCAGCGCGTTACGTACACAATCATCATCCAAGCACTTGTTCATCTTACTTACAAAAACCCAAATAGGTAATCTTACTTAGCTTACCAATTTCGGTTTTTAGGTTAATTCCTTAACCTCCATACCTCAAACATCATAACCGTTATCATCACTCATAACATATTCTTACTTAAGCATGTGAGGACATTTCACAAACATAAGATATGCATACATAAAACCCACATACTTTCTAGGCATAACATCCCATGCATGCATAAACTTATCAATCAAAATCACCTAAACCTAGATCTAACATATTAACCATATAAAACTATTGCATGAAAAATAGAAAGGGTGAGCTTATGCTCTTACAAACCCATACTTGAAATACATTTAGATCCTTAATCAAAACTTAATAGAATACTTAGGGGATTAAGAGGATTACCTCTAGGTCTTGAAGGGTGGATCTACACCTTAGATTGGAAAATTTTCTTCCTCACCTCACTCACACACAACCGGCCACTAGCTCTTCTTCTCTTTTTTTTTTTTTTTTTTTTCTTCCGGTTCCTAAGGGTGGGAGGGAGAGTTGAGAATGAACTAAAATTTTTGGGGTTCAACTAAATAGTCCAAACTCAACCTCACATCACCTATTTATAGGTGAAAAATACATAATTTCCTACAATTATTTTTATTCTTAAAATTACATATTAGGGTCTAAAAATAAAATATTTGCTCAAATACCCCCTAGGTGGCCGGCCATGTGGAGCAATTCTAGGCCAAAAATCTCTTCAAAGTTATCCACTAAATTATCCAATCAAAAACTTCCACATAATTCTTTCCAATTTCCAAAAATCCCAAAATTCACATATATATCCAAGATTACTTGGCCTCCAAGTAAGGCCTTGTTTGGCCTTTCCTCTTAATATGCAATCAATTTTCTTACTAATGCAGATATTACAAATACTGTTTTCAATTATTAACAGTACTGCAATACTAAACTGCAGTCCAGAATTTTTCTGCACTTAACTGAACTGCATGTAGGTTTTTCTTAAGACTTGAAACTACTTAGCCCTCATTGCTCAAAATATTATTCCTGATTTTTCTAAAGCAATCCTATACCTTATTCTTGACTCTGCATCCGTAATGACGGTCAACTACAGTATAATTTCAATACTGCTTATTATACTGCAGTACCGTCTTATACCGATCATAAGTTATTATGGTCATACTTAAGCCAGAATAAAAACATAAATCATGATTCTACCTTTTTACCAAAAGGCCTCGTTCTAAACATAATAAATTTATTATTGAGTCTCATAGCTAATTAAACGAGAACTCAAACATATATTGATAATAAAATTATGAATTTCACATTGATATTCATAATTTCCTTGAAACATCACATATACACATATTATGGACTTAATTCCTTTATATATAAGGAAATCACGAGTCCGTAAAAAAATTCAGTTATTACACCAGTTGTGCCCCCCCCCCCCCGTCGAGTTTCCCGGTTTTTCGCCCCCCCCCCCCACCACTCGATTTCTGAGTTTTTGCACTCCACCACCACCCCCCCCCCCCCCTGGCCAAATTTCTGGGTTTTCACCTCAATTCCGATCTGGTTCGGACCCCCCTCCCTCGGTTAGCACCCGAGTTCTGATTTGGTTCCCCCCACCCCGAAGAAGAAAATTATTTTTTTGACCTTCAAAAAGCACAAAATGTGTTTTTCACTTGACCAATCTATTATTATTATTATTATTATTATTATTTATGGAAAGGACTGAATTGGCTAAAACAGAGGAGTTTAGAGTTATCTCGCCCAAAAAGAAAAAAAAAAACAAGGATCAAACCATCACATTTAAAAGAGTTCATGGATTATTTAGGTCAATTACTCTTAAAAGAAACAACGACATCAAAAACCTTACCAAGTAACAAAAACTCAAATAAGAAAATGATAGGTCTCATATGAAAACTATACATATATATATATATATATAAGGAGCAATATTATCGTGCTGCTTATGGTGTTTGTTATCATACTTAACATGTGGTGTCCTTTTTGTGTCAAAAAATCGCGTCAAGCAGAATTACTTTTGTTCATGGAATTAAATTCATTCTCCTATGAATTAGAAACTAGCATCTCCAATCCAAGTGTATTTTAGTATGTATAGTAAAATCATTTTTAATCCTTCTAATTTTTAGCCAAGTAAACTATAGAATATGACTTTAATTACACATAACTTGATTTTTTAATAGATTAATGGATACTAATGAAATTCTGAATTTAATTCATTTTTTCTGGAATTAATATCCTAGTCTGACAATTATAAGTGCCTCCAAATCAATAAATAATGGCAAAGTCGAGAAAGAAGTGTCCAAATGTACATGATATGATGTGTTCCAATCATCAATTGAAACTTCAGTCTTTTTTTTTTTTTTTTTTTTTTTTTTTTTTTTTTTTTTATAAACGAGTTTATATAATGCGTACGGTGATATTTACATTCGAATCTTGATATTCATCAGGACACTATACAACACTTTCTTGAATTAAAGAAAGAGTTTTTTCAAATTTAAAAATTTACAGAGCATCTCAAATACCCTGAAAAATGTTTATGACCACTTTTCCAATTAACAGCCCTTTTTCTTTCTTTCTTTTTCTTCTTCTTCTTCGTCCCCCAAAATTCAACTAAAAAAACCTAACAAATACCGATGCAAATGATTTCATAATACACAAGTTGAAACCCTCAATTGAGATTGGTTCATCAGTAAAATCTGATTAAACTCAGGAAATGACGTACATAGAGACCCGATGATGAGAAAATTTCTCCGTACATCAATATTTGAACAAGCCTAAAGCTAATTTTGAAAAGACTTCTACAATTGATGAAATCTTCTGATCAATTTAGAGCTAATAATATGTAGCACTAAGGTTACCATCAACTTTACATAGATTCATAATATCAAAAAGTCACAACAAATTCGAAAGGTGGAAAAATCATCTCTGATTTTTACAAACTCAAAATAACAACAAAACCGCAAAACAAAAATATAAAAGATTGCATTTGAGCATAATATTTCCGATTTGTTATTTTCATATATATATATATATTATAATTGAACATTAATATTGATATATAGATGGGAGATGATTTTAGATGTCTATATACGACCCCCAAGCAAAACCAAACAAAAAATTATTCATCACCCCTTAAAAAAGAAAAAAATCATCAATTCCCTATTGAGAGAGAGAGAGAGAGCCTACCCAATAAGTCATAACAAACTGGGACCCAGTAGAGAGAATCCCATATGCCACGTGGTACGGCCTAAAGCCGTAGGATTGCACTGGTGGAGGAGATGAGCTTGGTCCAGACAGCCGTGACCGAGATCTGTAATATTGTAATCACAGAATCCATCAGGTGACGTCGGCTCTTCCCATTTCTCGTGACAACTTCTGACGTTTACCCATCAAAATCTCCTCTCTTACGTCATCATTCCACGAGAAAATGAATGACACCTTCAATTTCTCCTGCGAAAGTTGATTTTTTTTTTTAATATCTCGAATTCTTTCTTTAACTTCCTAACTAATAAAATAGGATAATATTATTTTTTATCATTGATGTAGATATATACATTGAAAATATTCTAATAAGATATGTTACAACATTTTTATTTGTCATGAATAATCATATTTTCATAAAAAGAAAAGTTACTTGTCTTTAATATTCTAATCTTTTGTTTTCTAATATATATTTTCGTATATTTATATCAATGTTTTATTTTATAAGTCTATTAATATTTAGAATAATTAGTATCAATTATCCTTAAATTATTAAAAAGGTGACGATTTTGTTTCTGTTTTTTTAATTTTGGCCGAGACGACCTTAAACTCTTTAAACAGTGACAATCTAATCTTTTCCGTCCATTTTCGTTAAGTTTCTAACAGAAAAGGTCACGTAACCTATTACATATTTAGAATAATTAGTATCAATTATCCTTAAATTATTAAAAAGGTGACGATTTTGTTTCTGTTTTTTTAATTTTGGCCGAGACGACCTTAAACTCTTTAAACAGTGACAATCTACTCTTTTCCGTCCATTTTCGTTAAGTTTCTAACAGAAAAGGTCACGTGACCTATTACATAAGTTAGATTAACTATTAAAAGATGAAAATACCTTTATTTTTTGAAAAAAAATAATACCAATTATACATTAAAAAAAAGTGAAGGAACCCGCCCCCCGCCCCCCCCCCCCCCCCCCCCCCCCCCAACTCACACTTAGGCCCCAAAAACAAAACCATAGAGGAGAAAGAAACATGGTTGTGGCTAGGCAGGAGAAACATCGCTAGCAAGGAGGCAAAGCGGTGGTTGGGCATGGCGGAGAAGCTCCATGCATCAACGAGGCGTACCCAGGGCTCCTCGACTAGTCCGCCGCCAACAATGTCGTTGCCGTCTCCCGTCACATACGCTGATTCAATCATTAGCGTCTACCCTTGTGCGAACCCTGTCGCCCTTCCCCTCACGCCTCTCCGTGTTCGTCAGAAGCTTCGAGAGAGAGGTTGGGAAAGAATAAGTTTTGGGACGAGGAGAGAGAAAGAGGGAGGGGAGAGAGAGGAGGTTAGAAGAATAGGATTTTTTTATGAGTTTGTTTTTTTAAAAAATTAAATGTATTATTAGATTACTAAAATACTCTCACAAATTAAATCATTTACATTGCACGTGGTCTATTCCGTTAGAAATTTAACAGAATTGGATGGAAAATGACTATAATTGCCAACATTTAAAGAGTATTGGGTCGTCTCGGTCAAAATTAAAAAAATAGAAACCAAATCGTCACCTTATAAAGAGTTTATGGATCATTTAGGTCAATTACTCTAATATTTACTGTAATATATAGTGTAAATTCTAGAGAAGTATCTAGTAGATTGTGTTTATCTCGTTGGGGTTAGCTTATCCCGTTGAAAGGGGATTTAAGGTTTTAATTTTCAAATTTCATCTAAATAAATAAAATAGGTGCGTATGAGACGCTATATTGAAAAGAAAAAAGATGATTATGTTTATTATAATGTAAATGTGTAGGTGTCAGAAAGTATCTGTTATTAAGTTCCTAACCCAAAAATTAAAAAAATTAAAAAAACTAGAATAAAAAAATAGAGATGCATTTATTGGTAGTAACTTTGATTACTAAAGGAAAAAAGGGGGGGGGGGGGGGGGGGGGGGGGGGGGGGGGGGGAGTTTGTGTAATAGAAGATTTTGGACACTTATTCACAAAAAAAAACAAAATGTTGATTGAAATTAAAATATTGATTGACTCTCTACATATGTTAACATCGATTAGTCAATAATTTATTACAATCAATCAAATATTAAATGGTTCGATAATTATGGACTAATTTAAAACATTGATTAATTATTTTATCAAAGATGATTGTTTTTTTTTTTTTGTTACATTTTAGAAAACTTCAACTACTTTCTTAAGACTAAAAAACGGCCATTATCTAAGAATATTAGAAAAATGTTTAGTAGTATCGATACTATCACCACGACACTCTTCTTATTAGTGTGTAATATCAAGACACAAATGGTGCCCATGTCATTGCTTAGAGGATTAAATTTTTGGAGGCTGATTTGGAAATATGTGTTTAGTTGAAATATGAATGAGAAGTGAATTATGATATAAAATATAGTGGCAAAATTTAATATGTGATAAGAAAAAAAAAAAAAAAAGCAAAATGGATATTGTTTCGTTCATCTCGTCGTTGTCAGTATTTTGACACAAGAATTATCTCGTTTTAATTTAAAATAAAAAAGTTATGGTCTTTTAAAATTTGAGTTTTTTTAAAAATGAAAGAAAGAGAAAGTGTTTTATAGTTTTGGAGTTTTGAAATTAAGATAGTAAAATACAGTCTAGAGATGGAACCCCAAACGAACTCCAACTCTATTTATAGCTACCCTAAACATTAACTGTATTTATCTATTAGTAAAGTATGAGTAAAAGCTTCACAACACCATGACCTCGTATGATGATATTCATGTTCCAATAGTAGATAGTGCTCAACATTAGTAACGTCTTTAGGGCCTGTTTGGAGACACATTTAGACATTTGGTTTCCATTTTTTTTTTCTTTTTTCTCAATTGGAAACTATTTTTCATTACTCATATCTATAAATGTCTATAACAAACTTAAATTTTAAACATTCAAAACTTTGTTATTTCAAATCCAAATATAATAAATTTATGTTTGAATTATATAAAATTTTAAAAGAAACGAAATAAAAATTGTATTAATATATTTTTTTTAATGTATTTTAAAATTTTATACCTTTTTAATCTAAACAATCTATTTTTAAAATTATAGATTCGTTTGATGAATGAGTTTGAGTTGAAAATTTTGAGTTTGAGTTGAAAATTTTTATTAAATTTTTAAAAAATACAAAAAAAATTTCAGAATTTTAAAAAAATTAAGATAAAAAAATATATTTTAATTTAGAATAAGATGATTTATCAACATGACATAAGTCTCATTTTCAATAGAAAACAATATCTTCAAAACACCGACAAACCGACAGGCTCTTATTTGGAACATTATTGGGAGTAGACAAGTGAATATCATTGTGATTAATGAAATAGGAAGCAGATTTTTCTGAGGCCTTTCATTAATTGTGAAAGATAATGGACTGAAAAATGGGATTTTGTTAAGAGTAGCTTTTTGTTTAATAAAGTAATAGATAGCTATTTTCCAGGCAAAAAAGAAAAAAGAAAAGAAAGGTAACAGGTAGGTATCTCTGACCAATTTCCTGCAAAAGTCCGAAAAGAAATTAAATGGCTTCTGTCAAATCTGCACCAATTTTTATTTTAAAAGTTGTCCCCATTTTTATCTCTTTTTTCAGCCTTTTTGTGCACAGTCAGTCACAATTTTTGCAGGCTTTGAAGAGCCTTGGAAAATGACCTCTGTCAGGAGGAGGATCAATTTTTGGCCCATCAACTTCGTTCTCTGTGAAATTAATCTGACCATATCCGTCCAATAAATAAAATAAATTAAAATAAAATAAATTAAGTAATTTATTTCGAGGGCAGTAATTAGCTATTTATTTATGATTGTCCTTTAAGTATAACTTAACAATAATTATTCACTTAACTCCGTTACAAAATATAGAATTTGAATTCTCTAACTCAAATTCTAATAAAAAATCTACTCTATATGATCTGTCTCTTTGGTGAATTGCTTTTTTTTTTTTTTTTTTAATAAATGCAAATTGCTATTTATGAGTTTGGACTTTGGCCATATATATATATATATATATATATATATTTCTTTGCGAGAGCATTAAATGAATGAGGGCAAAAATAGAGTAAAACGAGAGAGAACCAACGAAATTGTACCGGCATAAACCAACAAATGTAATGTCCATGAAGATAGAGACTTTTTTTCTTCAACACTTGGAGGGAAAAAAAATAAAAATAAATTTTTTTTTTTTGAAAAAGAAAGGAGGGAGGGGAGGGCAAAATTGAAAAATAATTTGTCAATGGTTTAGATTTGTTTTGAAATTTTGGTTATTTGGCATTAAAAGTTTCATAGATTTCTTTATGTAGAATTAGGATTTATAGAGTATAAAAATGTTTTATATTAAGATAAGAGTCTCTACAAATTAGATAAAACATGTTTATTGGCCAACAAAAACTTGTACCTCTCAACACCACGTTAAGTGATGAACTTTTACCACCTATGTTGGTGATAGTAATTTGAGTTAAATTTGCACATATATAAGAAGTGACTAAAAATTATCACATTTACAAATATCGGTAATACTGCATTTAACTTCACTATAGAGCTCGGAATTCAAATCATCTTTCAATTTTATTGTAATTAAAAAAAAAAACCCTACAAATTCACACTTTGGTTGTTGAGATCAGAAAATAGGCCCCTTGGGAAAATTAATCTAAGGCATAACTAAAACCCTTTTGCTTTAGCTTAAAGAAAAAAAAAAAAAAAAAAAAAAGCCCCCCTTCTCAAATCAAAATCCCAGTGGGGTATTCCTCTCCAGGTCAATTAACACAGCTCCTAAAACAACAAACAACAACAGGAAAAGTTTCCAAAAAAAAAAAGAAAAAAAAAAAAAATCATGCTCCACAAGTTGCTTCCTTTAAAGAAAACAAATTAGTTAAAATTTTCCAAGCAACCAGACAGAAGGGTAGAGTCAAGAGTGGTCCCCCAATGCAGAAAACCAAAACAACCAACACTTACCCACTTTGGTTGATATTTTAATGCCAAAAACTACTAAAAAGAAAATCGACTTTCAAGGTAAAAAATAAAGTAGACAAACATGCATAACCATTATCACATGTTCATACCATTTAGTAACCAAAAGCATAAAAGAGTTAAATACAAGGATATAAGTATTCATGAAAATCCTGCCAGGGAATACTAGTTACTGTCATATAATTGTCTACATACTCGTAGAAGTAGCTATAAATATAATTTAAAACTTAGATAATAACCCAAAGGTGTTTTTTTTTTTCAACTAGTTTCTTCTCCACCATCACACAAAAGACCAGTTCATGAACATGAAGGCCAGGCAATGGTTGGAGTCGTCGTCGTTGAGAACTTTCCATGCGACAGCCTGCTCGTACGACACCGGCCTGCCCATGCTCGACATGCATATTCCAGTGGGCAGATAGGCAAAACCCTGCGGTTTTGAGAAAACAAGAGTTAGAATGTGCTTCACAAGGGCACTCGACTAATCGTTTATCATGATTCAATATTTCGAAGTTTCTGCTGACCTGCTGCATGATTTTGGAGAACTCGGAGCAGAGAATCTTCCGACCAGCTTCGTCCAGAATCTTGTCGAGCATGATGTCTTGAAGAGCCACCAGAGTCGTTTCGAGCATGTCGAGTCCAGCCTGGTTTGAAAATGTGAAGACAGGAGATGCCTGCAATTACACTTTCCAAGTTAGACTAAACTTTACTTGCATAGAAGACTAAACTTTACTTGTATAGGAAGGCACCAATGACCATCTATCGAACACTTTTTGTCTGTAAACTCCAATGAAATCAAAAGACGTTTACATTTGTTTTCACCGTGCAGCACATAATTGCGTCCGAATGGTGCCAAAGTCGCTTTAAAACAGCATCTCCAGACTGGGATTCAACTTGAAAAATCTCTCCTCCGGTGTGTATCCTTAAGCCATACAAGAAATTGAATAAAGATATAACATACTATCGAAGAATTTTTTTTTTAATAAATAGATTAGAAGATAATTATCTTGGATAGAGTATACCTGTAGCTTCGACATATCCACTGTGCCAAAGTAAGAGCTTCAGGAGATTGAGGAAGGGGTTTTGGCCCCAACTGTGAGCCGAGCCGGGATGGAGCAATAGCCATAGCAACCCTCTGAACAGACCCAACAACACTACGCACATACTGGCGGGCCATGGCAGCCACATTGTCCCGTGTATGGTTCTCGAAAGTGAATTGGAAGGCAATAGTCAGGACTGACCTAAGATTGTAACTATTTGTATCAGCTTCACTAGCAGGACGGGCACCTCCAGATCCAACTTCAAGAGTAGAGGCCAAATCGAGTGTGCGAGTAGCAGCAGGTGTATCCTGCATAAAGAGAAGGAAACAAGGATAAGCACAAAACAACATTTCCAATGCATACCAATTAGTTAATACTCGATACAAATTACAGCAGTTGGTTTAAGTGTTCCACTGAACTGTTTTGGGGTCCAATGGTATGACACGGAAACCAGATGGTAACAATGGGGCTTCATCAGCAAAGGATTCATCAATTGGCGCAAAAACGAGCTGAGCACAGGCACCAACCGCATTTTCATCAACACCGCTGCACAACTGTTCAGAATAAAAAAAACGAAAATCAGGTTAGAAAGGAAAATGGCAAAAACAATGTTCTCAAACTCTTGAACAAACAAACCAATTTGCAGTACCATTTAGCTATGGTAACTCTAACCTGTAACAAGTACATATCCCGTGCCAAAGCAACTTCTTCGGGTGAGAAAGCATGGCCCTCCAACCGAACCACTTCCAGAAACTGCATCACGTTGTAAGAAGGTAGAACTTAAACAACTGACCATTATCTATTGTAATAAAAAGAAAGGAAAGAGAAATGAGTTCTTTGAGTGGTTGAGAATTTACCTCCTCGTGCTCCACGGTGTGTGCAAGAGGCAATATGACCTGGCTACCGGGAAAGCCGCCGGGCCTTGCGCAAGGAATTGCATAAGGACTAGCTTTAAGACATGAAGCAGAGTAGGCATCAACCCCATAGTCAGCCCATTCCGATCGGTGCTCCCTCAGAAACGAACAAGCAAAGCAGGGGGAACATTCTGCAAGCGCAATAAAGAATTAACATCGAGATCACACATGCCGACCCGAACAGTACCTGTGATGTTAGTTGGAGATTACCTGAAGCAGCATTGATGCCTTGGCACACAGCACTCCTCCAAAAGACGGAAACATTGATGCATTGTATTGTGAACCAAAGAATTTGTTGGAAGACGAGTTTATGACAATGGTTACATCCTCCGCACCATCACTGCCCAAAAGTGACCATCCATCATCCGTAAACCCATTAACAGCATCGTTGAAACCCCTAAAAAGCAATCACAAATAAAAAATACACTTCAGCTTCAATACTAGATTGCAGGTTCAAATAAACAGCCATTTCGAGGTGTTTGCCAAATTGAAAAACCTTACCTGCAGAGTCTCTGACTAAAAGTCCTCAGGACAGCAGGTTGGCGACCTCCACCGTACTGAATTTCTCCACTAGTTTCTTGAGCAATTTGTCGTATATGTCGCAAGGCCTATACAAGCAATTACAAAGGTCAACATGAATTGTAATGACGTGTTCAACTAGAAAACCAAAAAAGAAAGAAATCGAATGTAGTAGTTCTTACAGCAATTGTCATTTTCTGAGCAAGGATTTTGGATGATTCATAAAGTGGCCTGAGAACTTCAGGAACGCTCCAAGCCTGACCCAACAAAGCAATTTTAGAGAAAAACAAAAAGAATATCGGGTTTCAGCATAGGTCAATCAAAATAGAGAGAACAGATACTTTTAACTCACATCTAAATCGACATGATCAACAATGTTAATAATGGAGCCACCACCCTCACAAGGTCGGATCAGGTATCCACTAGGAAGCATTTCCGCTCTTACAAAACAAGAAGATGGAGGGCCCGCTGGGCCACCAGTAGAAGAAGTCAAGGACCTCTCACATATCTGCAACATAGAAGCATAATTGGTAAGAGACCAAAGAACAAAACAATAGAATTGAAAAGAGTCTAGTTATGCAAATTCAAGGGAAGTAAGAATTTATTTAATTACCACAAGACTGTTGTCTTCCAAACTAGTAGTGTATCTCAGCGTCCAAAAGTCACGTGCTGCTGCTAAAGTTGTAGGTGCATATGTCTTGAGACGGAAATTCAAACATCAGAAAATGAAACAGTAACATTGACTTCATAATTTTCAAAAAAAAAAACTAACCAATAATTTTTATCGTAAGCTAACCTGCATGTATACGAGCTCAATCGTCCCACCATTTCCTGTAGGGATCACACTCAACACATCAACACAACGGCAGTCGCGAAACCATGATAGACGATCTTTGAGAATCTCGGCGACCTACGTTGATTTCGTTGTACATGTTAGAACAGAAAAAGAGAACACAAACTCAATTTGAAAGGAGTAATGCATATAAGTACCTTTGTGGGCTCTAGGCTCACAAGACCGCAAGCTCGTGCTGCTACCCCACTACAGTTTCGGGAAACAGCAACGATACCAATAGAATCCGGACCAGGCTACAAACCAAACCCAGCACAAGCATCAATTCATTGCATGCATTAACATGTATGTTTCAAACAAAACAAAACGACTTTACGAGGACTTTACCTTCATCCCAATCATCTGGACCCAGTCGACAGCAGTTCCGGTAGCCTTGGACAGGAACTCTGCCAGGGTTTCCTCTGCTATTGCTAGGAGACTGACACATATAAAAGGTTCAGAAACTTCTTAAACCAAAAACATGAACAAATCATTGAAAAAGTTAATCAAATAAAGAAGTAAAATTCCGCTTACCCAGCTGGGTTGTTGGCATCCCTTTGGGGATGCTGAGGTGTTGGGTTTTGCTGTTGTTGGTTTTGACCGCTCATGACCACAGACTCACAACTATTGTCTGTGGTCGTCCCAGAAGCCTGTTAAGGACGAATGACCGAGTTTGTTAAACGAAAATCTTGTGAAACAATAGGCAATGCAAATGATAAAATGAAAAACAACTTTGCCTTTAGAATAATGGGCTAATACAAAAAAGAAGGCTTACAGTATGCAGTTGTTGTCGCATAAATCCATTCTCATAAACCAAATGAGAAACCTGCTTCTGTAAGCGATCATTCTCTTCCATCAACAGCTTGTTCATGGCAGACAGCTTTCTATTCACTGTCTGGAGGCGAGAAGCTTCCTTCCTCTGCTTCTCTCGACATCTATGGAAAGCACATTAAATATCATCTAATGTTAGCAAATAAGTCGTCAACTTAGAAGCAGGAAGGAAAAAAAAAAAAAAAAAAAAAAACCCTCAGAAACTGTAAAGATGTCCTAGCCACTTACATAAGCATACTAAACAGAAAGATGGAAACAAAAATGATTGATTTTCACATTGTTGTACGAATCTTTGTACAAGACAACAGGTATAACATTACATTTATTTTATGTAACAATGATATCGGAAAGTGTAACAACCAATCGAGGAAATAATTTACCAAAAGAACATTAGACCTTTTTCAATATTACTATTACATAGAATAAATATCATGTTACACCTCAATCATTCCACAGCTTTGCCAAAGATAATAAAAAGAGCAGGAAAAATCATCAAAGCTTAGAAGCTGATGACTGATTACTTTAAACAAACAACTGACGAAAGAACGAAATTTTAAAGAAAAAAATTCAACATTTGCTACCAAAGATACAAAATTAATTTCTCAGCAGAAGAGACAAAATAAGGGTAAAAAAGAATATCATACACACAGAAGAAAATATCCGTACGGTCAAGATCCTTCAAAAGCAGAGGAAAGCAAAGCAAGCCAAGGACAATTCTGGGGACCTAGCACATTGTCATATATATATTTATATATATACATATATTTACATCGATATATATAAATATATAAACATATTTACTGCCATTGCATGAAAATAAAGAGTTCAGAACAAAACAAAAGTTCCCCTTCTCAGAAATTCAGAAACAGCATCATTATTAAAAGGGAAAACCCAGATTTTGAAATAGACGAAAGTAGTAGAGAAAAAGTTAAAGCCACTTAATTAATTTGCTGTCATTATGGTCCATTTAGTTCAAAAAACTCGTGACAAAAAAGGGCAAAAGAAGAACCCTTTTGTAATGAAATTGTCAGGTATTTAAAAACATTTACAAAAGCTTTCCACGAAGGACACAGCTATAAATGAAGAGAGAAAGAAAGAAGACAGCAAGTGAAGAGAAAATAATAACAATTACAATAACGACAATAATAATACTAATAATAATAGTAACTATCTAATCTGAAAAGTAGAAAAATAGGGAAAGGAAAAAAAAAAAAAAACAATACTGTCTAGAGGAAATGGACAAAAATCCTTTTTCCTTGAGCAGATAACAGCTAGAGTAGGCAAAACCCACGCATAAAAAGAAGAAAATCTCTTGAAATTCTCATTGTAATCCCAACGAGTAAAATATTGATTAAATAGTTGAAATATTTGTTATAAAAAATAAAAAAAAAACTTTAATATACTAGTGTACAAAAACGAGGCAAGAGAGGGAAACTTTTGATTCCCCAAGAGCCAGTGCTTCTTCAAAAGACAAAACAGAAGACATGTTGCAAGCATGAAGCATGGGAAACAGAAAATAAAAAACAAAACAAAAAAAACCACATTCCCAATACTTCACAAGAAAAAAAGAGAACATTAAAAGAAGGTTATTTGGTCAGTTGATTCAACAAGCATCAACAACAGAAGAACAGACTCATTTTTTTTATTCCTCATTATTTGATAAAAACAAAATGAAAAAGAGGAAACCAAAAAAAAAAAAAACATATTAGAGAAATTTGAGACAACCCCAGAAGACAAAGAAGGTCCAACACTTGTGTAAATTGTAAAACAAAACAAAACTAACAAAGAAAAAATAAAACGACCACTTTACCAAAGTTGAGAACAAAGGAAAGAACTTTCAGATTCATAACAAAATCCCCAGAAAGAGAAGGTGGAATAAAAAGATTTGATCCTTGTGGATTTCAAACAGTCTTTCACACATAAAAACAAACACAAAAGGAAATCGTGAATGTTCCATTACATATATACATGATCTATACACACACACACACACATACCTGCGGTTCTGAAACCAGACTTTGATCTGTTTGGGTTCAATGTTGCAGAGAATAGGACACTCCCTAATGAGCTGTTGCCTTCTCAAGGAGCTGGGCTTTGGGCATTCAGAGTAGACCCTCTCCAAGGCCTCAACTTGCTCTGGTGTATATCTCACGTACTTACTACTATCCATTTGCTTGTTGTTGTTGTTGCTGTTTCCTGATGAGTCCTTGTGCATCACAAGCGCCATGCAAATCAAGATTTGATCTGAGAAAGTGAAAAAAAAAAAAAAAAAACATTTTACCCATGAGAAATTTAAAAAAAAAAAATCAAAAAAACAACACACACCAAAGAACAAGGACTACCCAGAAGAGAAAAAAGTGTTCTTTTGTGGTCCTAAATGAAAAATAATCGAACTTTCTTTTTGGTTCTTTTTCTTTTTTGGTTTTTTTACTTTAGAGTTGTTTTTGATCTTCTTCTTCAGTTATGTTGTTGTTGTTGTTGTTGTTGTTGTTGTCAAGGAGCAGGCTCTCTCCACCAAGAGAGCCTCCGCTCTCGTTCATCAGCTGAGAGACTTGCGTGCTTTGGTTTCTTGTTTGTGTCTTCTTCTTTTCCTTCTCTTTCTCTCTCTAGATTTTCTGAGGACAACTGGAATAAGGAGAGAGAGAGAGAGAGAGGAGGTGCTCTTGTATTGAGTTTTGAACAGTGTTGTTGTTGGTGGTCTTTTTCTCAGACGCCAATCTCGAGAATTTTTCTAGACACCAACCCACAGAAAGAGATTGAGAGAGAAAGAAAGAGAAGCAGAGAGAGAAATGGAGAGAGAGAGAGAGAAATGTTTCTTTGTTTGTGGCTTTGTATGTGACAGAGAAAGCAAAAACACAAACCAAAAAGGCCAAAAAAAAAAGAAAGAAAAGCCAAGTGGCTAATCCATTGCTCTGGCCTCTGGCCTGCCTGTGCCTGTTCTGCCCCTTATATATTTTTTTAATTATTTTTTCTGGGATTTTGTTTTTTCTTTTACTTCTCAAATTTTATTTTATTTTTAAAGATGAGAAAACAGAAAGCTAGACACTTTTTTTTTTGGGTCTCTCTTTTCTCTCTCTAGCTGTGTAAGAGCATAACTGTGTGATGTGAGAATTGAAGAGAAGCGAGAACAGAGAGAAAAGAAAAGGGAATATAAATGGATTTGATATATATCATTTTATTTTTATACCTATATTTATGTGCTTATATATATATGTATGTATATGAGGCTGTTACCCAGAAAAGCCACCAACGACAGCAGCAGCAGAGGAAGTGATTCAGTGAAGACGTTTTTTTTGACGATTGAATATCTAATCAGTCCTTTCTCTCTTGGCTAAATAAATGAAAAGGAAAATATATTACATTATGCACAAAAAATTAAAAATTAAAAGGCGTGAAACAGTGCACATTTTGTATGATGCAAATTGTGAGTACGCATCGATCAATGCATGTTGGATGTATGTATATGTCTATATGTATGTATGTATGTATGTATGTATCCATTTGTGTGCATGGTATATTATTATTATTAAATATGTATCTATACGTGTATACATGTAATGAAAGAGAGAAAGAGAGAGAGAGTGGGTGTGTATATATGGGTGTATATTTAGAAGAGAAGAGTGCATGGGAGTCGTGAAGGCTCAGAGAACAAAGGGGCAAAAGTAATGCTGTAATGCCGTTTTGCCTTTTTACTGGTTTTGTATCTGTGTTTGTTAAGCGGGTATGGCTCCTTCCCACGTGAATATGGGTCTAACCCGAACCCACATTGTGTCGAATACGAACTGCTCACTCATCTTATCTTTCTTTAAAATTTGGGAGATGTTTGGTTCCGAATCATAAATTACAATTTAATTTTTATCTTTTTTATTTATATAATTTTATAACTCAAACTTTAAAAATATATAATTTTATATATACAAGTCCAAATGAGATATATATTTTTTAAATTGTATAAAATTTTGAGACAAACGAAACAAACTCCATATTGATTTTTTTTTTCCAAACACATTTCAATTTTTTCACTTTTTAACTCCAGCAATTCAAACGTCTCACCAAATACACCATTTAATTCAAATGCAAATACTACAATCCAAATATTAGTACCAAACACATGCTTAATCTAAAATATTTTATCTTTTTTTGTTTTTGTCCACATTCAAAATTAATTGTCTCACATAAGGTCCCACTAAAAACTTTATTCTTTTACTTATAAGCTCATTGGTCTCATATGTTGAGCAAGAAATTTTCAATAGTATTGAGAATAAAGTAATAATATAAAACTTAGTTTTAGTCCACATTTCCACTAAATAGAAAGCTAGCTTCGTTGCTATTTGGAACTACCCTCTTTTTTTCATTTAGTTTTTAGTTCTATGTTAAATTAAGACTCAATTATATGTGTAGCTACCTAGCTAAAATCTTATTAAAATACTAAATATGTGGAGAAAAAAAAAACTAAGATAGACTTATATAGATAGGACGGTTTAGAACACCCTATCAATAGAGTTCTTTTTTCCCATCTTATGAACCAAGGAGTTAAGATTCCTCAATGGATTCTTATTGACTTAGGCTATATTTGGTTGGAGGGATGAAGAATGTGAATGATAAAGAGAATTGCAGAAATCCCTCGTATTATTTAGTAAAAGGAATAAAGAGTTATTAAAGAATAAATTATAGTTCTTTAACTGATTACTATATTATTTATTTTTTTATTATTTTTTTAAAATTGAGAACAAAATTGTCTTTTCAATTAAAAATTGGAGGGAGAGCTTGCATCCTTCCATCAATAGAATGATGCATTTTGATAGGCCCAGAGAGAGAGAGAGAGAGAGAGTCTCCCTCCACCCTCTCCTCTCCCTCCTTATTTCCTTCCAACTAAACAATGGAAGGGAGCTCTCCCTCCACCCCTCTCCCTCCCTTCATCTTTCCCTCCAACCAAACACACCATTATTTGATGTAGCAAGCTGCTTTATGATTCCTACTTAAGGTATTAATAAACTAGACAACCATCTGCCCTTCCACCATTCGCTTCAACAAGATTAGATATTTCATCGAGGAAGGAAAAGCACTTAAATGACACAAATTTAAAAACATTACACTAATATGATACAAAATTAACACTAAATTAATATAATTACAAAATAACGCTAAAATCTGAGTCATATTAATCAATAGATGGAAAACAAAATGGCTCCTGGGAGGCATCAAATAAGTAGCCAGTAAACGTTGGCTTTTATCACTGCTTATATAAACTCGATCAGCTTCATAAAGAAAATGGTATTCGATAGGATTCCTTCCTCGAGGTGTAAAACTATAAGTTCAGGAAAGAAGATCTGGCCAACAATAGTAGAGTAAGCTTCTACCCTTGTTCCCTTTTCAAGGTGAGTATTTTACACCCCCCCCCCCCCCCCCCCCCCCCCCCCCCCCCCCCCCCCCCCCCCCCCCCCCCCCCCCCCTTTTTTTTTAATTGATGCACTTTAAATTTATCATAGAGTTATAATTTACACCCTAAATTTTTAATTTTGGTAAGTTGTACTATAAACTTATAAATCTATAGCATTTACACCCTATTGATAAAACAATGTTAATATTTTTATAAAAATTGGTACTTTACTTATATATAGATTGTTAATTAAGAGTATGAAATTTCCTTTTTAATCAATGTTAACCTAAATTTATATTTGGAAAAAAGTTAATTCAAACGTTTAAATTTGATATAACTTAATTAAAGATCTTAACCTCAATAAATTGGGATTAACATGAATAAAATAATTATTTATATCATGAATTAACAACACATGTACAAATCACATATCAATTCCCTTCAAAAGATTAATATTATTGGCAACGGGGTTGTAAATTGTTACATATATACAAGTTCAGGGTATAAATTATTAAAATTAAAAGTTCACGGTTGTAAATTATAATTTTACAATAAGTTTAGGATGTATCAATGTAAAAAAGTATATTTTACCCGTTCATTAGAGTGTCCAAGTATGCCGGACCTTGATGGGACATGATAAACCTAATTCTTTTTTGGACACTGATTTAAAAACCCCCAACCCACTTAATTAGTTATTTTTAAAGTTATGATGCACTTATTCAATTAGAATGTTATAATATGTAATTTATTAATTTTCGTATGTAGATCTTACCTTTTCTTTTTTCTTTTTTTTTTTCTTTTTTATATAAACTTACTTTCGTTTTGTTATAATATGTATTTTCGTATGTAGATCTTACTTATATCATGTTGAATTGTGTGATTATTGTTTCATTTTAATATTAAAACTTATACATGAATAATGAATTGAGTTATTAGAAATATGTTTCACTAAAACGGGTTATCCCCAAGAGTAGTGGTTTAGTCAGTTTTTTTATTTTAGTGGGGCATACACCGTTGTCCTATAGTTCTTTGTCCTCTTTTGTCTCCTTACTTTTTGTTAACCAATGAGTTTTTAGGATAATTGGTTAAAGACTAAAAACTAAAGATTTTAGTGGGGGATAACAAATTTTTGAAGTGGGCAAAATAAGCAAATCTAGTGTTCATTTAGATTATAGGTTGGATTTGAGTTTTTTTTTTTTTTTATAATAACTTTTTTGTATTCAAATTAAATGTATGAATTGAAATGTGTGTTTAGAAGAGAGAAAAATGAGTATTTTAATAATCTCTAAAAAGTGAAAAATTGGCAAAAAGGATAATGGTAACCTCGTCGTTAACTACTAATCCCTGTGAGTAAGCGTGACGTTGTAATCGACCAAGAGGCTGAGTTAAATTGAAAAATGGAAGAAATAATTAAACAGCAATTCTCAGTAAATAATTGAAGTAAATAAAATATTTTAAAACTATTTGAGTAAATTACGGTAAATAACAAATTTACTTTGTAAATAACCTATTATTAGAAGTAAATATGTTATTTACTTCAATTGTTTTAAAATTTTGCTATTTTATTTTATTTATTTTCTAAAAAATGCAATTTACTATGACTTATGTTGCAACATTTAGATTCAAAAAATTTTTAAAAAAATTTAGATTCAAAGCGGTGATTCAAACGCATACTAAGGTCCTATTTGGTTGGTCCACTTGAGTTGGAGTTTGGGAGATATTTTATTGGAGTTAAATTTAGTTTTGAAAATATGTGTCTAGTTAAAAATGAACTATTTGGAGTTAAAAAATGCAAAAACTTGAAATGTATTTGGGCAATTTTTACAATTTAAAATTTTTACAATTTTTTACTCCAAATAGTTTTTATCTCCCAAACTCATATTTCCAGAACTATATCTAATTTCCAACCCAAAACTAATATACGAGCCCATTTGGGGGCACATTTGACACCTGATTTCCATAATTTTTTTTATTTAAAACTACTTTTTACTATTCATATATGGAGATGTTTATAGTAAACTCAAAACTTTAAAATCTATAACTTTGTTAATTTAAGTCTGAGATGATTTTTTAAATTACATAGAATTTTGAAAGAAACAAAACTAGATCCATGCTGATGAATTTTTTTTCCTGAATACATTTTTAAAGTTTTTACCCTTTTTTTTTTTTTTACTCCAAACAGTTTTTTTTTTTTCAACCAAACACATGCTTACAAAACTCAAATTCAAATATCTTCAAAACTATATTTTCAAAACCTCCTTCAAACGCCCCGTACATGTCCAAAAAAAACTCATCCAAACGGGTCCTAAAATTTCAAGTTTTCATAATTGGGTGGGCGATTAGAACATTGTCCCACCCCGGGCCTATTCTATTGCCATTAGCATGTGGTATCGGAATTGTTATTCTGTTTAAAAGTAAACAACTATAGTGTATACAGTGGGGGGGGGGGGGGGGGGGAGGACTATACTGCTATAATGTATTTCGTACTGATCTTGTTATAATGTTGGATTTATAAAATAAAAGCTCCTAGGATTTAAATGTAATCTTACTCAGTTATGATAAAATGTTTGGTCCATGTGATAATTAGCCATGGGACATAAATATGGAATAACAAGGACCTTATATTGACTACTTGATACATAGCAATGACTCATTTTGTTTACCTGTATTAATCTCGTTATCTTAATACATACAATGAAGCCAATTATTGAAAGCAAAATGAAGCACAAAAATAACTTGATGAATAAAACAAATTCCCTAAACAAGTGAATAAAACAGACATTAAAAAAAATAAAACAGAAATTATTATGAGGTTGACAAATAGGTATATACTATATACTACTACTTCTTTGAAGAGGTTTACAGGATAGAGCAAGAAAAATATTACTAGAAGTAATATAGCATTTGGGTATAAAAGAAAAATTCAGAAATTATAACAAATAGATTAGTTCTTAAAAAAATATTAAAATATTTTAGATAAATATTTACCTCTTTCTTCAAAATAAAAAAATAAAAAAAATAAAAGAATTAAAGGATGATATACATAGGGAAATTCAACGGGGTAATATCGAACATATAATGGACCCTATTTGTTTGTAATAATCACCGTGAAACGTATAAATTGAGATGGAACTATTTATTAATTTTAGTTGGCATAAATTGAAATGAAAATTTCACTAATACACGTGAAAAAAAATTTAAATCAAATATGATATTAGTATAATATTATTATAGTATGAATGGAATCAAGAAAACATGAAAACTTTTAGTGTCATTATCCAGTTGACCATCAATTATCAATTGCTTATTATCATTTTATGATTTATTGAATCAATTATATGAGAAAAAAGATTAATGAATCTAACATGTTAGTCAAACATGATGTAGAGAAAGTAGCTATAGCAATACTGAAATTAAGCTGCTAGAAGTGGACTTTAAGAGCTCACAGCCAATTAGAACCGCCAAAAATAAAATAGCATATGCATATAGTGGACCAGTATTTATGTGAACCTAGTACATAAAGATATATACCAGCATATATACAATATAAAATAGATATATATATATATATATATAGATACATTCATTGCATATATGTAGGTCATTTGCTTTCAAGTTTACAAGAGCAAACAAAGATCATAATTTCATGTGCAGGGATATTATGAACCCAACCTACACATGCTTTTTGTCCACTATCTGCCAAGTGGCACTACAATTTTTGTTAGGGGTAAGGACTAAGGAGGGCCTTACAAATTAGGGCAACATGAAAAAAAACAATTATAATTGTAATGATATACCTAGCTATTAGGTTATTATTAAAAACACTTTTTCTCCAAAATGCATAGATTATAATCATATTAAACCACACCCCCCCCCCCCCCCCTATTAAAATATACAAGAAGGGTCCATATGAAATATAACTTCCAAACAGAAATTTGCATATTAACTTCAAAACTCTCAAATTTATATATCACTTTTTCTCTTTTAAATTTTAGTGAAATTCAAACTTTAAAGGTCCATAACTTTCTCGTTTAAAGTTGAGATGAGATGATTCTTATGTCTAAACACTCACAATGATAAAATGAATAAAATAAGATCCATATTACCTATTTCTTTTGAACTCATTTCAAAATTTTACACTATTACTTACATCACAGTTAATTTTCAATTCACATTTTAACCAAACACATATTTCAATTTCAACTTACAAACTTCAACTCCAAACTATTGTTCCAAAATGGCCCTAATATTAGTTTGGTAAAGGGATAGAAAATATAACAAGGAAGAGGGATGGAAATATAAAAAGAAGGAAGAGTAAAATCGCTAGGTGATGAAAATGGAATAAATAAGAAGGGAGGTTTTCTGTCACGTTATTCGGTAGAAGAGAAAGAGACTAGGGAAAAAAAAAGAGTGTATAATCAAATACATTTACAATTATAACCTCATATAAATTTGAAGATGATGAGATATTAAGGTCAAAATAGTTAATTTACTCACATTTGTTTTGTCAACTTTTTCCATGCACTTTCTTCTCAAAGTGTGTAAAGATAAAAAATGATGGGCACTGTGGATTTCTAATTTTCCTCTCTATCAAATAACCAAGATTTTTGTTTTGTTTTGTTTTTTCACTTTACTAACAAAGGCTAAAATATTCTTGTTAAAAAAAAAAAACAACAAACAAATTCAAACACCTAAGCGGCTAGATTCTAAATCCTTGAAATTCACTTTTGTGGTAAATTATAAATAAGGGTCGACCAGCACCAACCATTCCTTTTGGTAACAATGAGAATGTTTCCCACTCTATCCCTTCACTCATAAGAATCCAATAGAGAGAGAGAGAAAGAGAGAGAGAGATGATGGATAAGAAAAGCTATTGACTTTTAGATTTCACAAGGTTGACATTTTTACACAAAAGGCCATTCATATGTTCAAAGCATCCTAGGCTTGAAAACAAAATTTCAAAGTTGCCTCTCTCTCTCTCTCTCTCTCTCTCTCTCTCTCTATTTCAAAGTTGCCTCTCTCTCTCTCTCTCTCCCTCTCTCCCCCGTCTTGTGATCACACATATATAATTAATGGGCTTATGATGGGAGAGGCTGAAGGTGGAGTCAATGGCTACACAGACTCACTTGGTGTCTTCTTGTCTCCCTAGCTACGAATGTTATGATGATGGAGAAGCCCTTTTATATTGTTTGCCTTTTTTTTTTTTTCCTTTCCTTTCCTTTTCCTTCCTTTCTGTTTTCCTTGTTTTGATTGATTCTTGAAAATTAGACGCCTTGTGAAACTACTTAAACAATCACGTGATTTTACTATGATAAAGAACAAGATCACAAGAGAAAAATTGCACACCGTCTTTTTCTCTCCTCTTGAGTCTTAACCCTAAAATCGGTGATGATTTACTGAAGGTAAAATTTGGACAATCGAGAATATAAGTGTGAACCGTTTCTAAATTTGATATGGGGTTCATCCTTAGCACCCCTAGGAGGGGGTGAGGGGACTATCGCTGTTATTTTTACACTCACATTGGCCTCATTATACGATCGATTTATATGTTAACTCTACTTTTAAGTCACAATATAATTATATTTCACACACTTAATATTAATTTTTTTTTTTAAAAGGCACACAAAATGAAGGTAAATTAGGGTTTTGGAGAACACCAAGACCCCACCATTGTTGGGGTGAGGTCCATTTTACCCATGTTCCCATATATCAATAGATCCCATTTGCGTGATATTGTTTAATTAAAAAATAATGATAAAAAATTTAACAAGAAGAAAGTTGGCCTTTTTTCTTTCCCTTTTCCAGCCCCATATCCATCTTAGGGACCCCCCCCCCCCCCCCCCCCCCCCCCAAAAAAAAAAAAAAAAAAAAAAACAAAAGTTATTTCAATTATATTTGGGTGGAGGAGATGGGCCGATTGGTGTAGACCCCATTTCATGTCATGCACCAAAAGAGTAGTCTTAGAGACTCACAAAAACAATAATACCCCACCACCACACATCTCTCTCCTCTCTCTCTCTAGAATTGTGTGCCTTTGCTTCAATTTTACATCTCTCTCTCTCTCTCCATGCATGATAGGAAGTGTAAAGGTATAGCAAAGAGATTGGGATGGATATACTAAAGAGATTAAGAGGAAAGGTGATATATATATCTATATATATATATTTATATAGTATTAGGATTGTTTGGTCATGTGAGGGAAAATCTAAATATGTTTGCCACTCATAATTATGGTTTGTGCAATATGCATCATATAATTATAATACACGCTATGATTAGGAGTGGTATTTAAGTATATGAATTTAATTTGTCAACACTTCCTTTGAAGAAAGAAAAAGGCAAAAGAGAAAAAGGCAAGAGAGGTGTACAACTGTGCATTAATATCATTTGTCAACATATATGAATACATCAAGTACCAAAAAAAACAAAACAAAACAAAACAAAACAAAATTTCCTTCTCGCATGTCACCATGACGGGTAAAAGAAAATTTTACGATATGTTTATATATAAGTATATTTTCTTATTCAGCAATCAGATTTACTATATTTGTTATGTTATTGTAATAATAATCAGTTGATTTTATTATATTATTATTTAGTGATACTTGTTTAAAATAAATTATTATTATTTAGTCATATTACACATAATTTTATATAAACGTATAAATATGTCACCTAGTTATTGCAAATTATTTTGTAGAAAGTTATAATTATTTGTATTTGTTTGATTGTCTGATACGAGAGTATTCGTATATATTAATATAAACATAATTTTATTTTTACCATGCAGTTCTTTATTAAATTATGTTAAATTATTATAATTTGGTTAAATTTGTTATGATTTTTAGTTAAAAATTGTCTTACTGAAAGTATTTTTCTTCTATTTCATTTCATTGTTTACATATATGGATGTTGAACAACAAATTGACACGCAAGCATTCTTTGATTAATGAGGGCTTTGTTTTTTATCGCTTTATTCTACAATAGTGCATTTTTAATATTATGATTTACATAGACCAATATATTTCGATATGTTATATTTACAATGTTAAATTCGTAACGAGTTCTTATCAAGAAAAAGATCGTAATTAATAAGTGGTTTCCCAGGCCAATGGAACACAAAAAAAAAAAAAAAAAAAAAAAAAAAAGGTAATAACTGGCATTTTCAATGACAACAACTTTTCTGATATATATATATATATATATATATATATATCAAACATATATGTATATGAGTTGATCCAAACATTCTTGTTGAGGAAAACAAAAATGTTAGTGTTCTTAACAGTTTTAAATATATTGCTAGAACCATCATTTTGCCCTTCATCCAATGCCATCTCCACCTCAGTTCATATATATATATATATATATATATATATATATTCCGGATATTATCATATTTGTTGTCACTTTCTTATGCATGTTTCAAATAATTTCTAATGATCTTTCCTCTGTCCAATCGAATAATTTCTAGAAAAGCACATTATAATTATAAATAATTAACAGTTTAAATTTGCATTAGAAATGTGCAAAAAAAAAAAAAAAAATACTATATCATGAACAAAAAATCCATGAAAATTACGTATTTTTCTCTCTAATTTCTAACACGTACCTACATGATAATTAAAGCTCATATTTTTGTTAAAATTATGCTGGGAAAGATGACAAAAGTAACAGGAAAAAAAAAAAAAAAAAAAAGAGAGAGAGAGAGAAGAAGAAGAAAAAAGTTAAGTGTAAGAGAAGAAGAAGAAAAAAGTTAAAGTGTAATTAGGAATTTTCATTCCGTATGATTGTGAATATATAGCTTTAGAATAATCATATTTATAAAATTATTATGTTAAGTTGGGTCACATCTTAAAATATAACTCTCTCATATGCTTTGATTACTAAAAAAGTATAGTCGTAATGCTTCATAATTCCCATATTTCCCATGACCATGATTAACTACGTCCATATTCATAAACATCTCAAATACTTAACGATTAATTTACATGTAAAAGTTGTATACATATATATATATCATTAGTACAACGGCTTTAAAACCATCGTAAAAAGATACAACAACAATTAAAAAATTATCGTGAAATTATTTCACTTTTTCAAATTTTTTTTTTTTTTTGAACTTGACTCTATTTCTTCGTTTTCAAGAGATGCTTTCAATTAAAACCTTCGAGATTAGTAGTGTCCTGCATATGAGTAAAACTATATATACAGTAACATATGACAAATTATAAGAGATATTAATTGCTGTTATGAAAAGAATATTTCTGCACTAATTAATTGAATTAGTTGGCTTGCGTGCAGTAATTATTCACCAAAGAAGGTTTATAATTAACAATATCATATTGGATTTATCGAGGGGAGGGAACAAGATTAAACCCTAATTGGGAATAAAAGGTGGAAGGGTACCACCGGTGGTTTTGGTAAGCTCTACTTAGAGACTTCGTTTTTAGTAACTCTCAGGTTCGAAATGCGGTGTGTACAATGTCTAACCCTGAAGAGAAAAAGGCTATGTATCGTCTGCTCTTGAAACCTGGGGGTTATTAATTAGTTGTCGAAAAACTAAAGACAAGATCATTGTCATCACACAGTGTGATCCTAATAGACTCTTTTAATGACATTTGGAGGATTGAGAATACCACTGATCCTCTTATGCTTACCCAAAAAGTGGAAGAATTGTAATTAAAAAAAAAAATATCTAGTAATTAGTGTATTAAAAATCATGCATATTTTACACATACGTAGGAAAAATATTTTAGAATTCTCGATAAATAAGCTTTTTATGATAGAATATCATTATTTTTAGCTGTTTAATTATGTCAAAATCATACTAAAATAAACAAAAATAAAATAAAATAAAAGTCAGCAAAACCGACAAAACCTACGACTAGTGGTAGGGCCACTTGAAGCCAAGTGAGAGGTGGCATTGAATTTTTTTTTTTTTTTAAATACTCTCTAAAAATTTAGGAATTTTTTCTATTTTTTTCCCTACTACTACGAAGTTTTTACATGTTATGCTCTCATTAAACTTTATATTTTTAATTTTTATCTGAAATTTTAAAAAATAATTAGTGTGCACTCTCATCGAAATAAAAGATTGACTCTATCACTAAATACGACGGCTTAAAACAGAACTCTTTGCATATGGATGTGCACGCATGAAAGACATGCATGCATGTTTCCCACTCTTAGATGGGACCCTTTTGGTTTGTAAATGGTTAGTACTCTTTGGAAAAAGTTCTGCATATTTCATGTGCATTTCAATGGACATCATTAGGGGTGAGGGAAAAAAAAATGTAAAAAACTAAAACAAGTCCATGTCTAATATGTCCTTCTTTGTCCTTAAGCTCTAACAACCCAAAGATCAGATAAGAGGTGAAGAAAAATCAAATGGAGTTCCAGAAAAAGACAAATCCAAACAATGTATTGGGGAGGATTTAGGGGCAAAATTGAAATGATTTCATTGTGGAAACATTGGGAATCAGATAATAAAAAGAAAAAACAAAAGAAGGCAATAGTGGTGTGTTGAATATTGACAAACCCAGTACCCAAATACCTTTGATGAAGAGATAATTGAGAGGAATCATATTGTTTGATTGACCCATTTTCTCAAAATCATTGGCAAAATGGTCAATTTAGTAGATGCCACTTTTTGACCCTCATTTCATTTCTCTCATTTTCATTGCCATCCTAATGAAAAGAATATTAATCAAAAGGGTTGAATGGTTTTTGTTACTTTAATTTCAATTTCACCTATAGAAGCACGGATGTCACAATAGATTTAAATTATCATGAAAAGTTTGCAAGACAGTTAAAAAACAATTGTAAAATCTTCTGTCTTGATACGGAAAATTCTTCCGTATCGTTTTTTTTTTTTGACAACATTCCACAATGATTTTTTAAAAATTGTCGTAAATATCCGTCTTCTATTTCAAATTTTGTTGTAGTGAAGGTTGGCCAATAATCTTATTTCCCCTTTTTTTTATAGTTTGATTTCCACATGAAATTCTAGTTAGGCTTACTTAAATGCAAAATTTGTTCACGAATCTCCTCAAATGAATGTGATAATAAGCTAGCACCTAGCGTGACAATGACATATGTGAGTTTTTTTCCTCCAATAATTACTTCATGTTCAAACCAGAAAGTAGTAGTGACAAAAATTCAGTCACTTATTCAATTTAATTTAATTCTTTTTTTTTTTTTAAATCATGATGTGATCTTTATAAACGCAATAAAAGTAAAATTTTCATTTTTTAACGGCCAAAAGAATTTCTTTAAATTTAATGAGTGCTCAATTATGATTACAGATGTATAACTTAGCGATAAATCTATACTTGACTTTATCACGAGATAGGAAATTCTAAATTTTCACCTAAAATTAGGGGGGGGGGGGGCGCTTTTAACACATAAAAGAGTTTTCTACCCATGTGCCATTTGCAATAGTACAAGTAAGCCCTGGAGGGTGAATTCATGAGTCAGGGCCTTGTTTTTGTTGCCTGAGGTCGACCTCCGTCGCCTGACTCGACCTTCGGCGCCTGAGTTCCTTGGGCTGTTGGTCACCCAACGACTTTCCAGTGATTCATACCATGATAACTACCCTTCGATCGACATGTTCTGTTAGCTCGACAAACCCTATTATCAATTTATTTTGTTTGCTTAACATTTCTGTTTGTTTCATTTTATCGAACGAGATCTCGTGAAGCGGTTTCTTGCTGGCAATTATTAGGTCCGTTTAACTTTTGTCAGCTAGGTTCCAATTGACTCGACACGCTGATGGCCAACATTGAAGGATAGAAACCAATCGAAGAGCGTCTCCAACAGAATCCTAAATAAATGTCGATGCCAAATTTTTGGTATTTTAATGAAAATTGCTCTCTCATGGAGTGCTATTTTTTATGTCAAACTTGACAAAAGCTAAACTTTAATTACAAATTTGCCATAAAAATATAGCAAATGATATATTTGTTTTTTTTTTTTTTTTAACTCACATTTCTTGTTAATCCCTACTTTTTTAAAATTTAATTTTCCTTTGGTTGTATATTTATAATATATATCACAAGCATTTGCCGTAGTCAAATTTAAATGTATTTTCAACAATGGCTAATGCATTTCTATTTGACCGTGGTGAGATAGTAACTACGCACTCTCATTAAATAATTAATATACTTTCAAGGTATTTGTTGAACTTTTTTCTTTTCTTTCTCTCCCCCCCCCCCCAAAAAATAGTAGTCTCGGTGGATCATTATCAATTTATCATGCTAAGCTAGCTGAAAACGAAAGGAGAAATGATTGTCAAATACCTTTACATGTGAATGGATAAATTCAATTTTCTTATAATAAAATATTTAAGCACGATATGATATTTTATTTCACATTACTGATATAAATTATTGTTTTAATCGTTCGATTAATTTTTTAATGATTTAATTTATGAATGAGAACAGTTTTATAATATTAACGATAATACATTCATAAATCAGATTCTCAAAATTTTAACCAAAAAATTAATTTTATAGATAATATAAAAAAAGAATCCTTACGATAAAATTCATAATATACAAATGTAACATGGAACAATTTATCAAGAAAAGTTGAGGCTATTCATGAAGACGACCGGAATTGACTTTTGATTCTTTTCTTTTTTTATTTTCTTTTTTTTCCACAAGAAAGAAAGAAAAAAGAAAAAAAAAAAGGTGGAAAAAAAGAAAAGAGTTCCACCACCTAGGACTTTCTAACCCACTATGGTTTACTTTGGCAACAACCAATATTTGTATTTGGCTGATTCTAGTGATTTCTATACTCTAATTATTTGATTTTTTTTTTAAATGACCAATAATTTGATTCAAGTTGTCTAATCAGCATATACTGTCACATGGTGATTATATTGTTTTCATGTACATTTGCATTATTATTTGTGACTAATTTTTGTTGTTATTTGTATAGTTGAAATGTCAAATTATAACAAAAGGTGCAAAGTTCTGTGAGTCAAATGAATTTAACTGTCATTTTATGTCAAATTATCATTGTATGGTGGAATCTGATTTTGTTGTATTTAGCAAATGGGCCTCTAAGCTTTTAATACTGACATTTATGACTCTAAAAGTGACCATCCTCGACTTTCAAACAGATAACAAACATCAATTTTGTAAGTTGTGAGTTCGATCTTACTTAAAATCTTTATCAACTGGTGTTTCCTTTGTTTCTTTCTGTCAAAAAAAAAAAAAAAAAAAAAACATCTAAAGCGAATATTTAATATTTATTTATTATTAGAAAACAATTATTTATTAGGTCGTAATAAACGATATCTAATATACACACAAATAATAGACCTGTTGAAATTAGAGCAACATTTTCAGCCTTTGCTTCCTTAATGTTGTCACCAAAAGTAACGTATACGAATATCTTCTTCAAATCCTCTGCTTTATGTATAAAAGATGACTTAAAGTAACCCGATAGGAGACTCAAGAACACTAATAGTCTGTCAGTGAGTTTGAATGGTCAAGTAAATTCAAATTTTTATGAAAAAAAAAAAAAAGAAACGCTGGGAAATTTTTTTTTGAATTGCGAGTTCCAATCTATGATCCAAACGGCGACTTACTCATATGAAGATCTCATCCTCTCCAACCCCAAAAAGAAAGAAAGATACCGATTCGAGAAAAAGAAAGATCCATTTCAGTCATCATCATCATCAGCTACTTATCCAACATAGAATGGCACTTGGAGCAAACCACCAAACCATTTTTTCTTTAGAAGTCTAACACCAATTTTAAGTTAAACCCTTCAACTTATTTCATCGTTGACAACAATGGAATGAAACTAATACCACATCACAACAGCTAAATCTGATTATCTCTTCTAAACTAAAATGACACATAACCAAAGCCAAACTACTAGGGGCTCTTTCGACTTTTTGTTAAAACACAAGTTTCCCACCTCACTTAAGATCTAACACGAGCCATCGTTCCCTCGGGAAAAAAGAACGAAGGCCAGGATGAAGTCCATGGCGCGGGGGAAGGAAACTATTATGGTCTTCGATGAAACTTTAACTGCCCCGCTCGATGATCTTTATAACTGTTCCTACAAGTTTACCACTTTAAAAAGCCTATACACACTAGTGACTTTGGAAGTATTGGGCCATCATGAACATTGGCTACTGAGGCTGGTAAGGATCTTAAGATTCCGGTCATTGTAAGCGACTAACTGCTTCTGGCCCCTTGAATTATACTTCCAGATTAATTACGACGTACCATCTGCAGGGGCTCGTTCGTTTTTATCAGAGTTCAAGTTGATATTAGGCTGTGATTTGTCACCTGATGCCACTCCATCTTGTTGCTTTTCGTTTTTCTTTGAATTGAGAAAACGGCCCCCGCATCCTCTGGCCCTTCTTAATGCATGCAAATGTCGAGATTCATGCAGGTATGGCTGCAAGAGAAGTTTGGAATTGAGTAACAAAAATTGAAGGTGAAAGAACCCAAGAGCCTACGACAATTGGGCGACAACTAAAACCAAAAGATCCAGTAGAGTCAGCGAGCTGACATAAATTGAATGCAGATATTAAATTATCTGATCAGCCAAACCTACAGAAGCAGGAAGATATAAGACTAGAGGGAAGAAATGTGAAGCTCACAACATTACCTTTCTAGACTTGAGAGCTTTATTTTCTGATTCGGCTTTTGCACGCGATTGTCGGCGTCGTAAGATGCCATGATATTGTTTCGCATTCACAAATACAGGTTCCTCAACAGCGTCTGATGGCAATGGTACTCCAGCTTGCTGTATTCCCATTAACTGGAGATGGACCTGGAAAGAGTTCATATTAATAACCATACTCTTTAACTTAAGTAAATACTGCAACTTCAACAAACAGCAAAATTCCATATTGTAATAAAATGTAAGCCTATTGTATAAAACGTAAGAAAGCATACCATGGGTTGTCCACCATAAGGCTGTGGAGGATATGGTTGTGCATCATAGGGTGCAAAGATGCTTCTATAGTAAGGATCTGGATATGGATAAGCTGCTGGTGCCTTCAAAAAGAGAAGGGTGGTAATTACTTGAAATTTTTCAATATTCCGAGTTTTTTTGCATTATAGTATCGATATTGATATCTGTTTTCCAAATTCCTTGGATGCATTGTACATACTAGGGAAGATTTGGACACATTTGAGAAATATGCTGCAACTATAACCCTCACATTGTGATTAGATCACTGTAAACTACACATCCGTTACCAACCTTAAAACAGATATGACCCAGAATATGCAAACTAAAGCGTTAACCGCACACTATTGAAAAGAAAATTAGAAACCAAACTTGAATATCTAGATCCGATTCATATCTAGAAGATTGAAAATGCAAACAACAAGAAGTCTGTGTCCTTCAGTGATACCTCTTCGGTCAAGTGGCTAAGTTTCCACTTCCTTTAGGCCTACTAAACTATGGAATGACCATCTAAAACATACCTCCCTTGCATTAATAAATAAGAATCATTAACCTTTTTGAGGGACAAAAAGTTTTAGGCCTCAATGGACCAGCTTCGAAAGAGTACAACTTTAAAGCACGATAAAGCTCACCAAGTAACCTGTGTCGAATACTTAAAACTCCCAAGCAACACCCATTCAAAATGAACTCATAACTATGGACTAAATCATTCACTAAGAAATCTATTTATTGAGGCAATTTGAGGCATTAAAAAGTAGAAACAAGAAACTGGAAAATAAATTGATAAATTGACAAGCTTCTTGTAACAATATTGGTAGTTTTAGAATCCTGAAATTCGTTTCGAAGATCTCATCTCAAGTCATCAACTCTCTCACATGAAAATGAATGAACTTTCAACACGAGTCGTATGAAGTTAATTAATTTCACCAATTCCGCATAACCCTAACAAACACATAAATGCACTTTCCCCTAGACTCGACTATTATAATGAGCCACCTTTGTCTTCACGGTCCATACTGAATCAAGATGTCTAAATAAAAAAAGTCCATCTACGTACTCAAACCCGGATGTCCTCTACTCCAAATCCAATCAAGACATCAGAAAACCAGCAAAATCTATTAAATCCCTTTCCAGAACCAGCAGAGAGACAAAGATACCCTTGATATAATTGACCATAATACTCAAAATTCGACAGCTTTCTTGGTTTCCACCTTCAGATGTCTCTCTAACTTTCTCCTTTCTATATCTACTTTTAAAACCACTTGACTCAATATCTCAATGTCTACCCCATGCCTCAAGCTTGTTTGACTATCCTTTCTTTGAGTTGCTATCCATCTTCAAATCACACATGACTATTGGAACTTTTTTTTTTTTTTTTACTTCAGGCACTCGGCCATCAGCATGACTTTGGATCAATTCATGCTAATCTGTCATTTTCTTCTCTTGGACTAGCCAGATCTAAGAAATACTATCACATTTTTGTAAGACATGTATTGGGTTTCATCATTCGATAAGCAAAGTGGATAACGGGATGCTCAGTTTATTTATTTTTTAATTTTCACTGAAACGTTAATTTAGTTAAAATTTGTTGCTACAATAAACCAAAATAGACATATGCTTCCATACCAGATACATATTTCAATTTTTTCTCACAACCCAGAGAAACATCAATTGCTTTACCTTTTCATTCACCTATAGGTAAACTGCTTGCAATTTAACATATTATACTAGAGAAGAAACAACTAATGATTAAATTTCAGCAAATTTGCATGCCTGCCGCAAATAATAATTATTAGCAGTTAGAATACGGTGAAACAGAACATTCGATAGAGATTGCTTATATAAGAAGATCAATAAAGATAAACAATTAGTTTGAAGATAGTACCACTGCATGTCCTGCTCCAAATTGCGGAGGGGTTGCATACTGAACATTCGGGGGTCGTAATTACACCATGAGAAATTCCAGCTCCCGGAGAAGATGACTCGAGCTGAGAGTCTGACTGTTTCTGCTGCTCATCAGCTTCACAGTTATCTGCTCAAACAGTGTCATTAAGAAGACGGTAGGAAGTAAGCCTCGGAAAAAGTATCAAAAGGGTAGCAGAAACTAAAGGTTTCGGCTAAGAGCAACAAATTCCACCACCAAACTAAGATCTATACAGGCTGCTTTCCCATCTCCTGTTTCTCTTCTCGTTTTCAGAAATATAAATAAACCCACAAACACAAAGAAAAAGGAGGAAATGATTTTCTATTCTTAAACAAATTTTATTCCAATTTTGCCTTACAGTAGTTACCACAACAATATTAGCACTAGTGAGATACTACCAGTACTACAACGTCAACTTCTGATAGAAACAACTATACCGTAGCTCTCAGAGCAACCGTCCACCACCACCAACACCCACAACAAAACCCAATCAAATACTTTCCCGTGTATCACACTATTCACATTAATATAGTTCACACTTCGAATACCAAATTGGTAATGATTGAACTTGGAAGAAATCTTCTTACATATAAAACAGAAACCATGTCTGGCTTGGTAGGAGCAAAGTTGGTCAAATCGTAATAAATATTGGTTTTCTCAATGGAACCACAAGAAAATAATAGATAACCATAAAGCCATGAAACTCCTCAGTGCAAATATAACACAATTCTCATATCAAAAAAGAAGAAAGATTAGCAAAAACATTTTCTTCAAATTCTTGTACAATATAGGATAAAAATATAGTTCAATCAATTTCAAGAAACGCTTAAAAGGGTCTAAGTCAAACAAGGTATATTAATGTAGCTTTTGGGAGTAAAAAAAAATTACCGGAAATATCATGCACAGAAGAAGTCATAAGGCCACCACGT
This sequence comes from Ficus erecta, assembly GCA_008635985.1. Classification (NCBI taxonomy): domain Eukaryota; kingdom Viridiplantae; phylum Streptophyta; class Magnoliopsida; order Rosales; family Moraceae; genus Ficus; species Ficus erecta. The sequence goes on from BKCH01000068.1 coordinate 1,371,339, forward strand.
GCAGAATACTCGAACTAAATCTGGCAGCGAAAAGCAAAATCACCGTCTTCAGTACTGATTAACAAGATAATACAGTAATTCACCAAGTCCCTACAGAATGATCATATTCGGAAACAACAGTATCTAGTTACTAACAGTGAGATATGAATCTACGTCTAAATTCAACTAAGAGGGCGATGGACAATTTGGTAGTAAAACCGAAACTGGAAAGTACATTACCAAGAATGAAAGAAAAGAATTCAAAACACCAACATCAAACAGTAACAGTCTCACTTGAATTTTAGTGACCACAACTCAAAAATACAGAACCATATTTTGTATTCAACAAAACCCAATCAAAACATAGAGTTATAAAAAGAGAATGTGTGTGTGTGTTGTTTGATACCCAATTGCACCCTTAGTACAGAGCAAACCCAGAAAATTTTTAATTTGTCTTTCTGAGTTCCCAACAGAGTTCCAAATAACTTGCAACCAAATTGCATGCAAAGTTTGCAACTTCAAAATCAGACAAACAAAAAACCCAATTATAACCATAAATTCAGCTGAATTAACTCAACAAACAAAAAAATTCATCGCAAACTCAGAAAATGAACTCAATCAAGGAACAATTAGCATAATTGAAAATCTAATTAGCGAAAAAAACCAGCCAATTGCTCCAAAATCTCGAAAAAAACCGACCAAGAACCCGTTTGCTCCCCAATAACCGACAAGAAATTCCAAGATTCTCGATTTCCTCCACACTTTTCAACAGCCAAACCCAACTTAAAAAACCAGGAACTGCCTTCAATTCAGATAAACAACGAATCCTAATTCGAAAAACATAAAATTCTTTTCGTCTTTTATTCCTCTTCGACAATGTCAACTTCAAAATTCTCAGCGAACTAGGGTTTCTACACCTCCAAAACTCACCGTTTTCGCTGTTCTGCTCCTCCGCCTCCTCCTTCCTCTTGGTTATTCCTCTTCTGTCGCCAAAATTGGAACGCTAATCTCGTTTGTTTCTCGAGAAAAGAAAAAAAAAAAAAAAAAAACAGCAAACAGCAGGAGGGGAAAAAAAAACAAAAAAAAAAAGAAAGAAACGAAGACCTTACGGGGAATTGGGGTTTTTTTTTTACTTTACTTTTTATTTAATTATTAATTTTTTTTTAACCAAAACCGTCCTCAATACTTCCACTTCCACACAAAAATCCCAATCCACAAACTTTATTATTTTCTTTTTTTAAGTTTTATTATTTTATTATTATTTTTGTTTTACCGTTTCGTATACTTCATAATTATTTTTGTTAATTTAATCACGGGCAGAGATGTGGACGGCTGAGATGGAGAGAGAGATTTCGGGCAGGGGACTGGTGGAATAATCTCGTCCACGTATTAGGAAGTGGGCCCCACGGGGGACCGGTGATTGGATGGGATTGAGGGTGACCGGTGGCCGGGAGTTTCCAAGCCCAAACGCCCACAACGATGGGAAAGTGTAAGGGAATCAGGGCTGCCCGTGGGGTCCACGTTTGGAGATAAATCTATGAAGGTGTTTCTTGATTTCTTTCTGATTTCGTGCACAACATAAAGGTGCCTTCTCTTTCCTGACCTTAAGACAAATCACGATTACCCAGGTTGTTTGTCAAGTGTCATGGCCTCCGTACCATTCGATTAGCAACATTTGGAAGGCGTCACAGGAATGAGTTGAGTTTGATTAATTGAAAATTTTAAGTTGAGTTGATTTAATTTTTTAAAAAATAATTATAAATTTTTGTTGATTTTTTTTTTAAAAATATTTAAGATAAAAAATATAATTTAGTTAGAGTGGAAATTTGTTACCAAACACCCTCTTAATATGTGTTTGGAGTAGGATTTGTCTAGTAAAATTTAAGATTTAATTGAATTGTGTATTTGATATAATATTTGAATTATCAGAGTTAAAATATGTAAAAACTTAAAATGTATTTGAAAAAAATATAAAATATGAAGCTTATTTCATTCATATCGAGATTATATGCAATTTAAAAAAAATAATCTCATTCGGATTTATATATGAAAAGTTATGAATTTTTAAAGTTTGAATTAAAAAAATTAGAAATAGTAACTGTAAATAGTAAAACTGATGGAAAAATACAAAATGCACCAAACATGAGTCTAGATTAAAAAATTTGAATAAAAACATTTACTCTTTATTTGTTTTTTATGTTTATTTTTGGAAAGAGATAAAAAAAAAATAGCAAATGAGTGTTTTTTTTTTCCTGTCATTCTTCTCATTTTCAAATTTATTTTGTATAGTATCATTTGAAATCTTTTTAAAATCTTCACCCAATACACTTTTTACAACACTTTTTTTCTCATTTCAAATAATCTTTTGTTTTCACGAAGGAAATTTTTTTACACATCCAAAACATTATCTTATTCTCAAAATGAAATACTTTCTCATTTCAAATAAGAAAATTTTCCTTCTCGAAAATAGATATGCGATCCAAACAAGACCTCAAATTATCATTCGAACTGATATTTGGATGTTAATATTTAGAACAGTGCATTTGAATAGAAACATTTGAATTTACCTTAAAATGTCAAATTGGACATCTAAATGCTCCATTTCACCTATGCAAAGTCCAAACACTTATTAAATGGTCCATTAAAATGGAATGACCAAAATTGAAGCAAATGATTACCCCAAACATATCAGTGATCTTATGTCTCGAATTTTCTATCTTATTAACGATCCTCAATAAGGTTATACCATATTATTTGAATCTATGATGCGTTTGGTCACATCATTTATTGTATATTTTATCTCAAGACAATGTAATGTCCGTTTGAATAGCTCATATATTCCATCCAATACAAATATATTTGAATAATACACCAATTCATTTGAGTATTCATCCATTTACTTTTTTTTTATCTACTTTAATCAATTACATCATATACTCTCTCCCACCCTTACAGACAATGACGGAGCTAGATGGGCGTTAACAAACTTTTTTTGTTGTTGGGAAATTAATAATAAATAATAATAAATAATATCTTAGTGGTTTTCAAGAACTATCAAATACACATACATTAAAATGAATCATAAAATATATTAAAACAGCTTATTATGAGTTTTTATACTTTAAAAGTGTTGCAAAATAGCTTTTAGTGCGGGGCGTTTGTAAAGATAATTAATTTTAAGTGTGAGTAGAAATGAAAAATCATAAAATTTTAAAGGATTTTATTTTTAAATTTTTCAAAAGTTCAGCCCATACTCAATGATATCTTCCTCTGTCACTAAAAATATATTAGAATGACTATTCATATATACACAACCTAAATATACATTATATTTGAATATAATGTATGAAGGAGATATTTAAACGCATATTGTATGTCCCCTTATGCAAAATGAAATACTTTTGGGTTGTCGTTCATGCCAAGAAACAATATTTGAGTAGTGACTAAAGGTTTTGTTGTCGTTTTGACCTTAACGGCATGTGGATTTGATCTTCAAACTTTCTTAAATGTCAGAACTACATGTAGGTAAACAAAAATATTAATAATTAGTGATATAACGATCGTAAATATCTTTTCTAAATCTCTTTTACTCTTAATATCAAAGCTCAAATCCATCATATCTTCATTCTGAGGTCCAACCTTAGAAGTCTAGTCCTACTTTTACTTGTGCTTCAAATAGATTCTCAAATAAACAGTGGATAGAGATGTAAGGATATCACTGATTCTATTTTTTAGTTAAAAAATAAACGATAAATAAAATTGTAAGTACCAGAGGGAAGATTTTGAGGCATAAATCAAATTATATCAAAAACCAACAAATATTTTGTTTAGTTTTTAAAAAGTCAAATAACACAAATCTATACACTAAATGCATGATCGGATACGGATTGAGACTCACCATGCTTAGATAAATCTTAGTGGGTGATTATGATAGGCTTCGAAGTGTGATGGTGGATCCATTGCCATCATTTTGAATGGATTTGGACCCTTATAGGGGTTTAAAGTCTAGTGACCTAAATACTTGAAGATTCATGCTTTCTCTTTCTCCTTTTAAAATCAATTTAAGAGAGATGCGATTCTAAGACAGAAACATTAAGAACATAATATATGTACGTGTATATATATATATATATATATATGCATATATAATTTCAAAAGAGAGAAAATTAAAGGGCATATTTCCAAAAAATTTCGAGGGAAATATAGAGAAATACCCCTCTTCTGGAGTATAAAATATTTATGACCTCTTCTTAAATTATATTTACTGGCTGTTCGGATGGCCATTCACCAAAACTATCACTATACTTCTAGCATCTACTAGTTGTGGCACGTGTGTGTGGTCGTTTTTGTAATTTTGTTACTAATTTGTATATGAAAAACTTATATCAGTATAGTTTCACTTTAGAATTGTGAGAATTATTGATTAATGAAAAAAAAAATTTTGATGGATAAGGTTATGTTCTTCAGTGTTGGATTAGTTTATAAATTTTTTAATTGTTTAGTGGTGAGTAAAAAATCTAAAGTTTTTAAACTATAATTAAATAAATAATTATGGTTTTACCAGACATTCAAATATAAAGTGAAAACTACATACAGGAATAAAAAAAGAAAAAAAAAAAATGTAGGAGTAACTTGACACAAAACGCCCCCAGCGGAATAAGATTTATCAATTTTATTAACTAACAGCCATTCCAAATATAGTAAAACCTCTATAAATGAATATTGATGTGACTAGAAATTTTTTTTTTTTGAAGAGGTTATTTATTTATCGATAAATGAATAATTTATTAATTTATGAAAAGTTTTATGTTTTAAATACTTTTGTATATGTACATTTTTTTTAAACCAAGATTCATGCATGAGTTATAAATAAGAAAGATAATGGTATGTTGTCAAAAATTAATATGTGTACATAGAGAATTGCAAAAGTTATCATATGCATTATTTAAAAAAAAATTAATTATTGTTATGAACATGCATAGAAGCCCAAAATTGATGTATATGTACGTACATTTAACATGAAGGTTAATAAGTACTTGGACATACAATAAATGTATATTTCAAATTTAATACCATAGAAGATGAATTGTTTCAAGTACATACTAGAACATCAACTCTATAAATAGTCATTATTATTATTTTTGTAGACTCCAAATCATTAATTATGTATGTTTTTTTTTTTTATCAATTATTAATTTATATTTTCATTAGGCCCCTAAAGGATTTGAAAAAAAAAATTATTATCTTATGCTTTAACGCGATTATTAATTTAACACATTGACCCGAATCGGGACCGAAAGTTTTTTTTATTTAAGTGAGGTTATTAATTTATCGAACATACATTTATCGAGGTTTTACTGTAATGGAAAATGTAAAAAGAAAAGGAAAAAAAAAGGAGGACGTGATTGCATATTTTGGTGACTTTGAAAGGCATCTCTTAATATAGAAAGCAAAGCCAAAGTATTATATAATATGATAGGTAAGACCATAGCACTGTTGATATATATAGTAAGGCAAAAAAAAAAATTTTTTAATAAGGTGAAAGGGGATCGGTGGTGTCCTTACACTCCTCATCTTAGTGGTTATTGGATGAGTCCACTGTTCGCAACGATGGGATGACAAGAAATCTGACCCTAGATTTTCACAGCTAGTAGATCTCGTGGTTTAAGAGAATGCAAAAATGCAACACATAATTTTTCTTGCCAAAAGGTTAGACTCTGCATATATCTCAGCTCAAACCTGAGACATAAAAGAAGCTAAGCGAAGACTCTAAATAAGCCTTTCTTGCCACCAAACAGCCACCACCGATGATATTATATAGTAAGGCGTTGATCCATAAGGAATCGAAAAGATTAATCCACACAATTCAGATTCAAGCTTTGCTCCTCAAAAATTCAAATCACAAATTATTCTTAACAACAAACAGTTTCAAGATAGTGGACTCCTCAGTCTTTGACATGTATATTTACAACTTCACAAGGAGCCATACTCGTTAACAATGAAGCTTGAAATGGCAACTGAAACACGCCTGAAAACACGTGACCCAATTTAAGTTTTACTAAAGAGTGTGTATATATATACATATACATATACATATAAACAAAAAAAACTACAGGAAGAAATAAAAGAGTGCAACGTATACATAGAATAAATCGAAAGAATTTAGCAAAGGTAAACAAGTGAACAAAAAGAGCTAAGAATAGAGTTCAAATACCATGTTGAGCAAGACAATGACGCATGTTGCTGGCCGATTATCTAATGAGAATGGCAGTGGCTTTCGCTAGCATCAAAATTCTCGAATAGCAGCCAAAGATATGTGGTCACCAATGTGAAGAATAAGAGAGAAGTCTTGTGCAATCAAGCAAAGCAAATCTTCGTAAAATTTTATCTGGAAATCATAATAAATAGTATTTTTACAAAACTTAAAAAAAATGGTAAACAACAAGATTTTAAAAATATAAAGTAAATAGCAGTAAATATTAATTTACTATTTATATAGTAAATTTACCTCTAGTAAATAGATTATTTTACCTAATAAATAGATTATTTACTATTTTTTACTCTAAATATTTTTTTAAAACATATGTATTTACACCTCAATTGTTTATGTAAAAATGCTATTTTGAATTCTTTTTTTCTTTCTTTTTTTTTTTTTTATAAATAATTTTTGGGATTTCGTTTACTTCAATATTGATTATTGTTAGTTATTGAATTCATATGGTCGTAGAAATTGTATGAATCTGAGCTCTAATGCTGTGTTTGGTAAGAGAGATGGAGACTTAAAAGGAAGGAAGAGTAAAATTTCTAGATGATGGACCTTGTTTGATAGAAGAGAAAGAAACAAGAAAGAAATATCTTATCAAATGTATTTTTAACAATTATAACCTCATATAATTAGGAGATGATGATGATAAATTGAGGTAAGAATAGGTAATTTACCCACATTTACATTGTTAAAAAATATGTTTCATCCACTATTCTTCCAAAAGTTGGATAGGATTAAAAAGTGACGGGGCCCAATGAATTTTTCAATTTTCCTTCATTCCTAATTTTCTCTCTACCACAACAACCAAGATTTTATTTTGCTCTCCAAAATCCATCTTCTGATTTCTTCCTCTCGTTTTCCACTCTACCAAACAAAGGCTAAAATCAAAACCAAGCTGTAGTTTCCCTATGGTTATGTTCCTTTTTCTCACATTTCTCTACTTGATTTGCTCATCTCTATATTGGTTCTTCAAACTGAGATGAGGATATGAAGGGCTTGGTTCTTCAGTTTGAGCGTACAATGTTTTAAGTGAGTTGGAAACTCGGAATTGATACTAACAATTGGTTTAAAGAATTAGACTCAGTTGGATTTCGGTGTTCAACCAATGAGGATGCCATAATTAATCCACATGCGATAAAATTTGAGTGTTGATTGATTTTTGTCGTAACTTAAAAACAATAGTAAAATATGTCATGATGACATAACCGATGATGTAATAAATTAAATTAAAAAGACCAAATTACCCTAAGAGTGTCTTCTTGTTTTTTTTTTTTTTTTTTCCATTCTCTCTCCTTCTCTCTCTTCAGTCTTCCCCAGCCGCATACTCTCTCTCTCTCTCACCTCCAACGACCCCCCCTCTCTCCCCTACTGGCCCTCCGACTCCTCTCTCCTCCCCCCTCCGACGACCTTCTCTCCCCCCATGCTCTCTGATGCTCGATCTCCTCCGTCGTCGCCGGTTGCTCTCGGATCGAGCTCCCATCTCCTCCGCGCGCGAGTAACCGTCATCTCCAACAACCGTCGCCTCCTCTCGCCAGGAAGAAGCTGTCGCTGTTGGAACTATGCGACTGCAGTGGAGATCGGGCCTTGTGGATCTCGGATCTCCTTCGTTGTGACGACCCATTTAAGAAGCCGTTACCGTACATACTTGAACTTAAATAATCTTACTAAACTAGAATACTTGAAAATTTACTTAAACGTTAAGTCTTAACTTGAACTTAAGAGATCTCACATGGGTTAGCAAGATCCATAACAACACCGAGATCTTAACGGGATTCACTCCGAATCATTACATAAACGTTATTCCTCCTTAATTAGAAGATTGGGACGGCACTTTTTACTTGTTTTGTCTTAATCTTGTTACTTAAGGTGAGTATGTAATTTGCAATACTTCTACCTAAAAGTCTTATTCGTGAGACTTTATCCTATTTTATAATGAATATATATGTTCATGTGACATGATATTACAAACAAGCTCATGGCATAATCTTTAAAAAAAAAAAAAAAAAAAGATTACCATTTTTTTATAATTTTCAATAATATAATTTTTAAATTTTTCAATTTTGGCAGTTTCTAACATTTTTTTTTAAATATTGTTTTTAACAATTTGAGAAATAAAAAAAAAAAAAAAAAAGTGGTGGTGATAGGAAGTAATAGGTGCATTAAGACATCCCAATTAAGTCGATATCCTTTTAACACCCTCATTATCTACCCATTTCATATAAAATTAATAATAAAAGGAAAATGTAATAAAGTTTGATGAAATAAATAAACCAGATACGAGTAAAACACACAGAAACAACTATTATCCTATAAGATTTACCCGGACAGCTCCGGTGCTTAATTAAAACCCTTTGTCAAAAGAAATATGAAGAAAAACATCCAACAAAAGAAAAAAGAGTACATGTTTGACAATTTGAGAATTGTAAGTCCATGTTTGTGGAATTTGATATATTTTACGTGCAAAAAATCGATATATTTTTGACATTCGAGATGTTTACCTACAAATTATTGATGGCAGCTTCTATAGCCCAGCACAATAAAATGGGGGTTCGGCCCAGTCAAGAGGTGGCTGCGTACAGTGTATTAATAGGGCTGGCAGTCGAGAAAAATTGATCGGCAATGGAAGGTTGTGGCGCCGGATGAGAGAAAATTTTGAATACAAAATGATGAATTAAAGGGCATAGCGGTAAACTCACACAATAAAGTCGTTGGATAGGGTAGAAAAAAGCTGAAACTTTGGCATAAAAATGTTAAATTAGGGTGAGTTTGGAGCTTAAGTCCAAACTAAGATTTTCAAACTTTTTTTTTGTCTTTTTTTCCAAAAAGTTTTTTGTCTTTTCTGAAAATTCAAAAAAAATTTACTATTTAAACTTAAAAATCTCATCTTGAACTTGTGCACCAAACAGGCCCTTAGTATGTTCAATAAATACTAAAAGAGTAAAAATTAGGAGATGAGTCATAACATAACAACTATAGGTAATAAATTTTACAAAGGGATGAAGAGAATAAAATTGGGAGAGTATAGGTAATAAAATTTAGCAAAGAGAGGGAGAGAAAAAAAATTGGGAGAGGATTCATAACATAACACTATAGGTAGCAAATTCTGCAAATGGGAGACTATTCAATTTTGTTGTGATTATTTGCTAAGATATGGAAACGAAGTGTTGTTTAATTCATGAGATTTGAATTAATGTGGTGTTTCAAAATGATTAGAGTGTAAAAAAAAATTGTCATTTAGTGAATATAATTTTTTTTTTATAAGAAAGTATTCAATTTAATGAATATAATTAGGTACTTAGGTAAGTGAACTAAAAAAAAAAAAATTCATCTATTGATTTGAAGCCCAGATACTTTGAACAATGTTTTATTGGTTTGCATTGTTCTATATAATTATGGTATAGTTGATGAAGAGCGGAAAAAAAAAAAAGATGGTTAATGAATTAAAAGGTAAAATATTATTGGTGGTTATTACAAAACATGAATAGAAAGAAAAAATGATTTTGCCACACGATTTTGTAAGTTTGAAAATTCTAGTATACTAATTTGTTCATTCGGAGATATATAATTTAGTCATTAATATATTATGATTCAAATGAAGTATTGAAATTAAAAGTTGATAAATTGAGTTATCAGAAATAATTTTTTGACACAACAAAAATGTGAGGAGTTTTGAAAAATTAATTACAACATAAACATTGGAAAATTTTCATGAAATATATATGTGAATTTGAGAGAATTTCATGAAAATTTTTAGGAATATAAGATTTTAATTTGTAGCCGAAATGACGTTGAAATCGAATACTAATTTTCGTAAATATAATGCATATTCCATTTAAATTAATATGTGCTTAGAAAATCAAATTGAAAATTTTACTGGAGACAGAATAGTGATTGTAATTTTTTTTTTTGGTAAATAACATACGAATCTTAATTAAAATGATGTATTATAACCATTGATAATTGATATATTAATTTAGAGTTTACCATGAATCTTAAACTGTAAATGTGATTAAAATATGATACTAAATTCATTTCGTAATTAAAAAAAAAGACAAAATAATGTTGAGTTAAATATGGATGAAATGAATGAATTTGGTAAAAAAAAAAAATTCAAAAAATGATCAACGCCATGAAAGTAAAAGTTAACGTTTGTAATAATTAATATTAAGACTCTCATTAGTGCAGTTCAAATTGAGCAGATGAAAATAAAATAGTCTATCACGCCAAGTAACTAGTAGATGAGATAACACCAAAAAATGAGTCAAAAATAAAATAGATCAACTAGAAGTGATAGTCATTGCATTAACAAAACCATTCAAGGATATTCTCTGCAAAAAAATTATCAATATATTATTATACCAGCGGGATATAATGCATATAAAAATTGAATTGAAACTGAAAAAGAGTAGAAATAGGGGGGGGAAAAAAACTACATTAAGTAATGCAACAAGAAGCAAAAAAGAATTGATAAAAAAAAAAAAAAAAAAAAAACGACATACAGTAATTGTACTTACTGGTTGTCGTCCCCAAAACAGGGGAATGGTGCAACATCGGTTGGTTGATAGGAAAAGGCATTGGTAATTGTTTGAAGGACCGGCTCCATCGAATAAGTTGGAAGTTTGGAAGTGCATTTGTGGGCAATAAGGAACTTGAGGTCCACACGCTGTGTCGATATTGTTTGGGAAGGAATAGCTTTGGGAGAGAGAGAGAGAGAGAGTTGTACTTAGTTTGGTATTGTTTACAAAATATTTTGGAAAGGAATATCACGGTTTCAATAAGATTATTTTGGAAATGATTTTGAAATTACTTTGTTTTACACAAAGTCAGAAAACAGAAACGAAAACAAAAGTCGTTTTTTTTTTTTTTTTTTTAAGGAATTTGAAACTAAAATAAAGTTATTTTCTGATTTCCGTTTTCATTTTTTGAAGCCTACACATTCAATAAATATTTTCAGAAACATACCCAAACACAACTTTAGGGGCCCGTTTAGGAGCATTGTGGGACTGATTTTGTTTTTGATTTGAAATAGAAATGAGAATGTTTTAGAAATGATTTTGAGATATTTTTTGAAATTGTGTTTGATTGTATATCTAGAGAAATTGGTTTTTTGTTTTTGTTTTTTTTTTCAGAAAGGGACTAGAGAAAGTGGGTTGAGTACAGAAAAAATAAAATTATGTTTGGATATGTTTATAAAAATATTGTTGAGTGTGTAAACTTTTTCTTGTACTTAAACCAATTTCTCTAGAAACACAATCAAAGAAAATATCTCAAAATCATTTTTAAAATATTCTCATTTTTATTTGATATCCAGAACAAAATCATATAAAAAAACGCTCTCGAGTCTCAATGGACTCTTGTTTTGTTTTGTTTATTTAGCAAGCGTTTGGTGCACCGGTTGCATTCAAATGCAATTTTTTTTTTCTAGTTTCAATTATTCACAATTTATTATTATTGTTTTATAACTCAAATTTTAAAAGTCTATAACTTTATATATACAAATACAAATGAGATGATTTTTTTTAAATTACATAAAATTTCGAGACGTACGAAATAAGCTTCATATTGATAATATATATATATATATTTCCTGAATATATTTAAGTTTTTTTACTTTTTAGCTTTATCCATTCAAACCCACGCAACACATGCTAAAATTTGAAACATATGGGTTTTTAGGTCATTTGACATAAAGAGTTGAAGGAAAAAAAGAAAGGGGGAGTAATTGACCCAAATAGTTTATGAACTCTTTCAATGTGACGATTTGGTCCCTGTTCTTTTTTGGTCAAGATAACCATAAACTGTTTTTTTTTTTTTTTTACCATTACAGTCCTTTCCATTTGGTTCCGTTAAAGAACTCAAGGAATGATTACATGAGAATCACGTTTTATGCTTTTTAAAGGAAAATCTCTAAAAAGATAGAAATACCCTTATTCATATAATAATATAAAAAAAAAAAGAGGAGCATACCCCTCTCCCCTCCTTCCCCCTACCTCCCCCACAGATCTGATGTCGACGCCGGAATCGGAGTCGAAGGCCGTCTCCCTCCCTCTCTCCCTTCCTTTCTTCCTCTTTCCCACCTCCCCCACCGCGTGATCCCCATCCCATGTGATCTAGGTTCGGCCGCCCCCGCCGACGGCCGCGATCTGGGTTCAGATTCCTCCCTACGGTCGCTGCCATCTAGGTTTCAGATCCCCCCACACGTCTGAGTTTTGGATCCCCTCGTAGCAGCCATCTGGGTTTGCCCACCCCTCCCCCCCCCCCCCCCCCAACCCTTCTCCGTCGCGGCTCCCTCCCCGATTGTCGATTTGATTTTAAATTAATTATTATTGAATTACTAAAATACCCTCATAAATTATGTCACATGCATTGTACATAACTTATTTCGTAAAAAAAACTTAACGGTTTTGGACAGAAATGACTATTTTGGTCAATATTTTAAGAGTTAGGGTCTTCTTAGCTAAAAAAAGAAAATAGAGATCAAAACCGTTATTTTTAAAAGAATTTAGGAATTATTTGAAATTAATAACTTAAAAAAAAAAAAAAGGTTAACTTAAACTGGGTCAAATTTGCAGTGCTGTTCAAAGCTAGGCAAAAGCAGCCATAAGGCAACAAAAAGACAACTACTAGCAAAAACAAAAGTCCGTCCCTTGCAACTCTCCAAAGGTTCCTCCGACTTCGATCAAACTCCTCTTATATATATATATTACCCATTTTTTCTTCTGTCTGGATCTCAATCATGGCTGCTCCACTCACTCTGTCTCAGGTTCGTTCTCTTTCTTTTGCCAGCTCTGTTTGGTTCCCGAGAAAGTTGAATTTTTCCTTCTCTTTTTCCTCTTTGTTTGATGGGTTTGCATGTTTTGACTTTGTTTTCAGCTTCCCCGTTACTGTTCCCGTCGGAAGTGATTGCTCCCTCAGAAGATCTGTGTTCAAGGTTCGTTGGGTTGTCCTTTTTGAATTTCTGGTTCTGGGTTTGACTTTTTTGGTTACCCATTTTAGCAAATACGGTTTTTGTTCAAGGGTTTTTAGAAATCTGATATGGGTTTATTTAGATAAAATCTCCATTGGTCTCAAAATGTATGCTTTTCTTGTTTCTTTAGATTTTTATTTTAAATCTCTTTTGATGAAGTTCCTTAGAAATATCTTGGACTTAGGAATTCCAGTTTGTTCTTTTGGCCAGCCAGTATGACATTTCTGCTTTCAATTTCATTTTTTTTGAAGGGTTTTAGTAATCTGAAATTGGTATTTAAAGATAGACATTGCTATCAAAATGCATGCATTCCCTTGGAGAAAGTGCATTAAGTGGTTGGTTAATTTATTCTTGTATATCTGTATTATTTTCAGTCTTGTTTGCTCTCGAAGCTGAATCCCTCTTCCACCACTCCAAATAATGGAAAAAAAAGGGATTATTTTATGACATTTTAGCCATATATATACATATATATTGCGCCTTCTTGCATTTATTCCTTACAATACCGTAATCTGTCGATATTCGGTTTCGTAGTTTAATCATGGTGAAATTGAATTGAATCTGCCTGTGATGTGCATAGTTAGCATGGTTTCACATGGAGCTTCTTTGAATTCTGGCGGACTAATATAATGTAAACTTCCCTGACAAAAGAAACGCTAAATTCTTATAAAATAAATCTTTTTTGTGTTGTTTTATTTCCTCACAATATTCCCTGCGATTTTCTTTACCCTTATCCTCAAGAGCCGAGTTGTGTAATATTCGATTATCATATTGATTCAGGTCATTCGATAGTCAATTGCGTATCTGTATATCTATATTTTTTTCTGTCTTATTTGCTCCCAGAGCTTATCCCTCTGCGTCCTCCAACTCAAACAAAGGAAGAAAAAAAGGACTGTTATTTTATGCATTTTAGCTGTTTCCCCCACCCCCCCCCCCCCCCCCCCCCCCCCCCCCCCCCCCCCACCATATTGCACCTTCTTGTTTTATTTCTTACAGTAGTCCCTGCGATATGCTGTACTGTATTCCTCATACCCAGTTGTGTTGATATTCGTTTATCATAGTGATTTAGGTTTAAATCATAGTAAAATGCAATTGAACTTGACCTGTGATGTGCATAGTTAACACGGAGCTGCTTTTGATTTCCTTGCAGACTAATAATGTAAACTTCTCTGACAAATTATGGGCGGCGCCTACTCTCTTTCTCTTTTAACTTAAAGACAAGAATGGACGGTCAAGAGATCGTCAAATATTATGCATGTCAGTGCAACAAGCATCCACACCTAAGGTTCTGTCTCGCCTATAGTGCTTGAAGATGCCAAGGAGCCCCCGTTGAATATATACAAGCCCAAGGGACCTTATAACAGCAACCATTGTTTCTGTTGAGAGGCTTGTGGGCCCAAACGCTCCTGGAGAGACTTGCCATATGGTGATGATCATGGTGGGCAAACGTTCCTTATCTGGGAAGGACACAGTTAGGGGTTAATTCCCCCGGTAGTTTCCGCAGTGTTAAGACATTATTAAGATATGTGATCTTCATTTTCTGTCCTTTGCAAACTAATTATGATTTAGATACATTACGTAACACCGCTAAGCTCAATTTCTGTATTTTCTTGCCTTATAATTTTATGGGTGAATCACATAAATGCTGGGTCTGATCTTATCCCTCTTTTCAGAATTCCTTTGATTATGTTATTAACATGCTTACGATTTTATACTCGAACGAGAGTTTCACAATGGAAGGTCCTCATTTATCATTCATTTGCATTGCAGGGTGAGAACCCGAAGAAACCTGGAAGCCCACACAATGTTCGTCTTTATTCAATTGCATCCACCAGGTATGGGGATTTTTTCGATGGCAAGACGGCTAGCTTTTGTGTGCGCCGTGCTGTTTATTATGACCCCGAGACAGGGAAAGAGGATCCTACGAAGAGTGGTGTATGTAGCAACTATTTGTGCGACTCGAAGCCTGGAGATAAAGTTAAAATCACGGGTAAGACCCTTCTTGCGTGGTGAGAGTGTCAACCGTCAACTTTTGCTTCTGAATTTGAGATACTTTATGTGTCCTCGCCTTTGGAACTAGTCTTTTCAGCCTTTGGAATAATTTTGGGAAATTCCTTGACTTGCATATAATTTTCACTAATCAACAGTTTGAATGTGGTTTTTCCTTGAGAATTAACAACGTAATCTAATGACCCGGTGGTTAGTGAAAACTTAAGCTTGCGTTTGGTGTACGGGTTTGGAATGGAATTTTTAGGTTGAAGTTGGTTGACTTTTCAAAAACTAGTTTTAATTTTTGTCAACTTTCAGAGAAAGATAAAAACTAAGATGAAAACTTTAGGTTTGAAATGGAGAGCCAAACCGAAGCTTATAATTAAACGATACACTTTAAAAAGGTGTGTTGTTGGTACTCTGAGATGCAAAAATGGTGCCTTTATCTTTTTGTCTAAGAAACACTAATCGGTTTTTGGGATATTATGGGTATATATCAAAATCAGACTTCAAAGTATACTCCCATAAAATGAGTAGGGCTAGTTTAAAGGCCTGGAAGGCCATGAAGGATATGGAGAGTGGTGAAAAATAATTCTTGCCATTCCAGATTATGTCTTGGTTGCCTGTAGGAAAAAGCGATAATCTATCAACCATGGTTCAAGTTTGATCTGGTCCTATACCCCTATAATTTGTTCTGTTTTGCTTTGTTTTCCACTTGATCAAGATACGTTAAATCAATGGCTGAAAGGCGGTTTATAGTTGCCTCCACCTTGGAGTGGCAGATGAAAGATGATACGGTTTATTTTATTTTATTTTATTTATTTAGGGATGGGAGATTTGAACTCCTCACGTTATGGTGAAGTCAAATGTGGAATTATCGCTAGCTATGTCTGCTGAAAGAAGTTATGTTTGTTGAACTTGATTCAAAATTTTATTTCATAGATGTATAATTATAAGCTTATCTCCTCCTGTTTATTGTTTTGGTTGATAGAGTTGACACCGTTCTGGACAATCTATGCTCACGCTGTATCTTTGATAATCTTTGATCGCAGGACCCTGGCAAGATAATGCTTCTGCCAGAAGATAACCCAAATGCCACTCACATAATGATTGCTACTGGCACTGGTGTCGCTCCATATAGAGGCTATTTACGCCGCATGTTCATGGAGTCCGTTCCAACATTCAAGTTTGGTGGTCTTGCTTGGCTATTCCTTGGGGTGGCTAACACCGACAGTCTCCTCTACGACGACGAATTCTCCAAGTATCTCAAGGACTACCCAGACAACTTCCGGTACGACCGAGCACTCAGCAGAGAACAAAAGAACAAGAGCGGTGGCAAGATGTATGTCCAGGACAAGATTGAAGAGTACAGTGACGAAATCTTCAAACTCTTGGACGACGGAGCTCACATCTACTTCTGTGGGCTGAAGGGAATGATGCCCGGAATCCAAGACACCCTCAAGAGGGTCGCGGACGAGAGAGGCGAGAAATGGGAAGAGAAACTCGCACAACTCAAGAAGAACAAGCAATGGCACGTCGAAGTGTATTGATGTCGCACGTATTTTGTGAATCTCATTCAATGTTTCTCATGCTATTGAGGACTATCCAGCTATGTTCTTTCTCTTCTCATTCCCCTTTTGATTAGAAATATGGGTAACTAGAAGTAGTGTTGGGACTTGGAATTCAATCTTGAATTGCTGAATAAATAAGAAAGAACATTCTCAAGGATGAGACAAAATAAGAAACTGAATTTAAATTGATCATTATGAGTATTGCACTTGTATTACCACTGCTTGGGGCCCGTTTGGCGGAGGAAGAGAAATTAAAATTGTGGTGTTTGAAAACTATATTTTTAAAAGAGCTTTTAAAGATAAAAACGATTTCAAAGTTTTCTATTAAGTAATAAAAATATCTAAATAATATTTATCAAATCCAATTTAAATTAGATATAAGTTTTAAAGTCTATTTAAAAAAGTTTTTTTGGAGTCATATTTTTTTGATTAAAATTTTTTATGATAAATGATTCAAATACTTTAAACTGTAGCTTTTGCTTTTGAACTCGTAAAGTTAAAAAAGCAGTTTTCAAGAAATTATGTGAAACAAGTTTGTATTGTTGATGTTAATATCATTTTTAGTTTTCCAATCATAGATCAATCTACTTTTTAAATGTTTTAAAATTAGTCGGCACTTTTTCAGAATATAACAAATTAGTCAATTTATCTATTTGATTGCTAAAATTTTGACACAAAAATTCGTATGAGTACCATGACTGGTTTACCAAGGGTAAAAAAAAGAAGCCATTTCTTTTTCTATCAAGTTTTTAACAGCCGGATGAATATAAGGGAATGGAAATCATCTGTTCACTTTCTCTGTTATTTTACCTGTCGAACAAGCAGTGCCAAATTGACCCAAATTTTAAAATACCGTTAAATAGATAAATAGATTATTGAAAAAAAAAAAGATAAATAGAAAAAAGTCTTCACTACATAGGCTAAAATCTTATATTTCCACCATGTGTTGATGAAAAAGGCACATCTTTCATCGGTAAAAAAAAAAAACATCTTTTGCTTGTGTTTGGTTCATCGGTTGGAGATAAAAATTTTAAATTCGAGTTGGTTGACTTTTTAAAAACTAATTATAATTTTTTTGACTTTTCAGAAAAAATAAAAATTGATATAAAAAATACAGTTTAGTTATAGTTGAATTAAAATACCAAACTAAGACTTAAACATTTTTCATTGGTAAAGAAAAAAAAAAAAAAAATTCCCCAATGTCAGAAAAAGATAATCCAAAATCAAGTGAAAAGACTGATTTGCCCTTACTAATTTACACAATGCATTTCAATGCTGCAAAACTCGGTTGTTACTAATTAGTGATTGGACTCGGATGGTGCATTTTATGCATTTTCTTTAGGATTAATTTCATCTTTGATCCTCAATATCGAGTTTTAAAAGGTCAAAAAAAATCAATTATAAAAGTTCTAATTTATCTATAATAGTCCTTTTTAAAGGCTTCGTTTGACTTTTAGATTCAAAACTAAAGTCTTGATTTTCAGTTTTTTT